>CM059431.1:77341819-77978035 GCA_030390025.1 Squalus acanthias
CTTGCTGCTCTTGCTGCTCTTATCGTGGCTGCTCCTGTGCTCTTATCCGGTCGATTCGTAACCTCGTGGCTGCTCCTGTGTACTCGTAGTTGGGCTTCTGCTTGCCTGTTGCCTCTTCTGAAAAGACTGTTGAACTTTCTGATCCGTTCGGATCTACCTCGTGTCGCGTAACGAAGACCTATATTGGTAACCGGTATCAGAACCAAAAGGCCCGAGAAGAGATGAGATGAGATGAGATGAGAAGAGAGGAAGACCATATCCATCGCCACGGTCAGTAAATCCCGACCGCGCCTGTAGGTCGATTATCCACGTTTTCCTCGCTGGGAAGACTTCTTCGAACTTATAACGAAACATATTGCATCGATGATAACTGGACTGTGCCCAAAGTAACTGGAATGTGAAAGCCATATCGTATCGACGATATCGACAACTGTGCTCGAAGAGTACCTGTTAAACCAACCAATATAGATCTTCATCACAGCAGACGTTCCAGCCTGCTAGCCGGAGCAGCAGAAGCAAGTAAACAAGTGGGACCAGGAGATCTCCTGACCGACACGTGGGTGCTGCGGTGAAAAGCATCCGATCAGCTATTCGGAATTTCTCCGAGTTATCACGAGTGGTGAGCATGAGTCTCGAAATCCTACGACTCTAGTTTAGGATAGATATTGATAGGGGAGGGTTTAAGGATTAAGGATATTTGTAATGTGTGCCCCTATTTACTTTGTGCCGTTCGTTCCTCGTTTCCCTAAGATCGACTATATAACTGTTTGTAAGATTGTACTGTCATTAATCTGTGCTTATGACATGTATTTCATAATCTTAAGTATCATGCAATAAAGATTTTCCATTTCGTACCATTCAAACCAAGTCTACATGAGTTTTATCTCCATTACTGCTCTCGCATCTAAGTCCAGTGTCTAGAACCGTAAGGGAGAGTGATTCGAACCACTCACAGGTGTGTCTAGTGTTCCCAGACTGGCTGGAGACCAGAACAGGCAACAAGGCCTAGACCCGCACTGACATACAGGCTGCACAGAGCCGCGTGAATCTCACAGGCTGCGAGACACGCAGGGTCAGAATCCCTTACAGGGGTAGAAGTTATGCTGCAGCAATATAAAACCCTGGTTAGACCACACGTGGAGTACTGCGAGCAGTTCTGGGCACCACACCTTAGGAATGATATATTGGCTTTGGAGGGAGTGCAGTGTAGGTTTACCAGAATGATACCCGAACTTCAAGGGTTAAATTACGAGGAGAGATTACACAAATTAGGGTTGTATTCCTTAGAATTTAGAAGGTTAAGGGGTGATCTGATCAAAGTTTTCAAGATATTAAAGGGAACAGATAGGGTAGATAGAGAGAAACTATTTTCTCTGGTTGGAGAGTTTAGGACTAGGGGGCAAGTCTAAAAATTAGAGCCAGACTGTGAAGGAATAAGCCATATAACCTATTCAGAAAAATAAACTATCTTATGAAAGAATTCTGGCCTTATTAAAACATGACAAACTGGGTTTGGAAATTTAGAAACCTAACTATGAAATAGCTATGAAAGCACTCTGGCTATTGAGATAAGACAGTTGTTGACCCTGAATAAATAACTTATTGAAACAGAAGGTGAAGGGCTCCGACAAACTGACCTTTTGGGAACAAAACAATGGTTCACCCTGGATAAGGTGCTCTAATTTAAACTTCGTAAAGATAGCACATAAGATAAGGAACATCTGCCCTCGTAAAGATGACATAAAGTAAGGAACACCTGCCGTCACACCATTTTTATATGGTAAACTCAGAACACCTGGAGATGAGACAAGATTCTGTAATGCTACCAGCTGATGTGACAGTAAGAGTTGCAGAGGTCGGCAGAAAAATGACTAGGGATAATTAACTTGCATCAGCAGAAAACCTTAAAGGAAATACCACTGGAAAAGGGTATAAATATTGAACTCTCAAATGGAATATCAGACTCGCTTTAATCGGGCAAAGCGATTCTCTGCTTCAGAGGTGGCTCTGTAGTTTACCACTCTTTGTACCTCGGGGATCAAAGGTATTTGATATTGATGGATATCCTGTATAGAGAACTTTAAGAACTGTAATACTGTAGCGAAGTTAAGATTTAAAAGTAAGATTCTCTGTTAAAAAGATAGTATGTTTTCTCTTTTTAGAACTGTTAAAGTTGCGATTGACTGATTCGCCAACTGTAGATTGCATGTCGGTTCTTTAATAAATCTATATATTTTAAGAATTGTCTCACATAAGACTTCTGTATCAAAAACTCACAAACTCAATCTCTGTACACTCTTTGGTGAGGAGTTGCAGAATTCTGAGGGAGTTTTCCGGACCCTCATAATATCCGGGATGTTACAGTCTAGCTAAACTTATTAAAAACGCTTTCTGGAGGACGGTAACATTCTCGGGTTGTTCCTTTCCTTTAGGGAGAGATAGCCCAGACCTTTAGACCCAATTAAGCGTCTTTAGGATTCGGCTACCTCAAACTTTAGTTGAAAGTGAGCGTCTGAGAAATAAGCCTGATCCGGGGTAGCCCTAAAAGGGCGAGGACTAGTAAAAATCCCTTCAAGACCTTTTAGGAGTGAAATTAGGGAACACTTCTACACACAAAGGGTGGTAGAAGTTTGGAATTCTCTTCCGCAAATGGTAATTGATGCTAGTTCTATTGTTAATTTTAAATCTGAGATTGAAAGATTTTTGTTAACCAAAGGTATTGAGGGATATGGGGCAAAAGCGGGTATATGGAATTAGGTCACAGATCAGCCATGATCTCATTGAATGGCGAAACAGGCTCGAGGGGCTGATTGGCCTACTCCTGCTCCTATGTTCCTATATTCCTCTTCTAAAATGACCAGGTCGTTGAGCCTGCAGCAACAGATACTTGGACAATGGCAGATGTGGGCAGTCTGCTATGTGGAATGTCTGGTATCCATTCTTTGGGCTTCTTCGCACTCTTCTAATAAACAATGGGGGCTAAATTGGATAGCCCCCCCAAAACTGGCACGGGATTGAAATGCACGATTACCCCACACCTTATCAGTGTAATGCAGACAGCATGCCATCTTCGTGCTGCCTGCTTATTATAATGATTTCTGCGTGCAGTCAGCACTAACCATGCCATTCATTGGCTGCACACATCAGCAGGGGGCCTAATGTTGTTACTTGCTAGCACTACTTAAAGCGAGCCTGCACTGCTTAAAGCTAGCCTGCACCTCTTAAATGGAAGGTGTATTGTAGCTGTTGAAGGTGCTGAGATAATTCGGAACAGTGCTGTGCAACAATCAACAACGGGGGGGTGACCATGGGAGAGAGCGTGCACCAAGGATTTTGGATGCTGCACTGGAGGTCTTGGTGGAAGAGGTCAAATGGAGGATAGATGTCCAATCGCCTCAGGCGGGCCGGAGGCCTTCCAGACACATGCTCAGAAAGTAATGGTAAGAGATAGCGGAGGAGGTCAATGCCAGGAATTTAGCTCCAAGAACATGGATGCAGGCTGGAGGAAGTTTAATGATCTCACACAAGTGGTCATCTGAATGCATCTTCAAATGCCATATCCTACCAACTGCACCACTGCTCAATTCACCGCACCCCCATCACTCACCTACCAACAATCTCTATCAACCAGGACTCATACCTAACATTCATATGCTTCACCTCACCTTCACACACTTAGCACTGTTGCAAGCTTCACACCCACATCTCACAGCTTGCACACACTGCCAGCTATTCAACCATGACAGCCACATCACCTACACAGATTGCACCACACTCACTGACACACTTCCCTCAGTCTCTTGCAGGAAAAGGTGGTGCACAACCTGAGGCAGCAGGAACTAACTGTAGAGGCAGAGGCATGCCTGCATGTTCTAACCCCCATGGACTAGATGGTGCTGGCAATTATGGTAATTGACATCACCTGAGCTTCAGTAGTGCTCTGAGGTAACATCTCGTTCCCTGACGTTAGCGCCCTAAGAGAGGTGTGTAGCATTTGGTTTAGCGCTCCAATCACCTCCAGGGGTGCTGGAGACGAATTTCGTGGTCGGCGGCGATAATTTGCGCCGGGCGTTAAAACTTGCGCCCGGCCAATATTAGCGTCCCAAAATACCAAATATTTCCCCCATAGAATCTTACAGCATAGAAATAGGCCATTTGGCCCATCATGCCTGTGCCAGCTTTTTGAAAGAGCTAACTATTTAATCGAACTCCCCCACTCTTTCCCCATAGGAACATTAGGAACAGGAGTCAGTCATTCAGCCCCTGGCGCCTGCTCTGCCATTAAATTGGATCATGGCTGATCTGTACCTCATCTCCATTTACAATTTTATGCTCCATATTCCTTGATACCCTTACCTACCAAAAATCTATCTATCTCAGTCTTGAAAGCTCCAATTGTCCCAGCAGCCACAGCTTTTTGGGGGAGAGATTTCTACTGCTCTTTGTGTGAAAGAGTGCTTTCTGATTTCACTCCTGAATGACCTAGCTCTAATTTTAAGATTATGTTGTCTTGTTCTGGATTCCCCAACCAGAGGATATAGTTTGTCCATTGCTACCGTATAGAATCCTCTTAATGTTTTAAACACATCAATCAGATTATCACTCAATCCGCTATATTTAAGGCCTGTCTGTGCAACCTGTCCTTATAATTTAATCCTCTAAGCCCATATATGATTCCAGTAAATCTGCGCAGAACTCCCTCCAAGGCCAATATATCCTTCCTGAGTTACGGTGCCTAAAACTGAACTCAATACTTCAGATGGGGTCTTTGACCAAGGCTTTATACAACTGAAGTATAACTTCCTCTCCTTTGTGCGTAGCAAGGTCCCAAAAACAGGAATGGAATAAATAACCATATGACATCTGTTTTAGGTATTGGTTGAGGGATAAATATTGTCCAGGATACCGGGAAGAACTCCTCAGCTCTTCTTCGAATAGTGCCGTGGAATCATTAACGTCAACCTGAGAGGGCAGCCAGGGCCTCGATTTAACATCTCATCGAAGACAGCGCCTCTAAAAGTGAAGGACTCCCTCATACTGCACTTAAGTGTCAGCCTAAATTATGTGTCCAAGTCTCTGGAGTAAACTTATTGAAATGAAATATGGATGACTTTTGCTTGTATGCTAGTGCCCTGTCAAACCTCGACATTCCAAAGTTGCCACAGGAGTGATATGTCGCTGAAAGGAATGCCACCCGTCGAATGTTTCCATTTTTTTTTAAATCCCTGTTAATTGTGGACTTCAATGTAAGCTTCATGTCCCTTTTGAAATATGAATCCATTTCCAGCATACTTCATTCTTTTGTAAATATCTTATTTCTGGCATAATATTCTAGCTACACCAACAAAATCCTGATCTGAACTTCAACTAAACAGCAGGTGAGCAGAAGCCCTCAGGCAACAAAGATGGAATGAGGTGCCTAGGGTGTTACACTGACTCACACTGACTGTAGCCAGCATAGTCATTCTAATGTACTGCAATTAACATTTAAAAGGCTGGAGCTTCTTCTTGTAATGTTAGAATCCATTTAGTGTTTAGGACTGAACGGTTATTTTGGTACCTTGTCTATTGCAAGGAAAATATTTAGTCGTAAATCTGCCGTATATATTGTACTACTCTATATGAATGTGGTTTGACTTGTGATCTATTGGAATGAAATTATCAATGAATATGATACAATTATTAAGGACTCTTAGGCCTAGAAAATGGATATGGCCCGAAAACAGGCGGTGTCATGTTCCAGTGCTATAAAGCTGCACCGGGTGAAATTGGTCTAGGTAGCACGCAAAATTCGTGCTCAGTCCTCATTACTATCTCAGCACTAAAACCGCTGCTCATTGGCTTACCGCTCAACAGGTGGGCCAATGTCAGGTCCTGTCAAATTCTCAATCATGTTTGGCCTAGGCTTTATTCAGTACTTAAAGGGGAGGTGCATTGATACTACAGCACCTCATTGTCAATCCAGTTGGAAATGCACCTGGAAGCAGATGCTCCTACAAAGAGATGGCTGAGCCTCAACACAGGGAGAGAGCCAGAAGATTTTCAGACGCAGCTCGTGAGGCACTGGTGGTGGCCATGGATAGGAGGTGGGCTGCCTCTTCCCGTAAGCCGGCATGAAGCCATCGGCCCATACACCCAGAAGGCTGTGGCGGGAGATAGCCAATTATGTGACGGCCACCAGTGTGGTTCCCAGGTCCTCCATACAATGCCACAATAAGTTTAATGACTTCACACGGCAGGTCAAGGTGAGTGAAGGTTTCAGCAAAAGCCATATCCCACCATCTGCACCACAAGTCTCACATACTGCTCAATGCGCCACACCCCCAGCACTCACCTACCAACAATCTCTACCTATCACCACTCATACCTCAAAATCATGGCTTTATTTCACCCTCACAACCTTACCACTGCTGCAACACTCACACCCACATCTCACACCTTGCACACACTGTCAGCTATTCAAATATGGCAGGCACATCACCCAAACACATTGCACCATACTCACTGACACACTTCTTTTTTTCTTGCAGGCCAAGCTGGCGCATAATCGTCGGGAGCAGCAGCAGACAGGCGGGGGGCAAGCTGCCATACAGGACCTCAGCCAACTGGAGGAGCGAGTGCTGGAGATCATTGGGCGGGAAGTCATGGAGGCATTAGCAACCAGTGAGGTCAACCCTTGGGGACAACAACAATGGGCCAGAAATTAAAGACTGAGTGTTGACGCGGGGGTAAGGCTTCCCCGCGATCTCTCACTCCGCGTTGGCTTTTTCAGATCCAGCTCGCACGAACTTGATGTTCTAGACATCAGCTGGGCAGTGCTTGCGTATCCCACCGGCGTAGTGAATTCGTGCGAGCTGTGGGATCACGTGACTCAGTTAGAGCCAATGGCAGCACACCATCTTCCATTCATAAGTTTCACATAAGTGCTGTGAAAGCTATGAATCTTACACACCCCCAAAATAACAGCTAAACCTCAATTAAATTAAAAAAAACCATCACATTAATAAAATAAGTATAGTTAAATAAATTAACCATTTTAAATAAAAAATTAAATTTTTGAAAAAATTTAAAATCTTTTAAAAAGTTATAAAAATAAACTTACCTGTCTTTAAAGTCTCTAAAAAAGATATACCTGTTAAAAAAAATTCAAAATAATACTTAATTCACTACTTACCTTGTTAAAAGTGGGTCTTACTCCTCCTTTTTTCATTTCTAAAATCTTCCGTCCTTACCTGCGCGTCCAAAGCACTAAGTGCACAGCGTGCGCGCAGCCTGTAGCGCGCACGCGGTGCACCGAGGAACCGCCCCCTTTTCCAAAAACCAAGTGCCGGTTTTCAGCGCATGCGCAGTGCATGCAGAAAACCGGCAATTGGTGACAGAATACGCGAGAGTATGCAGTGCGTACTCTCGCGTCGCGGGACTAATTTTTGGGCCATTATGTTCATTCCTAATCCTCTTCTCACATCCCACTTCCCCCTAATCCCACAATCTCTTCTCACTTACAACCTGCTGATGCTGTATGCATGGATATCTTGCTTTCCCCACACCTCCCCTCACCACAACCCAACCCTTGTGCCTTTCTGCTTTCAGATAATTAAGACCAAGCAGCAGCCAAGCCTGTCCCTGAGGTGATGAGGATAGCGAAGGGGGAGAAGAAGAAGACACCGCGTCACTGCATCTCTCACTTGCAGACACCAGCTCAGAAACTGGCACTGCGCGTACTTTAGAGGGTAGTGTAGAAGTGGGATCTGCACAGGGTGAGGCACCAGCACGAGTGGGCTGCAGCAAGTCCAGGGGGAAAGGGTAGCTCGAGGGCCAGCTCCCCAGAGGGTGAGTTCACACACGAGTTCTGCTGCACACGACTCAGATAAGGACCTTGATGGGGCAGCCTTCAGAACAAGGGTGATGGGCATGCACATGGAGATGATAGGTGCAATGGCAAGCCTGCCAGAGAGCATCTTGGCAATATCAAGGAGCATGGAGGAGTCTGCCTCCAACATTGCACAGGGCTTTGCGCAGAGCTTGGAGCCTTTGATTTCCAGGCTGGAAATGATGGAAAACTCCAGAAGAGATCGTGTCGACCCAGACATGATGCTGCGTGTGATGGGCGATGTTGCGGCTGCCATTGCATCACAAGCGGAAGCAACCCAATGTCTTAGTGTTGCAGCGGAAATGCAGACTGCTGTCCTGCGGTCTCTGCTTGCTGCCACCCAAGCTCAGACTGCTGCCATCGTGGTTGGGTTTATCACTGTCAACCGGGGCTTGCAGGGTGTCGCAGCAGGCCAGCAATCTGTGCTCCAACAGATTGCTAGGAATGCTGAGGCTCCGCCCCGGGGGAGTGGCAGTGGGTCAGTGGAGCAGGACTTTGCTGTCCTCTTTCAGGATGACAGCATTCCTGTTCCTACTACTGCCACTCCGTCATTGCCCTTGCAACTGCTTGTCAGCCAGCCAGCCCAGACTGCTGCCACCCATGCCGAGGTGGTGCAGTCTATAGCCGCACCTTCTAGGTCCACAGCTGCTCGAGGTCGTGCTGCAAGGCCATCTGAAGTCTCCCCGACGGAAACTCAGCAGCCTTCCACCAGCTACGCTGCAGCCACTGGGGGAGCACTTCGTAGGAGCACTAGATCAGGAAAAGGCATCTGAACGACAGGCACTAAGGGATTGCACAAGGGTGATTAATTGATATAGTATGTGTAAATTGAATGTTGATAAATTTAATCATTTTGTTTGGAATCTTTTGTGATGTCTCTCATTTCAGCTTTGTGCCCAGGAGGACGCTGTGATGTTCCATTGACAGAGGGATGGTGTGATGGGGATGTGGTTGATGGGGATGTGGTGAGCAACGGGAATCTGGGATTTCATTCACTGAAACGGAGTCTGATGAGGCATTCACAGACTGCTCGTGCCGAAGTGGGATTTGGTGACTGTCTTCTCCCTTCCTTCTTGTCCTCCTCCTCCTCCTCCTCTCCCTCGTCGTCTTCCTGAAGTGGTCCCGCAATCCCTGCTGGCAAGGGCTGCACCCTTATGATGGCCAAGTTGTGAAGTATGTAGCAGACCACCACGAAATGGGACACCCGCTCCGCCGAGTACGAGAGGGCTCCTCCCGAGCGATCAAAGCAGTGGAACCATTGTTTCAGCACCCCGATGGTCCGCTCGATGAGGTTCCTGGTGGCAGCATGGCTTTCATTATATGAGTGCTGGTTACATGTGATGGGGTTGCGGAGGGGAGTCATCAGCTAGGTGTAGAGTGGATAGCCCTTGTCGCCGAGCAGCCACCCTTGGGTTTGATGGTGGTAGCTGAAAGATTGCTGGCACACTGGACTGATGCAAAGAGAAATACTTGCATTTATATAGCGCCTTTCACGACCACCGGACGTCTCAAAGCACTTTACAGTCAATGAAGTACTTTTGAAGTGGAGTCGCTGCTTGTAATGTGGGAAACACGGCAGCCAATTTGCACACAGCAAGGTCCCACAAACAGCAATGTGATAATGACCAGATAATCTGTTTATGTTATGTTGAGGGATAAATATTGGCCAGGACACCAGGGATAACTCCCCTGCTCTTCTTCGAAATAGTGCCATGGGATCTTTTACGTCCACCTGACCGAGCAGACGGGGCCTCGGTTTAATGTCTCATCCGACAGTGCAGCACTCCCTCAGTACTGCACTGGAGTATCAGCCTAGCTATATGTGCTCAAGTCCCTGGAGTGGGACTTGAACCCACAACCTTCTGAGGCGAGTGTGCTACAAACTGGGCCACAGCTGACACTGTCAGGATGAAGGCCTCATGACTGCTGCCAGGATAGTGGGCATTGATCATCAGGAAGCACTGGGCGTGGTCGCAGAACAACTGCACATTAAGTGAGTGGTAGCCTTTGCGGTTATGGAAGATCTCAGGATTGTTATGCGGTGTCCGCAAAGCTACGAGTGTGCAGTCGATGGCGTCCTGCATCATGGGGAAGCCCACTATCCTGACAAAGCCACATGCACACTCCTGCTTCGCTCTGTTCAGAGAGAAGAAAACGTAGTCCCTTCGCCTGGTGTAGAGACCGCTCGGATTCAGCAATGGATGGCGAACGGGGGGATGTTAGTAATATCTCCTGCTGCAGACTGGAAGGATCTGCTGGTGAAGAAATTGAGGGCAACGGTGACCTTGAGGGCGATTTCACGAGCCGTGTTCATCCTGCTCTGAGGCTGCAGGTCTGGTTGCGGAAGGTGACAGAGTGACAGGCAGCATTTGACCGAGTGTGGCATGGAGGAACCCTAGTAAAACTGAAGTCAGTGGGAATCGGGGGAAAATTCTCCACTGGTTGGAGTCATACCTAGCACAAAGGAAGATGGTTGTGGTGATTGAAGGTCAATCATCACAGACCCAGGACATCGCTGCAGGAGTTCCTCAGGGCAGTGTCCTAGGCCCAACCATCTTCAGCTGCTCATCAATGACCTTCCCTCCAACATAAGGTCAGAAATGGGGATGTTCGCTGATGACTGCACAGTGTTCAGTGCCATTCACAACTCCTCAGATACTGAAGCAGACCATGCCCGCATGCAACAAGACCTGGACGACGTTCAGGCTTGGGCTGATAAGTGGCAGGTAACATTCGCGCCACAGAAGTGCCAGGCAATGACTATCTCCAACAAGCGAGAGCCTAACCACCGCCCCTTGACATTCAATGGCATTACCATCGCCTAATCCCCCACCATCAACATCCTGGGGATTACCATTGACCAGAAACTTAACTGGACCAGCCACATAAATACTGTGGCAACAAGAGCAGGTCAGAGGCTAGGTATTCTGCAGCGAGTGTCTCACATCCTGACTCCCCAAAGCCTTTCCACCATCTACAAGGCACAAGTCAGGAGTGTGATGGAATACTCTCCATTTGCCTGGATGAGTGCAGCTCCAACAACACTAAAGAAGCTCGACACCATCCAGGACAAAGCAGCCTGCTTGATTGGCACTCCATCTACCACCTTAAACATTCACTCCCTCCACCACCGGCGTACCGTGGCTGCAGTGTGTACCTTCTACAAGATGCACTGCAGCAACTCACCAAGGCTTCTTCGGCAGCACCTCCCAAACCCGCAACCTCTTCCACCTAGAAGGACAAGGGCAGAAGGCACATGGGAACACCACCACCTCCAAGTTCCCCTCCAAGTCACACACTATCCTGACATGGAAATATATCGTTGATCCTTCATCGTCGCTGGGTCAAAATCCTGGAACTCCCTACCTAACAGCACTGTGGGAGTACCTTCACCACAAGGACTGCAGTGGTTCAAGAAGGCAGCTCACCACCACCTTCTCAAGGGCAATTAGGGATGGGCAATAAATGCTGGCCCTGCCAGCATCGTCCACATCCCGTAAATGAATTAAAAAAAAGTTCTGTGACCACCTCCTTGGTGAAGCGGGGCTTCCTAATACACTGCTCCTCACTTAAGTGGATATAAGAGAAGTGCTCTTGGAAGACCCAAGGTGGGTAAGGTGGGTAAGGCCTCTTGTTGAGAGCCCTCCTGACCCTCCTCCTGCTCCCTCTGCATGCATCTTGTCGTCTTCTTCACTGCCTACGCTCCCTCTATCAAAGATACTCGAGCGCGAGGGGGACTGCCAATACAGCCCCGAGGAATGTGAGCACATGCTGTGAGCAGAAGCTTTTAAATAAGGATGAAGGCGTTCTCCACTTGCAACAACACTCTCTATTACCTTAGAACCTTGAAAGAAGTTAATAAAGCTGCTGGAGTTGCAGAAAGTTGCACCTAGTCAGTCAAACTGCAGAAACAATTCATCGCACTTAAGGCATGCTGGTAAGTGGAGTGACGAAGTTGAAAATGACAGATCGGGCGTCAAGTGAGCGTCACGATCTACATAATCTACATAATTATCGTGAGCGCGGACATCGGCAGCACTGCCGCCCAGCCGAAAATTCTAGAGTATGCTTGAAAGAACAGAAGGATTGGCACATTGGTACTGGAAATTGTTTAACTATTTTGCTTGGCATATGTCAATTATACCCAATGAATAAAGAAGGTACAGAGGAGATCTTAAAAAAAAGGGAATAAGAGAGGCAAAGAGAGAGTATGATAATAGATTAGTGGTTAACATAAAAGGGAAATCTAAAGGCCTAGAAATCAGGTGAAAAAATGGTGGCTGCCGCTCTTCTGTCAGCTGGCGCCGTGTCCCACGGCGGCCGCCATTTTGGGATGGCCGGCAGCGCTGTCGATAGAAGCAATTGCTGAAATGATTGAAATTATGCAGATCGTGATGTCAGTGCAACGCTCACTTGACGCCCGATCTGCGACATTGGATTTCGCCACTCTACTTACCGGCATGCCTTAACGACAAACTGAGCAAGCATTGAGAAGCAGGAAGGAGGCTCCAGCAGTGGTACTTAAAGGGATCATCAGCAATCACTGGCACCTGACCTGTTTCTGCAGTTTGACTGGGTCTCTGCTCCTTTCTGCAACTCCAGCAGCTTTAATAACTTCTTTCAAGTTTCTAAGGTAACAGGGAGTGTTGTTGCAAGTGGAGAATGCCTTCATTATTTTTTAAAGGCTTCTGCTCACAACAGTTGCTCACAGTCATGGGGGCTGTACTGGCAGTCGACCTCGCCCTCCAGGATCTTCAGCAGAGGGAGCGGAGGCAGCGAAGAAGAGGACAAGCTGCTCGCAGAGGGAGGAGGAGGAGAAGGGCCAGGAGGGCTCTCAATAGGAGCCCTTACCCACCTAGGGTCTTCCGACTGCACTTCTCCTACCTCCACTTAAGTGAGGAGCAGTATATTAGGAGGCTACGCTTCACCAAGGAGGTGGTCACAGAACTCTGCCACCTCCTGTATTCAGACCTGCAGCCTGAGAGCAGGGTGACCACAGCTCTCCCAGCAGCAGTCAAGGTCACCGTGGCCCTCAATTTCTTCACCAGCAGATCCTTCCAGTCTGCAGCAGGAGACATAGCTAATATCTCCCAGTTCGCTGTCCATCGCTGCATCAGGGAGGTCACAGAGGCTCTCTACACCAGGAGAAGGGACTACGTTGTCTTTTCTCTGAGCAGAGAGAAACAGGACGTGCGCGCATGTGGCTTTGTCAGGATAGCGGGCTTCCCCATGGTGTAGGGCTCTACCAACTGCACACATGTGGCTTTGCAGGCACCGCATAATAATCCTGAGATCTTCCGTAACCGCAAAGGCTATCACTCTTTTAATGTGCAGGTGGTGTGCGACCAGGTCCAGCGATTCCTCAATGTCAATGCCGGCTATCCTGGCAGCAGCCATAATACCTTCATCCTGCGTCAGACCGGTGTGCCAGCACTCTTCCAGACACCACAGCAAACTTGAGGGTGGCTGCTTGGAGTCAAGGGTTATTCGCTCTCCGCCTTGCTCATGACTCCCCTTCGCAACCCCAACACTCGTGCCCAGCACTCATATAATGAGAGTCATGCTTCCACCAGGAACATCATTGAGCAGACCATCGGGCTACTGAAGCAACGGTTCCACTGCCTTGACCGCTCGAGAGGAGCCCTTCAGTACTCGGCAGAGCGGGTGTCCCATTTTGTGGTGGTCTGCTGCATGCTTCACAACTTGGTCATCATGAGGGCGCAGGGATTGTGGCAGCACCTCGGGTGGAGGATGAGGGAGAGGAGGAGGAAGAGGAGGAGGAAGTGGACGAGGAGGAAGAGGAAGAGGAGGGAGGCAGCCAATCACCCTCCCGGACGGCCTGTCCGTGAATGGCTCATCAGACTCCGATTCCAATGAATGAAACTCCAGATCCCCATTGCACGCCACCTCCCCATCATACCAACCCTGTGTCAAGGAAGATCACAGCGTCTTCCTGGCACAAAGCTGAAATGAGAGACACCACAAAAGATTCCAAACAAAATTAATACATTTTTCAAAAATCAATGAACACATTTACAGGAAAAATATTAACTAATCACCCTTGTGCAATCCCTTAGTTCCTGTCATTCGTGTGCCTTTTCCTACTCTCGTGCTCCTACGAAGTGCTCCCCCAGTGGCTGCAACATGGCTGGTGGACAACAATGGTATGTTCATTCCGAATCCTTCTTCTCACATCCCACTTACCCCTCAATCTCTTCTCACTTTCAAGCTACTCATGCTGTATGCATGCATATCTGGCTTCCCCTCACCTCTCCTGCACTGGACTACACTGTAAGACTCATCTGCTGCTAAAAAAATTTAAATTAACTTTGGCTATCTACAGACCTTCCCCCAACTGCTGATGTTTCTCTGCTGAGCTGGGTGACACGTTCTACTGGTTTTTCAGCTTTGTTGGTTGCTGGCTAGTGGGTTACACTTCTCTACCGCCTCTGATCTACGTGACCTCCAACTTTGCATCGACTTCGCCATCATCTTTCTGCACAGCAACTGATTCTGCACATCTCCGGGATTCTCATTTCCACAGAATAACCTCCATCCTTCAATTCTCTACCCTTCAAATAGCTTCTGGATTTTACTCGCCCACTCCACCTGTCTCTGAACTTAGATAACAGTTTGCCGATGCTCCATGCCGTTTCCTACCTACGTCAACTTTATCCCTCCACGGGATCTCTGTCTTTAACTCTGGACTCCCTTCTATTATTTCCAACCTATTCCCTGTTACTACCAGGAAATATGTATCCCAACAATTGCTACATGACGGCATAATTGCTACAGGCCTATGTAACTTGAGTTTTCCTTGTGTCCATTCGCATGCGCACTTTGGCTGCCACTCCGGACCCAAGCCGATCACTTCTATTTCCACTTTTTCTCCCCCTTTTCCTTTTCTCTCTATCCCTCCTTGACTGCTCTCTCCTGTCGTCTTGCCACCTTTCATCTCTCCTCCCTCGGGTACTCTGCACTCTCAAATCCCTACCCCAACCCTTCATTACTCTTCAACCTTCCTGCTCCCCTGCCGCTATCACAGGCTTGATTCCGTTAGCTAAGCCTACAGCTTCCCTCTGTGCCTTTCTTGGCATCCTCCGAAGGGCCCATCGAGGCACTCATCACTGCCTCCTCACGAGCAGCAACCCCAACTGTCCCATCCTACTCTGTCGCTGACTTTCCCGCCCAGCGCGCCTGCTGGGAACTAATCTTGCCAATCTCCTCCCCGTCCAACTCACCCAGTGCTGACCCTGTGGACTCTGGCAGTGAATCAGCCATCACCGACCCTCTCCGCATCTCCCTCCAGAATGTCCGTTCACTTGTGAACAAGGCCCTTGCCATCCATGAGCTTATCGTGGATGATTGCATCGACATCATGGCCCTGACAGAAACCTGGCTGAGTGGTGATGACACCTTTCCCCTAAATGAAGCCTCCCTACCTAGCTATACCTTCCACCACTTGCCCCACTCAGACCGCCACGTTGGCGGTGTGGCTCTCATCACCAAATCACACATTGGTCTGTCCCCCTACTCTTCTGGCACTTCCTCCTCCTTTGAGCATCTCACCTTGTACCACCCCTCTCAACTCTCATTTAAAATTCTCATTCCCTACCGCCCACCCAAGTACCATAAAAATATTATCATCGAGATATCTTCACTGCTTTCCTCCTTCAGCCTCAGCACCGAGTGACTTCTCATCCTTGGTGATTTCAACCTTGATCTCAATTCATCATGCTCTCTCTCCTCCGAGTTCACTACCCTCCTATCCTCCCTTAATCACTCCCTCCATGTAAACTCCCTAATCCACATTCATGGCCATGCCCATGACCGTGCCATCTCTCGTGGCCTCGCTACTCTCATTGTGTCAATCGCAGATAAGGCCATCTCTGACCACTTCCTTGTATCGCTCTCCATCCACATCCCCCTTCTCTTCCCCCAACCCTACTTCCTTCTGTGTCCACCCCTGGAAAAAACTCTCTCTCAACTCACTTACAACTGCACTTATGAAATCTCAACTGTCCAGCCTTTGGCCCTCCATTCACCACGACAATTCTGCAGCTACCGATCTGCTCAACCACACCCTCACCACCACCTTTGATGCCCTATTCCCTATTAAGACCATTACTCTCTCTCACCCTGGCTGTTTCCCCATGATACGGCCCTCATCTGCGCTCCCTTAAGTCCAAAGGATGCAAACTTGAACGGATATGGCGGTAAACTGGTTTAGTCATTCATCGCCAGACCTGGCTGTACCACATAAAGCGTTATCGGATCCTGCTCTCATCTGCCAAAGCTGATCACTATTCCAGGATCATTCTAGAATGCAAAGATAACCCTTGTCTTCTTTTCTCTACTACTAAATATCTTTTAAACCCCTCTTCCCTGTCTCCCCCACCCTCACCTCCAACAACAAGTGCGAGGAGCTCATGGATTTCTTTTTCTCTAAGATTGAGACCATCTGATCAGCTGCCACTGCCACTTCCCTTCCTTCCCCTAGCCCACCAGGCCAAACTTCCTCTAAGGATCCCCCTGCCCTAGCCCTGAACTCACATCTTTCTCCAGTTTCTCTCCAAGCTCCCCTTATGACCTCACCGCACTCATCTTGTCCATGAGATCCACTTTCTGCTCCCTCGACTCTATTCCCACTAAACTGCTGACCACCCAAATTCCTTTTTTGGCTCCCATGTTAGCAGACACTTTTAACGATTCTCTCTCCTCAGGTACTGTCCCGCTCTCCTTCAAATCTGCCATTATCACCGCTCTCGTCAAAAAAACAACCCTTGACCCCTCCGTCCTTGCAAACAACCGCTCCATCTCCAACCTCCCTTTTCTTGCCAAAGTCCTTGAACATGCTGTCGCCTCCCAAATCCGTGCCCATCTTTCCCGTAACTCCAGGTTTGAATCCATCAAAGTCACAAATGACATCATTATGACTGTAACAAAGGGAAACTATCCCTCATCGTCCTTCTCAACCTGTCTGCAGCCTTTAACACGGTGGACCACATCATCCTCCTCCAACACCTCTCTGCCATCGTCCGCCTGGGTGGGACTGCACTCGCCTGGTTCCATTCTTATCTATCTAATCATTGCCAGAGAATCACTTGCAATGATTTTTCTTCCTGCTCCCGCATCGTTACCTCTGGTGTCCCCAAGCATCTATCCTTGGTCCCCTCCTGTTTTTTAAAAATTAGTTTATGGGATGTGGGCGTCGCTGGCAAGGCCAGCATTTATTGCCCATCCCTAATTGCCCTTGAGAAGGTGGTGGTGAGCTGCCTTCGTGAACCACTGCAGTCCGTGTGGTGAAGGTACTCCTCACAGTGCTGTTAGGGAGGGAGTTCCAGGATTTTGACCCAGCGACGATGAAGGATCGGCGATATACTTCTAAGTCAGGATGGTGTGTGACTTGGAGGGGAACTTGGAGGTGGTGGTGTTGCCATGTGCCTGCTGCCCTTGTCCTTCTAGGTGGAAGAGGTCACGGGTTTGGGGGGTGCTGCCGAAGAAGCCTTGGCGAGTTGCTGCAGTGCATCTTGTAGATGGTACACACTGCACACACGGTACGCCGGTGGTGGAGGGAGTGAATGTTTAAGGTGGTACAGGCGTGCCAATCAAGCGGTCTGCTTTGTCCTGGATGGTGTGGAGCTTCTTTAGTGTTGTTGGAGCTGCACTCATCCAGGCAAGTGGAGAGTATTCCATCACACTCCTGACTTGTGCCTTGTAGATGGTAGAAAGGCTTTGGGGAGTCAGGAGGTGAGACACTCGCCGCAGAATACCTAGCCTCTGACCTGCTCTTGTTGCCACAGTATTTATGTGGCTGGTCCAGTTAAGTTTCTGGTCAATGGTGACCCCCAGGATGTTGATGGTGGGGGATTCGGCGATGGTAATGCCATTGAATGTCAAGGGGCGGTGATTAGACTCTTGCTTGTTGGAGATAGTCATTGCCTGGCACTTCTGTGGCGCGAATGTTACCTGCCACTTATCAGCCCAAGCCTGAACGACGTCCAGGTCTTGTTGCATGCAGGCATGGACTGCTTCATTATCTGAGGAGTTGTGAATGGCACTGAACACTGTGCAGTCATCAGCGAGCATCCCCATTTCTGACCTTATGTTGGAGGGAAGGTCATTGATGAAGCAGCTGAAGATGGTTGGGCCTAGGACACTGCCCTGAGGAACGCCTGCAGTGATATCCTGGGGTTGTGATGATTGACCTTCAATCACCACAACCATCTTCCTTTGTGCTAGGTATGACTCCAGCCAGTGGAGAGTTTTCCCCCCTGATTCCCATTGACTTCAGTTTTACTAGGGCTCCTTCATGCCAGACTCCGTCAAATGCTGCCTTGATCTCAAGGGCAGTCACTCTCACCTCACCTCTGGAAATCAGCTCCTTTGTCCATGTTTGGACCAAGGCTGTAATGAGGTCGGGAGCCGAGTGGTCCTGGCGGAACCTAAACTGGACATCAGTGAGCAGGTTATTGGTGAGTAAGTGCCGCTTGATAGCACTGCCGATGACACCTTCCATCACTTTGCTGATGATTGAGAGTAGAGTGATGGGGCAGGTAATTGGCCTGATTGGATTTGTCCTGCTTTTTGTGGACAGGACATCTACACGCTGCCCCTCGGCGATATCCTCTGAAAACACAGCATCAGTTTCCACATGTATGCTGACGACACCCATCCACCTCACCACCATTTCTCTCGACCCCTCCACTGTCTGTAAATTGTCAGACTGCTTGTCTCACATCCAATACTGGATGAGCAGAAATTTTTTCCAATTAAATATTGGGAAGACCATTGTCTTTGGTCACCGCCACAAACTCCGTTCCCTAGCCACCGGCTGTATCCCTCTCCCTAGCATCTGTCTGAGGCTGAACCACACTGTTCGCAACCTTGATGTCATATTTGACCCTGAAATGAGCTCCGGCCACATATCTGTGTCATAACTAAGACCGCCTATTTCCACCTCCGTAACATCGCCCGTCTCCGCCCTTGCCTCAGCTCGTCTGCTGCTGAAACCCTCATCCATGCCTTTGTTACCTCTAGACTTGAATATTGCAATGCACTCCTGGCTGGCCTCCCACCTTCTACCCTTCTTACACTTGAGGTCATCCAAAACTCAGCTGCTGTAAGGGATTCTGACCGTGCGTGTCTCGCAGCCTGTGAGATTCACGCGGCTCTGTGCAGCCTGTATGTCAGTGCGGGTCTAGGCCTTGTTGCCTGTTCTGGTCTCCAGCCAGTCTGGGAACACTAGACACACCTGTGAGTGGTTCGAATCACTCTCCCTTACGGTTCTAGACACTGGACTTAGATGCGAGAGCAGTAATGGAGATGAAACTCATGTAGACTAGGTTTGAATGGTACGAAATGGAAAATCTTTATTGCATGATACTTAAAATTATGAAATACATGTCATAAGCACAGATTAATGACAGTACAATCTTACAAGCAGTTATATAGTCGATCTTAGGGAAACGAGGAACGAACGGCACATAGTAAATAGGGGCACACATTACAAATATCCTTAATCCTTAAGCCCTCCCCTATCAATATCTATCCTAAACTAGATTCGTAGGATTTCGAGACTCATGCTCACCACTCGTGATAACTCGGAGAAATTCCGAATAGCTGATCGGATGTTTTTCACCGCAGCACCCACGTGTCGGTCAGGAGATCTCCTGGTCCCACTTGTTTACTTGCTTCTGCTGCTCCGGCTAGCAGGCTGGAACGTCTGCTGTGATGAAGACCTGTGTTGGTTGGTTTAACAGGCACTCTTGGGCACAGTCCAGTTATATCATCGATGCGATATGTTTCGTTACAAGTTCGAAGAAGTCTTCCTGGCAAGGAAAACTTGGCTAATCGACCTACAGGCGCGGTCGGGATTTACTGACCGTGGCGATGGATATGGTCTTCCTCTCTTCTCATCTCATCTCATCTCATCTCATCTCATCTCGGGCCTTTGGTTCCGATACCGGTTACCAATATAGGTCTTCGTTACGCGACACGAGGTAGATCCGAACGGATCAGAAAGTTCAACAGTCCTTTTCAAAAGAGGCAACAGGCAAGCAGGAGCGAGCCCAACTACGAGTACACAGGAGCAGCCACGATGATAAGAGAAAGATGGACGGTTTGGAGCCTGCAATTATAGTGCAAAATCTTCCGTTTCCCGCCCAACTATAATGTCCATTCTTTTGTTTAGGGTCTGGCGCTCAAATGTCTTGTATGGGTGATCTCCGTTCTTAATGGGTTTCGGGGCTACTCGTAAATGTCTGAGTACCTGTTAATATTTCTCTCATTGTTAAATCGGTCGGTGTTCTCCCTGGAGGGGTTTTGGGGCTTCCAAGTGTTCTGTATAACTACCTGCTAACGGCTCTCTCATCGTAGAGTCGTTGGGATTTTACATATTAATGTCTTTTGGATGGGCCCTTGATTACTCGGTACAATGGCTTTCCTTTGTACCTGGGAGACCGATTTCAGTATTTATGTGTATACTGCAAACCCATAATGTCTCGTGTATTATCTTCACTGTGCTGAATCTTAATCGATCTTGCACAAATGTTTATTGGAACGCCATCTTGTCTGCCTGTTGAAAAGTCTAGAATGTTCTGTCACGAGGTGCGGCGGCCATTTTACAGGCTGCTTGTGTCCACTTTAAACCTGTCAGCATTCTGCTGAAATAAAAGCTGTTTGAACGAAACTCTGTGTTTTCTCCTTATTAATAAAATCGCGATATATTGCGAATTCTACACTGCCCGTGTCCTAACTCGCACCAAGTCCCGTTCACCCATCACCCCTGTGCTCGCTGACCTACATTGGTTCCCAGTTAAGCAACACCACGATTTTAAAATTCTCATCCTTGTGTTCAAAGCCCTCCATGGCCCCACCCTTCCCTATCTCTGTAATCTCCTCCGGTTCCACAACTCCCCGAGATATCTGCGCTTCTCTAATTCTGGCCTCTTGCGCATCCCCGATTTTAATCGTTCAACCATTGGTGGCTGTGCCTTCTGTTGCCTAGGCCCTAAGCTCTGGAATTCTCTCCCTAAACCTCTCCGCCTCTCTACCTCTTTTTCCTCTTTTAAGACGCTCCTTGAAACCTACCTCTTTGACCAAGCTTTTGGTCATTTCCTCTAACTTCTCCTTATGTGGCTCAGTGTCAACTTTTGTTTTATAATACTCCTGTGAAGTGCCTTGGGACATTTTACTACATTAAAGGCACTATATAAATACCTTCTGCTTGTGCTTGTGCTTATTGGGGCAGCTCCAGTTGCAACTGTCCTAACAATGAGGTGCTGTAGCTCCCCTTTAAGTAGTGGAAAATGTCTATGGCGCACGACTGGGAATTAGACTTGCCCTGATATTGGTCCACCTATTGAGTGTTAAGCCAATGAGCAGCAGTTTTAGTGCCAAAATCATGACTATAATTGTGTTACTGAGGAGTGAGCACACATTTTGCGTGCTACCATTTTGAGGTGGCGCAGCTTAACATCGTTCGGCCTTAACACTGCCCAATTTCAAGGCCAAAGTCTTTTATAAACACATAAGTAGTAAAATGGTAGTCAAATTAACCGTGGGGGGGATTAGGAACCAAAAAGGAGATCTTCTTGGGGAGGCAGAGGACATGGCTGTGGTACTAAATGAGTACTTTTCATCTGTCTTCACGAGAAGAAGATGCTGCCAATGTAGCAGTAAAGGAGGAGGCAGTAGTGATATAGGATAGGATAAAAATAGATAAAGAGGATGTACTTGAAAGGTTGGCAGTCCTCAAAGTAGAAAGGCCACCCAGTCCAGGTGGGATGCATCCTAAGCTATTGAGGGAAGTAAGGGTGATATTTGTGGAGGCTCTGGCCACAATCTTCCAATCCTCCTTGAATATGGGGTGGTGCCAGAGGACTGGAGGATTGCAAATATTACACCCCTGTTTAAAAAAAGGAGAGAGGGATATAGTGGCAACTACCGGCCAGTCAGCCTAACATTGGAGGTGGGGAAACTTCCAGAGACAATAATCTGGGACAAAATGAATTGACATTTCAAAAACTATGGGGTAATAAATGAAAATCAGCATGGATTTGTTAAAGGCAAGTCATGTTTGACTAACTTAATCGAGTTCTTTGATGAAGTAACGAAGAGGATTGATGAGGGTCGTGCGGTTGATATTGTGTATATGGACTTTTAAAAGGTATTTGACAAAGTACCACGGAATATAATTGTGAGCAAAATTAAAGCCCATGGAATTAAAGAGACAGTGGCAGCATGGATACAAATTTGGTTAAGGCAGAAAGCAGAGAGTAGTGGTGAATGGGTGTTTTTCAGACTGGAGGGAAATATACAGTGGTGTTCCCCAAGGGTCGGTTTTTGATATATATTAATGACCTGGACTTGGGTATACAGGGCATAATCTCAAAGTTTGCAAATTATATGAAACTTGGAAACGTAGTAAACAATGAGGAGGGTAGTAACAAATTTCAGGAGGACGGAGTAAGACTGGTGAAATGAGCAGATGAAATTTAATGCAGAGAAGTGTGAAGTGATACATTTTGGTAGGAAGAACGAGGAGAGACAATATGAACTAAAGCCGGTGCAGAACAGAGAGTCCTGGGGTGTATGTACACAAATCTTTATAGGTGGCAAGACAAGTTGAAAAGGCTGTTAAAATAGTTCATGAGATCCTTGGCTTTATTAATAGAGGAATAGAGTACAAAAACAAGGCAGCTGTGCTAAACCTTTATAAAACACTGGTTAGAACTCAGCTGGAGTATGGTGTTCAATTCTGGGCACCATACTTTAGGAAGGATGTGAAGGCCTTGGAGAGGATGCAGAAGAGATTTACTAGAATGGTGCCAGGAATGAGGGACTTCAATTATGTGGATAGACTGGAGAAGCTGGGGGTTTTCTCCTTAGAGCAGAGAAAGTTAAGAGGAGATTTGATAGAGGTGTTCAAAACTATGGCTGCTTTTGACAGTAAATAAAGAGAAACTGTTTCCAGTGGCAGAAGTATCAGTAACCAGAGGACATAGATTTAAGGTGATTGGCAAAAGAACCAGAGGCGACATGAGGAAAAAATTTTTTACACAGTGAGTTATGATCTGGAATGCACTGCCTGAAAGGGTGGTGGAAACAGATTCAAAAGTAAAAAGAGAATTGGACAAATACTTGAAGGGAAAAAATTGACAGGGCTATGGGGTAAAAGTGGGGGAGTGGGATTAATTGGATAGCTGTACCAAAGAGCCTGGCACAGGCACACTGGGGGCTGAATGGCTCCTTCTGTGCTGTATCATTCTATGAGTCTATTGTACAGCACCTTGGTCATACCCCATCTGGAATATTTTGTTCAGTTCTGGGCACCACACCTCAGGAAGTATACACCAAAGTGATACTGGGACTAAAAGGGTTAGATTATGAGGGCTGGTTTCATAAACTTGGGTTGTATTCCCAAGTTTAGAAGGTTGAAGGTTGAGTTGTTTAAATGCTAAAAGGATTCGATAGAGTAGATACAGATAAGTTATTTCCTCTGGTGGGGGATTCCAGTACAAGGGGGCATAATCTTAAAATTAGAGCTAGGAGTGAAATTAGGAAGCCTTTTTTCACCCAAAGAGTACTGGAAATGTAGAACTCTATGCCCCAAAAGAATGTTGGGTCAATTGAAATCATCAAGACTGAGATCGACAGGTTTTTATTAAGTTAGGGATTGAAGGGATAATGGTTCAAAAGTGGGCAAATGGAGTTGAAGTACAGATAACTTATGAGGATACCAGCATCTTGTATCCTTTCAGTCCTGCCACTGGCCAAGGGCTTAGCCATGCTCCTGCCAAGAATGGCCTGCACCGTCTCCTCCAAGGGAGTGAAGTGAAGCTAGGAATGGGAGGTGTGCCTCATGATTGGTACAGATTGGTTGGTGAGTGATGCCGGGGGTGGGGGGGAGTCGTGCATTGAGCAGTGTGTATGCTAGTGGATGCAGTTGGTAGGAGACGGCTTTTGAAGATGCATTCACTGACCTTGACCACTGGTCTGAGGTCATGACGCTTCTTTGGGCACTGGAGCCAGGTGGTGGGGGCAACACTGCTGGCAGTGATGGCCTCGGTAATCTGGTCCCACATTGTTCTTTCTGGAGGGCCTCCTGGCCCCTGTGGGTAGAGGACCTCTTTTGCAGTGTTGACCCCCTGCACAAAGCTAGAGTGCTGCATGCGAGACACTGGGTGCCCCTCCACTGGCTTGCTAAGCCATTTGTATCAGTGCTGAAGCACTTTTTCCATTTTTTTAGATGCAGAAAGGAATTCAGCTTTAAGAGCTGAAGACTCCCATTTGGGAATTTCTTCCCAAATGTTGGTTTAAACTCGGAGCGGGAAATGATAACGTACTTTATTAAATTAATAACTTAACTAGATAAACTAATGAATACACCTATAAATAAATCGTTGAACAAAGATTTTAACTAATTAAATAAATAAAACAAGGTTAGGCTAAGATATGGCAGAGCAGGTTGTGTGTCTGGATTGCAGTATGTGGGAGTTTGTGGAGAGCAAGACTGTCCTGAGCGAAGACGTCTGCAGTTGATGTCTCCATCTCGAATCTCTCTGGCTCAGAGTAATTGAGCTGGGGTGTGAGTTGGAGACACTCCGACATATAAGGGAGGGGGAAGAGTATCTGGACAGTTTGCTCCAGACTTCGGTCACACCTCATAGAGAGGTGCAGGTTCAGAACGGGGTTGGTGTGACCGATAGTGTGTAGATTAAGGGGAACCCAGGTAAGAAAGGGAATGAGGATCCACAGAAACTGATCCTATCCATCAGGTACAACGTACGTGCCACCTGTCGGAAGGACAGCCAGAATGCTGTCCATGGCAGTTTGGAGCAGGAGGAGGAGAGGAAGCATAATGTGTTAGTTGTAGGGGATTCTATAATTAGCGAATAGATAACATCCTTTGTAAGCAAGATCGAGAGCCCCACATGGTATGTAGCCTACCTGGTGCCAGGGTAAAGGACATCTTGGACCGGCTTGAAAGGATATTGGAGAGGGAGGGGGAGGATCCAGTCATTGTAGTCCATGTTGGGACCAACAACATAGGGAAGAGTAGGCAAGAGGTCCTGTTTGGGGAGTACCAGGAACTAGGAGCTAAATTAAAGAACAGGACCTCAAGGGTTATAATCTTTGGATTATTACCTGAGCCACATGCAAATTGGCATAGGGATAAGCTGATTAGGGAAGGGAACACATGGATAAAGGAGTGGTGTGGTAAAGAGGGGTTCCATTTCATGGGGCACTGGCACCAGTATTGGGACAGGAAGGAACTGTATCGTTGGGACGGGCCCCACCTGAACCAGTCTGGGACCAGGGTCCTAGCGGAAAGGATAAATAGGCCAGTCACATTGACTTTAAACTAGTAAATGGAGGGGGGCTCAGGTGGAAATTGTAGTACAAATAGTAGTTCAAAAACAAACAAAAGGGAAGAGAGCAGAGTAGGAGAGAGAAATAAGAAACAAGTGAGTAAAACATTAGAGCCGAAGGACAGGCTAGGGTGTATGGCCCAAATAAGTGTTCTTTATACAAACGCACTGAGTATAAGGAATAAATTGAATGAACTGCAGGCGTGAATTCAAATTGGAGGGTATGACATGGTAGCCATTACTGAGACATGGCTGTAAGACGGTCAGGACTGGGAATTAAATATACAGGGTTATAAGGTCTACAGGAAAGATAGGGAAAATGGCAGAGAGGGAGGAGTAGCCTTAGTGATTAAGATGAAATCACTTCAATGATAAGAGAGGATATAACGAGAGGTAAGCAGGTAGTGGAGACTTTATGGGTAGAATTAAGAAATAGGAAAGGATTTAAGACTGTAGTGGGAGTTGTGTATAGGTCCCTTGGTAGCAACTGTGAAGTGCTAGATTGTATAAATGCAGAGATTAGACAAGCGTGTAGTAAAGGCAGAGTGGTTTTAATGGGGGATTTTAACTTTCATATAGATTGGGATAAGCAGACTAGCACCTTTCAGAAAGGTAGTGAATTTCTTGAGTGTGGCCGGGATAGTTTTCTACAACAATATGTCCTAGAGGCAACAAGGGGGCAAGCCATTTAGATTTAGTAATGAGTAATGAGCCAGATTTAGTTAACAGCCTAACTGTGCGTGAACATTTATCCAATAGCGATCATAACATGATCGAGTTCAATGTAGCATTTGAAAGGGAGAATCGCAAAACAGCTACTAAGATTCTAGATTTGGATAAGGCTGACTTCAATGGGATGAGACAGAAACTGTTCAAAGTAAACTGGGCAAATCTGTTAATGGGTAAAACGACAGAAGATCAGTGGGAGATGTTCAAAAAAGAAGTGAAGGTGATACAGAACCAGTTTATACCCAAGGGGCAAGAGCTCTACTTGCCAAAAAAAATGCCATGGATGACTAAAGAGGTAAGGGACAGAATAAAACTAAAAGAAAAAGCATACGAAAATGCAAAAACAAGCACAGATCCTGGCGAATGGGAAAGATACAAAGAACAGCAAAGGGTCACAAAACAAATACTAAGAGCTACAAAAAGGGAATACGAAAAGAAACTTGCAAAGGTTATTAAAATCAACACAAAGAATTTTTACAATTATATTCGGAAAAAGAGGGTAGTCAGGAGCAACGTTGACCCCTTAAAAACTGAAAGCGGTAATATTGTCAATGATAATAAGGAAATGGCGGACATGTTGAATAATTACAGTAGAGGAAGAGATGGCATGTCAGAAATCCCAAGGAAACTGATATTGGATCATGGAAGGGACTCAATAAAATTAATGTAAGTAAAATAACAGTAATGAAGAAAATAATGACATGAAAGAATGACAAATCCCCAGGACCAGATGTTTTCCATCCCAGGGTTTAAAGAATGTAGGTGAGCACATTGCAGATGCCCTAACTATAATCTTCCAAAGTTCTCTCAATTCAGGAACCGTTCCTTTAGATTGGAAAATTGCGCATATCACTCCGCTTTTTAAGAATGGCGAGAGAGCCAAACCAGGGAATCATAGACCAGTTAGCCTAACATCTGTTGTCCAGAAATTGCTAGAGTCTATAATTAAGGGTAGGGTGACTGAACACCTCGAAAATTTTCAGTTGATCAGAGAGAGCTAGCATGGATTTGTGAAAGGTAGGTCATGCCTGACAAAACTGATTGAATTTTTTGAGGAGGTAACTAAAGTAGTGGACAGGGGAATGTCTATGGATGTTATTTATATGGACTTCCAAAAGGTGTTTGATAAAGTCCCACATAAGAGACTGTTAACTAAAGTAGAAGCCCACAGAATTGAGGGCAAATTATTGACCTGGTTAGGAAATTGGCTGAGCGGCAGGAGACAGGCAGTAGGGAAAATGGATAGGTACTCAAATTGGCAGGATGTGACTAGTGGTGTCCCACAGGGATCTGTGTTGGGGCCTCAACTATTCACAGTATTTATTAATGACTTAGATGATGGCATAGAAAGTCATTTAGCCAAATTTGCCAATGACACAAAGATAGGCGGCATTGTAGGCAGTGTAGATGAAAGCATAAAATTACAAAGGGATATCGACAGATTAAATGAATGGGCAAAACTGTGGCAAATGGATTTCAATATAGGCAAATGTGAGGTCATCCACTTTGGACTTAAAAAGGATAGAACAGTGTACTTTCTAAATGGTGGAAAGCTAAAAACAGTGCAGGTCCAAAGAGACTTGGGGGTCCAGGTACATAGATCATTAAAATGTCATGAACAGGTACAGAAAATAATCAAAAAGGTTAATGGAATGCTGGCCTTTATATCGAGAGGACTAGAGTACAACGGGGTAGAAGTTATGCTGCAGCTATACCAAACCCTGGTTAGATCACACCTGGAGTACTGTGAGCAGTTCTGGGCACCACACCTTAGGAAGAATATATTGGCCTTGGAGGGAGTGCAGCGTAGGTTTACCAGAATGATACCCGGACTTCAAGGGTTAAGTTACAAGGAGAGATTACACAAGTTAGGGTTGTATTCCCTAGAATTTAGAAGGTTAAGGGGTGATCTGATCGAAGTTTTCAAGCTATTAAGGGGAACAGATAGGATAGATAGAGAGAAACTATTTCCGCTGGTTGGCGATTCTAGGACTGGCGACATAGTTAAAAAATTAGAGCCAGACCTTTCAGGAGTGAAATTAGGGAACACTTCTATACACAAAGAATGGTAGAAGTTTGGAACTTTCTTCCGCAAATGGCAATTGATGCTAGATCAATTGTTAATTTTAAATCAGGGATTTATAGCGTTTTGTTAACCAAAGGTATTAAGGGATGTGAGGCACAGGCGGGTATATGGAGTTAGGTCGCAGATCAGCCATGATCTCATTGAATGGCAGAAAAGGCTCGATGGGATCAATGGCCTGCTCCTTTTCATATGTTCCTATGTTAATTTTTTTTCAGAAGGCAGTTGACTTGTAAGGGCTGAAAACTCCATATTTTTACATCATTTTTATTTTTATCATTTGAGAAGGCATTGCCCTTTTAAGAGAACGACAATGCATTGCCCTTTTAACATTCCATAATGCTTTGCAAAAGCACAGCTTCGCATTCAGAGGCTGTGCGAAGCTGCAACGCCGCTTCTGGGCCCCACAATGGGGCCTGATGCTGGGACGCACACCACCAGAAGGGCGTTGCACGGTCAGTTTAGCGCTGGGCTAATAATCTTTAGTCCCCTGCGTTAATTATTCACTCCTACTGGCGCCATCGTTTTCAGCGGCCCTTTACTCGAGGCCGCAGTGGCCCGGCAGGTTTCATGTCGCACTCAAATTTTTAGGCCATAGAATCATAGAAATTTTTGGCACAGAAGGAGGCCATTCTGCCCATTGTGTCTGTGCCGGCTGAAAAAGCTATCCAGCCTAATCCCACTTTCCAGCTCTTGATTCATAGCTCTATAGGGTTCAAGTGCACATCCAATTAGGCGATATTCTTCAAGCTTCGAATTTTCTTCCTCAGATGCCATTCCACAATACCAATGGTCCTCCTTTTCGCTCACTTTTATTACTTCATCTTCATTCCCATCTTACAATACAAGGATAACATAATTTGTTCACAGTGTTCAGCCATGGTTTGCAACATGGTGGAGTCATAGAAACATAGAATCTAGGAGCAGGAGTAGGCCATTCGGCCCGTCGAGCCTGCTCCACCATTCAATACGATCATGGCTGATCATCCAAATCCAATACACTGTCCCTGCTTTAATCCCCACAGTGCACATATCCCACCCTACCCCCGTAACCCCACGTATTTAATTCCCCCTAGCATATCCCATCCTATCCCCATAACCCCACATATTTAATCCCCCCCTAACACTAAGGGTCAATTTATCATAGCCAAATCAACCTAACCCGCACATTTTTGGACTGTGGGAGGAAACCGGAGCACCCGGAGGAAACCCACGCAGACACGGGGAGAATGCGCAAACTCCACACAGACAGTCACCCGAGGTCAGATTCGAACCCGGGTCCCTGGCGCTGTGATGCACCAGTGCTAACCACTATGCCACCGTGTTGCCCGTAGGTGGACTCTACATTATCTGAGGAGAGGTTACTTTTAAAAAGATCTCTGCACAACACATTAAACTGCATTTTTACTTTATAAAGCTTCAAGTTACATCGATAAAATTGAAAACAACAGGCCAAATAGATTTGTTGTTATATACTGTGCATTATCTCATTGGTACCTTGTAACATTGACTCACCATACATTTCACTGATATTTTAACACATGATTGATACACTATGATGTGTAATGTAACACATACATTACCAGAATCGGAGGACTGGGTGGGATGTGTTCCCTCCTTGCTCCTATAGGACAAAAAGGTGCAAAGTGATCTTGCAGTTTAATTTGGGGAATTGCCTTTTTATCTCCACATGATTTAATTTAATTTTTTAACTTACCGGGCTCTTTTTCCTAAAAGAAATTCAGGCACAAAGCATGGATTTATAAAGAAAACAATCTTTTATATTACTGCACTAAAAAATTGACATTAGAATTTTAACAATATCTTGGTTTTATGCACAGATTAAAATTGCCTTAACAACAATACAACAACATGTTCTGAACTTCCAAAGTGCATTACCAATTGGAAAGCATGGCCCAGAAATTTGTGGGTTTAACGCGGCCGTTAAGGCCCATTTTGAAGAAAAGATGTTGGCCAACTCGCTTCTGCCCACTTCTAGTGCGTTCTGCGGCAGCCGCCATTTTGGGGAGTTCAGCAGCACTACCGTTGCCTGCGCTCACTGCAGAAATGGAAATGAGGCAGACCGTGACGTCAATGAGTGTGCAACCTTGATTTGACAAACGATCTGCCATTTTGGACGACACCGCTCCACATACCACCCTCTCTTAATCATGACCAGCTGACCAAGCGTTCAGCAGCAGGAAGGAGCCCCCAGCAGCGCTATTTAAAGCGATCATCAGCAACAACTTGCAGCTGACATGGTTTCTTCATTTGACAGGCTCTGTCTAAGTTTCTGCAACTCTTGCAGCTTTCTAAACTTGTTTAAAGTTGCTGAGCTCACAGGGAGTAGTGCTGCAAGTGGAGAACACCTTGCTTCTCATTTAAAGGCTTTTGCTCATGGTCATGGGGCTCTACCTGCAGTCCCCCTCACACTCGAGTATCCTAGGGAGATGGAGTGGAGGCAGCAAAGTAGAGGAGAAGATGCTTACAGAGGGAGGTGGAGGACAGGAGGGATCTCAGCAGGAGGCCTTAACCACCTCGGGTCTTCTGAGTGCACTTCTCTTACCTCCACTTAAGCTAGCAGCAGCGTATTTGGCAGCTCTGCTTCACCAAAGAGGTGGTCACAGAACTCTGCCACCCCCTGCAACCAGACCTGCAGTCTCAAAGCAGGGCAACCAAGGCTCGTCCAGTGGCCCTCAAGGTCACTGTCGCACTCAATTTTTTCGTGAGTGGATTCTTCCAGTCTGCAGCAAGAGGCACAGCTAACATCTCCCAATTTGCTGTCCATCGCTGCGTCCAGGTGGTCACTGAGGTTCTCTACTCCAGGAGAAGGGACTTCTGAACAGAGAGAAGCAGGATGAGCATACATATCCCTTTGCCAGGATAGCAGGCATCCCCATGGTGCAAGGCGCCATCGACTGCACACACGTGGCTTTGTGGGCACCATGTAGCAATCCTGAGATGTTCCGTAACCACAAAGGCTCCCACTCACTTAATGTGCAGTTATTGTGCGACCACGCCCAGTACTACATGATGGTGAAAGCCCGCTATCCTGACAGCAATCATGATGCCTTCATCCTGTGTCAGTCCGGTGTGTCAGCAATCTTCCAACCACCACGTCAAACTCGAGATTGGCTGCTCAGAGACAAAGGCTATCCGCTCTGTACCTGGCTGAGGACTCCCCTCTGCAACCCCACCACTCGTGGCCAGCACTCATATAATGACAGCCATGCTGCCACCAGGAACGTCATCGAACAGACCATCAGGGTGCTCAAGCAATGGTTCCACTGCCTTGACCACTCAGGAGGAGCCTTTCAGCACTCGTCGGAGTGGGTGTCCCATTTCATGGTGGTCTGCTGCATGCTCTACAACTTGGCCAACATGAGGGCCCAGCCCTTGCCACCAGGGCTTGCGGGACCACCTCAGCAGGAGGAGGAGGAGAAGAAGGGCGAGGAGGAGGAAAAAGAGGAAGAGGAGGAGAAGGAGGAGGCAGGAGGGAGGCAGGCAGCAAATTCCCATTCCAGACTGGCTGTCCTTGAAAATTGAAGAATAATAAGTGCATTTTACTTCCTGGTTTGCTGTCTGCGAGAATTCTTCAATGGGATTGGCTGCTTAGCCTGCTTGATTACATCACTGTTGCTGGACACTGGAGATCCCCTAGAGTTTGTGCCAGAATCAAACTAACATCGGGAAAGATGAAATCGATGGCACAGAGATCACTAAATCTTTGTGGGCAGCTTTCTTCGAGGTCAGCGGCGAGCGGTGTCACTTCACCACTGACCGCAAAATCCTGGCCATTCTGTGGTTTCCTCTTTATTAGGTTTATGTTTCTCTCCTGGAGTGTGAAGCATCTGCTGTGGTATGTGGTCTTTCAATTACTGGATACAGCATGGTGCTGTCATATGCACTGGCCATGGGATATAAATTGCTAATTATTTCTGCAGTAATAATTTTGCAATCATTAATCCTTCAGTGTGAATGTTGTCATGTATTAACCATACAAAATGGACTAGCGGTCAGCACCCATGCCAAAACCTGCTGCCAGCGCAAGAACAGACCTCTAGCTGAATAAAGAAACCCCGTAGAATTAGTTAGATATATTATGGAAAAACAGAAGACGATGGCCTAGAGTTATTTCCAGCCACTAACCTAATGAGAAGGTTTAGATGGTGGTTGTAAATCACCCAAGCTTCATTCTTGCAGATTATGGCATCATTTGAGCCTCTCAATTAGATTACAGTCTTGTAATCACGCCCAGGTATCCATTATTCTAGATGTAATACCACTGATTGATTGCATTGGACATCGTTGGGATTTATCAAATTAGTCACATTTTGTCACAATCATATTTGTTTTTCAATAATATTTTCTTTGAAATATTAACAGGTTGTTTGACTGCAGTAAAAAGGTATGGAACATTGAATTGAATTTAAACTGCTTAATTGTGATCAAATCTCAAGAAGTACTGAATATAGATCAGAATGGAATAACACTGCAAAGATGAACAAACCAGTAATTTGGTAAAGTTCTTTTTATTTAGTAGCAGTAATCATTAAATCTTCATACCAATAGGCAAGGAGATGATGAAAATTCTAATTCCGGTATTTATTCACTTCAAATACATAGCAGTTTAAGTGCTAATGTAAGTGGAAATCTTTGTATACAGAATGGTATCTGAATTTCATTTGGCTTTTAGATAATAACCTTAAATACACAGACAACAATTGCAATGCAGATCTAACACTCTGTTCATATTGACGTCATCCTTAATTCCAACAATATTGATCAAATATTATCACTATTCAGATGCAGTAAAACTGGGTCAAACAGGTAGTCTGCTAGCATTCTTTGGCCTTCCACGATCAAGCATTCTGACTCTTGACACACTGAGTTTTCAGCGGCTTGCTACCATGGCAACTGTTACAATCCACAATTAAATTCTTGTTTCTGGCTTATGATGAACCCATATCAATGTAATTACACAAATATCTATATATCTATCTATATATACACACACATATATATAAATAATATATATGCTATAATTCATTTATGACAGCAATAATGTGATAATTGCAGTTTTTCAAGATTAATTAAATGTACTCATGATTTAATCAGTCACCAAGAATGGGATGGCAGCCAAAAATGAACAAATGGAATGAGCACTTTGAATATTTTTGGCTCTTATAGTCGGAGTCACTTAAATTCAGCACCAAGCTAGCTGAAACAGGAATGCTTCTTGACAGAAACAGAACATGCCAGAAACACTCAACAGGTCAGGCAGCATCTGTGGAGAGAGAAACAGAGTTGACGGGCTGGATTTTCCCAGCGGAGGTGGGTTCGCAGCGGGAGAGCTAGTTGGTGGGTCCTGCTCCCGGCTCCAGCCGCTCTGTGTAAAGAATTTTGCGCTAATTGGGCTTGTTAAGCCCGCCATGCGCGTTACCCGGCCCAATTACAGGGTGCGGGTCTGTTGAGGTCCTCTGATGACGCGTTCGTTGCCGGGCTACTTAAGGGGGCCATGTCCCCATTTGCTCTCCATTCTGATTTGATGCTCCTGAATGCCGCTTCTTTGAGAAATGACTGCAGAGAGACCAAAGGCTGCTCCACGCTTCAACGGTGACTCCCTCCATGTTCTTGTGGAGGGAGTCAGAGGACGCAGGGAGGTTCTATTCCCTGGGGATGGAAGGAGGAAACCTCCTCAGCAAGCAAAGGCAGCCTGGCTGCAAATAGCTGAGGAGGTGAATAGAAGGTGTGTGTTTACTTGCACCTGGGTCCAATGTAGGAAGGGATTTAATGATCTCCTGCATTCAGGAAAAGTGAGTATAAAAGCACACTTACCTTCATTATGCTGTGCCTGCCATCACATCCCCATCACTCTGCAACCCTACTCCTGCACATCCTAACTCACCCCAACATCCCTTGCACCATCACCCATCCCTCTCTCCCTATGTACAGAATCACATCCCCCTCTTAATATGCACCCCTCACACTCACTCTCAATGTTATGCAATGACAACAACTAAGAACTCAAAAGGAGGCAACTTGGTATTGGCACCCCACTCCATCATAGTCTTCCTCTAAACATCTATCCTATCCATTCTTTACACTCATTCCATCATTCTCACTAAAACTGCACTTATTTCCCTCATTGCAAGGAAAGAGAGCCCACAATAAGAGGGAGAGGGAGAGAACAGGAGAAGGACCATCATGGTTGGCTCAGCTCGCCCACACTGAGGAGGCAGCTCTGGACATTGCAGGAGTAGTTGACCAGCTTGAAGTGGGGGACGGAGAGAGGGGCTCAATGGAACAACCTGGTGACAGAATTATTTTCCATCCATCTTATTTGGCATTCATGAGTGACTCATATGGGATCTGATGTCAATAGAAATTGAATGTTCATCATGTGCGTAATGGGATGTGTCTGCAATCTACATATCACATGTCTAACTCATGTCTTTATTCTCCCACAGGACCATCCAGAGCCCTCCTCCCTACTGTCCAGGAGGAAGAGCAGGAGGACTCCTTGGAGGATCCTCCAGCCTCTGAGGGAGCAGCATCAGCAGAAATGAGCGCACCCAGCACCAGCGCAGAGACGCACACCTCGGTGGGTCCTATGCGAGATAGAGTAGTGTTGCCACTTGGTGTATCACAAGTCACAAGTGAGCAAGGTCAGATGGTGGAGACAGGGACAGCAGTGGAGAGTCCTCGTCGGAGGCCGAAGGATGCTCCTAGCTCTGCTTAGCTGTATGTAGACGCTGAACCTCGGGGGCCATCCAGGAAGAGGGCGATCCTGGAGCTTCAGGAACAAGTGCAGGAGGGTCTAACAGGGTTTGCAACCACGGTGACTGTGAGTGTGCAGAGAATGGAGGAGTCCATCTCAAATATGAGCAATGCCATGGCGCACGCACTGGCAATTGTAGGTTCTGCCATGGAAAGGATGGCAACCTCCATGGAAGACATAAATCGCCAGACTCTGGAAAACATGGTAACACTTCTAACTAGATGGTCAGCGATGGAGGATAGATGGGCATCTATCGAGGAGAGAAACCAAAGGTTCATGGACGTCCTCGTTATGAGGAATCTTAGTACAGACATGGGTCCTCATGATCCCACTGATGTGCAGCAAGGTGCTCTCCAGCTACTTGCTAGCAGAGAAGTGCGAGTGGTCCATGAGAGGGATGATGGTGGGAGGGGACATGTAAGTGGGGGCTCCTCTCCAAGCACTCAAACTACCACCCCCTTGCCAACCCCTCAGTCAGAGCCCCAGATGCCTCCCTGAACAGTGATGGCCGAGTCTGCCCCTGCATAGCCGCAGGAGGAGCAGTCTAGGTGGGGCCCTCACAGGCTCCAAAACCCAGAGGACGACCGCCAAAGATGTCTAAGCAGGCGCAGCAGATAAGTGAGCAGCCTGCCTGTACATCTGCTGACGCCACAGGGGTAGCACCATGTAGAAGCACGCATAAAAGAAAGCTCCCACATAAATAGTCACAAGGGTAGTCACTTAGGTGTTTTGCTCTAAATTAGTGTTAGGTTTCTGTTCTTTTATTTTGTTGTAATAAAGTAATGTTTTCTGAATGTTTGATTTTGTTGCCATATGTGTGGTCACAAATTGAAGTGGCACAGACAAGCGTAAGGGCACCTTTTATGTCCAGCAATCGTGGTGACAGTACAAGGAATGCACAGTTCATTGTAGAGATGCTCTATGGTGTCGAAGTGGGGTCATGCCAACCTTCATGTGCATGTGGCAGCCACCAGATCTGTCCAGGCATCTGAAGCGCATTTTGAGCAACCCTATTGTTTGCTCCATGACACTTCTGGTGGAATTGTGGTTTTGATTGTAACACTCCTCAGACTCGTTTGATGGCCTCCTCAACGGTCTCATTAGCTACGTCTTCAGGGAATAGCCTTTGTCCCCAAGGAGCCAGCCGGAAAGTTCATTTGGCGGTGCAAAGAACTGAGGGACAGTGGACTGGCGCAGGATGTAAGAGTCATGGCAGGTGCCAGGGAACTTGGCGCACACATGCATGATGCTCTTCCTATGGTTGCACACCAGCTGCACGTTAAGGGAGTGGAAGCCAAGTACTGCTGGGTTGTGATGGGGTGCCCTGATGGCCACATGTGTGCAATCGGTGACGCCCTGCACCCATGGGAAGCCAGCCAGATTGACAAAGCCAAGCACACGCTCGGTAACACTGGCTTCATCAGTGGAAAAGTGGATGTAATTTGTGGACTTGTCAAAGAGGGCATCGGTAACCTGCGTGATGCATCTGTGGGCAGCCGACTGGGAGATGCCGCTAATGTCTGCTGCTGATCCCTGGAAGGACACTGATGCAAAGAAGTTGAGGGCGGTGGTGACTTTGACAGCCACTGTAGGATGTCCACCCACTCCTCTGGGCTGCAGGTCTTCATCGAGCATTGTGCAAATGTCTGTGACTAAGTCTCGCGAAAGTCTCAGCCTCCTTTGGCACTGCTGCTCAGTCATGTTGAGGAAACTCATCCTCTGCCTGTAAACCCTGTGTTGGGGGTATCTCCTGTGGCACGGTGCAGCCCTGCGCAGCATCAGGTGGGTGAGGAGAAGGTTGGCGCTCTTGTTGTTGGTGCTGCTGCTGTGCCTGGTTCTGCTGCTGCTGCGGCTGATCCTCCTCAGATTCTGAGGACCGGGATGAGAGGATATAAATCGTTTCCATTCTGCTGTTATATATGGTAGTTGGGGATGAGATGTTAGAAGCAGTCAGTCAGTAGGGAGAGAGGCTATTCCAAGGCAGTGACAGTGTATATAGAGTTTACAACACACACTTACAGCCTCAATACAGATCAAATGTGTCTTCTAAATCCTGACATCAGCAATTTCTGACATTTGAAAGTCAACAGATGTGAGAGGTTAGTTTTTATACTGCAGTTGCAGCTGTGAACTACTCAGCTCATTGGACTCCCGACATACTTAGCTGACGTGATCTCCGAACGACGTGAAACCCGTTGAAAATGTGGGAAAATAGAAAAAGGCTGGCAAAATAGTAGTTAACAAGCACGTAACAAGCAGTTAACTATCTTAAATCCCTCACCCACCGCTTGGTGTCGGGTCTGTTCTGAAATCGCAGACCCGACACTTTGGAAACTTACATGGAGGCGGGTTCGCGGCGGGTTCCCAACCCGTCATCAATCATTTTGAATTTAACAGCTGACCCGCCTTTAAAACCACACTCTGAGCGCCGGCAAAATGGCGGCCAACGTTTCAGGTCGATGGCCTTTCATTAGGGTGGCAGTGAATTAAACACTAATACACTAATACAAAGGTCTGATAGTTTGGGGTGATCCTGTATATGAAGTGATCTAAATTTAATGTGCCATCCCTGAGATGCTCGATGGTTCACCTGTTTTTGGTTGTAATTTGTCTTAACTGAAATTCTCTGTTAACAGTCTTTAGAACAATCAATCCCAGTTATTCCTCAGTCGATATTAGTTAATTGCTCAGAATATTACAGTTCAGTATTTACAGCTCACTTCTGAGTTCATCAAGTGGGGAATTGTGCAACTCTATAAAGACTGGCGCATTGGATGGTGTTACAAACATCAGTCAAGATACATACTATTAAAATGAAGACATAACACAAAATGACATTATTTCAGGAGTTTTAGTCCCAGAACATTACTACCAATTTCTCTTTTCATCATCCTTGCATGATACTTTTGACAATAGTTATTAAAGTATAAATTGTTTGTCAGAGCAGGAAACGTTTACTGTATCATTATGGAATATAGTGGATACAGTGGAACCATTCACAATATGATTTAACAGAGGTGGGCTTCTCAACTGAATCCTTCTCTGGATTTGAAATTCTCTTCTGAGTTTCTACAAGTCACAGTAAAAGCTCAGCAAAGTTTGTCCCAAAAAAATTATGGGATCTGATTTGACAAATAATGAATAGTATAGGTTTCCACATTGCCTGCCAGAATCTAATAGGATGCTATTTTACTTTATTAGATCCTGTATGTCAGGATAAAATTAATATTGGTAATGTTTTTTGAACACTTAATATACCCATATAAAACTCCTTTCTCGACTATTTTATTGGAAATATTGCATGTTTATTTTAAATGGGTAAATGTTTATATTAAAATAGCATTGAGAGGATTCTGATAAGAATCCATTAAGTGCTTGCACAATAACATTAATTTTTACCCTATAGTCAAAATCTCAGAATAATGTGGGATTTGTTATAGAACCCTATAAAAATCCTGATGTTCTGATAGCATTTTAAAATAGGGTAAATTGCAACATTTATTTTAACATTTGTCCTTTCTCCTTAGTTTATTCAGGCCATGGACTTCAGCTCAGCTATTGTCAGTGTTGCTCTCTGATCAGGCATCCACAGATGCAATTAAAGAAAAGGCACTGTGTAATGATAGGTTTTGGTTATGTTAGCTATCACTTTCCTCTGCACTTGTGACCTATTTTGGAAGCAAGTCAAAATAACACCAACATTGATATTCTGTTAGGTACCTGTTACCCATTACCTGCATTGAGTGAGTGTCCATTTAATTCAAGTTTTAACATCTGTTAGCTGCCTTCCCCTTGTGTACCTATCACCTGCACTGGGAGAGCTTGAAGGATCATCAAGTTCCATCTTGTGTTAACTATCTCTTCACTCATGACTTACATTGGGAGAGGTCCAATGTCATACCATTAGATACATTGGGAAAGTGCCCGTTTAACACCAGGTATCATCGGAGTAGATCTTGACTTTGTGCGATAGTGTAAAATGGGTGATAGTATGTTGGCAGCCCATTTTACATCTCTCCCGACTTTTATTTCCATTGAAGTCATGCGATGTAATATGGGCTGCCAACCCGTTTTACACTATCGCACAAAGTCAAGATCTACCCCGTCCTGTCATAAATAACTACCCTCCTACATACTTGACCTCCTTTGGGAGAGGATTTATGCTTCACCAAGTTTTATTGTTACAAATTTCTTGGCTACACTAAATATTCTCTCAGGCTCAGCATTATTGGTCACTCACATAAGCGGACCTCATGTCCCCTAGAATCAAGAGCGCACCTTTACCGACCAATATCTAGTTAAACGATAGCATGACCCTGGGACTGTAACAATAGAATGTCCTTTTGCATGTACTGGGTGCTATGATTTCACACATGCTGCCGCATACATTCTCCTGTCTTTTTGAAAGGCAGACTGAAAAATACACTAGTGAGGCAAGGCTGATTATAAACCTACAAACTGAACTAATATACAGTTTTCCAGTGAGACAAATTTATTTCAACCACTCCTCGACCCATAAAATATCAAATCGTGAATCCCTGTTTCTATTACAAGCTAAACTTTTACAAGTTAGGAGTGAGAGCGGAGAGAGTGAGTCTGAGGGAAACAGTGCGAGAGGACAACAGATAAAAGCGGGAGAACCAGCGGAAGAGAGTCGGTGAGAGCGATAAGTCAGAGTCAGAGCACGAGCTGAACGCGGAACACTGAGAAAGAAATTCAAAAGCGACGTCACTGCCACAGAGCGAGCAGATTGGTAGGTAACAGGTCAGTGTCCCAGTGACTTAGACATCAGTGTCTTCGAGCATTGGGAGAGCATGGAGCACCACGGGAGCAGCCCCAGGCATTTAAGCAGCAGTGCGGGAGAGCAGCAGCAGAGAGGGAAAACAAACTCTGAGTGAATTTGCAAAAGTGACGTCACAGCCGATGGGATAGAGGAGCCCGTGAAAGCCAAACAACATCACAGTGAGCATGGAGGAGAAGCTCTGAGAGTGAGTAAATCGGGTGAGTAAACAGTAAGTAATTTGATTTTTTTTAACGAAAGCAATCTACCTAATTTTAAATCAGGCTACCAATAAACAAATAAATAAAAGACTAGAGATGGCAGGGCAGGCTATGTGTCAGAACTGCATTATGTGGGAGTTTGTGGACAGCGAGACTGTCCCGGAAACCCGCATCTGCAGGAAGTTTCTCTGCCTTCAGTCTCTCCGGCTCAGAGTCATTGAGCTGGAGTGCGTGTTAGAGACACGCCGAAACATAAGGGAGGGAGAGGAATTTCTGGATAGTTTTTTCCAGACCACAGTCACACCCAGAGGAAAGCACAGATTCAGGAAGGGGTGTGTGTGGTTGTCAGGGAGATGGGTAGTGGGGACTTAGGAGAGATTGAGAAGGAGGTCCCGCAGACACTGGTGCTGCCCAACAGTTCCGATGTACTCGCTACCTGTGAGGACAAGGAGAATTACTGCGGAGAGGACAGCCACAATGTAGACCAAGGCAACATGGCTCAGAAGGCTGTTGAAGTGGGGAGAAGAGCAGAATAGAAATGTGGTAGTGATAGGGGATTCTATAATTAGGGGGATAGATAGCGTCCTCTGCAGCCACCAACAAAAGTCCTGAAGGGTGTGTTGCCACCTGGTGCCAGAGTAAGGAATATCTCGAGGCGGCTGGAGAGGAATTTGGAAAGGGAGGGGGGCAATCCAGTTGTCGTCGTCCATGTCGGAACAAACAACATAGGTAAAAACAGGGAAGAGGTCCTGCTGAGGGAGTATCAGGAGTTAGGAGCTAAATTATAAAGCAGGACCTTGAGGGTAATAATCTCTGGCTTATTGCCTGAGCCACGTACAAATTGGCATAGAAACAGACAGATCGGGAGAACTAACACGTGGCTAAAGGGCTGGTGTGGGAAAGAGGGGTTCCTTTTCAGAGGACACTGGCACCAGGAGTGGGAAAGGAAGCAGCTGTACTGATGGGACCAGCTCCACCTGAACCGGAATAGAATAAAAGAATGATTACAGCACAGAAGGAGGCCATTGGGCCCCTCGAGCCCGTGCCAGCTCTCTGCAAGAGCACTTCAGCTAGTCCCACTCTCCCACCCTTTCCCTGTAGACCTGCAATTTTTTTTCCTTCAGGTAATTATCCAATTCCCTTTTGAAAGTCACAATTGAAGTCTGCCTCCACCACCCTTTCAGGTAGTGCATTCCAGATCCTAACCACTTGCTGCGTAAAAAAGTTTTCCCTCAAGTCGCATTTGGTTCTTTTGCCAATCACTTTAAATCTGTGTCCTCTGGTTCTCAATCCTTCTGCCAATGGGAACAGTTTCTCTCTATCTACTCTGTCCAGATCCCTCATGATTTTGAATACCTTAATCAAATCTCCTCTCAACTTTCTCTGCTCTAAGTACAACAACCCCAGCCTCTCTAGTCTATCAGCATAACTGAAGTCTCTCATGCCTGGAATCATTCTCGTAAATCTTTTCTGCACCCTCTCTAAGGTCTTCACATCCTTCCTAAAGTGCGGTGCACAGAATCGGACACAATACTCCAGTTGAGGCCGAACCAGTGTTTTATAAAGGTTCATCATAACTTCATTGCTTTTTTACTCTATGGCCTCGATTTTACTAATGGAGGCGGGTAGGGTGCGGGTCCGCTGCTCGGAGGCTTTCCGACCCGCTCCCGGCTGCCACCTCCCAGAACTTACTATTTTGGATTGATTGGCCTCGTTATGGCCGATGTGCGGATCCCTCCAGGCAATTGCTTGGAGGCTGTCAGTTTTTCGCCTCTGATGACGAGTTGTTTGAATGAAAATTTAAAGGGGCCATGTCGCCTTTGGGAAAAATGTCAATGTGATGGTTTGGTGCTGTATTATATAGAAAGGGGAGTTGACAGCGTCTGTTCTGAACAAAATTTAATGAATGAAATTGATGGTCGTATTATTCCAGAAATATATTTATGATTTTTTGTATATATCAATTTATTATCTAACTATGAAATGAAAAAAAAGCCAGATTGGTTCCAATCATTGGCTTAGTGATATTAATGCTTTTTTCTCTTAAAGGTGCTGGGAGCTGCAGGAACGGCAGCCCCAAAAACTAAGGCTGCACCCAGGTTCAATGAGGACTCTCTCCATGCTCTGTTGAGGGAGTTAGAGGACATCAGGAGCTCCTCTTCTCTGGAAACGGAAGGAGGAGGCCTCCTCAGCAAAACAAGGCAGCTTGGCTGCAAATTGCTGAAGAGGTGAGCTCGAGGTCTGTGTGCAGACTCACATGGGTTCAGTGTGGAAAATGTTTTAATGATCTGCTGAGATCACCTAAAGTGTGGCCTCTGTGTTCTGGGAAATGCAAGTTCAAGAGTGAGGGCTCAGGGTGATTTCCATGTAGAATGTTGGTGGTGACACTGAGCGCAAAGCACTGTTTATTGGACAGATGATGCCTGAGGTTTTGAAAATGTCGGACTTATATTCATCTACATCTGCCAGCCACCTGTGGTTGAAGCGTAAGATTACGCGAATCTGGCATGGATGAGTGCATCCCTTGCCTGAAGGCCAGCAATGTGGTCGCCTGCTGCTGGATTGGCCACATTCGGCCCCGCAAGGCGTTACTCCCCATCCTCTTCCCCGTCCTCCTCCTCGTCCTCTTCCTCGTCCTCTTCATCTTCCTCTTCATCTTCCTCCAAGGGGGCTGTGTGCTGAGTCACTTGTTCATCTGTCAGCACTAAGCCGCACTGCTCTTCCTCCGAATCTGACGACCAGGATGAGAGGATGTAAATGGTTCCCATCCCATTGTTATAGATTTCAGTTGAGGCAAGAAGCTTGCAAGCGCACACTCAAAGTGGCCTGAAATTATTCCAAACAGCAGATGTGTGTCAGCTTGACCAGTCACAAGGTCTGTAGATTTGCAAAATCTTATCCCAAACCTCCAACAACAAAGTTGTTGCATTTGAATGCCAGCCATGTTACAGGAGCGCTTTTAACGTTCTGCACCAATAATGACTACAGATCATGTCCTCCACCAACTCGTCTCCTTGCAGTTGGACTGCTTCTGACAAGATGGGAAACAGGAGTCAGAGGCACGAAAATGGGAAACCTCTATCAAAATAGGATTATCAAGGCAATTAACAGGCTCTTAACTGCCTTAACTACCTGTCCCACCGGTTGGAATCGGGTCAGTTTGGGAGCAGCTGAACAGACACTCACGAAAATCGCGTGGGGGCGGGATGGAGGCGGGTTGGGTGTCTCAAGCCATTTTTTCCGATTTTAGCAGCTTACACGCCTCTAAACCTGCCTCCTCAGGGTTGTTAAAATCGAGCCCTATGTCTCTATTTATGAATCCCAGGATCCCATATGCTTTTTTAACCGCTTTCTCAACCTGCCCTGCCACCTTCAATGATTTGTGCACATATACCCCCAGGTCTCTCTGTTCATGCATCCCCTTTAGGATTATACCCTTTAGTTTATATTGCCTCTCCTTGTTCTTCCTACCAAAATGTATCATTTTGCACTTTTCTGCATTAAATTTTATCTGCCACATGTCCGCCCATTTCACCAGCTTATCTATGTCTTCTTGAAGTCTATCACTATCCTCCTCACTGTTCACTGTTCAAGTTTTGTGTCATCTGCAAATTTTGAAATTGTGCCCTGCACACCCAAGTCCAAGTCATTAATATATATCAAGAAAAGCAGTAGTCCTAGTACCGACCCTGGAGAACACCACTGTATACCTTCCTCCAGTCCGAGAAACAACCCTTCACCACTACTCTCTGTTTCCTGTCACTTAGCCAATTTCCTATCCATGCTGCCACTGTCCCTTTTATTCCATGGGCTTCAACTTTGCTCGCAAGCCTATTACATGGCACTTTATCAAACGCCATTTAGAAGTCCATGTACACCACGTCAACAATCAATCCTCTCTGTTATCTCATCAAAAAACTCAATCAAGTTAGTTAAACACGATTTGCCTTTAACAAATCTGTGCTGGCTTTCCTTAATTAATCCACACTTGTCCAAGTGACTGTTAACTTTGTCCCTGATTATCATTTCTAAAAGTTTCCCACTACCGAGGTTAAACTGACTGGCCTGTAATTGCTGGGTTTATCCTTACACCCTTTTTTGAACAAGGGTGTAACGTTTACAAATCCCATCCGGTCCTGGAGACTTATAAACTTTAAGTACAGACAGCCTTTCTAGTACCTCCTCTTTATCAATTTTTATCTCATCCCGTATCTCCACTACCTCCTCTTTCACTATGACTTTGGCAGCATCTTCTTCCTTGGTGAAGACAGATGCAAAGTACTCATTTAGTACCTCAACCATGCCCTCTGCCTCCATGCGTAGGTCTCCTTTTTGGTCCCTAATCGGCCCACCCCTCCTCTTACTACCCGTTTACTATTTATATGCCTATGGAAGACTTTTGAATTCTCATTTATGTTAGCTGCCAATCTATTCTCATACTCTGTCTTTGCCCCTCTTATTTTCTTTTTCACTTTCCCTCTGAACTTTCTATATTCAGCCTGATTCTCACTTGTATTCTCAACCTGACATCTCTCATACGCGCTCTTTTTCTGCTTCATCTTACTATCTATCTCTTTCATCATCCAGGGAGCTCTGGCTTTAGTTGCCCTACCTTTACCCCTCGTGGGAATGTAATCGACTGTACCCAAACCATCTCCTCTTTAAAGGCAGTCCATTATTCGATTACAGTTTTGCCTGCCAATCTTTGATTCCAATTTACCCAGGCCAGATCCATTCTCAACCCACTGAAATTTGCCTTCCTCCAATTAAGTATTTTTACTCTAGATTGCTTCCTGTCCTTTTCCATAGCTAGTCTAAACCTTATGATACTATGATCACTGTTCCCTAAATGTTCACCTACTGACACTTGCTCCACTTGACCTACCTCATTCCCCAGAACCAGATCCAGCAATGCCTCCTTCCTCATTGGGCCGGAAAAATACTGATCAAGAAAGTATTCCTCAACACACTTCAGAAATTCTTCCCCCTCTCTGCCCTTTACACTATTACTATCCCAGTCTATATTAGGATAGTTGAAGTCCCCCATTATCATTACTCTATAGTTCTTGCACCTCTCTGTAATTTCCCTGCAAATTTGCTCCTCTATATCTTTCCCACTAGTTGGTGGCCTATAGAATACACCCAGTAGTGTAATGGCACCTCTATTATTTCTTAATTCTAACCAAATAAATTCTGTTCTTGACCTCTCCAGGATATCCTCTCTCTCCATGACTGTAACATTCTCCTTAACCAATACTGCCACCCCACCTCCTTTCTTTCCTTCCCTATCTTTCCTGAATATCTTAAATCCAGAAATATTTAAAAGCCTATCCTGCCCTTTTTTGAGCCAGGTCTCCGTTATCACCACAACATCATATTCCCATGTGCCTGCAGCTCACCAACCTTATTTACCACACTTTGTGCGTTTACACACACGCACTGTAAACCTATCTTAGATCTTCTTGTATTCTTTCTTAGTCTGACCCCACCTAATACCACACTATTGCTTACTCTAGTGCTATCTGTCTCTCCCAATCCTTTGTGCACTTTGTTTCTCCTTTCTAATGGTACATCCTGGTGCCCATCCCCCTGCCAAATTAGTTTAAACCCTCCCCAACAGCATTAGCAAACGCCTCCGTGAGGACATTGGTTCCGGCTCTATTGCGGTGCAACAGGTCCCACCTCCCCCAGAACTGGACCCAATGTCCCAGGAATGTGAAGCCCTCCCACCTGCACCATCTCTCCAGCCACGCATTCATCTGCTCTATCCTCCTATTTCTATACTCACCAGCTCGTGGCACCGGGAGTAATCCGGAGATTACTACCTTTGATGTCCTGCTTTTTAATCTCTTTCCTAGCTCCCTAAAATCTGCCTGCAGGACCTCATTCCTCTTTCTACCTCTGTCGTTGGTATCGATATGGACCACGACCTCTGGCTGTTCACCCTCCCCCCTCAGAATGTTCTGCAGCTGCTCAGTGACATCCTTGACCCTGGCACCAGGGAAGCAATATACCATCCTGGGATCACGTCTGCGGCCGCAGAAACGCTCGTCTGTTCCCCTAACTATCGAATCCCCTACCACTATTGCTTTACCGATCTTCCTCCGCCCCCCCTGTACAATTGAGCCACCCTTGGTGCTGTGGACTCGGCTCTGGCTGTACTCCCCAGAGGAACCATCGCCCTCAACTGGTTGGCGAACAAAATGCACTCAGGGGACTCCTACACTACCTGCCTGGTCCACCTTCTCAGTCTGGCAGTCACCCATTTCCTCTCTGCCTGCACACCCTTACGCTGCGGAGTGACCACCTCCTGAAACGTGCTATCCACGTAGTTCTCAGCCTCATGGATGCTCCGCAGTGATGCCAGCTGCTGCTTGAGCTCCTCTAGCTGACAACATTTCCTGCACACGTGGCTGTCCAGGACACTGGAAGCATCCTGGAGTTCTCACATGGCACAAGATGCACATTCCATGGGACTGAGGTGTCCTGCCATGCCTCTTACTTAATAGATTATTAACTAATTTAACAGAAATAAACTCAAGACTTAAAAAAGAACAATCACCAGCTACTCACCAATTTGTTTTTTTTCTCTTCAGCTCCTTCCATTGTGCTGACATCACTTACCTCGCTCCCTGACGCTCGCACTCCCTCCGGGCTCTCGGGCCTACCTTTATCTCCGGCCGCTCCTCTCGATCTCTCCTCCTTCCCCCTCTGCTCCGAATTCCCACTCTCTCCAAATTCCCAATTTAGCACTCTGTCTAGAAGCACTCCGGTTAGGATCAATCTGTGCAGCCTACCCACTCAAGGAATGAGACCAGTGTCCTTGCGGAAAGGGTAAATAGGGAGATGGCAAAGGCATTAAACTAGTAAGACATGGAGGGTGGGGAGGGGAGGATCTACAAGAAATGAAACAAGCCTAAATATAAACAAAATAGGAAAGGAAAGCATAGGACAGACTAAACTAAGGGAGGACATAAATGGCCAGGGAATAAATAGAGTTATAGAACAGGAGTGTAAAAAGATGTTTAAAAATAAAGTGAGAGGAACTGCTGTTAAAAATGAGTTAAGCTGTCTATACAGCAATGCACACAGTGACCTTAATAAAATTGGAGAACTGGAGGCAATAATATGTTGCGAGGACTCAGATATAGTAGGGATTACTGAGACGTGGCTACAGAAAAATCAGGACTCGGAATTAAACATTGCAGGGTATAACATATTTAGAAAAGATAGAAAGGGGAAAAGGGGAGGTGGAATAACTGTATTTATTAGAGATAACATAATGCCAGTAGAAAAAAGTGACGCAGCTATCAGTAAGTCAGAAATAGAATCCATGTGAATACAGATAAAAGATAATAAAGGATCAATCACACTAATAGGGGTAGTCTACAGACCACCTATTAGTGGAAGGGAGGTGGAGGAAGAAATATGCAAACCAATTAGGAAAATGAGTAAAAAACATAGAATAGTAATCATGGGAGATTTCAACTACCCTGAAATTAATTGGCATGAAGAGGTAGGCAAAGACATTAAGGCAATAGAGTTCCTACAATGTGTACAGGAATCTTTTCTAACCCAGTAAGTAAGAAGTCTGACAAGGGAGGATTCGCTACTGGATCGAGCAACAGGGAATAAACCAGAGCAGATCAGAGAAGTAAAAGTAGGCCAACATCTAGGCAATAGTGACGATAATATAATACGCTTTAAGATAATAATTTAGAAGGACATAAGCATGACAAAGACCAAGCTAATAGATTGGAGAAAAGCTGATTTTGAGGGGCTGAAATAGAACTTGGGAAAATAAAATGGACAGTATTGGCAAACAATGATGTAGAACAGCAATGGGAAACATTTAAAACGGTGTTCAACAGAGTCCAGGAAAAATACATTCCCTAAAAAACTAGTACAAACTAAACACTAATGAGATACCATGGATGAATAAAAACAAACGGGAAAAATTGAGGGTCAGGAAGAGGCATACACTAAGTACATGGACAGCAGGGCAAGGGAGAATATGAAGAGATTAGGAGAGAAGTCAAAAAAATTAGGAAGGCAAAGAAGAACTATGAAATTAAATTAACAAGAAACATAAAACAAAATAGTAAAATATTCTACAAGCACATAAATAAAAAAGGAAGGTCGGGATGGGAATAGGGTCACTAAGGGAGGGTCAGGATAAAATCATAGGCAGCGATAGTGAATTGGCAGAAATATTAAATAATGACTTTGCATCAGTATTTACCAGGGAGACAGATCAGGTGTACATGACATCAGAAAATGAGATTAGAAATTATATAACCGCATTTACAATAAAAAGATGAGAAATATTAAATAAACTAATCAAGCTCAAAGATGATAATACCCCTACATCCGTGCATTTTAAAAGAATCTAGGGAAGAGATAGCAGAGGCACTATTACACATAATTCGTTAGCACAAGGTGTAGTGCCAGAGGACTGGTGGATAGCTAACATAATACCTATATTTAAGAAGGGAGATAGAATGTGTGTACGGAACTATAGACAAGTCAGCTTAACATCGGTGGTAGGAAAAGTAATGGAATCCCTCCTAAAGGAAAAAATAGAAAAACATCTAGAAACCAAAAATAGTCAGCATTGATTTCAAAAGGGAAAGTCTTGCTTGACCAACCTCATTGAATTCTTTGAAGAGGTAACAGAGAGAGAGTAGACAAGGGTAATGTAGTAGATGTAATTTATCTAGATTTCCAAAAGGCCTTCGATAAGGTACCACATAATAGGTTAATGAATAAGGTCCGAGCATGCGGAGTCAGGGGACAAGTAGCAGAATGGATAGCTAGCTGCATTCAAGGCAGAAAGCAAAGAGTAGGTATGAAGGGTAGCTATTCAGAGTGGCAGAAGATGGAAAGTGGGATTCCACAAGGATCAGTGCTGGGAACATTGTTGTTCATAATTTATATTAATGAATTAGACTTTGGAATCCCAAGCACAATTTATAAATTTGCGGATGACACCAAATTGGGGGAGATAGTCAACACTGAAGAAGACTGCAACATATTATAAGAAGACATTAATAAACTTGTAGAATGGACATATAATTGGCAAATGAATTTCAACACAGATAAGTGTAAGGTATTACATTTAGGTAAGAAAAATAAGGAGGTCACATATTACTTGGAAAATAAGAATCTAATTGGTAGAGGAACAAAGGGATCTCGGAGTATAAATACACAAATCACTAAAAGTAGCGACACAGGTTAACAAGGCCATATATAAAAGCAATCCAAGCACTAGGGTTTATTTCTAGAGGGATAGAATTGAAAAGTAGAAAAATTACGTTAAACTTGTATCGAACCTTGGTTAGACCACACTTGGAGTATTGTGTACAATTCTGGTTGCCATATTATAAAAAGGATACAGAGCCACTGGAGAGGGTGCAAAAAAGATTTACAAGGATGGTAACAGAAATGCGAGCCTAATAGGTTGTACCTATCAGGAAAGGATGAACAGGTGGATCTCTTAAGAGAAGGTTGAGGGGTGACCTAATAGAGGTCTTTAAAATTATGAAAAGTTTTGATAGAGTGGATACAGAGAGAATGTTTCCACTTGTGGGGAAGAGCAGAACCAGGGGCCATCAATATAAGATAGTCACCAAAAAATCAAATAGGGAATTGAGAAGAAACTTCTTTACTAAGAGAGTGGTAAGAATGTGGCACTCGCTACCACAGGGAGTGGTTGAAGAAAATAGCATAGATGCATTTAAGGGGAGGCTAGGTAAGCATATGAGGGAGAAGGGGATAGAGGGTTATGCTGATAGAGTTAGATAAGGAAAGCCAGGTTAGATAAGGAGATGGCTAGAGTGGAGCATAAGCACCAGCAGGGACTGATTGGGCCGATTGCCATGTTTCTGTGCTGTGTATTCGATGTAATTCTTGGTAATTCTATGCACAGCAAGTTGCATAGATGGGAGCAGCAAGTTACAATGCGACATAAACAGTGAGCGGCCAAAACTATGACAGATAGAGTTCAATGTGAGGAAGTGTACACTCATCAGAATATTTTCTTAATGGTAAGAGACTAGGGGGGAAAAATTTGGTTGGTTAGCGCCTCCCGTGAGTGCCTCCGGGGGTGGTAATGGGGCACTAACGACTTAACGCCCGTGCGCGGCGATTTTAACGCCACCCGCGAAATTGACCTGGCGGTTTGTGGTGGTGCTAAACACTACCGCTGCGATCTCGTGTGCCCGGAGAGCGTGATGTCATCCAAGCACGCAGCGCCCTGGTAGCGCCCCGGAACGGAAATTGATTCTCGACCCCTGCTTCAGCGCCTGCCGCTAGGAACGACAGGTAGAGGAGGACGGTTTGCAGTCGGCTGGGAGCTGGGGGAGCGCTATTTTAAGGCGTGCACTTCCTGTTTTTTCCTGTCAGCAATCAATTCTGCCTTCGCACGTTGACAGAAGCAGAGAGGCGTTTGGAGAGATTTGACGGTTCTCATCAGCAAAACTTATCAGGTTGCATTTCTCTTACCTTTGGTACTGCAACATTTACAAGAGTTAATGAGGGCTGTACTGGCACAGGACCTTGCCCTCCAGCTTCACCATCGGAGGCAGCGGTGGCAGAGAGAAAGATTGGAAAACGTGACCAGAGGGAGGAGGGCCAACAGGGCTCTCCACAGTTATTCCAGGAGCAGTTCTCCTACATTCATCTGTCAGAGGAGCAGTGCCTTAGAAGGTTCCGCTTCAGCAAGGAGGTGGTCTCAGAGCTCTGCCACCTCCTGCAGCCAGAGCTCCAGCCTCAGCTCAGGACCAGGACGTCTCTGTTGGTGGCAGTGAAGGTCACAGTCGCTCTCAATTTCTACGCCAGCGGCTCCTTCCAGGCTTTAACAGGGGATATTGCCAACATCACCCAGTTCGCCGTCCATTGCTTCATCCGGAGGTCACAGATGCTCTGTACAGAAGGAGAAGGGAGTACATCTCATTCTCCATGACCCGAGACAAACAGCATGAACGCGCATGTGGCTTTGCAAGGATAGCGGGCTTCCCCATGGTTCAGGGCGCCATTGACTGCACCCACGTGGCATTGTGGGCACCTCATCAAAATGCAGAGGTGTTCCGCAACCGCAAAGACTACCACTCTCTGAACATGCAGTTGATGTCCGACCACAGACAGCGCATCCTCACCGTCAATGCCCGCTATCCTGGCAGCAGCCACGATGCATTCATCCTGTGCCAGACTGGTGTCCCAGCACTGTTCCAACCACCACATCATCCTCGTGGCTGGTTCCTCAGGGACAAGGGTTACCCACTCGACACCTGGCTGATGACACTGCTCCGTAACCCCAACACTCCTGCTGAGCTCGCATACAATGAGAGCCATAGCGCCACCAGGAACCTGATCGAACAGACTATCGGCGTGCTAAAGCAACGGTTCCACTGTCTTGACCACTCTGGAGGAGACCTGCAGTACTCCCCTGATCGAGTATCGGTTTTCATAGTTATGTGCTGCATGCTTCACAACCTGGCCATTCTGAGGGCCCAGCCATTGCCACCAGGGATTGTGGGACCACCTCAAGAGGAGGAAGAGGGAGAGGAGGAGGAGGAAGCGGAGGAAGAGGGTGAAGAGGAGGAGGAGCAGCACCAACGTAGGAGGGAGCCACTCAATGTTGCTTCTGCAAGGGCCGTTCATGAACGCCTCATTACACAGCGCTTCCGATGAATGAGAGAGCAGATGGCATTCGGGATCAACAACCACATCATTACAGCCAGCTCGCAGCCCCTATGACCGGCCAAATTTCCAATGAGAAACATGAGCAAATTCGTAACGTTGTAATAAACATTTATTATTCTGCACAACTCTGTCTTTTTAAACACAACCAATAACAAACAAACACAACAATTTATGAACAAACAGAACTGGTTCTTAGCACACAGAAATACCTCTTACCAAACTGAACAATATAGTTACAAACTCATCCAACTTTGGTACACACACTCCCCACATTTGCTCTAAAACTTCTATTTACTGGGCCTTCCTCAATGATCTCCCTCCCCTTTGCACTTCCCCCATCCCAACCCTACTGCTCCTTTGTAATGTGGCCCCAGTGGCTGCAGCAAGGCTGGTGGAAGGTTGCTGAGTCTGGGAGCCAGAGACTGCAGATGGCCTTGCAAGACGCCCACGACCAGTTCTGGGCCAGGAGGGCCCGGTTGCAGACTGCACCAACTCTGCATGGGGGGCAGCAGTCTGGGATGGCTGTGTTACAGGCTGTGGCAAGTGCAATGGCGGAGTGGCAGTGGTGGGAGCAGGAATGCTGTCATCCTGAGAGAGGACAGCACCTTCTTGCTCGACCAACACACTGCCACTCGCCTGGGGCAGAACCTCAGCATCTGGAGCAATCTGATCGAGCACAGATTGCTGGCCTGCTGCGGCACCGTGAGATCCCTGGTGGTCAGTGGGCGACCCAGCGGTGATGGTGGCATCAATCTGAGTCTGCATCAAAGTAGTCTGAGATTGAATGGCACCAACCAATGACTCGATTACAGCACTAAGCCGTTGCATTGCCTCGGCCTGGGCTGCAATAGATGCTGCCACCTCACCAATTACACAGGGTCTGGGTCCCCACGGTCTCCCTGCAAGTCAGCCATCCTCTGCAAAGTGGCAAGGATGGGCTCGAGGGTTTGCGCACAGATGGCAGCAGTGCTAGAGGCGGACTCCTCCACGCTCCTAGTCAGTACATCCATGCTGTCGGGCACCCTTGCTATTGCACCCATGAGCTCAGTATGCTCATCGCCTGTGTGGTTATCGCCTCCACATCGAGGTCCTCATCCCAGTCCTGTGCAGCAGAACTCGTGCGCGCACTCACCCTCCAGCGAGATGGCCCCCGAGCTTCCCTTCCCCCATGGCGTTGCTGCAGCCCATTGGGTCCCGGAGCTTCACCCACATCAGAACCAATTCCTCTGCTCTCCTCCAGCGACCGCGTGGCCCCATTATCCGATGTGTCGCCCTCGGGAGACACAGGCAGTGAGGCTCCGGCTTGGTGTTCCTCCTCCTCTCCCGCGTCGCTGCCACTGGGAGGCTGAGGGACAGGCTGTTCAGATGGTGGCTCACTATCTGAAAGTAGGAAGGCACAAGAGTGGGTTTAACGTGAGGGGAGGGGGGCAGGAAGCGAGAAAGGAATGGAGACAGTATACTTAGATGGAAAGTGGGAAGGGCTCGTGTTGTGAGGGGGAAGTGGTATGAGAGAAGAGGGAGAGTTGATGAACATACCGTTGCTGTTCCCAAGGGGGTCGACCTCTCCGACTGCCACAGCGCCCATGACATGGCTCGCGATGATGCTGTGCACTTGCTCCTCCAGCTGTGTGAGGGGTTGCAGCTCCGCCTGACATCCTCCCGTGCGTAGCTGCTCCCTCCTGTTATGAGCAAGCTTGGCCTGCAAGAAAAAGGACAGCGTGTGAGTGAGAGCGCAGCCATGTGTTTAGCAGATGTGCCTACCATAGTTGAATAGCCATTAATGTCTGCAAGGTGTGAGATGTGGATGTGACTTTTAGTAGATGGGCATAGTTGGTGGGTGAATGTTGAGGATTTGGCAGTTTATACCGTCTGTGCACAGAGTGATGGTGGGATGTAGAGGTATTTTAAGCATGTACTCACCCTGACCACACGAGCGAGGTCGGTGAACTTCTTGCGGCACTGGGTGTGAGTCCTGTGGACCAGGCTTCTGGATGAGACGTACTGGGCCACCTCCCTCCACATCCTTGCGAACTCCCGGGGCAATGGCCTCCTGCCAGTGTCTGGGAACAGCACTGCCCGTCGGCGTTCCACAGCCGCAACCAAAGCCTCCAATGCCTGGTCGCTGAACCAGCGAGCTCTCTCCCTGGCCCTCTGAACAGCCATGAGATTCCTGGTTGAAGAATTCCACCCCCTGCAGGCCCAGGTCAAAAGCAGCAATGATCAGGGTGAGGCTGTGCAGCATGCTGGACCCTCCCCTTTAAGGACTGGAAGGTGCCGCCAGTCTGTCTGAGTACTAGGTAATTGACAGCGCCTGAGCTTGAGTAGCGCTCTGAGGTAGCGCCTCGTTCCCCGACGTTAGCACCCTAAGAGAGGTGTGTAGCGCTTGATTTAGCACTCCAATCATCTCCAGGGGCGCTGGAGATGAATTTTGCGGTTGCCGGCGCTAATTTGCGCTGGGCGCTAAAGTTTGCGGCCGGCCGATGTTAGCGCCTCAAAATGGTCGATACCGAATTTTTCCCCCTAGGAACTGTGGAGAAGCAAAGGGATTTAGTTGTTCATGTACACAAATCAATAAAAGCTAGGGCGTAGGCTCAAAAACTAATCAAAAAGGCTAATCAAATGTTGGTCTTAACTCAAAGTGTTTGGAAAATGCAAGTCATGCTTCAGTTGTATTAGATCTTATCTGGAGTACTGCGTTCAGATTTGTGCAGTAAACCTTAGAAAAGAGATACTGAGCTTGGAGAAAGTACAGCGCACATTCACCAGAATGATACCAGGGCTTAATGATTTAAATTATGAGGACAGCTTACATAAAACTGGTATGTATTTCCTTGAATTTAGAAGGTTAAGGGATGGTTGGGCCTAGGACACTGCCCTGAGGAGTTCCTGCAGCGATGTCCTGGGGCTGAGATGATTCAACTCCAACAACCACAACCATCTTCCTTTGTGCTAGGTATGACTCCAGCTAATGGAGAGTTTACCCCCTGATTCCCATTGACTTCAATTTTACTAGGGTTCCTTGATGCCACACTCAGTCAAATGCTACCTTGATGTCAAGGGCAGTCACTCTCACCTCACCTCTGGAATTCAGTTCTTTTGTCCATGTTTGGACCCAGGTTGTAATGAGGTCTGGAGCCGAGTGGTCCTGGCAGAACTCAAACTGAGCATCATTGAGTAGGTTATTGGTGATTAAGTGCCACTTGATAACACTGTCGACAACATCTTCCATCACTTTGCTGATGATTGAGAGTAGACTGATGGGGTGGTAATTGGCTGGATTGGATTTGTCCTGCTTTTTGTGGACAGGGCATACCTGGGCAGTTTTCCACATTGTCGGGTAGATGCCAGTGTTGTAGCTATACTGGTACAGCTTGGCTAAAGGCGTGGCTAGTTCTGTAGCGCAAGTCTTCAGCACGACAGCCGGGATGTTGTCGGGGCCCATAGCCTTTGCTGTATCCAGTGCGCTCAGCTGTTTCTTGATATCACGTAGAGTGAATCAAATTGGCTGAAGACTAGCTTCTGCGATGGTGGGGACATCAGGAGGAGGCCGATATGGATCATCCACTTGGCACTTCTGGCTGAAGATGGTTGCGAATGTTTCAGCAATGTCTTTTGCCATCGTGTGCTGGGCTCCGCCATCATTAAGGACGGGGATATTCATGGCGCCTCCTCCTCCTGTTAGTTGTTTAATTATCCACCACCATTCACGACTGGATGTGGCACAACTGCAGAGCTTTGATCTGATCTGTTGTTTGTGGGATCGCTTAGCTCTGTCTATAGGTGGGGGAATCCAGAACAAGGGGGCATAATCATAAATTTAGAGCTTGACCATTTAGGAGTGAAATCACAAAGCACTTTTTCACACAAAGAGTGTTGGGAATCTGGGAACACTCTCCAAAAGGCTGTGGATGCTGGGATAATTGAAATTTTCAAGACTGAGATCGATAGATTTTTGTTAGGCAAGGGTATCAAGGGATTTGGATCAAAGGTGGGAATGTGAAGTTTAGGAACACGTCAGCAATGATCTAAATGAATGGTGGAACAGGCTTGAAGGGCTAAATGGGCTACTACTGTTCCTATGTAAATTAGCTATTCCTGAACTAACTGGCACTAAATACTGGTTGCATGCAATATGCGTGCACTACGCCATACTCAAGCCTGTGCATGTGCAGAGTGAGATCTCTCTGTGCTTCTTGTTGTACCATACTGCCTTCACCAGAGGGAGAATGACAAATATTATCTTCTAGCCACTCTTTCAACTTGGTATGGTGGAGATTGGTTCCTACAAGCTACCAATGAAAGTTCTCACTTTGAATGGACTCCCATCACTGCCTTTGTGGAATCTCACAAGACCTGCATTGTCTTTTTTTATTCATGCCTGGGATGTGGGTGTCACTGGCAAGACCAGCAATTATTGCCCATCCCCAATTGCCCTTGAGAAGGTGATGGTGAGCCACCTTCTTGAACCGCTGCAGTCCGTACAGTGAAGGTACTCCCACAGTGCTGTTAAGGAGGGAGTTCCAGCATTTTGACCCAGCGACGATGAAGGAACAGTGATATATTTCCAAGTCAGGATGGTGTGTGACTTGGTGGGCAAATTCCTGTTCAGTTAAGCCCCCTGCCTAATGCAATGAATCTAAATCATTCTCTCATAATGGCCAGAAATATCTAGTAATAACTATTATGAACCCCATTCTTCCAAACAAATATGACATCCAAATGTAAACAACTTGACATCTATGCTTGCTGGCTTGGCTTGTATCTCATTGCTGGAACCAGCCTAATTAACATTTGAAATAGCTTGTGCATTTCTGTGAGTTAACCATTTTAAGATAAATCTAACTTCCTAATATTATCATAATATAAATCAAAACAAAATCTCTTCTAGATCATATAGGTAAAAGTCCCTAAGTGTTGCATTCATTTTCAAAACTACCTCTCCCTGTGCTACATTGTGAGAATGACTGTATAACATTACATTTTCTCTTGTGTTAACAATGTATTTTTTGCCCCATTAAGCAAGTGTCACTATAACACTGGATTTCATTGTGTTACCTATTTCTTCCCTGTTCACTTATGGTCTACACTGGGAAAAAAAATCAATGTTACACTAGTCCTACATTCAATATTGGTGTAATGTTCTATTAAGTTAATAGCTAGCAGGTTGAGTAAGTTCTGTGGACTTGACAGAAAGAAAAAAACCTCACATTTGTATGGCGCCCTTCATGGCTTCAGGCTGCCCCAAAGTGCTTTACAGCTAAGTGTAATCACTGCTGTAAAATAGGGAAATGCATCAGCCAATTTGCACACAGCCTGGCCCCACAAACAGAAATGAAATAAATGACCACATCATCTGTTTTTAAGTGTTGGTTGAGGGATAAATATTGGCCAGGAGAACTCCCCTGCTCTTCTACAAATAGTGCCATGGGATCTCTTACATTCACCTGAGAGGTTTAACATTTCATCCGAAAGATGGCACTTTCGATAATGCAGCACTCCCTCGGTCCTGCACTGAAGTGACAGCCTAGATTATATGCTCAAGTCTCTGGAGTGGGAATGTTCTGACTTAGAGGCAAGAGGGGCTACCACTGAGTCAAGGCTATGTAGAATTTGCAAATTATCGCGATTTAAAAAATAATGAGAAAGAGACATACAGTTTCGTAAAACAGCTTTATTTCAGCAAAATGCTGTCATGTTTCAAAACGGACACAAGCAGCCTGTAAAATGGCCGCCGCACCTCGTGGCAGAAGTTTCTAGACTTTTCAGTAGGCAGACAAGATGGCGTTTCAATAAACATTTCAGCAAGATCGGACAGTACTCAGCATAATGAAATAAGACAAGACGCGATTGTTTTGCATTTTGTACGCCTAAGAGAATATAAGTGCTGGAATCGGTTTTCCATGCACAAACGAGGGCTATTGTACTGGGCAATCAAGGGCCCATCCAAAGACATTGATACGCAAATTCCCCTCGGCTCTCCGATGAGAGAGCCGTTCGCGGGTACTCACAGCAAGAATTCGGAGGCCCCCAAAAACCCCTCCAGGGAGACTCCTAGCCGGTTCCACAATGGGAGAAATATTAACGGGTACTTAGACAGTTACAAGTATCACCGATACCCATTAACGACAAGAACCACCCCATACAAGAAGTTTGAGCGCCAAAACATGACAAAAGATGAACATTAAGATTGGGCGGGAGATAATGAATTACAGTACTATAACTGTAGTGAACAAACGTCCATCTTGCTCTTGACTCTCTTATCCTCTGGACTCCTGGCTCTTGACTCTTATTCCTCTTATTCCCTGACGACTTTTGACTTGTGCTCTTGCTGCCCACCGAGCTCTTGGTCCGCTGATCTTCCGGGAGTCAACCTCGTGGCTTGCCGCGAAGATCTGTGAAGAGCTGGGCTGCGAAGGCCGGTAAGCGGGTGCACCATCCCGAGGGTCGGTAAACGGTGTAGGGACCCGAAGGCCCGACGAAACGAAACAAGACAAGAAGAAGAAGAAGACGACTACACGTGCCGCCGTGGTCAGTAAACCCCGACCGCGCCCGAACTATAAAGACCATTTACAGGTTACCACACGAATTCTACTGCCAACCGGTGTCGGGCACAGGAAGACTCTTCTTTGAGTTTTATCAGAAATCCGAGGTCAACACAGATCTTCATGACAGCAGACGGTCCAGCCTGCTAGCCGGAGCAGAGCGAGTAAACAAGAGTGGTACAGAGACCCCTGATCAACACGTGAATAGTCAGGTGCTGTGGCGAAAACATCCGAGCATCGTTTTAGAATTCTCCGAGTTATCACGAGTGGTGAGCATGGTTCTAGATCCTACAGATCTAGATTAGGACAGGTATTAATAGGGGAGGGTTTTGTTTTAAGGATAATTATAATGTGTGTCCCCTTTTACGATGTGTCGTGCGCTCCTCGTTTCCCTAAACCTAGTTGCATAAATGTATGTAAGCTTGTACTGTCATTAATCTGTGCTTATGACATGTATTTCGTAATCTTGAACAATATGCAATAAAGATTTTCCATTTCGTACTATTCAACCGGGTCGACCTGAGTTTTCTCTGTATTACTGCTCTCGCACCTAAGTCCAGTGTCAGAACCGTAAGGGCGAGTGGGTCGAACCACTCACAGGTGTCTAGTGCTACCAGGCTGGCTGGAGACCAGAACAGGCAACAAGGCCTAACCCCGCACTAGCACCCAGGCTAAGCACAGAGCCACCCGAACCCCTTACAGCTAACATCAAAATTATAGTGAATTATTATTATAATAAAATATTGACTTATTTAGTAAGTATCTAACTCCCAGAACCTAAGCCCTTTCATTGTTAAGATATCTTTGATATAGTCCTACATCTAGAAATATTAATTATACCCTCCTTGGTTATGAAATAGCTCACTTCCTTATGTCATTCTGTCGAGTAGCCCCTTTCTGGACTGAAAAAAAGACTTACATAGGAAGATGACTTGAGCTGATGACTGTCTGGTGAGGAGTTGAGTGATAAAGTGCATGAGCTATCAGGCTGTAGGATATTTCAGTGAGAGGTAATATCACAGTGATTGCACTATACCCATAAAAAGCACTGGGACTTAAATCAGGCAGTGAAGCCAGAGATTGACATGATCAAAGGACTGGCTTATGTGCTCTGACCTGGTCATTACCATTTATATCAGCTATAATAGCCAAGACAATGTTTAAAATGCCATAATAAAATTCTTGAAAATGACTAACCATTTTCAGAAACAAGCATTGCTAATGTAACCCATGTATACTCATTTGTATTAAACAAAGTACAATATCACATACTAGATACAGAACTGCACAGCTCAGAATGTAATTGGCTATATCTCTCCTCCCTGTGCATATAGATCACACATAATGGTGCAGTATCAAATATAATGTATGAAATCTTAACTCTTATAGACATATTAAATCAGACGTCCTTGTCCTCACAATGAATTATTTAGTATCTGTACAAAACCCGATTTGGCCAGCCATCACCAGATATGTTGCCTTCACAGGAACAACCAACATTGCATCTGATTATATACTGCAGATTATTATTTTTTTCTCTCCTGAAGGTACAGAGTTTACAGAAATAAAATAACAAAACACAATTTTTATAGGATGTATTGCAAATATATTATTTATCAGTCAAGGCTGTTATGTCCTTGGTCACACATGCACAATGACCCATAGCATGGCAGCTTAGACCGGAAGGAACACAATATTAGACATTTTAAAAACAAATATCTGAAAGCTAAGCCCACTCGGGTTTCAGTAGTAATGATAGATTTATGAATCAAAAATCTGAAAAGTTATGTTATTACCAATCAATTATGCTAATGAGATTTAATTAACATATGCAAGCCATGCATGTCAATAAACAGACTCATCTTTGATCTCAAAAATGCTGTTTGCGAACTGTAAATGGTATACTAACGATATTATTAAAATTAAATAACTCCACTGTGTAGCCGAGTTACATATTCAAATAAGGCCAAGTGCAAAAATGTACTTTCCTTCTCATGCAAAACATATGTTTTAACTTGAATTAAAGTAACAGATCTAAATTCAGTTTAGTCTGATTACAAAACAAGTTTATCTCTGCAACTCAGATAAATGGTCATCCCAAAAGCCATGTAGCAGTCTATTATAGTTACATGAAAGTCTAAGGGGTAAAAATTGAGTCGCGCCCCATTTGGGGCGCTAACCTCGCCGGGGCGCGACTTTTAGCGCCCCGAAAAAATTAGCGGCCCCGCGCCGGAACTTCAGTGGTTGCGCCCCAAGAGGGAAGCGGGGCGCAACTGGAAGCAGCCCGCATCCCTCTTGGGGCGCTGCGAGTGAATATCCTGGCGCTACGTGCCGCAGCGCCACGCGCTGCGGCACGTCGCGCCGCGGTATTGCAGGCCTTCCTCCCCTTCTTAAAGGGGAGGGACCCTGCGCAGCGCGAACCGGGGCCCAGCTGGGCCCCCAGGGATCGGGAGTGCCGGCAAAAGAGCCCGGCACTCAAGAGAAGTGCCGGGCTCTTGGAGCGCAGCCGGCACTTCACGGTGGGGGGGCTTCACGGGGGCCGGGGGCAGGTGCTGGCAGGCGGCCAGCAACAAAAATGGCCGCCTGCCACCTCCGCTTTAAATATCGCCGCCCCGGCCGCACGTACGCCTCCCTGAACCCGTCGGACATAGCGTCTGGCGGTAAATCAGGGGGCGCGACTGAAGATCACGGCCGGGGCGTGAGCGGGGTGCTGCGCACGGCGATGACGTCATCGCCGGCGGCGCAGCGCCACAGGGCGCTACCGGCTGCCGCCGCCGCTAACCTCCCACTAAATTTTTCGGGAGGCGTGGGCGGCGCTGCGCCCGGGCGTTAGCTGCTTTACGCCCCATTAGCGCCCTCTTAAGGCGCTAACGGGAGGCGCAAGCAGCTGAATTTTTCCCCCTAACTATTTTATAAGTACTTTCTCTTATTCCTGCCTCTAATATTGATTGTTGAACTGTTACATGGGAGGTTAGAAGATTTGTTATTTTTTGTGTTCAGCTTCCCTTCCTTGTGACTAAAAATATTTCATGAGCAGAAATGGAATCCTGTGGAATCGCTTCCAGTCGGCAAACTGCAAACAAATGAGTTTGAAGAGATAGCGCATCTTTACTTCACGTATAACTTTACAGACTGACTAGAAACTTCTGGGAACTCCATGCATGTAGCAAGACATGCACTAAGAGCTGGATTATTTCTTTTCATTTCATCAGGACTCTTAAAGACTGTGCACATACAGTAGCATCTCAATGTCACACTGTCCACAGAAGAGACTGGACATAGAGAAGACTGAAGAGCAGATGCGCCCTAAAGATAAACGTTAAGCTCAGCTAACCCAATACTACTGTGACCTCAACCGGGAAGAGTGTGCCCTGCAGTGTTTGTAAGATTGCTGTGCATAGGGTTAGAAGTTCAACTCCTGCTGGAGATGTTACATCCTTCCCAAAATTACTGTTCATTTACTGTGGAAAGCTGAGCTCTCTACTGTTTAACCCAACAGGAGCAATGAAATCTGTCTCAAAGGTCAATCGAAATCAGTGCCTGCAGTCACGAAACACCGAGCTTGATTTTAATGGAGGAGGTGGGATGGAGTCGGGTTGCCTGGTGGGTGGGTTTCGGACCCGTTGCCGGTTTCAGCTGTCCCCAGTGTCCCATTTTGACTTAATTGGTCCAATTAGTCCCGTCGTGCGCGCTGCCTGCTGCAATGAGTTGGAGCAGGGTCTGTTGGTCTGCACTACTGAGGTCTTTGCTGCACTTGTTTTTAAGGGCTCCATGTAGCCTCAGCCTCTCATTTCTCGCTGCTGCTGCTGCTGGAAAGGGCCAGGATCACCATGAGTGCTGCCACAGGCAAGAAGGCTGCTCCTAGATTCAATGACGACTCCCTGCAAGCTCTTGTAGAGGGAGTAAGAGGGCGCAGGGACATTGTGTTCCCTGCCGATGGCCGCAGGAAGCCTGCTCAACAGACGAAGGCAGCCTGGCTGGAGATAGCTGAGGAGGTCAGCGCAAGGTCGCTGTGTGGACGCACCTGGCTCCAGTGCCGCAAATGCTTCAATTATCTTGTCCAAACATCAAAAGTGAGTTTCACATCACACTGACCTTCACTCTGCTTCCCTTCTCTTCCCATCACCAGCACTCTGCATTGTCAGCCTGCTCCTCCACATCCCACCTTACCCTTACTTCCCTTGCACCCTTACCTTTCTATCTCTCTCTCTGTACTGAATCACTTCACCATCCTGCTATGCTGACCTCACACTCTGTTATGCAATGAGAACAACTAAGAAGGCACAGGGAGGCGCCTTCCTCTTACCACCTCACTCCATCCTGGCCTCCCTCTAAGATTCTACCTTATGGATTCTTCACAGTCACTCCATCACTCTCGCTGAAACTCCACTTGTGTCCCTCCTTGCAGGAAAAGATAGCCCACAATAAGAGGGAGAGAGCCAAGACAGGAGGAGGAACACCATCACTCGCCACATTAACTCACGCTGAGGAGGCTGCTTGTGACATCATGGGAGGTGGCGAGGAGCTGGAAGTGGGGGATGGAGAGACGGGCACACCAGAGGAAGCTGATGACAGAATGCATTTTCATCCCTCGCTTTTACAATTCCTGATTGACTGCAATGGCTTATGTTGCTCATAGAGATTGACTTCTGATCATCTGCACAATGGGATGTGTCTGCTACCTCCAAATTTGATGTCTAAGTCATGCCTTTACTCTCCCACAGGACCATCGAGAGCCCCCCCTCCGTACTGTCCAGGAGGAAGAGCCAGACCAATCCTCAGAGGAAACTGCAGCCTCTGAGTGAGCAGCAACACCAGGACTCAGTGCACCCAGCACCAGTGCAGATACGCACACCTCAGGGGATCCTTCGCGACATAGAGTAGTGTTGTCACCTGGTGTATCACAGCTCACAAGTGAGCATCAGCAGATGCTGGAGACAGTGGCAGCAGTGGAGAGTCCTCGTCGGAGGTCGCAGGACTCTCCTAGCTCAGCTCAGATGCATGTAGACGCTGTGCCTCTGGGACCATCCAAAAAGAGAGCGGTGCTGGAACTCCAGGAACTCCAGAGGGTTTGAGTTTAAGAACCGTGAGGTTATGCTGCAACTGTACAGGACCTTGGTGAGACCACATTTGGAATATTGTGTGCAGTTCTGGTCACCTCACTATAGGAAGGACGTGGAAGCATTGGAAAGAGTGCAAAGGAGATTTACCAGATGCTGCCTGGTTTGGGGGGGAGGTCTTATGAGGAAAGATTGAGGGAGTTGGGGCTTTTCTCTTTAGAGCGGAGGAGGATGAGAGGCGACTTAATAGAGGTTTATAAGATGATGAGGGGGATAGATAGAGTGGATGTTCAGAGACTATTTCCTCGGGTAGAGGCAGCTGTTACAAGGGGGCATAACTATAAGGTGCATGGGGGGAGATATAGAAGGGATGTCCGAGGTAGATTCTTTACTCAGAGAGTGGTTGGGGTGTGGAATGGACTGCCTGCTGTGATAGTGGAGTCGGACACTTTAGGAACTTTCAAGCGGTTATTGGATAAGCACATGGAGCACACCAGAGTGATAGGGAGTGTGATAGCTTGATCTTGGTCTCGGACAATGCTCGGCACAACATCGAGGGCCGAAGGGCCTGTACTGTGCTGTACTGTTCTATGTTCTATGTTCTAACAAGTGCAGGAGTCTCTGACAGGGTTTGCATCCAGGGTAACTGCGAGTGTGGAGAGAATGGAAGAGCCATCTCTAACACGAGCACTGCCTTTGTGGAGGCAATGGCGCATGAACATGCCGCCATGGAGAGGGTGGCAACCTCCTTGGAGGAAATAAGTCGCCAGACTCAACAGAGCATGGTGACTCTTCTAAATAGATGGTCTGCTATGGAGGATAGATGGGCATCTATTGAGGAGAGACACGAGAAGTACATGGACGTCCCCGTTATGAGGACTGTTAGTACTGAGACAGGTCCTCATGGTCCCACTGAGGTGCAGCAGGTTGCTCTCCAGCCACTTGCTAGCAGTGAAGTGCGGGTGACCCATGAGAGGGATGTTGGTGGCAGACAACAAGGAAGTGTGGGCTCCTCTCCAAGCGCTCACACGACCATGCCACTGTGGAGCCCTCGGTCAGAGCCCTGGGTTCCTCACCCAACTGAGATGGCCGTCTCAGCCCCTGCACAGCGATAGGAAGAGCAGACTGTGGAGGAGCCCTCACAGGCTCCCAAACCCAGAGGACACCCGCCAAAGGCGTCTAAGCAGGCGCAGCACCAAAGTGAGCTGGTGCCTCTACATCTGCTGAAGCACCACATAGAAGCACACGTAAGAGGAAGTTAAAGCACTAATAATCACAAGGGTAGTCACTTGGGTGTTTTATAGTATTGTTAAATGTCGAGTGTCATCCTTTTGTGATGTAATTAAACAGAAGTGATGGCAAAGTGTTGAGGTTCTGGCCTATGTATTCTGGGAAATGGAAGTTCAAGAGTGAGGGCTCAGGGCTAATTCCATTTATAATGATGGTGGTGAGAGTGAGCGGACACCATTGTTTATTGGACAGATGATGCATGAGGTTTTGAGAATGTCAGCCTTATATTCATCTCCATCTGCCAGCCACCTGTGTTTGAAGCGTAAGCTTACACAAATCTGGCATGGATGAGTGCTTCCCTTGCCAGACGGCCAGCAATGTGGTCGCGTGTGGCTGCATTGGCCACATCCAGCCCCACAAGTCGTGGCTCCCCATCCTCCGCCTCCTCCTCCTCCTCATGCTCCTCCTCATCCTTATCCTCATCCTCCTCCTCGTCCTCTTCCTCGTCCTCTTCCTCTTCTTCCGAGGAGTGTATCTACTGAGCCACTTTTTCGTCCTGCAGCACTAAGCCGCGCTGCTGTGCGATGTTGTGCAGGGCTGATGTCTCCAGCTGATCCCTGGAAGGAGCTCAAGGCAAAGAAGTTAAGTGCGGTGGTGACTTTGACAGCCACTGGTAAGGAGTGTCCACACGCTCCTCTGGGCTCCAGGTGTTGGTGCAGCATTGTGCAGATGTCAGTGACTACGTCTCTCGAAAGTCTCAGCCTCCTTTGGCACTGCTGCTCAGTCATGCTGAGGAAGCTGATCCTCTGCCTGTAAACCCTGTATTGGGGGTATCTCCTGTGGTCGAGGTGCAGCCCTGCACTGACGCCCTCCGCCCTGTGCAGCATCAGGTGGGTGAGGAGGAGGTTAGCGCTCCTGGTGCTGGTGCTGCTGTTGTGGCTGGTTGTGATGCTGCCGCGGCTGCTCTTCCTCTGAATCTGATGACCAGGATGAGAGGATATAAATGGTTCCCATACCGTTGCTATTGATTTCAGTTGAGGCAAGAAGCTTGCAAGCGCACAGTCAAAGTGGCCTGAGATTATTCCAATCAGGTCACACTGCAGATGGGTGTCAGCTTGAACAGTCACAAGGCCAGTAGATTTGCAAAATCTTATCCCAAACCTCCACCAACAAAGTTCTGGCATTTGAATGTCAGCCATGTTACAGGAGCACTTTTAAACTGCTGCACCAATGACTACAATTCATGTCCTCGAGAAACTCATCTCCTTGCAGCTGGTGTGTTTCTGGCAAGACGGGAAACAAGAGCCAGAAGCATGAAAATCAGAAACGACTATAAAAATAGGATTAGCAAGGCAGTTAACAGGCTGTTAACTGCCTTAGCTACCTGTCCCACCATTTGCCATTGAGTCAGTTCGGGAGCGGCAGCCCTGACACTCACAAAAATCACGTGGGGGCAGGATGGGGGCGGGTTTGCAGCCCGACGCCATTTTTTCTGATTTTCGCTGCCAACCCGCCTCCAAATTCGCCTCCTCAGGGCTATTAAAATTGAGCCCCTAGTCTTTGCCTACACCCTGTAAGGGGTTTTCTCCGATACTGGTCCCCCGTTACACACAGTTCTTGGATGTCAGGATTTATAAGAACAAAATACACACGGCACAGGGCTTTGGCTCAACCTTTGATTCGTTTGTTTATTCAACACACACACAATTACTTCCCCAGTATAAATCCCTACGATTTATATTAGGCTAACAACCCCAAAATACAAACCCCTATACAAGGGTCATTTGCATTGACACAATATGACACAGTTAAACCCCTGTTACATATAAAGTTACTCAGACTCAATCACAAAAACCCCCTCTATGATTTGACTGAAACATACAATCACCACTCCCGATCGTCTGTCTCCTGGAGTTGATTGTAGGCCCGAATCTTTCTGCTCGCTGTTCTTCCGTTAGCTTCCCACGATGACTCTCTTTGAAGTGCCTCTTACTTTAAACCAAAACCAACTTGCAGTATCTTGAAACACATATCCTGGCCCCGTTCTGTGCATACGATGGCCATATCAAAATGTGTGAATGTCTGTAGCAGAGAACTCTTGATGGCTAATTGTCCCTCGTATTGTCCATTGATTACTCGGGCACCGACTGTCTGCATTGAGGTCCTTTCTGACAATGCAACCTTCCCAAGGTGACTGCATATGCTAGTTGTTGGTTTCTGTTAGCATTCGTATTCAAATGGTTCAGGGCCCGGCCCATTGTCTAGGCCTGCACCGATACCATGGTCCAAGGTGAACAATGTAACCCCTTAAGGTACATGAATGTGTGAATGTTCTTGTTCAGAAGCATTCGTATTTTAGATTGTCTGTGATCCAGTCTCTTAATGGCTCATAGCTTCGGCCGCAATGTTTGAATTAACCTTTTATTGCCCATCTATTTTTACGGGCTGTGCAGTTCAGGGTTTTTATATTTCACAGTCCAATATTTACCGTTGGGGGGGGAGGAACGGATCCTACATCTCCCCCCTATAATATCTCTTACATTAGAGATATTACTCCCATCCATTCTTCTGTCGTGGAGAGTGCATTGTCGGTCCCAGCCAAATCTCACATTTTTTTTTTACACATTCTATACATTTGATTCTATATTCCCAAATCCCCTTTATACAGTCTTTCCCTTCATTTCGTTTTACACGATAACCAGAACAAATCTTTGGGGCTGATCGTGCGCTACTAGTTCGGTAGCATTGATTGCGTTTGGAGGATCTGGGACCATACACGAATTGAAACTCTGAGTCCAGCCTATTCCAGACCCGGAATCTTGCCATTGCCGTTTAAAAGCGATGGACAACCCCTTCTGGCATTTACGTTCTGATCCTCCCACACCCACATAAACCCCTTGTTCCTCCTTCCACTACTTGTCCCAACATAATTTCACCCCCCGCTTTGTCCCCACAATCGATCTGTACGAGTCTTTCCCCAATCTTTCCCAATCCATGGATTCATAACCCTTTGCCTTGTCTGTTTTCCGTAGCTACCACCACCATCCCACGGAGATACTTCCCCAGCATTCTAGGCACACTTGCCTTCCCTTGTTCACCAGTACCTTTTTGGTGGTGATATTTAATTTGGGGCAGGGCACTGATGCTTCACCGAATTTGTAACCAGTGTAATTGGAATATTTAGTGGAATTTGACCCCAACCAACCCGGCCATTTTCCCTCATGGAAGTATGTAGCTATCCCGTCAGTGCCCCGTGCTCTACCTCCCTGTGTTACGGTGGGCCCGGCTCCTCCCATCCACCCGTATGTAAATGACATCTCGATGTCACCTCGCTCCATCTGTCCTGATCTGATCAGGATTACCAACAGGCCCAGCCACAGAGTGCATTCCATCCTGCGTCCTCCGTTCGACTCGCCTCTGCAAATAAAAGAAAAATAGCACCGCTCTGTGAGAGGTCTTCCCTGCACAGGTCAAACTTAGGTTATATACATATTATACATGCTGTGATTGTTGCAATCACCGCGTCCCTTTTTCCTTACTGTCCGGTTGGGACCTCTTGCGGCTCAGGGTCGGTGTGCGAGGAGGTGTCCAAGACACCCTAGGTCGGGGTGTTCAACTACTCTTCTCACCGCTCCGCTCTCTGGGTTTTCGTCATCATCCCACAACATGGGAGGAAAACCTACATTGGTCAAACTCATGATCGTTCCCTGGGCTTTGGTTCATTTTATTTCCCTCTTCCATGGGCCATAGAGTTTACATTGATTAATGTGGAACCACTTTGTCCATTTTGGCAGCTGCACTGCGTAAACCATAGGGCTTGCCTTGTCCACTATACTGTACGACCCCATGTACAGTGGCTCGAAAACCCCTACCCGGGCATAATTTCTCACCATGACCTGGTCCCCTACCTTCTACTCCTGTACTTTCTGTGGCTCTAACAGCATTCTATTCTTCTGGTGCTGGCTTCCCATGTTATTTGCGGCTTCCCATTGTACTTTCCTCAAGGTCTCATACAGGTCTTTTACGAACCTGTCCCGGTTGATCTCCCTCGTTTGAGCTTCGGTCAGGACTGATACTAACACATGAGTCGGGGTCCTCATCGCCCTACTGGTCATCAGCTCATACGGAGAGTGTCCTGTGCTTTTGGAGAGGCTGGCCCTGATATTCATGAGAACTAGAGGCAGGACCTCGTCCCATTTCTTTGGGTACCCCCCTATTTCCTTCCTAAGCCTTTCCTTTAAGGTCCGGTTCATCCTTTCCACTATTCCCGATGATTGGGGGTTGTGGGCCACATGCCATTTTCCCTGTATCCCTAAAAGTTTCAGGGTGGTCTGCATGACTTGTCCTGTGAAATGGCTCCCCTGATCTGATTCCACTACCTGGGGCAATCCCCATTGGGAGAAAACATCCCTTACTCGGATCTTAGCCGTGTTTAACGCTGTGGCTGTTTGACAAGGGAAGGCCTCAACCCACTTAGAGAAAATGTCCACCAACACTAGACAATACTTGTTGCCTGCTTTTGTGGTGGGCAGGGGCCCAATGAAGTCTATTTGTATAGAATGCCATTGTCCCTCTACCCTCCTAATGTGTCCCAACGGTGCCTTTCTACGGTGGGGGTCTGGATTATTCGCAGTGCACACTAGGCACTCCCTGCAATATTCCTTCACCTCTTCCCTGAGATGAGGCCACCAACCCACCTCTCCACTTTCTTCCAGGTAGTTTATGGCTCTGGATGTCCAGCTCCCGGGCCCTCATGAGCTAGCTGCATAAATTCCTCCCGGTACAGTGTGGGCACGATCCACCTTTCCCCTTTAAACAGCAACCCCTCTTTGACCACTATATCTGCTGCTCCAAAAGGACCCTCAATTGGTTCCCCATCTACCATAGAAACATAGAAGATAGGAGCAGGAGTAGGCCATTCGGCCCCTCGAGCCTGCTCCGCCATTCGATGAGATCATGGCTGATCATCCAAACTCAGTACCCTGTACCTGCCTTCTCCCCATATCCCTTGATACCTTTAGCTTTAAGAAATATATCTAACTCATTCTTGAATATATTTAATGACTTGGCCTCAACTACCTTCTGTGGTAGAGAATTCCACAGGTTCACCACTCTCTGGGTGAAGAAATTCTTCCTCATTTCTGTCCTAAATGGCTTACCCCTTATCCTTAGATTATGACTCCTGGTTCTGGACTCTCTGACCATAGGTAACATTCTTCCTGCATCTAGTTTGTCCAGACCTGTCAGAATTTTATATGTTTCGATGAGATCCCCTGTCATTCTTCTATACTCCAGCGAGTATAAGCCCAATCAACCCAATCTCTCCTCATATGTCATTCCTGCCATCCCAGGTATCAGCCTTGTGAATCTTCGCTGAACTCCCTCCATGGCAAGAACATCCTTCCTCAGATAAGGCGACCAAAACTGCACACAATACTCAAGGTGTGGTCTCACCAAGGCCCTGTACAACTGCAGCAGGACATCCCTGTTCCTATACTCAAACCCTTTCGCTATGAAGGCCAACATACCATTTGCCTTCTTCACCGCCTGCTGCACCTGCATGCTTACCTTCAGCGACTGGTGCACAAGGACACCCAGGTCTCGTTGCACTTCCCCTTCTCCCAATCTATTGCCATTCAGATAATAGTCTGCCTTTCTGTTTTTGACACCAAAGTTGATAACCTTGCATTTATCCACATTATATTGCATCTGCCACGCTTCTGCCCACTCACCCAACCTGTCCAAATCATCCTGGAGTTTCTCGGTATCCTCCTCGCAGCACACACGCCCACCCAGCTTTGTGTCATCTGCAAACTTGGAGATATTACATTTAGTTCCCTTATCTAGATCATTAATGTATATTGTGAATAGCTGGGGTCCAAGGACCGATCCCTGCGGTTCCCCACTAGTCACTGCCTGCCACTCGGAAAAAAAACCATTAATTCCTACTCTCTGCTTTCTGTCCACCAACCAGTTCTCTATCCAAGTCAATACTTTGCCCCCAATCCCATGTGCCTTAACTTTACACGCTAATCTCTTATGCGGGACCTTATCGAATGCCTTTTGAAAGTCCAAATACACCACATCTACTGGTTCTCCCTTATCTATTTTCCCAGTTACATCCTCAAAAAATTCCAGTAGATTAGTCAAGCACGATTTACCTTTTGTAAATCCATGTTGACTTTGTCCGATCCTGTCACTGTTTTCCAAGTGCTCAGCTATTACATCCTTTATAATGGACTCTAGCATTTTCCCCACTACCAATGTCAGGTCTGTAGTTCCCCACTTTCTCTCTACCACCCTTTTTGAATAGTGGGGTAACATTAGCTACCCTCCAATCCATGGATACAGTTCCAGATTCCATCGAATGTTAGAAGATGATCAGCAATGCATCTACTATTTCTAGGGCCACTTGCTTAAGTACCCTCGGATGTAGATTATCAAACCGTGGGGATTTATTGGCCTTCAATCCCGTCAATTTCCCTAACACCATTTCCCTGCAAATACTGATTTCTTTCAGTTCCTCCCTTTCATCAGACCCTATGTTCTCCAACATCTCTGGGAGGTTATTTGTGTCCTCCTTTGTGAAGACAGAACCAAAATATGCATTTAATTGGTCTGCCATTTCTTTGTTCCCCATTATAACTTGCCCCGCTTCTGACTGCAAGGGACCTACACTTGATTTCACTAATCTTTTTCTCTTCACATATCTATAAAAGCTCTTACAGTCAGTTTTTATGTTCCCAGCAAGCTTACTTTCATATTCTATTTTCCCCTTCTTAATTAATCCCTTTGTCCTCCTTTGTTGAATCCTAAACTGCTACCAATCCTCAGGGTTACCGCTTTTTCTGGCCAATTTATATGCCCTCTCCTTGGATCTTATGCTATCCCTAATTTCCCTTGTAAGCCATGGTTGAGTCACCCTTTTTGTTTTATTCTTATGCCACACTGGGATGAACAAATTCTGTAGTTCATCCATGCAGTCTTTGAATGTTTGCCATTGCCTATCCACCGTCAACCCTTTGAGTGACATTCCCCAATCAATCCTACCCAATTCGCGCCTCATACCATCGTAGTTTCCTTTATTTAAGTTCAGGACCCTAGTCTCTGATTCAACTACTTCACTCTCCATCCTAATGAAGAATTCTATCATATTATGATCACTCTGACCCAAGGGGCCTCGTACAACAAGATTGCTAATTAATCCTTTCTCATTACATAATACCCAGTCTAAGATTGCCTGATCTCTAGTTGGTTCCTCGACATATTGTTCCAGAAAACCATCCCGTAAACATTCTAGGAATTCCTCCTCCACAGTATTTTTACTAATTTGGTTAGCCCAATCTATATGTAAATTAAAGTCACCCATGATGACTGCTGTGCCCTTACTGCATGCTTCTCTAATTTCCCTTTTAATGCCATCCCCAACCTCCGTATTACTGTTTGGAGGTCTATATACCACTCCTACTAATGTTTTCTGCCCCTTGTTATTTCTCAGTTCTACCCATACAGATTCCGCATCATCAGAGCTAATATCCTTCCTTTCAATTGTGTTAATCCCCTCTTTAACCAGCAATGCTACCCCACCTCCCTTTCTTTTTGCCTATCTTTCCTAAATATTGAATACCCCTGGATGTTGAGATCCCAGCCTTGGCCACCCTGGAGCCATGTTTCTGTAATCCCAATCAAATCATATTCATTTACCTCTATTTGCACAGCTAATTCATCCACCTTGTTCCGAATGCTCCTTGCATTAAGACACAAAGCCTTCAGGCTTGTTTTTTTAACGCTCTCAGACCTATATGAATTATTATTTACTGTGACCATGTTTGATTTAAACCGTTGAGTTCTTTGCCTTCTACTTTTGTTTTTCTCCTTTCTGTCTTTTGCTTTTATCCTTGTTTCCCTTTCCTCTGTCTCCCTGCTCAGGTTCCCAACCCCCTGCCACTTTAGGTTAAACCCTCCCCAACAGCACTAGCAAACACTCTCCCTAGGACATCGGTCCCGGCCCTGCCCAGGTGCAGACCGTCCCGTTTGTACTGGTCCCACCTCCCCCAGAACCGGTTCCAATGTCCAAGCCCAATCCCGCTCCCAACCCACCTCTGAACCATCTTCCCAGGAGGCGGGTCCCCGACTCGTGCAGGGACCCATCTCCTAGAGGCGGGAAGGGGATTACAGCCAATTAACTGCCTGTTAACAGGTAGTTAACAGGCAGTTAAGAGGTTTTTCCCCATTTTCAGCCTGCTGATGCGGCCTTCCTGATGGTGGGAAACCCCGCCAGGGTCAGCGAGGCGAGCTGTGGGTCTGCTGCAGTGAAAGTGTGTAAATGATAGCTGCAGAGGTAGTGTGATGGGTGCAATGGTGCACAGGTAAGTATGACAGGTGAGAGAATGTAGTGAGAAATATTTTTATTCTGCTTATATGTATCTGCAGGTGACAAGATTTGATGTTTCTGTGAAGCCTCATCTGATTGGTAGAATTGACAGATGGCTTCTGCAATCTCACATGCAGCTGCCATCTGTTTTCTCCTAAGGAGAGAGTCATTGGTGAGCCTGGTGAAAGGGCTCACCTTTGGACAGTGATTGTCGGTGTTTGACAGCACCTCAATGCTGTCAAACACTGTCAAATCATCTGTCAAATAATTATGGGGCCTGTCACTTTAACAAAACCGGCAGATGAAGCGTCATACACTGATATCATCTGACACCGGCTTTCCCTTAATTGGCCGGCAAGCCCGCAGGGTGGACTTAACAAGGCCAATCAGGGGAAAATAGCGTCAGGTCGTCAGATGTCACTGGGGGCAGGACTAGAACCTGGAAACCAGCAGTCCTGCCCCAAACACGCCTCCTCAGGTAAGATCCCAGCCTTTGTATCTGTCTTCACAGTAGAAGGCACAAAAAGCATACCAAAAATGGTGGGGAACTAAGGATCTAATGAGGTTGAGGAACTTAACATAATTAATATAAGTAGAGAAAAAGTACGAGAGAAACTAATGGGACTAAAAGCCAACAAATCCCCTGGACCCGATGGCCTACATCCTAGGGTTCAAAAAGAGGTGGTTGAAGAGATAGTGGATGCATTGGTTTTGATCTTCCAAAATTCCCTAGATTCTAGAACGGTCCCAGTGGATTGGAAGGTCGCAAATGTAACACCGCTATTCAAGAAAGGAGGTAGAGAGTAAACAGGGAACTACAGGCCAGTTAGCCTGACATCAGTCATCTTGAAAATGCTGGAATCCATTGTTAAGGAAGTGGTATCAGGGCACTTAGAAAATCATAACACGATTAGGCAGAGTCAACATGGTTTTATGAAAGGGAAATCATGTTTGGCAAATTTATTAGTGTTTTTTGAGGATGTAACTAGCAGGGTAAATAAAGGAGAACCAGTGGATGTAGGATATTTGAATTTCCAAAAGGCATTCGATAAGGTGCCACGTAAAAGGTTATCACACAAGATTAGGGCTCATGGGGTTGGGGTAATATAGTAGCATGGACAGAGGATTGGCTAACGGACAGAAAAGAGAGAATAGGGATAAACGGATCTTTTTCAGGTTGGCAGGCTGTAACTAGTGGGGTGCCGCAAGGATCAATGTTGGGGCCTCAGCTATTTATAATCTATATGAATGACCTAGATGAAGGGATCGAGTGTAATGTATCCAAGTTTGCTGACGATACAAAGCTAGGTGGGACAGTAAGCTGTGAGGAGAACACAAAGGGGGGAATTTTCCCAGCCCTGGGGAGGTGGGTATGGAGGCGGGACTGCCGGGAAAATGGCAGAACTGGGAACAGATACTGACCATGCTCCCAACCCGCCTCCGTGCCATCTTCCCGGGAGACGACTCCCTGACTCGCGCAGGGACCCATCTCCTCGAGGCGGGTAGGGGATTAGAGTAGGTAGTTAACAGGCAGTTTTGAGGCTTATCCCCATTATACGCCTGCAATTGCGGGCTTCCCGACTGCTGCAAACCTCACCAGGGTTAGCGAGGTGAGCAGTTGGTCTGCGGGGGTGAGGGGGTCGAAATGTCTGCTGTAGAGGTGAGTGATGGGTGCAAGTGTGGACAGGTAAGTATGAGAGGTGAGTGTAAAGTGTTGGAAAAAGTTTCCTTACCTTTTCTTCTTCCTGCAGGCTTCAGCCTTTGAGGATCTGGAGGTGCCTCATCTCAACGGCAGAGATGACAGAATGGCTGCTGCAATCTCAGATGCAGCAGCCATCTGCTTTCTGCTGAGGAGAGATGTTTTGGTGGGCCTTCTGTGCAAGGGCTCACCTTAGAACAGAGATTGTCAGTGTCAAACGCTGACAATTCATCTGTCAACATTTTTTCGACAGATGACGCGTCATACGCTGAAGTAATCTGTCAGCGGCTTTCTTTTAATTGGCCAGTAAGCCTGCGGGCTTACCAAGGTCAATCAAGGAAAAATAGTGTGGGTTGGTCAGATGCCGCTGGGGGCGGGACTGAAACCCGAAAACCAACAGTCCCACCCCCACGCACCCCCATTGACAAAATCCAACCCAAAGAGTCTGCAAAGGGATATAGATAGACTAAGTGAGTGGGCAGCAAGGTGGCAGATGGAGTATAATGTAAAGAAATGTGAGGTTATTCACTTTGGTAGGAAGAATAGAAAAACAGAATATTTTTTAAATGGTGAGAAACTTTCAAATGTTGGTATTCAGAGAGATTTGGGTGTCCTCATGCAAGAAACACAGAAAGCCAGCATGCAGGTACAGCAAGCAATAAGGAAGGCAATGACATGTTGGCCTTTATTGCAAGGGGGTTGGAGTATAAGAGTAAGTAAGTCTTGGTACAATTGTACAGGGCCTTGGTGAGAACACACCTGGAGTACTGTGCACAGTTTTGGTCTCCTTATCTAAGGAAGGATATACTTGCCTTGGAGGCGGTGCAACGAAGGTTCACTAGATTGATTCCTGGGATGAGAGGGCTGTCCTATGATGAGAGATTGTGTAGAATGGGCCTGTACTCTCTGGAGTTTAGAAGAATGAGGGGTGATCTAATTAAAACATATAGGGGGAGAAATTCAGTATCGCCTCATTTGGGGCGCAATTATCGGCCGGGCGCAAAGATTAGCGCCTGGCGCTAATTATCGCCCCCGACTGCAAACTTCACTTTTATCACCCTTGGAGGTGATTGGAGCGCTAAATCAGGCGCTACACATCTGTCTTAAGGCGCAAAGGCCGAGGAGCGAGGCGCTAACTCAGAGCGCGGGTGCAGCGCAGGTGCTGTCAGTTAGCGATGGAACACAGACACACTGGCGCCGGACAGTTCTTAAAGGGAAGGGTAGATCTTGCACTCCAGCCACACCCTGCTCATTGGAGCCTTGAATCTCGGCCTGGAGAGACCTGTGCCTAAATCTTCCAGCCAAGGACTATGGAGAGGGTGAGAGAACGAGCTCAGCGCTTCAGCAAGCGGGCCTTGGATGCTCTGGTTGGCGCGGTGGAGCGCAGAAAATCTATACTCTTCCCTGAGAGTGGCAGGAGGCCTTTGCTGCGCGAGTACAGAAGAGTGTGGAGGGAGGTGGCTCAGAGCGTCTCCTCCAGGAGCATGGTGCCCAGGACCCATACTCAATGTCGAAAAAAGTTCAACGACCTCACTCGGGTCATCAGGGTGAGTGGCTTTTTTACAATACCTCTCCATCCCTCCATCTCAACCTCACTCTATGGCCAGAGGTTCTTAAAACCCCAATGCCCAACACTCATCCAACACCTATGGCCCTCTCATGAAACACACACGCACATTCTACACTTTGCATACAGTAAGGGCTATTCAACTATGGGAGGCACATCAGGCAAGACCATGGCTGTATATTTACTCAGACGCCGTCCTTTTTCTTGCAGGCCAAGCTATCTCATAATAGGAGACCATGATGCGGAGATGCCGGTGTTGGACTGGGGTGGACAAAAGTGAGAAGTCGCACAACACCAGGTTATAGTCCAACAGTTTTATTTGAAATCACAAGCTTTCGGAGCTGCTGCCCCTTCGTCAGGTGAAGTCAGGAGATAATAGGAGACAGCAGCAAAGGACGGGTGGAGGGCGGCCTCAGCTGCAACCCCTCAGCGATCTTGAGGCGCGCGTCCACAGGATTGTGGCAAGCCCGGGTGATCGGTCCCATCGCCATTGGAGATGCCGACCCCGTTCTGGACAGCAATGGTAAGGTCATCACCTTTTTGTCCTCTCTCCTTCCACTTGTCCCTCACAACACCAGCCCTTGACACTTTCAATCCAACTTACTAAATCGCTGCACTTATTCCTCCCTTACTGCCCCCCTGTCCTCATGCTAACGCCACTCTTGTACCTCCCTGCTTTCAGATGGTGATTCACCAGCTGAGGAGACGGGCCCTCAAGCTGCCAGTGGGAGTGAAGCTGCAGGCGAGGAGGAAGATGAAGGCGGAGCATCAGTGCCACCCTCTCCCGAGGAAGCCCATGCCCACACTGGGAACACGCCTTCACTGGAGGGGAGCAGGGGGGAAGGGTCTGATGAGGGTGAAGCTCCAGGACCCAGTGGGCTGCAGCAACGCGATGGGGTTAGGGAAGCTCGGGGGCTTTCTCCCCGGAGGGAGTGTATGCCAGCGAGTCCTACTGCACTGGACGCAGAGGAGGATTGGCTGATCGCTGAAATGAACACCCAGGCAGTAGACATGCACACTGAGCTCATGGGTGCAGTGGGAAGGGTGGCCGGATGCATTGAATCACTGGCAAGGAGTGTGGAGCACTTCGCTGTAGCACAGGCGGATGCCACGCAAATGTTTAGTGCTGTAATTCAGTTACTGGCTGCCATGACCCCATCTCTGACAGCTCTCATGCAGACTCAGATTGAGGCCACGCGAGCACTGACTGCTGCCATCCTCGCTGGTTCGGACACATTTCCCCGCGGCTCTCACCGCGCCGCAGCAGGCCAGCAATCTGTGCTCCAGCAGATTGCTCCGGATGCTGAAGTGCTGCCCCGTGGGAGTGCCAGTGTGTCGGTCGAGCAGGGAGTTGCTGTCCTCTCTCAAGATGACAGCATTCCTGCTGCCACCACTGTCACTTCTCCACTGCACTTGCCACCACCTGTACGACAGACTGCTGCCGCCCATGCAGAGATGGTGCAGTCTGCAGCCAGGCCCTCCATGCCCAGAGCTGGTCGAGGCCGTCCTTCAAGGGCATTTGCAGTCTCAGGTTCTGACAATCAGCAGCCTTCCAGCAGCCTTGCTGCAGCCACTGGTGTCCCATTACGGAGGAGCAGTAGGGTGGGAAGGGGGGAAGTGCGCAAGGGAAGGAGATCACCCTCGAAGGGCAAAAAGTAGGAGGTGTGACAAAATGTTGGTCATTTTTTTATTAAAGGCTGAGGTTCGTGGTCAAACTTTTGTTTAGTGTTTTGAACATTATTTCCAGGTTGTGAGAACCAGTTATGTTAGTGACTGTTTTTTTGTGTATCTTTCTATTAGTTTGTCATGAAGAAATGACACACACAGAGTTTGTAAAATAAATACAATTTTGTATTCAAAATGTACATGTTTGGTCTTTGGAATCATTGTTGCCTTGGCCGGCTTAGGGGTTGCAGGTTGGTTTCATTCATGTTGTTCTCAATGGCAGAAGCCATTTCCTCAGCAGGGGCCTAGAAGCGGCTTGCTATCAGCCATTGACGGACGGCCCTTCCAGTTTCTACATTGTGGGCCTCCCTCCCGCCTTGGTGCTGCTGATGATCATCCTCCTCCTCTTCCTCATCCTCTTCCTCCTCCTCCTCCGGTGGTGCTCCAAGGCCTGGTGGCATTGGCTGGGTCCTGAGGATTGCCAGGTTATGCAGCATGCAGCACACAACTACGAAGAGGGAGACTCGCTCAGGCGAGTACTGCAGGGCTCCTCCTGAGTGGTCCAGACAGCGGAACCGTTGCTTCAGCATGCCGATTGTGTGCTCAACGATGTTCCTGGTAGCTTGATGACTCTCGTTGTACCGCAGCTCAGCAGGGGTGTTGGGCGTACGGAGCGGTGTCATCAGCCAGGTGCTCAGTGGATATCCCTTGTCCCCGAGAAGACAACCAACTGGCTGATGCGGTGCTTGGAAAAGTTCTGCCACAGTAGTCTGGCGCAGGATGAATGCATCGTGGCAGCTGCCAGGATAGTGGGCATTGACAGCGAGTATCAGCTGTCTGTGGTCACAGACCAACTGAACGTTTAAGGAATGGAACCCCTTTCTGTTGCGGAAATCCTCGGCATTCTCATGCGGAGCACGCAAAGTCACATGCATGCTGTCAATGGCACCCTGCACCATGGGGAAGCCCGCTATCCTAGCAAAGCCCATTGCGCGTTCTTGCTGCTTGTCTGGGGTCATGGGGAAAGAGATGTACTCTCGTCTCCTTTTATAGAGGGCATTTGTGACCTGACGAATGCAGCAATGCACTGCGAACTGGGAGATATTGGCGATGTCCCCAGTAGCTGATTGAAATGAGCCACTGGCATAAAAGTTCAGAGCCACTGTGATCTTCACTGCCACCGACAGAGACGTCCTGGACCTCAGTTGAGGCTGCAGATCTGGCTGCAGCAGGTGGCAGAGCTCAGTGACTACCTCCTTGCTGAAGCGCAGCCTTCGCAAACACTGCTCCTCAGACATATGAATGTAGGAGAACTGTTGGCGAAATACCCTGGGAGGGTATGGTCTCCTGTACAGAGGCCTGTTGGCCCTCCTTCATCTGGCCATGATTGCCACTCTCTCTCTGCGTCTCTGTGTCCTCCGATTCTGGTGGCGCAGGACGACGCCCCCAATCAGTGCAGCCCCCATAGTCTCTTGGCAATCAAAGTTATGAAGGTCAAAAACCAAAGTACCTGCAAAGTTATGATCAGTAGCCAAAACTACCTCACACAGCGTTGACTCAATGCAGAAGTCTCTCTTTCTCTCTCTCCGAATCTCTCTCTCTCTCTCTCAGAATGAATGTTGCAAAAATGTCTACCACAGAGAAAGACATGATGTGGAGATGCCGGCGTTGGACTGGGGTGGACAAAAATGAGAAGTCGCACAACACCAGGTTATAGTCCAACAGATTTATTTAATTTTACAAGCTTTCGGAGCTGTTCGCTCCTTCCTCAGGTAGGTTAGCAGTGAGAGAATCTCCCAGAATTCACAATTTAAACACAGACAAAATCTATTCAAATCTTTCCCTACATCAAAGACACACTAAGAGCACAGCCAAGACAATGAGATGTGTCCCAGGGGGTCCAACGTGTCAAACCACCTGCTGGCTGCATATCCTGTCAATTTGTGTTGGTTCTTGTGTTAGTCTTTTTAAAAAAAAACAAACACCTGGGAAGACCGGCCATGATGTCAAGTCACGTTCTGTATCGTGACATGAACCCGATATCGCGATTGAGGCCATCCTCATGAGTGCGGAACTTGGCTATCAGTTTCTGCTCTATGATTTTGCGCTGTCGTGTATCCCGAAGGCCGCCTTGGAGAACGCTTACCCGCAGATCCGAGGCTGAATGCCCCTGGCTGCTGAAGTGTTCCCCGACTGGGAGGCAACCCTCCTGCCTGGCGATTGTTGCGCGGTGTCCGTTCATACGTTGTCTCAGTGTCTGCATGGTCTCGCCGATGTACCATGCTCTGGAGCATCCTTTACTGCAACGTATCAGGTAGACAACGTTGGCCGAGTCACATGAGTATGTACCGTGTACCTGGTGGGTAGTGTCCTCACGTGTGATGATGGTATCTGTGTCCATGATTTGGCATGTCTTGCAGAGGTTGCCGTGGCAGGGTTGTGTGGTGTCGTGGTTGCTGTTCTCCTGAAAGATGGGTAATCTGCTGCGAACGATGGTACTTTTGAGGTTAGGCGGCTGCTTGAAGGCGAGTAGTGGAGGCGTGGGGATGGCCTTAGCAAGGTGTTCGTCGTCATCGATGACATGTTGAAGGCTGCGAAGAACATGGCGTAGTTTTTCCGCTCCGGGGAAGTACTGGACGACGTAGGGTACTCTGTTGGTTGTGTCCCGTGTTCGTCTTCTGAGGAGGTCTATGCGGTTTTTCGCTGTGGCCCGTCGGAACTGTCGATCGACGAGTCGAGCGTCATATCCCGTTCTTACGAGGGCGTCTTTCAGTGTCCGTAGGTGTCCATCGCGTTCCTCCTCGTCTGAGCAGATCCTGTGTATTCGCAGGGCTTGTCCATAGGGGATGGCTTCTTTAACGTGGTTAGGGTGGAAGCTGGAGAAGTGGAGCATCGTGAGGTTGTCCGTGGGCTTGCGGTAGAGTGAAGTGCTGAGGCGTCCATCTTTGATGGAGATTCGTGTGTCCAAGAATGAAACCGATTCTGAGGAGTAGTCCATGGTGAGTTTGATGGTGGGATGGAACCTGTTGATGCTATCGTGTAGTCCTTTCAGTGATCCTTCGCCGTGGGTCCAAAGGAAGAAGATGTCGTCGATGTATCTGGTGTACAGCGTTGGTTGGAGGTCCTGTGCAGCGAAGAAGTCTTGCTCGAACTTGTGCATGAAGATGTTGGCGTATTGGGGTGCGAATTTGGTCCCCATGGCTGTTCCGTGTGTTTGGGTAAAAAAATGGTTGTCGAAGGTGAAGACATTGTGGTCAAGGATGAAGCGGATGAGTTGTAGGATGGCGTCCGGAGATTGGCTGTTGTTGGTGTTGAGTACTGAGGCTGTCGCAGCGATGCCGTCATTGTGGGGGATATTGGTGTAGAGTGCCGATACGCCCATCGTGACGAGGAGTGTTCCTGGTTCAACTGGTCCATGGGTGCTGAGTTTCTGCAAGAAGTCTGTAGTGTCGCGACAGAAGCTGGGGGTTCCCTGTACGATGGGTTTCAGGATGCCCTCGACGTACCCAGAGAGGTTCTCACACAGGGTTCCGTTGCCTGATACGATAGGACGTCCGGGTGTGTTGGCTTTGTGTATCTTTGGGAGGCAGTAAAAGTCTCCTACGCGGGGAGTACGTGGGATGAGAGCGCGTAGGATGTTTTGAAGGTCTGGATCGAAGGTCTTGATCAGTCTATTGAGTTGGCGGGTGTGTTCTTTGGTCGGATCTGCGGGTAGCTGTCTGTAGTGTTCCTGGTTGTCCAGTTGTCGGTATGCTTCTTTGCAATAGTCCATTCTGTTCTGTATGACGATGGCTCCTCCTTTGTCCGCTGGTTTGATGACGATGTTGCGGTTGGTCTTGAGTGCGTGGATGGCGTTGCGTTGTGCTCGGGTGACATTCTGGACTGTCTTGTGGGTACGGCTGATGAATCTGGCGTTGATGCATTTCCTGACAGCTTGAGCATACATGTCAAGCTTAGGGTTGCGACCCTCCGGAGACTCAGCACCCATGGACCAGTTGAACCAGGAACACTCCTCGTCACGATGGACGTATCGGCACTCTACACCAATATCCCCCACAATGACGGCATCGCTGCGACAGCCTCAGTACTCAACACCAACAACAGCCAATCTCCGGACGCCATCCTACAACTCATCCGCTTCATCCTTGAACACAATGTCTTCACCTTCGACAACCATTTTTTTACCCAAACACACGGAACAGCCATGGGGACCAAATTCGCACCCCAATACGCCAACATCTTCATGCACAAGTTCGAGCAAGACTTCTTCGCTGCACAGGACCTCCAACCAACGCTGTACACCAGATACATCGACGACATCTTCTTCCTTTGGACCCACGGCGAAGGATCACTGAAAGGACTACACGATAGCATCAACAGGTTCCATCCCACCATCAAACTCACCATGGACTACTCCTCAGAATCGGTTTCATTCTTGGACACACGAATCTCCATCAAAGATGGACGCCTCAGCACTTCACTCTACCGCAAGCCCACGGACAACCTCACGATGCTCCACTTCTCCAGCTTCCACCCTAACCACGTTAAAGAAGCCATCCCCTATGGACAAGCCCTGCGAATACACAGGATCTGCTCAGACGAGGAGGAACGCGATGGACACCTACGGACACTGAAAGACGCCCTCGTAAGAACGGGATATGACGCTCGACTCGTCGATCGACAGTTCCGACGGGCCACAGCGAAAAACCGCATAGACCTCCTCAGAAGACGAACACGGGACACAACCAACAGAGTACCCTACGTCGTCCAGTACTTCCCCGGAGCGGAAAAACTACGCCATGTTCTTCGCAGCCTTCAACATGTCATCGATGACGACGAACACCTTGCTAAGGCCATCCCCACGCCTCCACTACTCGCCTTCAAGCAGCCGCCTAACCTCAAAAGTACCATCGTTCGCAGCAGATTACCCATCTTTCAGGAGAACAGCAACCACGACACCACACAACCCTGCCACGGCAACCTCTGCAAGACATGCCAAATCATGGACACAGATACCATCATCACACGTGAGGACACTACCCACCAGGTACACGGTACATACTCATGTGACTCGGCCAACGTTGTCTACCTGATACGTTGCAGTAAAGGATGCTCCAGAGCATGGTACATCGGCGAGACCATGCAGACACTGAGACAACGTATGAACGGACACCGCGCAACAATCGCCAGGCAGGAGGGTTGCCTCCCAGTCGGGGAACACTTCAGCAGCCAGGGGCATTCAGCCTCGGATCTGCGGGTAAGCGTTCTCCAAGGCGGCCTTCGGGATACACGACAGCGCAAAATCATAGAGCAGAAACTGATAGCCAAGTTCCGCACTCATGAGGATGGCCTCAATCGCGATATCGGGTTCATGTCACGATACAGAACGTGACTTGACATCATGGCCGGTCTTCCCAGGTGTTTGTTTTTTTTTTAAAAAGACTAACACAAGAACCAACACAAATTGACAGGATATGCAGCCAGCAGGTGGTTTGACACGTTGGACCCCCTGGGACACATCTCATTGTCTTGGCTGTGCTCTTAGTGTGTCTTTGATGTAGGGAAAGATTTGAATAGATTTTGTCTGTGTTTAAATTGTGAATTCTGGGAGATTCTCTCACTGCTAACCTACCTGAGGAAGGAGCGAACAGCTCCGAAAGCTTGTAAAATTAAATAAATCTGTTGGACTATAACCTGGTGTTGTGCGACTTCTCACAGAGAAAGACAGGAAGAGGCCCCCTTTAAATAGCGCCACCCCAGTCCCACAGCAACTGGGGAGCGTTCCAGTCTTCCTGTCGTTGGTTGCGCCAGGCGGAAAGGATGGGGGCGCCACTCAATTTCCGCTCCGGGACGCCACAAGGGCGTTGCACCCTCGTATGGCATCAAGATCTGCGTGCGCAGGAGATCGGGGCGGTATTGTTTAGCGCCGCCGCAAAATGTCTAGTTAATTTCGCGAGCGGCGCAAACATCGCTGCGCCCGGGCGCCAGTTGCTTTGCGCCCCATTAGCGCCCTCTTAAGGCTCTAATGGGAGGCGCAACCAACTGAATTTTTCCCCCATAAGATTCTGAGGGGGATTGACAGGGTAGATGCTGAGAGGTTGTTTCCCCTGACTGGAGTGTCTAGAACTAGGGGGCATAGTCTCAGGATAAGGGGTAGGCCATTTAAGACCGAGATGAGGAGGAATTTCTTCACTCAGAGGGTTGTGAATCTTTGGAATTCTCTGCCCCAGAGGGCTGTGAATGCTGAGTCTTTGAGTATATTCAAGGCTGAGAGAGATAGATTTTTGGACTCTAGGGGAATCAAGGGATATGGAGATCGGGCAGGAAAGTGGAGTTGAGATCGATGATCAGCCCTCATCTTATTGAATGGCGGAGCAGGCTCGGGGGGCCGTGTGGCCCACTCCTGCTCCTAATTCTTATGTTCTTATTTTTTTCTCTGCTATTTTTATCCAAGAAAAGATGAAGCAGAATCACTAATGCTTCAGTCTGGCTGTTTCACATTCTGGCCAAATTTGTTCTGCAGACAGTATTTTGTGAGTTGTCCGCTATGTGAAGTCTAAGCAGGTGGTGGGAAATGGCAGCTGCTTGTCAACTTGAGGAATCTTCAGCGTCTCTCAATTCAATTACAGGCATTTACTAATTTAATACTGAAGGGAGCTTTGAACACTTACCTTGCCTCACAGTGCATAAATATATATGAAAAAATAGGGCATGCAAAGAGGTCACACTTTTAGATTGTGGGTGTCTAAAATTTGTGTTACATTCATGAAACAGGGAAAGAAAAAGTGTTAAAACAAAAATACTTTATCTTCAGGAGTGTACAGCGAGTTCTAACACCTGCTCGTCCTCTAGTTTTCCTACTACCCTATTTTTTTTATCACTTACAGCTCCATTTTGATATCTATTGAAAAGGTCTTTAACTAGTTTCTTTTGCTTACCACTAATCATACACCTGTTAAAATCTGTACAGATTCCCAGTATTTTCAACTTTTCCACATAAATTCACCTTAAATGTCAGCTGTGGCTCAGTAGTAGCACTCTCGCCTCTGAGTCAGAAAGTTGTGGGTTCAGGGCCCACTTCAGAGACGTGAGCATGTAATCTAGACTGGCACTTCAGTGCAGTATTGAGGGTGTGTTGCACAGTAGGAGGTGCCGTCTTTCCAATGAGACATTAAACCGAGGCTCCATCTGCCCTCTCAAATGGACGTAAAAGATCCCATGACACTATTTTGAAGACAAGCAGGGGAGTTCTCTCCAGCGTTCAGGACAATATTTATCCTTCAAACAACATCACTAAAAAAACAGATTATCTGGTCATTATCACATTGCTGTTTGTGGGAGTTTGCTGTGACCAAATTGGCTGCCACGTTTCCTACATTACAACAGTGACTATACTTCAAAAGTACTTCATCGGCTGTAAAGAGCCTTGGGGCATCCTGAGGTTGTGAAAGGCGCTATATAAATGCAACTCTTTCTTTACTGTATCGTCTACTTTGCTCACCTTACTTCTTATGTAAATGCCATTGGTTTAAGTTTAATGGTCCAGAATTTGCTGGTAAATTAACAGCGAGTTTAATGCACGCAGTGTTATTAATGTGTAAATTGTCCAGCAAATTTGTGGCGAGGAAGAGATACCCCATGAATTGTGAATCGCCACAAGTTGCTGGACCTTTTTTGCTGCTCTGCCGTTAGCCTTGCAAAAATGACAGCTCACCATCAACCTCCCCGTGAGTTTTAAGAAATTTCTGCATTTGGGCAGAAAATGCAAATTAAACTCGCCAGAGAACGTTAGGGCTGGTACTTAACAGCATAAGGACCCTTTTAATGAGGAGATTTATGTTCCTGCAATGCCACTCAGCCTCTCTGTCCCAGAAAGGGAACAATTGAAATTGTGGAGCCTCATTCCTGCAAGTAGTAAATTGTTCTTAAAGATTTACAAAATTCAACAAAAAAAAATTCTTCCTTTTCCTTTCTGTCCCTTTTTTTCTTTCTCTCTTAATCCTATCTTTCTTTCCCTCTCTTTATTTCTGTTTCTGTACCTAATTTTGACTCTAATTCACCATCCTTCTTTGTCATTCCTCTGTTTCTTTCTCTATCCTTAAATCTCATTGGTTAAGGAGATAGACTGCTGGTCCCGTCATTCACCAAAGTCCCAGATGCCCCGTTACCAGCTTACACTTTCCATAACTTGCGGCGTCAAATTTTTTCAAGCTGAAAGGTGAGGAAAAATGTTTAACTAATAGGGCACCACCGATGCCCCACTCCAGCAAATTCTGGGCCAAATGTATTTATGTGCAGTAGTCAGCTATTCGGAACAGTTTTATTTTTACTGTACAAGGGACTATTGCTCAACTCAATGAATATTCTGCCACATCAAGCTGTATTCATGTTTTTCTGAGGCTCAGAACAAACTAGTACCAAAGAGAAAAAAGCAAAGTCTGTGGGAATTTCTCCCGTGCGATATTGCTGTAGCATTTTGAATTATTCTATTCAATCTTCATCATGAGTAGCAAACTTAATAGCACTTTCATTAAAAAGCCTTATGGAGAGGAACAGCAGCAAACATCAATTTACCATATTTTCCAATGATGGTCACTTCAAAGCATACCCCACTTATTTGTGTCTAAGCCCCACCTTATTATAATGAAGTAGCAAATACATTGCATGCTCACCAAAGCCTTTGGCTGCGATTTTACTGACCTCGGCGGGTCCGTGGCGGGCGACGTCAGTGACGGGTCCTGACCCCGCTGCTGTCTCCATCCCAGCCTCTGAAATGAATTTACTTTGATTGGGCTTGTTAAACCCGCCCAGCGCTTTTGCCGGCCAATTAGAGGAAGCGGGTCTGGTGACGTCATTTGATGACGCATCATCAGCCGGTTTCTTTAAAGGGTCCATGGCTAACTTTATTTTGACATTTGTGCTGTCAGCGTTCTACAGCAATGAGGTGCTGCAAACACTGACAATCACTGCATAGAGGTGCAGGGCTGCACCCAGGCTCACTAGCCACCCCACTCACCCTCATCCTTGTCCAATCAAACCAACTAACAACACACAAGGGTAGGCACTTGGGTCTTTTATGCAATGTTCATGTAAAGTTTCTGTTAATGTGGTGTCAAACATTGAAACCTTTATTTTCAACACTTTGTGTTCTTGGACAGATTTGTGTGCACCTTTGGAAGTGGCTTAGTGAGTTGCAGTGAATGGTGAGACATAACAGTACCGCCCGCAATGGTGGTGAGTGTGAAAGGAATGGCTTGGGCATTATAGGGATGCCTTATGGTGTTGTTGTGGGGTGGTGTCAACCTGGCACATCATGTGGCAGCCAGGGTGTACAGTGTCAAGTGAAGTAAATCTGGCCATGGTGGGGTATCCCTGGCCTCCCGGGCAGCAATGTGGGCGGGTGCTGATGCCCTCTGTCCTGTGCAGCATCAGTTGATTGCGGAGAAGGTTGCTGTTGTTGTTGGTGCCGCTGGTGTGCCTGGTGCTGCTGGTGTTGGGGCTGATCATGGTGGGATTCTGAGGACCAAGGTGAGAGAGTTTCAAGGGCACCCATGCTAATGGAATAGATGGCAGGTGAAGTAGAGATGACAGAAGCGATCTGTCAATGGTGAGAGAGGTAATGAGGTCAGACTGGATGGAGACTTGTGTAAAGACTTGCAGCATGGTGAATCTGTTGTGGAAATGCAGTGAGGAAGAGTTTGTGGCTGAAGGAAGATATCTCTGTAAGGTGGGAGCTTTTACTGTACATTTGAAGCTGTCAACTCAACAGCTGATTCAATGGCCCCTGAACTCCCGCCTCAGCTTCACAGATGTGATCCCCGAGCAGCGAGGACCCCGTGAGCGAGCACGTGAAATCAAAAGGTGAGCTCAAATGTGTTCTTAATGATCTCTAAACAAAGTCATAATGACCTGAATTGGATCACACTCCACTGCGTATCGGGTCCGCTCAGCACTGACAGACCTGACATCGGGGAAAGGTGTGTGGCGCGGGTTCACAGTGGTGTCTCGACCCGCTGGGGAAAAAAAACACTTTCCCACCCGACCCACCACCGATCGTACCCGCTGACCCCTTGGAAAATCCAGCCCATAGTCACTTCATAAGAAAAGAAAGAAGCTGGCCAAAATCAAATTGAAAATCAAGCAAGTCCAAATTTGTTATGTTTAATTTGATAGTCAAAACAAGATTTATTCAGGTCATGATACTTTTTAGGAAAAAATAGATTTTAAGATTTTGATAAATGGGGTATTTGGGAGTATCAACTAATGTGTTTTCCAAATAGACTATGAGCTCCTCATTAAGTTAGTGACCCAACCAAAGGAGAAACATTTCAGCTAATAATGGGGACTGTGAAGTCAATTAGAGATCTATTGTTCTTGACACATATCGATAGTTCTCTGGGGACTACTTCACTCTCTCCCCCCTCACCCCCACCTTTCTTACACTGGAAAAGTAGCTGAGGAAGAAACAATTTTTGGACTGACTGGCAGACAGTCAAACTAATATAGCTAAACTGCATTCATTCCTTTCTTGAGTTTTTCATAAGAACATAAGAACATAAGAAATAGGAGCAGGAGTAGGCCAATCGGTCATTCGAGCCTGCTCCGCCATTCAATAAGATCATGGCTGATCTGATCCTCACCTCAAATCTAAAGAACACAAGAAGTAGGAGTAGGACCCGGCCACTCAGCCCCTGGGCCCGCTATGCCACCCACAGGGCCTCGACTGATCCGAACTCAGCCTCATGTCCAATTTCCTGCCCGCTCCCCGTAACCCCTATTTCCCTTTACTTCTAGGAAACTGTCTATTTCTGTTTTAAATTTATTTAATGATGTAGCTTCCACAGCTTCCTGGGGCAGCAAATTCCACAGACCCACCACCCTCTGAGTGAAGAAGTTCCTCCTCATCTCAGTTTTGAAAGAGCAGCCCCTTATTCTAAGATTATGCCCCCTAGTTCTAGTTTCACCCATCCTTGGGAACATCCTTACCGCATCCACCCGATCAAGCCCCTTCACAATCTTATATGTTTCAATAAGATCGCCTCGCATCTTCTGAACTCCAATGAGTAGAGTCCCAATCTACTCAACTTCCCCTCATATGTCCACCCCCCCATCCCCGGGATCAACCGAGTGAACCTTCTCTGTACTGCCTCGAGAGCAAGTATGTCTTTTCTCAAGTATGGACACCAAAACTGTATGCAGTATTCCAGGTGCGGTCTCACCAATACCTTATATAACTGCAGCAATACCTCCCTATTTTTATAATCTATCCCCCTAGCAATAAAAGCCAACATTCCGTTGGCCTTCTTGATCACCTGCTGCACCTGCATACTAACTTTTTGATTTTCTTGCACTAGGACCCCCAGATCCCTTTGTACTGCAGTACTTTCCAGTTTCTCGCCATTAAGATAATAACTTGCTCTCTGATTTTTCCTCCCAAAGTGCATAACCTCACATTTTCCAATATTGTATTGCATCTGCCAAATCTCCGCCCACTCACAATTTACATTAATGACCTGGATCAGGGAGTCGGATGCAGCATTTCCAAATTTGCAGACGACACTAAACTAGGAGGGGGGGTGGGCTCAGAGGAGGAGACCAGGAAGCTCCAGAGCGATTTGGACAGACTGGGTGATTGGGCAGATAAATGGCAGATGCACTATAATGTGGACAAGTGCGAAGTTATCCACCTTGGGTGCAGGAACGGGAGGGCAAATTATTATTTAAATGGCAATAAATTGGGAGAGGGGGAAGTACAGAGAGACCTGGGTGTTCTTGTACACCAGTCACTGAAGGCGAGCATGCAGGTGCAACAGGCGGTCAAGAAGGCAAACGGTATGCTGGCCTTCATAGCAAAAGGGTTGGAATACAGGAACAGGGATACCTTGCTGCAGCTGGACAGGGCACTGGTGAGACCACACCTCGAGTACTGTGTACAGTTTTGGTCGCCTCATCTGAGGAAAGATGTTCTTGCCATGGAGGGGGTGCAGCGGCGATTCACCAGGCTGATACCAGGAATGGCGGGATTGACCTATGAGGAGAGACTATGTAGTTTAGGGATGTACACACTGGAGTTTAGAAGATTGAGAGGGGACCTCATAGAAGTGTATAAAATTCTGACAGGTCTAGACAGACTAGATGCAGAAGGAATGTTTCCCTTGGCGGGTGAGAACAGAACTAGAGGACATAATTTAAGGATAAGGGCTAAACCATTTAGGACAGAAATGAGGGGGAATTTCTTCACTCAGAGGGTGGTGAACCTGTGGAACTCATTGCCACAGAGGGCAGTGTACGCCAGCTCATTAAATATATTTAAGAGGGAATTAGATATATTTCTACAGGCAAAAGGGGTTAAGGGTTACGGAGAGAAGGCGGGGACGGGATACTGAATTGGAGGATCAGCCATGATCTCATTAAATGGCGGAGCAGGCTCGAAGGGCCGGATGGCCTACTCCTGCTCCTATCTTCTATGTATCTATGTATCTATGTATCACCCAGCCTGTCTATATCCCCTTGTAGGTTTTTTATGTCCTCCTCTCTTTCTACTTTCCCTCCCATCTTTGTATCATCTGCAAACTTTGATATGTTACACTCGGTCCCCTCCTCCAAATCGTTAATATAGATTGTAAAGAGTTGGGGACCCAGCACCGACCCCTGCGGAACACCACTGGCTACTGGTTGCTAGTCCGAGAATGAACCATTTATCCCAACTCTCTGCTTCCTGTTAGATAACCAATCCTCCACCCATGCCAGAATATTTTCCTTCCCTTTCCTCTCCCTGTCTCTCTCTGTGTATTCAAGTAATAAAACAGTCTGCGAAGTAGGCCTGGATTTTAGCCCGGAGGCATGTTCCATGCAGGGGGCGGGTTTTTTTGAGGCCGGGAAACCCGGAAAAAATGTTTCTATCAGTTTTCCACCCACTGGCAGCCTGATTGATAGGCTGGAGGCCTGTCGGGCAGGGAAACCTACAACACAATGCCACAGCCAAGAAGAGCAGGGAAGTTTAATGGGGGGTGGGAGAGATCGCGGGGGGGTCGGGGTCTGATCGCAGGGGGTCCCGATCATGGGGCAGGGTTCGATGGTGTTCGAGGGGGTCCGATAGCGGAGGGGTGTCTGATTGCTGGGGGGTGTCTGTTGGTGGTCGGGGGAGACCGATGGTGATGAGTGGAGCAGACAGATCGTGGTGGGGGGGGGGGTGGTTACTGGGTAGTTTGTTGGACCTGGAGGAAATACTCCTGCTCCTCCTGGCCCACAAACCGTGCTGTAAAGGCACATATCTCATGGATTTAGACCTTCTCGCCTCCTTTCACCTGCTGGGTTTCCCGGGGCTTGGGAAACCCGGCCAACATGAGTTAAAAATAGAATGACTGCTAAAATGAAGGCACGCGGCCTCATTATAATATTCAAATGAGCAACCCACCTCCCGTGAGCGGATTGGTTTCCCGCCCCTCATCCCATCTCCGTTAAAACCAGAGGTGGGCTGGTTCAAGGTGGGTTGAGTTCCTATTTCAGATTTTTTGCATTTTAACCTCTGACCTGACCCCAACCCACCTGTTTTTTGGAGTTAAGATTAAGCCCGTAGTCCCAGTGATGGTGCATTGGCAATATAACAATGAACGTTTATAAAATAATAAGCAATAGCAAAGCCATTCTGTATTGATATAGCTGCTCACCATTAAATGGTCTCATATTGATAATCAGTATGATACACCACATTCCTCTCTGATACCGAAGATAGGAATCTTTAGCTCCGCCTCAGAATATTTAAGATTAGTCAAAGTTATTTGTAATTGCTTTCCAATTCTTTATAACTGTGTGTAACTGTGACACTTTCCTACCTACTGATCGAGGTGTCTGAATGAGCAATGTGTCAGTAAGGAAGAAGAATATTGTTTGATATGCTAATCCAGCCACCATTCACACAGATAAGTGTGGCTGAGAGCTGTATTTCTGGGACTTGTTTGCTGCTGTGTAGGAAGGAACGTCCAGTAGCACTGAGCTGCACTGTCAACTCAAGAGATACTCTCAGACATAGCCCCCGGCATCCTTCGCAGGCAATGCATTGCTATGATAGTAATGTTGTATACTGCCAGCTGGTGACAAATCTCTTTCACATACAAAATAGCAGTTCACATTTTAAGCCTTCAAAGCCCTATTTTTTTCTGCATTGACCTTGTAGTGTTTGTGTTTCATATGTATATATCCAGAAGGCTTTTGTGTGTAGCTTCATGTGTTCAATGGAATTTCACATATTGTGAATTTAATCCAATCTATTAAGGCATACTGCAGCAAGCCCGTTTGTAACCTGAGTGCCATGATGGCATTTTAAATAACTAAAACAGTGAGCATTGCCACAGCCATTCTTCTAAACTCAAAGCATAATAAAGTTTCCTTTCAAATGATGAAGGATAGAAGACAGATGGATAGGTTTTGGAATTATACCGTTTGCCCTTCTCAGAACCCTCTGCAATGCATTGGTGTTATTTTGAATGTACAATGCATAAATCTGTGGACAATATTTTGACTGTAGACTCATCCACAATTTATATAATATTTGAATAACTTGTTCTGATGTCAGTTCAAATGTCCTTTGGATAAATCTCAGTACAAAGACAGACAGCAGCTGAGTATTGACTGGATAATTTGACCACATAATTCTTCCCTTTTGTAACTATACTAATGAAAATTAATTTATTGGGTTTGCATGTTTCCTGTCCAGTATGCATGACCTTACATTTATTCACATTGAAATCTATTTGCCCACCTTCGTAATTAGTCCATAGCCCTTTGAAAGCCGTCACTATCTCATATAGTCATCACCTGCTCACAAAGCTTGGTATTATCAGCAAATTATATTTTATTGTTGCAGTGAAACAAAGGTTTATTCCAGGACATAGAGGTCTAGAAATTTACAGAACAGAACTTGTTTTCTTTAGAGAAAATCAAATTCGGGGGACCAGGAGACATGGACCAGCTGTTTAAAATGCTGAAAGCAATGAATACTATAGATTCAAGCAAGTTATTTAGCTTGGGAGTGTGAGCACAGAACCTAAAAACAACAAGAACTTGCATTTAGATAGCACCTTTAACATAGTAAAATTTGCAGTAGCGTTATCAGACAAAAATTTGACCCTGAGCCACATAACGGGATATTAGGACAGGTGAAGTAAAGCTTGGTCAAAGAGGTAGGTTTTAAGGAACATCTTAAAGGAGAAGAGAGAGGTAGAGAAAGTTTGCGGAGGGAATTCCAGAGCTTGGGACCTAGACAGCTGAAGGTTGCCAATGGTGGGGCGGCAGAGTTTTGGATGAACTCAAGCTTATGGAGGTTGGAAGATAGAAGGCCAGTCAGGAGTGCATTGGAATAGTTTTGGATTAAGGTTTCAGCAGCAGATGGTTCAGAATTTTAAAACTCAATGAATTTCAACAAATCGTTCCCACGTGGTTATGGTTACATAAACTAGGAGCACAGATAAAGTAGTTAATGCTGTGCTGGTTAATAAAAGAGTTGGATAAATACGAGGTTAGAAACACAACTTAAGGTTATAAGATAAGAACAGATAGAAATAATGAAATAAAAACAGAAAATACTGGAAATACTCAGCAGGTCAGGCAGCATCTATGGAGAGAGAAACAGAGTTAATGAGGGCAATTTTCCCATTGGAGGCGGGTTGTAAGCGGATTTGGGGGTGGGCGGGTTCCGAACCCGCCTCCACTGTCGGGTGGGGAAAAGTTGGGATTTTCCCCTAATTGCCCAATTAACTCCGAGCGTGTGGGTTCCCCTGGGCCAATTACTCTTTTTGGACTGAAACTCGCCTCTGCTGACGCCACTTATGCAGCTTCATTTAAGGGCTGTTTGCTGCCTTGGCTCATTCCACTGCTGTTTTGTGGAAGCTGAACACATTTGTGCTGAGAAGAGATGGCCAACTCAAGAGCTAAGGCCTCCCTGAGGTTCTTCGATGAGTCTCTGAGTATTCTGGTTGAGGGGGCGAGAGCTAGCAAGGAGGTGCTCTACCCCTCATCTGGGAGGAAGAAGCCTCCCACACAAACCAAGGCTGTCTGGGTGCAGCTGACATGGGATGTCACCTCCAGGTCTGTGTGCAGCAGAACATGGCTGCAGTGCCGCAAGAGGTTCAATGACGTTGTAAGATCAGTCAAAGTGAGTATACCATCGGCTTGACCCTCATTCTGTTCCCCTTCTCCTCTCATCACCAGCACTCTGCATTGTCATCCTCCTCCTTCAGATCCCATTTTACCCTTACAACCCTTGCACCCTTAACCATCCCTCTCACTCTATGAACACAATCACTTCACTATTCGACTATGCTGCCCTCACATTCCCTATCAATGTTATGCAATGACAACGACTAACAACACACAGGAAGGCCCTTGGAAATGAAACCTCACTCCAACTTTGTCTCCTTCTAAGCACCTATGCTCTGGACTCTCTACACTCACTCCATCATTCTCACTCAAACTCCACTTGTCTCCCTCATTGCAGGAAAAGATAGCCCACAATAAAAGGGAAAGGGTGAAGACTGGAGGAGGACCACCTTCCCTCGCCCATTTGACCAATGCTGAAGAGGTGGCCCTGGAAATCATTGGCGCTGAGGTGGAGGTGGAAGTGGGGGACGGACAGATGGGTGCAGCAGAGCAAGCTGGTGACAGAATAGTTTTGCATCTCTCTCTTTTACATTGCAGGAGTCACTAAAATGGATGCGAATGTACATTTATAGAATGGCAATTGATCATCTGCGCTATTGCATGTGCATGCCACACTACCGTAACATCTCTAACTCATTCCTTTACTCCCCCACAGGACCATCGACAGCCCCCCTCCCCACTATCCAGGAGGAAGAGCCTGAGGTGGAAGACTCCTCAGAGGAACCTGCAACCTCTGAGGACGCAGCATCAGCAGATGTAAGGGCACCCAACACCAGCGCAGATACGCACACCTCGGTGGCACCTTCGGGACATAGAGTAGTGTTGTCACCGTGTGTATCACATCTCACAGGTGAGCATCAGCAGGTGGTGGAGACAGGGACAGCAGTGGAGAGTCCTCGTCAGAGGTCGCAGGACTCTCCTAGCTCTGCTCAGCTGCATGTGGACTCTGTGCCTCTGGGTCCATCCAGGAGGAGAGCAGTGCTGGAACTCCAGGAACAGGTGCAGGAGTCTCTGGCAGGTTTTGCCTCCAGGGTCACTGCGGGTGTGGAGAGGATGGAGGAGTCCAACTCGAATATGAGCAGACCTTTGTGGAGTCATTGGCGCATGAGTGCATCTCCTCGGAAAGGTTGGCTACCTCCGTGGAAGCGATGTCTACCTCCGTGGTATCGATGGCTGCCTCTCTGCAGACGATGGCCAGGGCCATGGAGGAGATAAGTCACCAGAGTGTTGAAAACATGATCATTCTTGATAAGAGTACTTAAGCAGTTTAAGTGAAGGGGAAAAGTTAAATATTTGGGATTCTGTTGGTTTAAGAAGAGTAAAATAAGGTTACACAGCAGTAGGAGTAAATTGGCACAGCAGGCAGTGGAAACCAGTTTTCTAATCAATCAGCAGGGGTGACTCATTTGGCTGTAAACAAACAAACAGTATAAAAAGACCAGTGCTAGTGCGAGCAAGCATTGAGTGCGAGTCAGCAGAGAGTGCTGAGTTTGGGTAAGTGTGAGTTCGGGTGAAGGGTGCTCTTTTCAAACTTTAACTCTGTGGGTTGTAGTTAATAAGGCCTTTCTGGTGCAGAGTGACTGTTGATAAACCATTTAACTGTTGTAATTTAGAGGGATTGATTTAATTTAAATCCAATTAATTAGAGGGGATACTAGCATCTATAATCGGGCAGAGAGTGTCCATAACTAACAATAAACTGTTGTAATTAATTACATAGAATGGAGCAGGTGATGTGTTACTGTTGCGAGATGTGGGAGCCGGTGGACCCCATTGAGGCTCACGGTGATTACATCTGTGATAAGTGTCTGTTGCTACAGGAACTCCAGCTCCGTGTTGATGAGCTGGAGTCTGAGCTTCAGACACTGCGACACATCAGGGAGGGGGAGAAGTACCTCGACTCTGTGTTTCAGGAGGTGGTCACACCTATGAAGTTAATTAATTCAGATGTAGCCCATGGTCAGGGACAGGACGGTGTGACTATGAGTGAGGGAGGTACGGGGATCCAGGAGGTAGTGTTGGAGGAGCCGCAGCCCTTGCTCTTGTCCAACAGGTTCGAGGTTCTTACTCCCTGTGGGGACGGGAGCAGGGACTGCAGGGAGGATGAGCAACCTGGCCACAGCACCGTGGAACGGGGGGCCATTCAAGAGGGAGGAGTAAATGGAAATGTTGTAGTGGTAGGGGATAGTATTATTAGGGGGATAGATAGAGTTCTCTGCAGCCGAGAGCGAGAGTCCGGTAAGCTGTGTTGCCTGCCAGGGTTAAGGACATCTCCTCTGGGCTGGAAAGAAACTTGCAGTGGGAGGGGGTGGATCCAGTTGTCATGGTCCATGTTGGTACAAACGACGTAGATAGGACAAGGAAGCCGGTTCTGTTAAAGGAGTATGAGCAGCTAGGGGTCAAATTAAAAAAACAGAACCTCAAGGGTAATAATCTCTGGATTATTACCTGAGCCACGAGCGAATTTGGCTAGGACAAATCAAATTAGAGAGTTAAATGAGTGGCTCAAAGACTGGTGTGGGAGAAATGGGTTTTGCTTCCTGGGATACTGACACCAGTACTGGGGCAGGAGGGAGCTGTTCCGTTGGGACGGGCTTCACTTGGCCAGTGCTGGGACTAGAGTCCTGGCGGATCATATAACTAGGGCTGTAGAGAGGGCTTTAAACTAACTAGTGGGGGGGGAGGTTCCTAGAGAGCAAATAATAAAAATGACAACAGAGAAGTTCATAGACTTAGGTAGCAGTAGGGAAATTAAAAACCAGAGTGTGTCAGAAAGGGGCAGAAGGTATGGAGTAAAAGGTAAAGTAATAAAAAGGGCAAAAGCAGGAACTAAGTGTCACAAAACATATTTGAAAGTTCTCTATCTGAATGCACGTAGCATTCGTAACAAAATAGACGAGTTAATGGCACAAATAACTACATATGGGTACGATCTTGTGGCCATTACAGAAACATGGCTGCAGGGTGACAATGCCTGGGAATTAAACATACCAGGTTATTTAACGATCAGGAAGGACAGGCAGGAAGGAAGGGGAGGTGGGGTGGCTATGTTAATAAAGGAAGGAATCACTGTAATACAGAGAAATGATATTGGGTCAAAAGATCAGGATAATGAAACAGTTTGGGTGGAGATAAGGAATAATAAGGGGAAAAAAACACTAGTGGGCGTAGTCTATAGGCCTCCAAACAGTTGCAACTCTGTTGGATGGAGTATCAATCAGGAAATAGTTGAGGCTTGTAATAAGGGAACATCTATAATTATGGGGGATTTTGACTATCATATTAATTGGACAAATCAAATTGGGCAGGGCTGCCTTGAGGATGAGTTCATTGAGTGTATTAGGGATGGGTTTCTTGAGCAGTAGGTAACTGAACTGACCAGGGGGCAAGCAACCTTAGATCTGGTCCTGTGTAACAAGACAGGATTAATTAAAAATGTCCTAGTAAAGGATCCCCTTGGAATGAGTGACCATAACATGGTTGAATTCCATATTCAATTAGAGGGTGAGAAGGTTGGATCTCAAACAAGCGTGCTAAGCTTGAATAAAGGAGACTATGAAGGTATGCAAGCAGAATTGAGTAGTGTGGATTGGGAAAATAGATTAAAGGGTAAGACGATACATCATCAGTGGTGTACATTTAAGGAGTTATTTTACAACTTCCAAAAAATATATATTCCACTGAGAAGAAAAGGGTGTAAAAGAAAAGACAGTCATCCGTGGCTAAGTAAAGAAATTAAGGATAGTATTCGACTAAAAACAACAGCATATAAAGTAGCCAAATCTAGTGGGAGGATAGAGGATTGGGAAAACTTTAAAAGACAGCAAAAAATAACAAAAAGATTGATTAAGAAAGGGAAGATAGATTATGAAAGTAAATTAGGCAAAAATATAAAAACAGATTGTAAGACTTTTTATAGTTATATAAAAAGAAAAAGGGTGGCTAAAGTAAATGTTGGTCCCTTAGCGGATGAGACCGGGAAATTAATGGTGGGAAATATGGAGATGGCAAATACACTGAATGAATATTTTGTATCAGTCTTTACAGTAGAGGACACTAAGAATATCCCAACACTGGACAAACAGGGGGCTATAGGGGGGGAGGAGCTAAACATGATCAAAATCACTAAGGAAGTGGTACTCGGTAAAATAATGGGACTTAAGGTGGATAAATCACCTGGACCTGATGGCTTACATCCTAGGGTCTTGAGGGAAGTGGCGGTAGGGATTGTGGACGCATTGATAATAATTTTCCAAAACTCCCTGGACTCAGCAAAGATCCTGGCAGACTGGAAAACTGCTAATGTAACACCCTTATTTAAAAAGGGCAGTAGACAGAAGGCTGGAAACTATAGACCGGTTAGCCTAACATCTGTGGTAGATAAAATTTTGGAGTCCATTATTAAGGAGACAGTAACGGGACATTTGGATAATCATAATTTAATAGGACAAAGTCAGCATGGTTTTATAAGGGGAAGTCATGTTTGACAAATTTGCTGGAGTTCTTTGAGGAAGTAACATACAGGGTGGATAAAGGGGAACCAGTGGATGTGGTGTATTTAGACTTCCAAAAGGCATTTGACAAGGTGCCACACAAAATATTATTGCTCAAGATAAAAAATCACGGGATTGGGGGTAATATTCTGGCATGGATAGAGGATTGGCTATCTAACAGAAAGCAAAGAGTTGGGATAAATGGTTCATTCTCAGACTGGCAATCAGTAACTAGTGGTGTTCTGCAGGGGTCAGTGCTGGGTCCCCAACTCTTCACAATCTATATTAACGATTTGGAGGAGGGGACCGAGTGTAACATATCAAAGTTTGCAGATGATACTAAGATGGGAGGGAAAGTAGTGAGTGAGGAGGACATAAAAAATCTGCAAGGGGACATGGACAGGCTAAGTAAGTGGGCAGAGATTTGGCAGATGGAATACAATACTGGAAAGTGTGAGGTTATGCACTTTGGCAGGAAAAATAGTAGAGCAAGTTATTATCTTAATGGCAAGAAACTGGAAAGTACTGAAGTACAAAGGGATCTGGGGGCCCTGGTGCACGAAACTCAAAAGGTTAGTATGCAGGCGCAGCAAGTGATTAAGAAGGCCAATGGAATGTTGGCTTTCATTGCTAGGGGGATAGAATATAAAAATAGGGAGGTATTGCTTCAGTTGTACAAGGTATTGGTGAGATAACAACAGAAAACGCTGGAAAAACTCAGCAGGCCAGGCAGCATCCATGGAGAGAGAAAGAGAGTTAACGTTTCAGGTCGATGACCTTTCGTCAGAACTGTGAAGAGCCGGAAATCAAATAGATTTAAGGCCAGAGTAAAGCTGGGAAAAGGGGGAGGGGATAAAAGAACAAAGGGGGAGAGAAGAGACATTAAGAGACATTAAGAGATATGCAAGGCTAGAGGTGGTGTTAATGTGACAGATTAAGGCTGAAAGAAGTGTGAAATCCACTGGCAGAATGAAGGACAGCTGCCAGCTTCTAGGAGGAAAAAAAAGGTGGGGGGGACAAATAAAAGGGTGGAAAAAATAAAATATAAATGTGATTGGAGCTGAGGTTATGATCTAAAATTGTTGAACTCGATATTGAGTCCAGAGGGCTGTAGCGTGCCTAAACGAAAGATGAGGTGCTGTTCCTCGAGCTTACGCTGCGCTTCCGTGGAACAGTGTAATAGGCCGAGGACGGTGAGGTCAGAGTGGGAGTGAAGCGGTGAATTAAAGTGACAGGCCACCGGGAGCTCGGGGTCCCCCTTACGGACTGAACGGAGGTGTTCCGCAAAGCGGTCACCCAATCTGCGTTTGGTCTCCCCAATGTAGAGGAGACCACATCGTGAGCAGCGAATACAGTATACTAAATTGCAGGAAGTACAAGTAAATCGCTGTTTCACCTGGAAGGGGTGTTTGGGGCCCTGGACAGTGGGAAGAGGGGAGGTGTAAGGGCATGTGTTGCATCTCCTGCGCGTGCACGGGAAGGTGCCGGGCGAAGGGGAAGGGGTGCTGGGGGTGGTAGAGGAGTGGACTAGGGTGTCGCGGAGGGAGCGGTCCCTGCGGAATGCTGAAAGGGGAGGTGAGGGGAAGATGTGTTTGGTGGTGGGATCACGCTGGAGGTGGCGGAAATGGCGGAGGATGATCCGTTGAATGTGGAGGCTGGTGGGGTGAAAGGTGAGGACAAGGGGAACCCTATCGTGGTTCCGGGAGGGAGGGGCAGGGGTGAGGGCAGAAGTGCGGGAGATAGAACGGACACGGTCGAGGGCCGTGTCGACCACGGTAGAGGGGAATCCTCGGTTGAGGAAAAAGGAAGACATGTCGGAAGCACTGGTATGGAAGGTGGCATCATCAGAGCAGATGCGGCGGAGACGGAGAAACTGGGAGAATGGAATAGAGTCCTTACAGGAGGCGGGGTGGGAGGAAGTGTAGTCCAGGTAGCTGTGGGAGTCAGTGGGCTTGTAGTGAATGTTAGTCAATAACCTATCCCCAGAGATGGAGATGGAGAAGTCGAGGAAGGGAAGGGAAGAGTCGGAGATGGACCATGTGAAGGTGAGGGAAGGGTGGAAATTGGAAGCATAGTGAATGAAATGTTCTAGTTCAGGGCGAGAGCAGGAGATGGCACCGATACAGTCATCAATGTACCGGAAAAAGAGGTGAGGGAGGGGACCCGAGTAGGACTGGAACAAAGAGTGTTCCACATATCCCACGAAAAGGCAGGCATAGCTAGGACCCATGCGGGTACCCATAGCAACACCTTTAATTTGGAGGAAATGGGTAGAGTCAAAGGAGAAGTTGTTCAATGTGAGAACAAGTTCAGCCAGGCGGAGGAGGGTGGTGGTGGATGGGGACTGGTTGGGCCTCTGTTCAAGGAAGAAGCGGAGCGCCCTCAGGCCATCCTGGTGGGGAATGGAGGTGTAGAGGGATTGTACGTCCATAGTGAAGAGGAGACGGTTGGGGTCGGGAAACTGGAAACTGTTAAAGTGGCGGAGGGCATCGGAAGAGTCGCGGATGTAGGTGGGAAGAGACTGGACAAGGGGAGTAAAAATAGAGTCGAGATAGGAAGAGATAAGTTCCGTGGGGCAAGAACAGGCTGAAATGATGGGTCTACCGGGGCAGTCCTGTTTGTGGATCTTGGGAAGGAGGTAGAAGCGGGCTGTGCGCGGTTGGGGAACTATGAGGTTGGCGGCCGTGGGGGGAAGATCTCCAGAGGAGATGAGGTCAGTGACGGTCTTGGACACGGTGGCTTGATGCTCAGTAGTGGGGTCATGGTCCAGGTGGAGGTAGGAGGAGGTGTCAGAGAGTTGGCGTTCAACTTCCGCTAGGTAGAGGTCGGTTCGCCAAACAACAACAGCGCCACCCTTGTCAGCAGGTTTAATGACAATGTCAGGGTTGGATCGGAGAGAATGGAGTGCTGCAAGTTCAGAGGGAGGTAGGTTGGAGTGAGTGAGGGGAGCAGAGAAATTGAGCTGGCCGATGTCACGGCGGCAGTTAGCAATGAAAAGATCTAGAGAGGGTAAGAGGCCAGAGGGAGGGGTCCAGGTGGAACGAGAATTCTGAAAGCGGAAGAAAGGGTCAGCCGTGCGGGGGGAAGACTCCTGGCCAGAGAAGTGGGCACGGAGACGGAGGCGGCGGAAAAAGAGCTCAGCATCGTGCCAAGCTCGAAATTCATTGAGATGGGGGCGTAAGGGGATGAAGGTCAGGCCTTTGCTGAGGTATTGGTGAGACCGCACCTGGAATACTGCATACAGTTTTGGTGTCCATACTTAAGAAAAGACATACTTGCTCTCGAGTCAGTACAAAGAAGGTTCACTCGGTTAATCCCGGGGATGAGGGGATGGACATATGAGGAGAGGTTGGGTAGATTGGGACTCTACTCATTGGAGTTCAGAAGAATGAGAGGCGATCTTATTGAAACATATAAGATTGTGAAGGGGTTGGATCGGGTGCATGCGGGGAGGATGTTCCTGATGATGGGTGAAACTAGAACTAGGGGCATAGTTTTAGAATAAGGGGCTGCTCTTTCAAAACTGAGATGAGAAGGAACTACTTCACTCAGAGGGTGGTAGGTCCATGGAATATGCTGCCCCAAAAAGCTGTAGAAGCTACATCATTACATAAATTTAAAACAGAAATAGACAGTTTCCTAGAAGTAAAGGGAATTAAGGGTTACGGGGAGCGGGCAGGAATTTGGACATGAGTCTAGGTTCGGATCGGTCATGGCCCTGTGGGTAGCGCAGCGGGCCCAGGGGCCGTGTAGCCTGATCCTGCTCCTATTTCGTGTGTCCAATTCTGTTAGGTTCAGGAGATGGTTCTGTGATAGTAGATTGGCGGTTAGGATCAGATCAACCATGATCTTATTGAATGGCGGAGCAGGCTCGAGGGGCCAATTGGCCTACTCCTGCTCCTATTTCTTATGTTCTTATGTTCTTATGTTGACAAAAATTGCTGGGTTGTGATGGGGTGCCCTAAGGGCCACATGTGTGCAGTCTATGACGCCCTGCACTATTGACAAGCCTGCCATATTTGCGAATCCAACCGCACGCGCGGTTATACTTGCTAGATCAGTTGAAAAGTTAATGTAATTGTGCGCCTTTGTGAAGAGGACATCAGTAAACTGCGTAAAGCAACTGTGGGCGGCCGACTGGGAGATGCCGTTGATGTCTGCTGATGATCCCTGGAAGGAGCCTGAAGCAAAAAGGTTGAGTGTGGTGGTAACTTTGACAGTCACTGGTAAGGGGTGTCCACCCGTTCCTCTGGGCTCCAGGTGTTGGTGCAGCAGTGTGCAGATGTCAGCGACCACCTCTCATGAAAGTCTCAGCCTCCTTTGGCACTGCTGCTCACTCATGTTGAGGAAGCTGCTCCTCTGTCTGTAAACCCTGCGAGGAGGGTATCTCCTGTGGCGATGTGCTGCCATGCGCTGGCGCCTTCTGCCCTGTGCAGCATCAGGTGGGCGAGCAGGATGTTGGCGCTCCTGGTGCTGTTGCTGCTGTTCTGCCTGGTTCTGCTGCTGCCGTGGCTGCTCCTCTTTCGAATCTGAGGTCCATGATGAAAGGAAATAAATGTTTCCCATGCTGCTGGTAGATACCTCCGTTGGGGAAGCGCTCAGTCCAAGTGGGGAGAGGGTTTTCCCAGGAGGTCCCAAAGTAGATAGATCTCAGCTTCACCACCACCGACTTCAGTAGACCTGGAAATAGTGCTCAAAGACCTGTGCAACAAAAGTTCTGCTACCTGCAACTCATCCCTGTTGAAAGCTCCGTTTTTATGGTGGAACTGCAGCTGTGAGGACGCCACCCACTTGTCAACCCGCCAGGATTAGCTGGCGTGGTTTAGGAGCAGCACACTGTAAGGGCTGGATTTTCTCAATGGAGACGAGTTGGAGGCGGGACTGCTGCTTGTCGTGTCAATGTCCCGCCTCCATCATCGTCTGACCAACCAGAGGGATGCGGGCTCAGCAGGCCAATTAGGGAGGAAATCACTGACAGTGCTATCTGTCAAGACTTCTTGAAAGAAGAAATGTCAGCTCTGTGAAGCTGTCAAACACTGACATTCTCTGTAGTTTGATGAGCCTTGGTGTTCAGGACTCATCAAACCTTTCAACTTTGTCGATTTCAGATGACTGTTGGGTCGGAGGATCCAACAGCCACTCTGTGAAATCGACAAGGAAGATGTCGGGTCTCCCGATCCAGGGTGGATGAAGGCTATAGGAAGAAAACAAGGTAAATTAACATTTTTTAACACTTATCACACACCTTACATACTTACCACTCCACATTTGCACCCATCACTCAACTCTACATCTTACTTACAGTGCCTCCGACCCCCGCAGACCTCCTTCATGTCTCCTCCAACCCGACGGGGTTCTCCGAGGTCGGGAAGCCTTCACCTGAGAAGGCAAAATGGCACTAATCCTTTTCCTGTCTGTTAACTACCTGTTAACAGGCAGTTGAAAGGATTTAATGCCTTTCCCGCCTCGAGGAGATGGGACCCGAATCAACACATCTTCCCGCCTCCTGGCAAAAGGGCACGGAGGCGGGATGGGGGCGGGTTTGCCATCCACCTCCACTTTCTGCTACTTTACCGGCAGTCCCACCTCCATGCCCGCCTCCTCGGGGCTGAGAAAATCCCGCCCTTAATGTGGCAAAATAACAAAGGCCTGGCAAAATAGGATTACAGAGGCCCTTAAGCGCTTGTTAAGGGTCTGAACTGCTGGGAAAATCGCCCACAATGTTTCAGGTCTGTGACCTTTCGTCAGAAATCAGTTCCGATAAAAGATCACTGACCTGAAACGTTAATTCTGTTTCTCTCTGCACAGATGCTGCCTGATCTGCTGAGTATTTCCAGCATTTTCTGCTTTTATTTCAGATTTCCTGCATCTACAGTATTTTGCTTTTGTAGAAATAATGAAATGCTGCACGATAACTGGCAGTTCTTGAGCTGTTAGCACCATGAAAGTATCATGTGAATGAAGGTAGATGAGCCAGGATGTATAATGTAGATGTACGGTTAGACAGAAAAAGAAAGAAAGAATTTCATTTCCATAGTGCCTTTCATGACCTCAGGACGTCCCAAAGCACTTTACAGTCAATGACGTACTTTTTTGAGGTGTAGTCACTGTTGTAATGTAGGAAATGCGGCAGCCAATTTGTGCACAGCAAGGTACCACAAACAGCAATGAAATAAATGACCAGATCATCTGTATTAGGTGTTGGTTGAGGGATAAATGTTTACCAGAGCTCCAGGAGAACTCTGCTGCTCTTCTTCGTGGGATTTGTAACGTCTACCTGAGAAGTAGTTTGTTTAATGTCTCATCCGCAAGACAACACCTCTAACAGTGCTGCACTTCCTCAGTACTGTACTGAAGTATCACCTCTAGATTATGGGTGCAAGTCTCTGGAGTGGGACTTGAACCCACGAACCATCTAACTCAGAGGCAAGAGTGCTACCAACTGAGCCATGGCTGACACTCAATATAGCTATCTATTACAGACTACCAGGGAAGGTTAAAGAAGACAATAACCTAAGGAGGGTATATACTGATACACTCCAGAGACTTGAGCACATAATCTAGGCTGGCAGTTCAGTGCAGCACTGGGGGAATGCTGCACCATCAGAGGTGTTGTCTTGTGGATGAGATATTTGGGAGATTTACTTTTGGGAACAGATCCTTTCCTCGGGAGATGAAGTAGATTCGATAAGGTTGTTTATACACTGTCTGTGGAAGGATTTGGCTTAATGAGCTGAATAGCTTTTTCTCACCTGGCCTACACACTTATTTGTGTTCCTTTATTTTTGAGACATAATGCAATTTAGGCTGAGCACCATCTGGCCTCCCAGTTCACATCTTTTTGTTTCTTTTTAAAGTTTACCTTTCTAAAATCATGAATTGCTACCACAGTCCAAGTGCTGATTGCTAGTTGATTTTAAATTCAATCTTGCCATGGTCGCTATTCCACAGCAGGCTTAATATTTTTATACTATGAATGCTTTCCTGATTAGTCATGAAAAACACGTCTAGATGCAAGTACCACAAGTGATTTCCCTAACACATTAGATTAAAAAGCAACCGTACACCATATTTACTAGTTCTGACTATGTAGTCAAATGCCTGCCTGAGCTTTCTTGGCTTATAATGGGTTGGCTGAAGTCACCCATTATTATCAAATTGTTATCAGTGTATACACCTCTTACTCAAAGTACTGAACACAGTTTGAAAAAATATGTATCATAAGCATGGGATAAATGGCATCAAATGATAGAGGAAGACTCATAAAGATACTTGCAAGTGATCGCTTTCAATGCCAAGACAATATGGCAAAGCTATTAAAATAAAACTAAATAGAATGTTAGGATATATAGACAGAATAGTAGAGTACAAGTCTCCAGGGACTAAACTCATCTCTGCAATACTACATTTGGAGCATTGTATTCAATTCTGGTCACCTATACACAAACAGCATACACCAGTATTGAAGAGGCTGCAAAAAGACCAGCTAGGCTATTCCAGTGTAACAGGGATGAGCTAGGAGACAAGATTAGAGATGCATAGGGCTCGATTTTGCCAGGCCCGAGGAGGCGGGATTGGAGGCGTGTGAGGTGGTAAAATCGCAAAAAATGGCGGGCGGGCCCGATCCCGCCTCCATCCCGCCTCCGAACAATTTTCCTAAATGCCTGTTTTTACCACTTTTCCCATGTCCTGCACATCTCCTCTGGAACACGCCAGTGAATCCTGGCAGCCTCACAAGTGGACTGCTTACTAACAGCTGCAGCTCCACCATTAAAAAGGAGTTTTCAGCAATCATCATTTGCAGGTGGCAGAACTTTGTTGTCTCAGGTCTGGGGGAACTTTTAGCAGGCATACCCATTGTTGTGGAAGTTTGGAGCCTGACACCCATCTCCAGTGTGACCTCCTGGGAAACCCCTCTCGCCACCTTGACTGAGCGCTTCCTCAACTGAGGCATATACCAGAAGCATGGAAACCATTTATTTCCTTTCCTCCTGAACATCAGATTCGGACGAAGACCAGCCGTGACAGCAGCAGAACCATGAACAACAGCACCACCAGCAGCAGCAGCAACAACAGTAGCGCCAAGCTGCTGCTCACCCACCTGAAGCTGCACAGGCCAGAAGGCGCCAGCGCGCGACCACATTGCTGCCCGGGATGCAAGGGACGCACTCATCTTGGCCAGATTTGCTTAGTCTGCACAATCAAACACTTTTGCCTCGCACCTTCTTATCAGACCATCGACAATAACCAAGAACCTACGGATTCCTATCACTCTGACCACCATACTGACAATTGCAAGTCACCCTAAGCCCTCAATGTGGAAGTCCCATTAAGAAATGACACACGCCACAACTGCAACAGTTTGCCATCAGAATTTTTAATGACAATAAGCAACTGATGGCTTTTCAAAATTAAACAGAACATTACACCCAAGTCACTACCCTTGTGACTACTTGTGCATTATCTTCCTCTTATACGTGCTCCTACATGGTGCTTCCCCTGTGGTTTTAGCAGATGTGGAGGCCCCTTGCTCGCTTTCTTGCTGCTCCTGTCTCAACACCTTTGGCGGGTGTCCTCTGGGGTTGCGAACCTGTGAGGGCTCGCCAACAGTCTGCTGCTTCTGCGACTGTGCAGGGGTTGAGACGCCGATCTCAGTTGGGTGGGGACTCTGGTGGGGCTCTGACCGAGGGCTCTGCAGTGGCATGGTCGTGTGAGCGCTTGGAGAGGAGCTCCCACTTCCTTGTTGTTTGCCACCAACATCCCTCTCATGGGTCAGCCCCACTTCAGAGCTAGCAAGTGGCTGGACAGCACCTTGCTGCACTGCAGGGGGGCCATGAGGACCCGTTTCTGCACTGGAAGTCCTACTCCAGAGGACTTGCATGAAGGTCTGGTTTGTTTGTTCAATAACTGACCATCGCTCCTCAAGAGATGTCAGTCTATTCTGAACAATTACCATGTTTTCCATACCCTGGCGACTAAGCTCCTCCATGGACGTAGCCATCCTCTCCTCTACTGTAGCCATCCTCTCCTCTACAGTAGCCAGCCTTACCATGGAGGTAGCCATCCTTTCCAAGGAGGTTGCCATCCTTTCCGTGGTGATGCGTTCATGCGCCAACGCCTCCACAAAGGCTCTGCTCATGTTAGCGATGGACTCCTCCATTTGCTCCACACTCGCAGCGACCCTGGAGACAAAACCTGCCAGAGACTCCTGCACCTGTTCCTGGAGTTCCAGCACCGCTCTCCTTCTGGATGGACCCGGAGGCACAGGGTCGACATGCAGCTGAGCCAAGCTGGGAGCGTCCTCTCCACTGCGACGAGGACTCTCCACTGCTGTCCCTGTCTCCACCATCTGCTGATGCTCACTTGTGAGCTGTGATACACCAGGTGACAACTCTACTCTATGTCCCGAAGGTCCCACCAAGGTGGGAGTGTCTGCGCTGGTGCAGGGTGCGCTTAATTCTGCTGACGGAGCGCCCTCAGAGGTTGCAGCTTCCTCTGAGGAGTCTGGAAGCTCAGGCTCTTCCTACTGGACAGTGGGGATGGGGGCTGTCGATGGTCCCGTGGGGGAGTAAAGGAAAGAGTTAGAGATGTGAGATAAAGGTTGCATGCACATTGAATTGTGCAGATGATCATAAGTCAATCTGTTGGAGCATCAGAATCATTATCAGTCACTCATGCAATGTCAATGAGAGAGATGCCAAAATATTCTGTCACCAGCTTGCTGTGATGCGCCCGCTTATCCGTCCCCCACTTGGGAATCCTCCTCGATCCCGGCAATTTCCAGGGCCGCCTCCTCTGAGGTGGTGAGCTGGGCTACTGAGGGTGGCCCTCCTCCTGTCCTCGCTCTTTCCCTCTTATTGTGGGCTCTCTTTTCCTGCAATGAGGGACACAAGTGGAATTTGAGTGAGAATGAAGGAGTGAGTGTAGAGATTCCATAGCATAGATGCTTAGAATGAGACAAAGGTCCCTCCCTGTGTGTTGTAAGTTGTTATCATTGTGTCACAGTTATAGGGAGCGTGAGGGCTGCATGGTCGAATAGTTAAGTGAATGTGACCATAGAGAGAGAGGGAACGGGTAAGGGTGCAGGGATGTCAGTGTCAAGTGGGATGTGGAGGAAGAGGTTGGCAAAGCAGAGTGCTGGTGAGGAGAGGCGATGGGGATGGGATTGAGGGTGATGAAAAAGTCATACTCACTTTTCCTGTGCGGAGAAGGTCATGAAACCTCTTCCTGCACTGCAGCCAGGTTCTGCAGCAAATAGAGATGGCATTGACCTCCTGGGCCACTTGCAGCCACACAGCTTTAGTCTGTGTGGTGGCTTTTTTCTCCCTGAGGAAGGGAAGAGCAACTCCTTATTAGATCTTGCTCCCTGCACCAGAGCTTGGAGGGAGGGCTCATCAAAGCGAGGTGCACACTTTTGCTTGCTGGTGGACATGGTCGGTAAATGAAGTCCTTCATACAATGTCCAAAGCGTTTCCAGTCTCCAGAAGGAGCAAGGCTGCTTGCAGGCCTTAAATCCAGCAGCACTGATGACGTCATCGGAGGCGACTTTCAGGATGGAAAGACTAATTGGACCAGGGGTTCCCACACGCTGGAAATCAAGTGCCCAATTGGGGGAAAATCACACTTTTTACCCACTTCACATTGGAGTCGGGGTCCTGACACGAAAACCACCTGACACGCCCCAGCCCGACCCCAATGGCAAAATCGAGCCCTTAAACTCTACAATCTAGAAACGTTTTTAACGAGGAACCTTATTAAATTATACAAAATATTAAATGGCATAGACAGGGTAAGTTCAGAATATTACTTTAAATTCATCAAGGTAAGTGGAATAAGAGGACATAAATTTAAATCAGTGAGGAATAGTTTCAACTAGTTTTATTGGAATAATCTGCCAGGCCAAGAAACAAAGAACTCATATTTATGTAGCGCCTTATCATGTCTCGGAGAAACACCAAAAGCACTTCTCATTCTGAATTACAGTCCCCACCGCGTATAGCAGGCAAAACGTGCCTGTGACTTGCCCGCAATACGCAATGGCCTGTATAACATGGCCAGGGTAGTCACAGATTACTATACCGGGACTTAAGTATCGGAGTATAATTTAATTTTCTGTATGTAGATGCAATTGTTTCTAGGTTTCCTAATTATCTGATGGCATATCCAATTTCATACTGGTAACAGTAATCAACAGAGAAGGGGGGAGAAATTCAGTACCTTAGCGCCTCCAGTTAGCACCTGGCGGGGACGCTAACGGGGCGCTGAGGCAGTCGTGCCACGGTGAGGAGAATCCAGCGACGCACGCCAAATCCGGCACCCCTGTAGCACCACCGCTATGAGTTAGCGCCGGGATTTCAGCGCCAGCACCAATATTAAATTGATAATCGCCCCCTGCTTTAGCGCCTCGCCCCGACAGCGACAGGGAGAGGAGGCATGAAGCAGTCGGAAGCTAGCTCCAGGGGCGCTACTTAAAGGAATCATGAGTAATGAGTCACAGCTCTCAGGTTAGTGCTGTTTCACTGCTTGCTTGTCAGTTTGACTTTGTGCAACAGTTTAAATCAGTCATTTAAAGGTTGTTTAGTCTCCGGAGTGTAGTGGCTACTAATAATTAGTGACATTTATTCTCACAACATATCAAACTGCTACATTTGGTTACATTAATGGGGGCTGTACTGGCAGTCGACCTCGCCCTCCAGGATCTACGGCGGAGGGGGAGAGCAGGCAGCTGCCAGGATAGCGGGCTTCCCCATGGTGCATGGCGCCATCGACTGCACCCATGTGGCTCTGCCGGCACCGCATAACAATCCTGAGATCTTCTATAACCACAAAGGCTACCACTCAAATAATGTGCAGTTGTTGTGCGACCACAGGCAGTGAATTCTCAATGTGAATGCAAGCTATCCTGGCAGCAGTCACAATGCCTTCATCCTGCGTCAGACCGGTGTGCCAGCACTCTTCCAGCCATCACATCAAGCTCGCGGCTGGCTGCTCGGAGACAAGGGCTATCCGCTCTCCACCTCATGACTCATGGCTCATAACTCCCCTCCGCAACCCCAACACTCCTGACCAGCACTCATATAATGAGAGCAATGCCGCCACCAGGAACATCATCGAGCAGACCATCAGGGTGCTCAGGCAACGGTTCTGCTGCCTTGACCGCTCGGGAGGAGCCCTCCAGTACTCAGCTGAGCGGATGTCCCATTTCGGCGTCGTTTGCTGCATGCTCCACAATTTGGCCATCATGATGGCCCAGCCCTTGCCACCAAGCATTGCGGGACCAAATCAGGAGGAGGAAGAGGGAGAGGAGGAAGAAGAGGAAGACAAGGATGATGATGAGGAGGAGGAGGAGGAGGAACAGGAGCGAGGGAGGAGGTAGCCACTCAGTCAGCCTTCCGGAAGGGTGGTCAGTGATCGCCTCATCAGACTGTGCTTCCAATAAATTAAACCCCAGATCTCCGTTGCTCACCACATCCCCATCATTCCATCCCTGTCGCAGGCCATTTCACAGCACAAAGCTGAAATGAGAGACACCACAAAATAATCCAAACTAAATTAATAAATTTATCAATGATCAGTTAACACATATTTACAACAACAATATTAACTATTCACCCTTGTGCAATCCCTTAGTGCCTCTCGTTACTGTGCCTTTGCCTACTCGAGTGCTCCTACGAAGTGTTGGCCCAGTGGCTGCAGCAGGGCTGGTGGAAGGCTGCTGAGTGTCCATGTGGGAGACTTCAGATGGCCTGCAGGACAACCTCGACCAGCTCTGGGCCTGAAAGGCCCGGCTGTAGACTGCACCACCTCAGCATGGGCGGCAGCAGTCTGGGCTGGCTGGATGACAGGCAACGACAAGGGCAATGTCGGAGTGGCAGTGGTGGGAGCAGGAATGCTGTCATCCTGAGAGAGGACAGCAGGTTCCTGCTCCACTGACCTACTGCCACTCCCCCGGGACAGCACCTCAGCATCCCTAGCAATCTGTGAAAGCCCTGGTCGATGGTGATAGACCCAGCCACTATGACAGCAGTCAGAGCTTGTGTGGCATCAAGCTGAGACTGCATGAGAGCAGTGTGGGATTGAATGGCACCAACCATACACTGCATTACAGCACTAAGACGTTGTGTCGCTTCCACCTGTGCTGCAATGGAAGCTGCCACATCGCCCATCACACGCGGCATCAGTTCTGAGAGTCGACCATCCTTTGCAGGCTGGAAATGATGGGCTCCATGGTGCGCGTAGAGCTTTGTGTAATGTTGGAGGTGGACTCCTCCACGCGCCTTAACATTGTCGACAGGCTCTCGGGCACTCTTGCCATTGCACCTATCATCTCCGTGTTTATGCCCATCACCCTTCTTCTAAAGGCTTCCCCATCGAGGTCCTCATCTGAGTCCTGTGCAGCAGAACTCACGCGTGAACTCACCCTCTGGGGAGCTGGTCCCCGAGCTACCCTTTCCCCCTGGCCTTGCTGCAGCCCACTCATCCTGGGTGCCTCATCCTGTGCAGATCCCGCTACTATACTAGCCTCTAAAGAACGCGTAGTGCCAGTATCTGAGCTGGTGCCTGTGGGTGAGACATGCAGTGATGCAGTATGTTCTTCCTCCTCCTCTTCTCCTTCCTCGCTCTCAATGGTGCCCTCAGGGACAGGCTGCTCAGGTGCTTGCTCATTATCTGAAAGCATAAAGGCACAAGATTCGGGTTAAGGTGAGGGGAGGGGGGCAGGAGGGAGAAATGCATGCATACAGCATGATTAGCTGGAAAGTGCGAAAGGCTTGGGGGTGAGGGGGAAGTGGGATGTGAGAAGAAGAAGTAGGGATGAACATACCGTTGTTGTCGCCAAGGGGGGTCAACGTCGCCGGTGGCCACAGCGCACACCACCTGGTGCCCAATAATCTGCAGCACTCGATTTTCCAGCGCAGACAGTAGTTGGGTGTTGGCTTGTCCCTCGCCTGTGCGCTCCTGCTCCCTCCTGTTGTGAGCCTCCTTGGCCTGCAAGGGAAAGGAAAGTTTGTGAGTGAGTGTGGAGCAATGTGTTTGGGTGATATACCTGCCATAGTTGAATAGCTGTGATTGTGTGCAAGGTGTGAGATGTGGGTGTGAGTGTTGGTAGGTAGAGATTGTTGGTGGGTGAGCGCTGGGGGTGTGGTGCTTTGGCAAGTGTGTGCAGACTGTGGTTCAGACGGTGGTATGTAGCATTTGTTGAGGTATTCACTCACCCTGACCACCCGAGTGAGGTCATTAAATTTCTTCCAGCACTGTGTGTGGGTCCTGGGAACCACAGTGCTGCCCGAGACATGCTAGGCAACTTCCCTCCAAATGGCATGGAACACTTGCGGCGAGGGCCTCCTGCCACTTACTGGGTAGAGCACCGCCCTCTGTCTCTGCATAGCGGACACCAACTCCTCCAATGCTTGGTCCGGAAATCTGCGGGCTCTCTCCCTGGGGCATGGATCTGCCATCATGACACCTGCTTGTGTCATCCGGCTGCTTGGGTTTGGCCTGCTCCTGCTTGCTGACACAGGCTCACAGCCAGCAATGCTGAGAATGAGGTTCTGCAGCATCAATGAACCTCCCCTTTAAGAACTGGAAACAGCCTGTGGCAATGATGACTTGCGATTAGACTGCACCTGATATTGGTCAGCGCTTTGAGTGTAGTGCCACTGAGCTAAGCCATTAGCGCTTGATTTAGCGCTCCCATCCTTTCTTTGAGCAATGAGGCTCAATTCTGTGTGCAGCGTGATTCATTAGCACCTGGCGCTAAATCTCAAACTTTTCTGAAGTTAACGCCCATTCCTGGGCTATAATGAATTTCTCCCCGAAGATGTTTCACTGTCAAAGTAAATGTAGGTCTTTGTTTTTCACATGTTTTCTGTCATTTGAAACGATGAAAATGAAACGTCTTTCCACAAAGAAATAGTAATAGATTTGCAAAAAAAGTTATGCGAACCCACGGAAGCAAATGATATTAATAAGTTAAATAGGCACTAGAATCCATTTCTAAAGACCGACCGACAAATATGAACTTACTGAAAGATCACCTTTACTACCAGAGGGGCAGCCGTTTCTACAAATATGCATTATGAAACATTATTAATTTTTTAAGAAACAACTATTTCTCCTTAAGGAGTTCTTTCAACTTTCATATCAGGAATAACATTTAAAAGCATGCCTTGACTTCTACGTTTGGGCGGTTTCAACGCAAAAACCTGTGACTTTCCATTGCATCCAGACAACAATTGAAAAGGGAATAGGCAAATAGTAGATGGGGATAAGATGCAGATCAGCCATGATCTAAAAGAATAGTGGATCATACTCGATGGGCTGAATGATCTACTCCTGTTCCTACGTTCCAATGTTCCTAAATAAGGAAGACTGTGTGAATTCATCCACCAACCCACTCTCTGGGACACATCTTCCAGTTCCCGACCATTCAAATGATTCTTCTGCAGACTCCTAGGGCTGGATTTTCATTAACCCATGGAGGCGGGTTTGGAGGCGTGTGGGGGGTTAAAATTGCGAAAACTGGTGGGCGGGCACAAGTCCGCCTCCATCCCGCCTCCACGCAATTTTCATTAAATCGTGACTGCTGGTCCCGACTCCATCCCGCCTTTAAGAGGCAGGATAGGCTGTTAAGGCCCTTAACAAGCATTAAATTGGCTCTTATAATGCCATTTTGAAAGGCCTTTGTGATTTTAACCCTTGTTCTACGTGAAGCACGCCTGTTCTGAACCACGATTGTGAAACCTGGCGGGAGCACATTTCGAAAGCTGACTATCAGTGGCTGGGCTGACTATCAGTGACTGCGGCTGGCAGGCATCTGGGAGTGGTGGTTCAAAAAAAATTCTCTCTCTCTCTCTCTCTCCCTCTCTCTCTCTCTCTCTCTCATATTTCCAGGTCCTCTCACAGCAAAGGCCAGGCAGTCTCTGACCTTCAATGCAGCAGCAATGATGACATCATCAGAGGCGACTTTCAGACTGAAACCACTAATTAGTTCATGGGTTCCCACATGCTGGAACTCAATTGCCCAATTAGGTGAAAATTGCATCAATCTCCCACAGCCAATTGCAGTCGGGTGGATAACGCGAAAAGCGGATGACACGACCCCAACTCGCCCCAGTATCAAAATCCAGCCCTAAGGCTCCATTACTTCAGTAGATTTCCTCAGCTATGTTGTGATGGCCTTAAGTGTAAATTATTATTCACCAACACCCTTGTTGGATGCACTGCTCGAAAATAGTAAAGCTACAGGCTCGCCTGTGCGCATTCTAAGGCTGAATCAGAATATGCAACCTGGTTACAGTTTAATGATATAATCCCTGGTTACAGTATAATGATATAATCCCTGGTTACAGTATAATGAGGAATTGTTAGGCTCCAGAATTTGAAACAGTACATGGGACACTCAGTCAGCTATATCTCAGTTTTAAAAAATAGATTAAATACCTGAATCCATTTAAGAGGTGGTCAAACTGTCATGTTAGTTTTAAACCACAGCCAAAAGGTATCCAGCTCAGCAAGCCTGTATAAAGGGCTCGCAGCAGTGGCAGGAGTACTGGAGGCTATGGGTGGTTAGGTCTTAATGAAAGATAATTGCACTTTAACAAGGTGCGAACTGCTGATTAAATGGCCTAAAATGGTCCCACGCGATTAATAAAGTTCAAGCGGTGCCTTTTCAATTGACACCTATGGCCATTGCAGATGGTCAGCGCCATTTGCCCAATCTATGCGGCTATCCCGGATAAGCAGGAATGGTGTAAGTGGAGGGGACTGTACTTTGAAAAATAGTTACTATGACGAACACAACAGCCATTTTATGTACTGGAAGATTCCACAAGTAGTAATGAGATGAATGACCAGTTAATCTTATTGACTACATTAGTTGAGGGAGGAATGTTGGCCAGTACACCAAGAGAGCTTCCAGGTCTTCTTTGAATAGCCCACCTCTACTAGCAGAATAGGGCTGGCTTAACCTCCCATCAAAAGGACAGCACCTCCATAATGCAGCATTCCCTCAGTACTGGGCTGAAATGTCATCCTAGATAAGGTGCTAAAGTCCTAGTGTGGGGCTTAAACCCATAACCTTCCAACTCAGATGCTTGAGTGTTACCATTTGACATTAAAGGATTAAAAACGTCAAGGGCATTTGAGGCCAGCTTGGATGATACAGTGGGAGAGTTGGGTACTGCAGAAATTAGCTTTAAAGGGTCAGATGACCTTGTCAGCTTTTTTTTAATGTTTGTTTGTTGAGAGGGGTTCCTAAGCCATGAAAAAGTATTTGAACATCGGCACACTTGGCCATCTATCTGTTGTGAATTTGTTTCCATTTTCTGAAAGGAATATTGAGAAACAACAACAACTTATATTTATATAACGTCTTTAATGTGATAATGTGATACATATGTGTGTCCACCATTTTTTATTGTTTATTTGCCCATCTTTTCAATGTTTTGTAGCTATTTGTGTATGTGGTGCCAGATAAAAAAAATAATCAAGCACATCTGTGAGTTGCCCATGTCTCTCTTTTTAAAAAATGTTAATCTTCTCTGTATCGTTCCAATTTTAGTATATGTGCTGCCGAAGCGAGCACAAAAAATGTTTGTGCGTGCCTGGATAGATTTATTTTTGTGCCTAGGCTGTTAAAAAATACACTTTGTAAGTGCAAGTTACTTTCTTTCTTTAAAGGGTTAAGAGGTGGATTTTAAGGAGGGTCTTAAAGGAAGAGAGGGATGTGAAGAAGCTGAGGGGTTTAGGCTCTGTGGCCTAAATGGCTGAAAATTATTGAACTCTTGAAATAACTTAATTTGCATAACAGAGCTTTGCATCAAAGCAAACACAGTAACATGTCATACTTCAGCCAAGTTCATGATTAATGTATTATAATCAAAATATATTTGGGAGTTCAATAGGTTAATTAGCACTAAATGGTCTTGTGACAATAAACACCTTGGTGTTTATTTGGCATGTCATTTAATAGTTTCCTTTTTCAGCTCCTGAAGTGTAATGCACATTGCTTAATTAACTATAGTATGTGCCTCATTATAAGATTGTATTAGCTGTAAAGGGCCATAATGAACATGTAACATACTTTTAAAAAGAAAGATTTCCTTGACCCCTTGTATCAAAAGCAATTTTTATTTTAATAAATCTTGAGCACTAAATATTAATGAACATTGCCTATGTTACTGTTAAAATGATTGTCACATTCTCTTGATGAAAGCTGTAGCAACCAACTTTTGTTCTCATTGTACTGCTTTCAAGTGTAAAAATGATCTTGTTTTATTTTGGTTTGCTCAAAAAATAATTCACTGGACTATAAAAATGAAATATCATCAAGCTACAACAGCGTTAGCACACTGCCTGTCTCTCCCTCTCTCGGTATCTCTTCATTTAAAATATATTGCTATTAATCTAATAAAGAAAAGCCCAGCTACAATTCCATACAACTAGCTTCTATTTGCTTGTTCTAATTTATACATACAGAGCTCGATATAAGTTTTATCATACAGATCCTACAGCGAAATCTATCTGTGTTCTGAGAGCTTTCATTACTTTTTATAGCCCGACACTTTACTTGATGATTTTAAAAATTATCTTACAATACCGGGTTAGGTTGATTTGGCTATGATAAAATTGACCCTTAGTGTGTTAGGGGGGATTAAATACGTGGGGTTACGGGGATAGGGTGGGGATATGTGTTGGTGCAGGCTCGATGGGCCGAAATGGCCTCTATCTGCATTGTGGGGATTCTGTAATACTGTAATATGAACCATCTGGAATTTGGACGGAGCGATCTATCCATGGAGGGTTTCGAATGTCAAAAAGCAGGGGGATGGACACTTGGATGTAGCATTAGAAAAGAGAAATAAAGGGCATAAAGAATTGGGAAAGACAGATAGCACTAAAGTAAGAAATAGTAAGGTATTAGGTGGGGTCAGACTAAGAGAGAACACAGGATGGTCTAAGATAGGTTTACAGTGTATGTATGTGAACGCATGAAGCTTGGTAAACAAGGTTGGTGAGCTGCAGGCGCAAATAGCCACATGGGAATATGATGTCGTGGCGATAACGGAGACCTGGCTCAAAAAAGAAAGAGGAAAGACTTAGGGGGAAAAATTGGGTTGCTTTACACCTACCATTAGTGCCCCAAGGGGGCGCTAATGGGGCACAAAGCACCTAGCGCCCGGGCGCGGCACCGCTATATAATTCAGCGGGAGGTTAGCGGCGGTGGTAGCCGGTAGCGCCCCATGGCGCTGCGCCTCCAGTGATGACGTCATCGCCGTGCGCAGCTCCCCGCTCGCGCCCTGACCGCAAACTTCACTCGCGCCCCCTGACCTACCACCGGACGATATGTCCAACAGGCTCAGGGTGCCGTGTTTGCGGCCACGGCAGCGCAAGTTATAGGGCAGGTGCCGGGCGGCCATTTTTTTGGGCCGCCTGCCAGCAACTGCCCCCTCTCGCCTCCTCCTGCGGGGTGCCAGCCGCGATCGGTCAGCCCGGCACTCATCTTGATTGCCGAGCTGTTATCCCGGCACCCCGCTCCCCGCTGGCCCAGCAGGGCCCCGGTGCGCGCTGCGCTAGGCCCCTCCCCTTTAATCAGGGGAGGGAGGCCTGTAGTACTGTGGTGCTACGTGCCGATGCGTGTGGCGCTTTTGCACGTAGCGCCGCGATATTGAATGGTAGTGCCCCATTACACTACTAGGTGTACTCTATAGGCCACCAACTAGTGGGAAAAATATGGAGGAGCAAATTTACAGGGAAATTACAGAGAGATGCAAGAACTATAGAGTAGTGATAATGGGGGACTTCAACTATCCTAATATAGACTGGGATAGTAATAGTGTAAAAGACAGAGAAGGGGAAGAATTTCTGAAGTGTGTTCAGGAGAACTTTCTTGATCAGTATGTTTCTGGCCCAACGAGGAAGGAGGCATTGTTGGATCTGGTCTGGGGAATGAAGTAGGTCAAGTGGATCAAGTTTCAGATGGGGAACATTTAGGGAACAGTGATCATAGTATCATAAGGTTTAGATTAGCTATGGAAAAGGACAGGGAGCAATCTGGAGTAAAAATACTTAATTGGAGGAAGGCCAATTTCAGTGGGATGAAAACTGATCTGGCCCGGGTAAATTGGAATCAAAGATTGGCAGGCAAAACTGTAATGGAACAATAGGCTGCCTTTAAAGAGGAAATAGCTTGGGTACAGTCGAGGTACATTCCCATGAGGGGGAAAGGTAGGACAACTAAAGTCAGAGCTCCCTGGATGACGAAAGAGATGGAGAGTAAGATGAAGCAGAAGAAGCGCGCATATGACAGATGTCAGATTGAGAATACATCTGAGAATCAGGCTAAATATAGAAAGTTCAGAGGATAAGTGAAAAAGAAAATAAGAGGGGCAAAGAGAGGTTATGAGAATAGACTGGCAGCTAACATAAAAGTTCATCCAATAGTCTTCTATTGGCATATAAATAATAAACGGGTAGTAAGAGGAGGGGTGGGGCTGATTAGAGACCAAAAGGGAGAGACAGAGGGTATGGCTGAGGTGCTAAATGAGTATTTTGCCTCTGTCTTCACCAAGGAAGAAGATGCTGCCATAGACATAGTGAAGGAGGTGGTAGAGGAGATACTGGATGGGATAAAAATTGATAAAGAGGAGGTACTAGAAAGGCTGGCTGGACTTAAAGTAGATAAGTCACCAAGACCAGATGGGATGCATCCTAGAATGCTGAGGGTAGTGAAGGAAGAAATCGCGAAGGTACTGGCCACAATCTTCCAATCCTCCTTGGAAATGGGGGTAGTGCCAGAGGACTGGAGAATTGCAAATGTTACACCCTTGTTCAAAAAAGGGTGTAAAGATAAACCCAGCAACTACAGGCCAATCAGTTTAACCTCGGTAGTGAGGAAGCTTTTAGAAACGCTAATCAGGGACAAAATTACCAGCCACTTGGACAAGTGTGGATTAATTATGGAAAGCCAGCACAGATTTGTTAAAGGCAAATCGTGTTTAACCAACTTGCTCGAGCTTTTTGATGAGATAACAGAGAGGGTTGATGAGGGCAATGCGGTTGATGTGGTGTACATGGATTTCCAAAAGGCATTTGACAATTTGCCACATAATAGGCTTGCCAGCAAAGTTGAAGCCCATAGAATAAAAGGGACAGTAGCAGCATGGATACGAAATTGGCTAAGTGACAGGACACAGAGAGTAGTGGTGAACGGTTGTTTTTCGGACTGGAGGAAGGTACACAGTGATGTTCCCCAGGGGTCGGTTCTAGGATCACTGCTTTTCTTGATATATATTAATGACTTGGACTTGGGTGTACAGGGCACAATTTCAAAATTTGCAGATGACACAAAACTTGGAAGTATAGTGAACAGTGAGGAGGATAGTGATCGACTTCAAGAGGACATAGACAAGCTGGTGAAATGGGCGGACACGTGGCAGATGAAATTTAACGCAGAAAAGTGCGAAGTGATACATTTTGGGAGCAAGAATGAAGAGAGGAAATATAAACAAAAGCGTACAATCCTAAAGGTGGTGCATGAACAGAGAAACCTAGGGGTATGTGTGCACAAATCGTTGAAGGTGGCAGGGCAGGTTGAGAAAACAGTTAAAAAAGCTTACGGGATCCTGGGCTTCATGAATAGAGGCATAGAGTACAAAAGCGTGGAAATTATGATGAACCTGTACAAAAAACTGGTTCGGCTTCAACTGGTGTATTGTATCCAATTCTGGGCACCGCATTTTAGGAAGGATGTGAAGGCCTTAGCGAGGGTGCAGAAAAGATTTACGAGAATGATTCCAGGGATGAGGGACTTCAGTTACGTGGATAGACTGGAGAAGCTGGGGCTGTTCTCCTTAGAGCAGAGAAGATTGAGAGGAGATTTGATAGAGGTGTTCAAAATCATGAGGGGTCTGGACAGAGTAGATAGAGAGAAATTGTTTCTATTGGCAGAAGGGTCGAGAACCAGAGGACACAGATTTAAGGTGATTGGCAAAAGAACCAAAGGCGACATGGGGAAAAACTTTTTTACTCAGCGAGTGGTTAGGATCTGGAATGCACTGCCTGAAAGGGTGGTGGAGGCAGACTCAATCACAGCTTTCAAAAGGGAGTTGGATAAGTACCTGAAGGAAAAAAAATTGCAGGACTACGGGGGAAGGGTGGGGGAGTGGGACTAGCTGAAGTGCTCTTGCAGGGTTGACACGGGCTCGACGAGCAGAATGGCTTTCTTCCATGCTGTAACCAGTCTACGATTCTATGACTCAATGATTTGTTGGAATTTTCCTGTTATTTAAGAACAGGGGTACCATATGCTATAATTGCTCAGTTTGCACACCTATATATCATAGAATCATAGAATTGTTTCAGCACAGTAGGAGGTCGTTCAGCCCGTCGAGCCCATGCCAGCTCTCTGCAAGAGCACTTCAGCTAGTCCCAATCCTCCGCCCTCTCTCCGTAGCCCTGCAATTTTTTTTCTTTCAGGTACTTATCTAATATAATAGAAGTCTTATAACTGCAGATATTTCCTGTTGTCACACTTACTTGCTGTGTCACAATTTTGTCACACCTGGGGTGCAATGCCAGTGGGCCTTACTTTTCAAGCTTAAAAAGATTATTTCACTTGCAGTGCAGGCCTCCCAATAATAGGTGGCAGTCTTGCACCTTACCTCCTTTCCCAGCTGACCAGGCACCTGACCCCACTTGCACATTTACTCATGACTTGCTGCTTATTGTCTGCCCCATCCTGCTCTTCTTCCACACCCTGCCATTTACAAGCTGATCTGTTTCCTTGATGCTGCCTGCCTCCTTTCTCAGCTATTCCTGGGCCTCCTCCTCCTGCTCCTCTTTCTTCGGCCACACTGATCAGTCCCTCCTGCTGACCACAGGTCTGGGCCACTGCCAGATCTTCGAATCTTCCAGTGGCACTTAAGTTCTGAAGCTATTGCAAGTACTTACAATATTTCCCGAGATTGTCTTCCCAAACTCTATCCCAAACCCTGACACTGGGCTTCCTTCGAATTGCAACCTTTCTTTGTTACTTTGGCATTCTGGCTGCACCCATGGCCTGCCGCAGATCATCCTCAGAAATATCAAAGCGTCACACAGACAGAGGGACCTGGCAAGTGAAAGATAATAATAAAGAGAGAAACAGAAAATGGCAAAGCGCTGAAGGAACCATTTAAAAGGTTATAGTGTAGTGTCATCTCTTTAATGTAATTTTAATGTTATATATACATACACACATAACGAATGATTCTGGGAAGGTGACAGAGATCAAACAGAATTAACATTGCAGCTGCGAATGATCTAAAACACAGGCATCACAGTGATAGAAAGAGAGAGAGACAGAGAGAGAGAGACAGAGACCTGCAAAATAAAAGAGATCAGGAAAGAGCGAAATAGAGAATCATGGAAAATAAACCAATCAGCTAGGAGAAAAAGACAGAGAGTGTGAGCGGTCACAGGACTCATCGTGAGCAATGCTACAGAAGATTTACTAATGTCTTAAATTAAATAATCTAATTAAAGTTGAGGGTCCTGGTATCAAGCGTAGGTAGGGTATAGTTACCATGAAAACTGGGGCTTTAGAGAGCTTTTCTTTTACTCATTCACGGGATGTGGACGTCGCTGGCAAGGACAGCATTTATTGCCCATCTCTAATTGCCCTTGAGAAGGTGGTGGTAAGAACATAAGAACATAAGAAATAGGAGCAGGAGTAGACCAATCAGCCCCTCGAGCCTGCTCCGCCATTCAATGAGATCATGGCTGATCTGATCCAACCTCAACTCTAAAGAACACAAGTAGGAGCAGGACCAGGCCACTCGGCCCCTGGGCCCGCTCCGCCACCCACAGAGCCTTGACCGATCCGAACTCAAACTCATGTCCAATTTCCAGCCCGCTCCCCGTAACCCCTGATTCCCTTTACTTCTAGGAAACGGTCTATTTCTGTTTTAAATTTATTTAATGAAGTAGCTTCCACAGCTTCCTGGGGTAGCAAATTCCACAGACCCACTACCCTCTGAGTGAAAAAGTTTCTCCTCATCTCAGTTTTGAAAGAGCAGCCCCTTATTCTAAGGTTATGTCCCCTAGTTATAGTTTCACCCATCATTGGGAACATCCTCACCGCGTCCACCCGATCAAGCCCCTTCACAATCTTATATGTTTCAATAAGATCGCCTCTCATTCTTCTGAACTCCAATGAGTAGAGTCCCAATCTACTCAACCTCTCCTCGTATGTCCACCCCGTCATCCCCGGAATTAACCGAGTGAACCTTCTTTGTACTGCCTTGAGAGCAAGTATGTCTTTTCTTAAGTATGGACACCAAAACTGTATGCAGTACTCCAGGTGCGGTCTCACCAATACCCTATACAACTGCAGCAATACCTCCCTGTTTTTATATTCTATCCCCCTAGCAATAAAAGCCAACATTCCATTGGCTTTCTTGATCACCTGCTGCACCTGCATACTAACTTTTTGATTTTCTTGCACCAAGACCCCCAGATCCCTTTGTACTGCAGTACTTTCCAGTTTCTCGCCATTAAGATAATAACTTGCTCTCTGATTTTTCCTGCCAAAGTGCATAACCTCACATTTTCCAATATTGTATTGCATCTGCCAAATCTCTGCCCACTCACCCAGCCTGTCTATATCCCCTTGTAGGTTTTTTATGTCCTCCTCACTCTCTACTTTCCCTCCCATCTTTGTATCATCTGCAAACTTTGATATGTTACACTCGGTCACCTCCTCCAAATCGTTAATATAGATTGTAAAGAGTTGGGGACCCAGCAACGACCCCTGCGGAACACCACTGGCTACTGGTTGCCAGTCTGAGAATGAACCATTTATCCCAACTCTCTGCTTCCTGTTAGATAACCAATCCTCCACCCATGCCAGAATATTACCCCCAATCCAGTGATTTTTTATCTTGAGTAATAATCTTTTATGTGGCACCTTGTCGAATGCCTTCTGGAAGTCTAAATACACTACATGCACTGGTTCCCCTTTATCCACCCTGTACGTTATGTCCTCAAAGAACTCGAGCAAATTTGTCAGACATGACTTCCCCTTCATAAAGCCATGCTGACTTTGTCCTATTAAATTATGTTTATCTAAATGTACCGTTACTGTCTCCTTAATAATAGACTCCAAAATTTTACCCACCACAGATGTTAGGCTAACTGGTCTATAATTTCCAGCCTTCTGCCTACAACCCTTTTTAAATAAGGATGTTACATTAGCAGTTTTCCAATCTGCCGGGACCTTTGCTGAGTTCAGGGAGTTTTGGAAAATTATTACCAAAGCATCCACAATTCCTACTGCCACTTCCCTCAAGACCCTAGGATGTAAGCCATCAGGTCCAGGGGATTTATTTGCCTTGAGTCCCATTATTTTACTGAGTACCAATTCCTTAATTATTTTAATCGTATTCAGCTCCTCCCCCACTAGAGCCCCCTGTTTGTCCAGTGTTGGGATATTCTTAGTGTCCTCTACCGTAAAGACTGAAACAAAATATTTGTTCAGCATTTTTGCCATCTCCATGTTTCCCACCATTAATTTCCCGGTCTCATCCTCTAAGGGACCTACGTTTGCCTTAACCACCCTTTTTCTTTTTATATAACTATAGAAAACTATCGGTTTTTATATTTTTTGCTAATTTATTTTCATAGTCTATTTTCCCTTTCTTAATCAATCCTTTAGTTACTTTTTGTTGTCTTTTGAAGACTTCCCAATCTTCTATCCTCCCACTAATTTTGGCTACCTTATATGTCCTTGTTTTTAGTTGGATACTTTCTTTAATTTCTTTACTTAGCCATGGATGGCTGTCATTTCTTTTACACCCTTTTTTCCTCAGTGGAATATATTTATTTTGAAAGTTGTAAAATAACTCCTTGAATGAACACCACTGCTCATGTACCGTCTTACCCTTTAATCTATTTTCCCAGTCTACTTTAATCAATTCTGCTCTCATGCCATCATAGTCTCCTTTATTCAAGCTCAGTATGCTTGTTTGAGAACCAACCTTCTCACCCTCTAATTGGATATGGAATTCAACCATGTTATGGTCACTCATTCCAAGGGGATCCTTAACTAGGACATTATTAATTAATCCTGAATCATTACACAGTACCAGGTCCAAGGTTGCTTGCCCCATTGTAGGATCAGTTACATACTGCTCAAGAAATCCATCCCTAAGACACTCAATAAACTCTTCCTCAAGGCTGCCCTGCCCAATTTGATTTGTCCAGTTAATATGATAGTTAAAATCCCCCATAATTATAGCTGTTCCCTTATTACATGCCCCAACTATTTCCTGATTAATACTTCTTCCAACAGAGTTGCAACTATTAGGAGGCCTATATACTATGCCCACCAGTGTTTTTTTCCCCTTATTATTCCTTATCTCTACCCAAACTGTTTCATTATCCTGATCTTTTGACCCAATATCATTTCTCTGTATTACAGTGATTCCTTCCTTTATTAACATAGCCACCCCCCCTCCCCTTCCTTCCTGCCTGTCCTTCCTGATTGTTAAATACCCTGGCATATTTAATTCCCAGACGTTGTCACCCTGCAGCCATGTTTCTGTAATGGCCACAAGATCATACCCATACATAGTTATTTGTGCCGTTAACTCGTCAATTTTGTTATGAATGCTACGTGCATTCAGATAAAGAACTTTCAAATGTGTTTTGCGACACTTACTTCCCGCTTTTTCCTTATTTAACACTTTACCTTTTACTCCATACCTTCTGTCCCTTCCTGACATGCTTTCCTCTGTCTCCCTGCTCAGGTTCCCAACCCCCTGCCACATTAGTTTAAATCCTCCCCAACAGCACTAGCAAACACTCCCCCTAGGACAGCGGTCTCGGCCCTGCCCAGGTGCAGACCGTCTGGTTTGTACTGGTCCCACCTCCCCCAGAACCGGTTCCAATGTCCCAGGAATTTGAATCCCTCCCCCTTGCACCATTCCTCTAGCCACGTATTCATTTGAAATATCCTCCTATTTCTACTCTGACTAGCACGTGGCACTGGTAGCAATCCTGAGATTACTACCTTTGAGGGCCTATTTTTTAATTTACCTCCTAACTCCCTATATTCTGCTTTTAGGACCTCATCCCCTTTTTTACCTATATCGTTGGTGCCTATGTGCACCACGACAGCTGGCTGTTCGCCCTCCCCCTCCAAAATGTTCTGTAGGTGAGCCACCTTCTTGAACTGCTGCAATCTGGGTGGTGAAGGTACTCCCACAGTGCTGTTAGGGAGGGAGTTCCAGGATTTTGTCCCAGCGACGATGAAGGGATATATTTCCAAGTCAGGATGGTGTGTGACTTGGAGGGGAACTTGGAGGTAATGGTGTTCCCATGCCCCTGCTGCCCTTATCCTTCTAGGTGTTAGAGGTCACAGGTTTGGGAGGTGCTGTTGAAGAAACCTTGGCAAGTTGCTGCAGTACATCTTGTAGATGGTACACACTGCAGCCACGGTATGCCTGTGGTGGAGGGAGTTAATGTTTAAGGTGGTGGATGGGGTGCCAATCAAGTGGGCTGCTTTGTCCTGGATGGTGTTGAGCTTCTTGACTGTTGTTGGAGCTGCACTCATCCAGGGAAGTGGAGAAAAGTATTCCATCATGCGCCTGACTTGTGCCTTGAAGATGGTGGAAAGGCTTTGGGAGTCAGGAGGTGAGTCACTCACCGCGGAATACGCAGCCTCTGACTTACTCTTATAGCCACAGTATTTATGTGGTTGGTCTAGTTATGCTTCTGGTCAATGGTGACCCCCCAAGATGTTGATGGTTAAGGGGCGGTGGTTAGACACTCTCTTGTTGGAGATAGTCATTGCCTGGCACTTGTGTGGCGCGAATGTTACTTGCCACTTATCAACCCAAACCTGAAAGTTGTCCAGATCATGCTGCATATTGGCACGAACTGCAACATTATCTAAGGAGTTGTGAATAGTACTGAACACTGTGCAATCATCAGTGAACATCTCTAGTTCTGCCCTTATGATGGAAGGAAGGTCATTGATGAAGCAGCTGAAGATGGTTGGGCTTAGGACACTGCCCTGAGGAACTCCTGCAGCAATGTCCTGAGCAATGGGCTGAGATGATTGGCCTCCAACAACCACAGCTATCTTCCTTTGTGTTAGATATGACTCCAGCCAGTGGAGAGTTTTCCCCCTGATTCAAATTGATTTCAATTTTACTTGGGTTCCTTGATGCCACACTTGGTCAAATGCTGCTTTGATGTCAAGGGCAGTCACTCTCACCTCACCTCTGGAATTCAGCTCTTTTGTCCATGTTTGGACCAAGGCTATAATGAGGTCTGGAGCCGAGTGGTCCTGGCGGAACCTAAACTGAGCATTGGTGAGCAGGTTATTGGTGAGTAAGTGCCACTTGATAGCACTGTTAATGACACCGTCCATCACGTAATAGAAACATAGAAACATAGAAGATAGGAGCAGGAGTAGGCTTTTCGGCCCCTCGAGTCTGTTCCGCCATTTAATGAGATCATGGCTGATCATCCAAATTCAGTACCCTGTCCCTGCTTTCTCACCATATCCCTTGATCCCTTTAGCCTTAAGAAATATATCTAACTTCTTCTTGAATATATTTAATGAATTGGCCTCAACTGCCTTCTCTGGTAGAGAATTCCACAGGTACACCACTCTCTGGGTGAAGAAATTCTTCCTCATCTCAGTCCTAAATGGCTTACCCCTTATCCTTAGACTGTGACCCCTGGTTCTGGACTCCCCGACCATCGGGAACATCCTTCCTGCATCTAGTCTGTCTAGTCCTGTTAGAATTTTATAAGTTTCAATGAGATCCCCTCTCATTCTTCCAAACTCTAGCGAATATAAGCCTAATCGACCCAATCTCTCTTCATACGTCATTCCTGCCATCCCAGGTATCAGTCTGGTGAATCTTCGCTGCACTCCCTCCATGGCAAGAACATCCTTCCCCAGATAAGGCGACCAAAACTGCACACAATACTCAAGGTGTGGTCTCACCAAGGCCCTGTACAACTGCAGCAAGACATCCTTGCTCCTGTACTCGAATCCTCTCGCTATGAAGGCAAACATACCATTTGCCTTTTTAACCGCCTGCTGCACCTGCATGCTTACCTTCAGCGACTGGTGCATAAGGACACCCAGGTCTCATTGCACTTCCCCTTTTCCCAATCTATTGCCGTTCAGATAATAATCTGTCTTCCTGTTTTTGCCACCAAAGTGGATAACCTCGCATTTATCCACATTATACTGCATCTGCCATGCATCTGCCCAATCACCCAACCTGTCCAAATCATTCTGGAGTTTCTCTGCATCCTCCTCACAGCACACACGCCCACCCAGCTCTGTGTCGTCTGCAAACTTGGAGATATTACATCTAGTTCCCTCGTCTAGATCATTAATATATATTGTGAATAGCTGGGGTCCTAGCACCGATCCCTGTGGTACCCCACTAGTCACTGCCTGCCACTCGGAAAAAGACCCGTTTATTCCAACTCTTTGCTTCCTGTCTGCCAACCAGTTCTCTATCCAAGTCAGTACCTTACCCCCAATCCCATGTGCTTTAACTTTGCACGCTAATCTCTTATGCGGGACCTTAACGAAAGCCTTCTGAAAGTCCAAATACACCACATCCACTGGTTCTCCCTTATCTATTCTACCAGTTACATCCTCAAAAAATTCCAGTAGATTAGTCAAGCATGATTTACCTTTTGTAAATCCATGTTGACTTTGTCCGATTCTGTCACTGTTTTCCAAGTGCTCTGCTATTACATCTTTTATAATGGACTCTAGCATTTTCCCCATTACCGATGTCAGGCTTACCGGTCTATAATTCCCCGTTTTCTCTCTACCACCTTTTTTAAATAGTGGGGTTACATTAGCTACCCTCCAATCCATGGGAACTGTTCCAGAGTCTATAGAATTGTGGAAGATGACCAGCAATGCATCTACTATTTCTAGGGCCACTTCCTTAAGTACCCTAGGATGTAAATTATCAGGCCCTGGGGATTTATCGGCCTTCAATCCCATCAATTTCCTAACACCATTTCCCTACAAATACTGATTTCATTCAGTTCCTCCCTCTCGTTAGACCTTATGTTCCCGACACCTCTGGGAGGTTATTTGTGTCCTCCTTTGCGAAGACAGAACCAAAGTATGTATTTAATTGGTCTGCTATTTCTTTGTTCCCCATTATAAATTCCCCTGATTCTGACTGCAAGGGACCTACGCTTGACTTCACCAATCTTTTTCTCTTCACATATCTATAGAAGCTTTTAAAGTCAGTTTTTATGTTCCCTGCAAGCTTATTCACATACTCTATTTTCCCCCTCTTAATTAATCCCTTTGTCCTCCTTTGCTGAATCCTAAACTGCTCCCAATCCTCAGGTTTGCTGATTTGGATGTAACAGTTGTATTCAGCACAAGGTGCGGTATGCAGGATAGAATTCAGTATGAACTGAAAAAGTGCATTAGATACCACAGTTTAACCTGTTTGCATCCAATCTATATTTCATTTATCACTTTTAATTGATTTAAACAGGTCTTTCCTGTCCATATGGAAGCTTGTATTTTAATTAATTTGCTCTACATAACATCTTGTATTTTCTTTTCAACACTTTTGCTATATAACAACCATTGTATATTTTTCTCTTCAGATCTCTACTTATCGCACACTTGATTTATTTACTTTGCATGACATCTTGGCTCTGCAATCTAACTGCTATTAAGTAATACTAAATTATATTGTTAGATATGATTCAATTGACCTAGCCATACAACTAAGCATTCAGTTGAGAATAAATCAGGTGATGCCACATCAAAACTTGTCCAAAGCACCGTTTCGACCTCACCTTGAGTATTGTATTCAGTTTTGGTTAGCAAGCCATAAGGGAAACATTCAAACCATGGAGATACCACTGAGCTATGAAATAGATGCCAGCCTTGTCTCAGTTGGTAATACTCTTGCCTTTGAATCAGAAAGTTGTGGGTTCAAGTCCCACTCCACAGACTTGAGGACATAATCTAGGCTAACACTTCAGTGCAGTAGTGAGGGAGTGCTGGACTGTTGGAGGTACAGTATTTCGGAAAAAAATCCAATGGCACTTTTCAAAGAAGCGTAGGGGAGTTCTCTCTGGTGTCCTGGGCAATATTTATCCCTCAACCAACATCACTAAAAACAGTTTATCTGGTCATTGTCTCATTGCTGTATGTGGGACCTTGCTGTGCACAATTTGGCTGTGGTATTTCCTACATTACACCAGTGACTTCAAAAGCACTTCATTGACTGTAAAGCACTTTGGGATGTCCTGAGATTGTGAAAGGTGCTATATAAATGCAAGTTCTTTATTTCTTGACCCCTGAAAGATTGATCTCGGAGGAAAGACTGGAGAAAATGGGACGCTTTAGCCCTGAAGCAGGCAACTCAGAGGGGACGACATAGAAGTACACCAGATATTAAGCACATAGATAAGGTTATAAGTTATGCCAGAAAAAGGGACGTAGGTTGAAACTGGTGAAATTAAAATTTAGGACAGCTGTCAGGAAGAACTTTAAACAAAGAGTGATCAACACTTAGAACAATCTTTGAGGTAGAGTCATGGAAGCAAAAATCTTAAACTCATTCAAGAGTTAATTCAATGATGTGATGGGGGAATATAAGTTTTTTCTTTATTCCAGATGGATAAACTAGGAAGGACTTAATAGCCTCCTATATCTAGATCTGTATCTATCTTGTGAATACTCAAGGATTACTTTATCCAAAAATATTTATAATTAATGAAATTATACCCCATATTGGTTTATTATGTGATTTAATGATAACCAGAAATTAGATTTGAAAAAACATTTCTGAAGCCAAGGCACTGAGATTTAACATTTCAAGCTGAGCCTTGGGCAGCCATCATCCCCACCCCTGCACAGTCAGATTGATTAACAGACCATCTCTTAGCAACACACACCTTTCAAAGCTGTTTTATGTACTTTAGGATTCCCCAAGTATTATGGTACAAAATCATCCCTCACATTTAATTGGTTCAAAACCCAGGATATGTAATTGTATATTCCAATATGTACAGATGCTAATAAATATTTAAAGGTTGAGTGCACATGAATTGGATGAACTTGATGGGTTATATATTAGTGTACACACATCACAGGCATCACTCCTGTTCATTGTACATTTCTTTGGTCTCTATTCATATATTTTCTTTTAGTTAATGGTGTGGGTGGCAATTTTGTGGCTTGTGGGTAAGCAGGCAATCAAATATCAGTTGTGATTCATCTGTCCAGTTCCTAGCTATTCTTTCGTGGCTAGTGGCTTCTGGTTTTTAAGTGTAAGTTAACAGTCAAGATCTTTGCAACTTTCTTATTTGTCTGTATTGCTGAAGGCCCTTTCAAGGTAATCGTTTTTTTTTGGAGTCAATGAAAATGTCAGTTCCCCAGCCAGTGTAGACAAAGTAGTGGTTGCAAAATAAATGTTACCTCTCCAACTGTCATCTCAGATCCTCACGTAGTAAGAATAAAGAAAAGAAAAAAAGAAATTGCATTTATATGACAGCTTTCACGACCTCAGGACATCCCAAAGCGCTTCACATCCAATGAAGTACTTTTGAAGTATAGTCACTGTTGTAATATAGGAACTGGAAGTGACTTGAATTAGACCAACTCAGGTTCATTTCTGACTGCCCAAGTAATGCTGAATTTGTAAAATTTCAAAGTCAAGTTGCCTGTCCCTTTAGTGGGCATATCATAGAATCATAGAATCATACAGCACAGAAGGAGGCTATTCGGCCCATCGTGCTCTTTGGTAGAGCTATCCAATTAGTCCCACTTCCCTGCTCTTTCCCCATAGCCCTGTAGTTTTTTTCCTTCAAGTATTTATCCAATTGCCTTTTGAAAGTTACTCTTGAATCTGCTTCCACCACCCTTTCAGGTATGTGTCCATTTCATCTGCTATCCTGCAGTTTGTATATTTATGTTTTCCCTGATGATCCAGCAGTGAGTAATTTCCCTGGTCATCGAGCTGTGAATACTCGTCTATTTGCCATGAGCAGGAAAATTCATTCCATGTTCCCCAGAAGTCGAGAGACCTGCACACCATGTGATAGGATCAGAGCTCTGGATTCAGCTTTACATTGTCCACATTTTATGACCTCAAGAGGTGACTTCCCAAGAAACCTGAATATTCATCCGTATCAATTAGTTTTTATTAGTGACTTAATGTCTCTATTAACTGGACTTGAGCCAAAGCTTCACAGAACTTCCTCAGTGTAGTCTGAGGTGCAGAGGCAGGATATCTGTGTACAGAATTTAGATCATAATATCTTGCATGGTAGTATAATTTATAATGGACCTTACTATACCCTTGCAGCTTAAAATTATAATTTTGATAGGCTGTCCATTTTATGTTCACCTTTTAGAAACTAAAGCAATATGGGGTAATTATTCAATGCATAATATCAAATTATAGCTAAAAAAAATCTCAGCTTCACCTAACTTTCACTACTAAATCTTTGAAGATGGTTATTACTACAAAAATTGCAGAACAATTTTTGTGTGGCAGATAGAGAGAGAGTGAGATAGGGACAGAGATATATATATATATATATAGAGAGAGATACAGATAAAGAGAGATAGAGAGATAGATAGATAGATATAGAGGGATATAGAGATAGATAGAGAGATGGAGAGAGGTAAATAAATAGATAGATAGTGATAGTAAGACACAAATTGTATTGATAACTGGGTTTATTTTAACCCTTTATATTTTATTGGAAGATGATATTTGAAGCACGATGTAATTTTGGGCAAATTGGGGGTGAATTGGTCTTGGACAGTAGCGCAAAACGGGTGATAGCAAATCGGCGCCTCATTTTAAACCCCACCAATGACCAAGGTCACCTCCCCCTTTATCTCTTCGTCAATGTAAGTGTATTAGGCAGTTCAGAGAATAATTTCTAAGATAAAACCAAAATTCGAAATTGTGAGGAAATTCTAAATTTTTCTTTGGAAAAGAAAACTGGGGCAGCATGATACAGAGTTGCTGTTTTTTTAAATATTGAGATATATACATAAGAAGGGTTTTTCCCCATGGAGAAGTAGGTATGTGGAATATCCTTCCACCAGAAACAGTTAATGTTATGTTGATTAACTCCTTTGGAAAGGACCTTGACAATATCTAATTATTAAAGGGATTGAAGGTTATAAAGACAAGTGCAGACATAACTGATCAAATACACCATGGAACACTATGATTCTGGTCCTGTGGGACCCAAGGCAATATCATCTGTGGAATACAAATTGAGCCAAGTTGAATTATGTATAATATAATGTTAGTCTTATCCTAGATTTTTGTTTGATTACCTTTTGGAGGTCAAAGGCAAATTTCAAACAGTGCTCTCTTTTCATAAGATTTACCTCTGGATATGCAGCTTCCTTAGAACATAAAATTTTGGGGAAGAGTCCTTGACAGTGCAAGTGTACATAATATGTTGGAAAGAGCCAGATTGAGGGCTTTTAAACAACCTTTACTTGTTCCATACTTTCTTACGTTCTAATGTGAATTATGCATTTCTTCAAGATATTCACTTCTTCCTTTTTGAAATTAGTGTTGAAATAATTAATAATAGCATGAATCAAACATTAAACACATTCTGCTTATCAAACAGTGCTATCCTGCTCGTTGTATCATTGTACCTTTATCTGAAATCCATTATGATTCCATGTTTTGAAAAAATTTAGCCTGGAAATTAATTTTGGTGATTTTTATCATACATATGCTGAACAGACTCGTATCAAATTCCTCTCTCCATTAATTTAATGCGGAAATTAGCCTGCTTATTTTAAATGGGTCAACACCTCCATTAAGAGGAATTTGATATTAGTGCAATAGTGTTCAAATATAGCATTGTCCACCGTAAACTACAGCTTTCTCATTTTATATTTAAGTCATTATTGCAATAGGTTGTTGGCACTGAAAAAAGGTTCTGTTTTGAGCTTCAGTTATTTCATAATGTCAGACAACTCCTTCTTGACATTTAAATCCCACTCCCAGTATCATGATCTCAGAATGCTAGTCTCATTATCTGGGCTATGTGCAATCTCATTATAAAAAGTGCATGTATTTAAGTATATCATCTGTACAATTGACCAATGTAAAATATCAGTTTCAATTTATAATGTAAATATTTCAAGACATACCATGAAAGTTGCTCCATGAACCAAGCACCCAGATGGTGATTGCGTGCCCATAAAAACACGCCTCTCCCCTCCTATTCCTTGAATATCCAAGTCACCTCTCCTACTCGCTCCATATGCATGATTCGTTTATCTCATGTATCTTTGTAATAACATTTTACAAAGGAGATGTTTGTGTTTGTGGTAAGAGATTTGAGAAACCCATTTCATACAGTGAGAATAAGTTTCAGACAGCAAGGAAAGCTGAGGTAGCCTCACTTCCATAACGGGTTATGTTTCTGAAGCAGATTCAGTAGGTAGAAGGGAGTTGCTTCAATACATGTAATGGACAAAAGGAAAGGCTTTGATACATATTGAGTGCATAGGAAGAAGAAAAAGAAAGAAAGAAAAAACTAACTTGCATTTATATATCAACTTTCATGACCCCAAGATGTCCCAAAGCACTTTACAGCTAATTAAGTACTTTTTGAAATGTAGTCACAGTTGTAAATGTTGGGAGACAAAACAGCCAATTTGCACACAGCAAAGTCCCACAAACAGCAATGAGATAAATATCTTTTAAGTGATGTTGGTTCAGTGATAAATATTGGCAAGGACATCGGGGAGAATTCCCCTGCTCTTCTTCATAAAAGTGCCATGGGATATTTTACATCCACCTGAGAGGGCAGAGAGGATTTCAGTTTAACATCTCATCTGAAAGATGGCACCTCCGACAATGCAGCATTCCCTCAGCGCTGCACTGGAGCATCAGCCTGGATTATGTGCTCAAGTCTCTACAGTAGGGCTTGAACCCACAACCTTCTCACTCAGAGGCGAGAGTTTTACCAACTGAGCCAAGGTTGAGATCTTGACCTTCACGAGCTGCTATGAGGAAGTACGCAAAGGCAGTAGGGAGACTCATGTAAGATTAGAGGCATGGGATCAAAAGGGATCAGAGACATGAAGAGGATTCAAGGGCATAGTTATTAAGAATTACATAGGGAAGGCAGGATGAAGAGCAGAATTATAGAATGATGGGAACAAAGAATCATATGTAAAGGCACATGGTGATGCATCATCAGAGACATGAAGGCCGGAATTTTAATTTGGAGGCGAGTAGGGAGTGGGGGGCTGGAAAGCGGACAGGAAACCCGGGAGAACGGGTTTCAAGCAGGCGCTACCAAATTTAATGGCAGGGCCTGATTAGCATCTCAAAGAACTGTTTCCCGCCCGCAGACAGCCAGATGGAGAGGCTGGCAAGCTGTCGGGCAGGAAGGCCTGCGGCACCAGGCTGCAGAGAGGAGGGAGAGAGGGATCGGGGGGTGGGGGGGAGGGCGGGGTTGGAGGCCAGAGGAGGATTGGGGCTGGAGGGGGGAGACTGGAGCCGGATTGGGGCTGGAGGGGGGAGGCCGGAGGCAGATTGGGGCTGGAGGGGGGAGGCCGGAGGCGGATTGGGGCTGGAGGGGGGAGGCCGGAGGCGGATTGGGGCTGGAGGGGGGAGACTGGAGCCGGATCAGGGCTGGAGGGTGGAGACCGGAGGCAGTTCGGGGCCAGAGGAGGATAGGGGCTGGAGTGGGGAGGTCGGTAGGCCGGGAATGTAATTGGGGGCTGGTGGGGGGTGGGGGGGTCAGAAGGTCGAAGGGGGGATCAGAGTCCGGGGGTGGGGGGGGGTGGGGTCAGGGGCCAGAGGGGGGAATCGGAGGTCGGAGGCCTTATGGGGGCAGATCAGAGGCCTCGGGGGGAGATCGGAAGGGTCGGGGGGGGGGGGGTCCGATCATGGGGGGTTGGCGAGGGAGGAACGCTGGAAAGTGGAAAGGGACTTACCTCATGGATCCTGGATCCAGCAGCCCTCGCCTCCCTTTAGCTGGCGGGTTCCCCAAGGCCTGGAAAATCCGCCTGCCCACAGTTAAATTTGAAATGGTGGATCACCATAAGGCATGGAGCCTCATTATAATATTTAAAGGACCCCAACTCACCCATTTTTGGGGGTTAAAATTCACTCCAAACTGTTTGGGAGAGGATATGATGGTATGTTGACAACAATGTATTATTTTTCCTAATGAATTAAATCTCCTGATTCATTTGCTACCTAACTGTATATATACATCAGTGTCATGAAAAATTAAATCACTGTGTAATTACTGATGGAAAAATGGAAGCTGCTGATACCAGCTTTGAGCTCAGGTAGTTGTACTTTGTGAGGGTTTAGTTTAAATGTTCAAATTGTCACAGTTACAGCAAGTTGCAGTTTTAGTTCATTGCGGAGAAAATTAAAAATAGAGACAACTGTGTTGATTCATTAATTTGGGTGATAACGCAATAGACATGTTCCAAAATATTAATAGCAGTCTTGGACTAGCTTTGTGTATACGATTTAATTAAAATGGGCCAGAAATTCGGCTCTTGTCGGGTGAGTACGCGCTGTGTACTCACCCGTAAGGCCACCTGAAGTGCCGGTTTCCTGCATGCACTGCGCATGCGCGGGAAACCGGAACTTCCGTTCCCCTGAAGGGAGGGGTTCAGAAGTCGAACGCGTGCGCGGGAGAGGCTGCGCGCACGCAGCGAACTTCATTTTTTTTTCAGGTTTCTCCGGGAGGGTAAGTATGGAGAAGCTGCACTTTTAAAAGGGAGGCGCAAGGCCTGTTTTTAACAAGGTAAGTGGTTAATTAATTACAATTTAAATTTTTTTTCAACAGGTTTATCTTTTTTAGATACTTTAAAGAAAGGTAAGTTTATTTTTAGCACCGTTAAAAAGTATAATTGATTTTTTCAAAAATGTAATTTTTTTTTGTTTAAAGTAGTTAATTTATGTAACTTATAGTTATTTTAAAAATGTGATGGGCCAGAAATTCGGCTTTCCGGCTTCCTGCAGGTGCAAGCATCGCGCGCGTACTTACCTACCGCACCTGCAGTTGTGCTTTGGGCCCACGAGGACTTCGGGTCCTGGGCCTCCTGCAGCTGCCGGCGCGCAGTGCTTGCGTATCCCAGGGGCACAGTTAGTTCGAAGCGTCCCCTGGGATCACGTGGGCCATGGAGAGCCAATCCTAGCAGGGCATTTTCATTCATAGATTTGACAGGAAGACCTGTCAAATCTATGAATAGAGATCGGCCCCAAAACCACACTTAAACTTCAAATACATTTTTTAAAAACATCAGGCCTATGAACAGTTGGATAGCAATATATAGGAATGGGAATCACTAGTGATTTTCTGGTTGCAGTCTGAACAGGAGACAGGTGCGAACAGAAATGTTATTTCCTGGGTGGAGATTGGCAAAGGACTAGGGAGAAGATGGATAGTTAGTGATATGGGAGGGTAATGTGCAGTTGGCAACTTCCTATTTTTCCTGAGACCTTGGCCTGTCTCAGTTAGCTGTGGTGAAGGGTAGGGACAATTGGGCAGCATGCGTGTCAAGGAAGATGCTCATATACTTTTATAAAAGCAAAATACTGTGGATGCTGGAAATCTGAAATAAAAAGAGAAAATGCTGGAAATACTCAGCAGGTCAGGCTGCATCTGTGGAGAGAGTAATAGAGTTAACGGCCAGAATTTTCCAGGGTGGAAGTGGGCGCGATCGGTGGTGGATCGGGTGGGAAAGTTCTTATTTTTGACAGCAGGTCGGGAGCCCGCTGTCATCTCGCTCCCACGCACCTTTGTCCCAAATGTTTGCGGCACTGCACCCAGGTCCTCCTGACCATATCCCTGCTTGTGACCTCCTCTGCAATGTGCAACCAGGCTGTCTTGGTCTCCTGGAGAGGTCTCTTCCGCCCATCGGAAGGGAAGAGACCTGCGTGCTCTGACTCCCTCCATTAGCATATGGAGGGAGTCATCGGAGAGCCTTGGTGCAGCCCTCTGCCTCTGTGCAGTCATTGTCAGTGTTTGCAGCACTCCAATGCTGTAGTGCACTGACAGCATTATGTTAGATTAAACTTCAAATCTAATGTGGCCATGGTCCCTTTAAAGATCCCAGCTGAAAACGCATCATGAATGATGTCACCAGACCCACTCCAGCTCATTGGGCTGGATAACCCACTGGGTGGGCTTAATAGGCCCCATTAAGGTAAGTTCATTTTCTACAGCGGGATGGAGCCAGTAGCGGGGTCGCGAGCCGACGTGGCCACCTACTGCACCGGACCCGCCAAGGTAAAGAAAATTCCGGCCGAACGTTTCAGTTCAGTGACCTCTCATCAGAACTGATTTCTGTGGAAAATCAAGTGAACCTGTACAGAGTGATAACTAGATAATGCAAACCCATGACAATGACCACAACCAGCTATTTGACCTTGTCAGAGCAGTGGAAGCAGAGGACGCGGCCTGTGCTTGAAGGGGGGTAAAATCAAAAATATTTCAGTAAGTGGTCAATCTATGGAACCGATTCCCTAAGCGGATGGTAGAAATAGTTAGTATTGATTCATTCAAATGCAAATTAGATAGATTTCTTTCAGTAGGTAACATTTTAGGATACAGTATATGGATGAGACGTAAACCGAGGCCATGTCTTCTCTCTCAGGTGGATGTAAAAGATCCTGTGGCACTATTTCGAAGAAGAGCAGGGAGTTATCCCCAGTGTCCTGGCCAATATTTATCCCTCAATGAACATCACAAAAAAAACAGATTATCTGGTCAATATCACATTGCATTTGATAGTCAGGGGGATAGACAGGTGTTTCTGCAACTGCCAACGGGAGTTTTTCAAGGTGTGTTGCCTCCCTGGTGCCAGGGTAAAGACCATCATTGAATGGGTGCAGAAGATTTTGCGGGGGAAGGGGAACAGCCAGAAGTTGTGTTCCATGTTGAACCAATGAAATAGGTAGGAAAACATTTGAGATCCTACAGGCAGAGTTTCAGGAGCTATGAATAAAGTTAAAGAGTAGGACAACAAAGGTGGTTATCTCTGGATTACTCCCAGTCCCATGTGCTAGTGAGTATAGGAGCAATAAGATAAGATAGGTTAACACGTGGCTGGAGAAATGGTGCAGGAGGGAGGGTTTCAGATAACTGGGGCATTTGGACCAGTTCTGGGGCTGGAGGGACCTGTACAAGATGGATGGGTTGCACCTCAACAGGGCTGGAACCAATGTCCGAGCGGGGAAGTTAACTAGTGCTGTGGGGGAGACTTTAAACTAATTTGGCAGGGGAGGGACACCAGGATAAAGCAGTAGAGAGGACGTACAAGGTGCACAGAGGACTGGGAGAGTCAAACAGCATCAGAATAAAGAAGAGTTCAGAAATAGGAGGGATCAAACAGAGGGGAAATCCGATGCAGACTAAGATGGGTTTGGAGTGCAGGTGCGTAAATGCATGGTGTGTGGTAAATAAGGTTGGTGAGGTGCAGGCACAAGTAGCAATAAAGGAATTATGATATAATGGCAATAACAGAGACCTGGCTCAAACAAGGTGAGGAATAGATATTTAATATTGCTGGTTGCATTGTATTCAGATAGGGAAGGAAGAAAAGGTATGGGGTAGCAGTATTAATCAGATATACTGTTACAGCACTAGAAAAGAATGATGTATTTGAGAGTTCAAAGTCAGAAACTATTTGGTTACATGTCAGGAACAATAGAGGAGCTATTATGCTGCTGGGTGTATACTATAGGCTACTAAATAGCGGTAAGGAGATAGAGTAGCAAATTTGCAGGAAAACTGCTGCAAGATGCAAGAACTTTAGAGTAACGATAATGGGGGACTTCAATTATTCTAATATAGACTGGGAAAGGATAAAGAGGGGGAGGGGGAGGAATGTCTGAAATGTGTACAAGAGGACTTTCTTGATCAGTTTTATCTCCAGCCAAACGAGGAAGGAAGCAGTGCTGGATCTAGTTCTGGGGAATAAAGTGGGGCAAATGGAGCATGTTTCAGTGGGGGAGCAATTGGGAAACAGTGATCACAATATCATTATGCGGAGATGCCGGTGTTGGACTGGGGTGGACAAAAGTGAGAAGTCGCACAACACCAGGTTATAGTCCAACAGCTTTATTTGAAATCACAAGCTTTCGGCGCGCTGGTCCTTCGTCAGGTGAAGTGAAGAAATACATATGGGCACAGCATAAATAGTCAGAGAACAATGCCAGATGACTACAGTTAATCTTTCTAACTGCCCTTTATCACACCTCGGCAGAGAGACAATCACGGCAATCAAAGGTGTGGATGGTGTCCAACCAGGTCAGTCAGGAAGACATTACATCAAAGACGATAGCAAAATACAACAAAGACAATGAGGTGGGGTCACAATGGGTCAAATGTGGCAGCTGCTGGAGTCTGTATGGAAAACAATTTTTTTTTTAACTTTTTTTGCTGGAAATTACAGCAGGCCGCATCTGTGTAGAGAGAACAAGCCAGCGACGACTCGAGTCTGGATGACTCTACGTCAGGTGGGGTTACATGTAGCATGACATGAACCCAAGATCCCGGTTGAGGCCGTCCTCATGGGTGCGGAACTTGGCTATCAGTTTCTGCTCGATGATTTTGCGTTGTCGTGTGTCTCGAAGGCCGCCTTGGAGAACGCTTACCAGAAGATCCGAGGCTGAATGTCCTTGACTGCTGAAGTGTTCCCCGACTGGGAGGGAACACTCCTGCCTGGCGATTGTTGCACGGTGTCCGTTCATACGTTGTCGCAGTGTCTGCACGGTCTCGCCGATGTACCATGCTCTGGGGCATCCTTTCCTGTAACGTATGAGGTAGACAACGTTGGCCGAGTCACATGAGTATGTACCATGTACCTGGTGGGTAGTGTCCTCATGTGTGATGATGGTATCTGTGTTGATGATCTGGCATGTCTTGCAGAGGTTGCCGTGGCAGGGTTGTGTGGTGTCGTGGTCGCTGTTCTCCTGAAAGCTGGGTAATTTGCTGTGAATGATGGTACTTTTGAGGTTAGGCGGCTGTTTGAAGGCAAGTAGTGGAGGTGTGGGGATGGCCTTAGCGAGGTGTTCGTCGTCATCGATGACACGTTGAAGGCTGCGAAGAACATGGCGTAGTTTCTCCGCTCCGGGGAAGTACTGGACGACGTAGGGTACTCTGTTGGTTGTGTCCCGTGTTCGTCTTCTGAGGAGGTCTATGCGATTTTTCGCTGTGGCCCGTCAGATGCGGCCTACTGTAATTTCCAGCAAGAAAAGTTAAAAAAAAATTGTTTTCCATACAGACTCCAGCAGCTGCCACATTTGACCCATTGTGACCCCACCTCATTGTCTTTGTTGTATTTTGCTATTGTCTTTGATGTAATGTCTTCCTGGCTGACCTGGTTGGACACCATCCACACCTTTGATTGCCGTGATTGTCTCTCTGCCGAGCTGTGATAAAGGGCAGTTAGAAAGATTAACTGTAGTCGTCTGGCATTGTTCTCTGACTATTTATGCTGTGCCCATATGTATTTCTTCACTTCACCTGATGAAGGAGCAGCGCTCCGAAAGCTTATGATTTCAAATAAAGCTGTTGGACTATAACCTGGTGTTGTGTGACTTCTCACAATATCATTAGGTTTAGAGTAGTAGAAAAGGACGAGTAAAAATAAACTGTAAAAATACTCAACTGGAGGAGAACTAAATTCAGTGAGTTGAAAAGGGATCTGGCCCAGGTGGATTGGAATCAAATATTGGCAGGGTTAAACAGTAAGTGAGCAATGAGACGCCTTCACAGAGGAGATATAGACACGGCTAGACACATTCCCACAAGGGGGAAAGGAAGGGCATCCAAAGATAAAGGTCCATGGATGATTAAAGAAATAGAGATTAAAATTAAACAGGAAAAGGAGGCTTATGATAAATGTCAGGTTCATAATTCAGTAGAGAACTAAGCTGAAGACAAAAAGTACAGAGAACTGAAAAAGGAAATAAGAGGGACAAAGCGAGTATATGAGAATAGATTAGCGGCTAGCATAAAAAGGAACCCAAAAGTCTTTTATAAACACATAAATAGTAAAAGGGTAGTCAATGGAAGTGTCAGCTGATTAGGGACAAAAAAGTAGATCTTATTGTGGAGGCAGAGGGCATGGCTGAGGTACTAAATGAGTATTTTGCATCTGTCTTCACTAGAGAAGAGGATGCTGCCAATGTCATAGTAAAGGAGGAGATGGTAGAGTATTGGATAAGATTAAAAAAAATATAAAGAGGAGATACTTAAATGGTTGGCAGCGCTCAAAGTAGAAAAGTCACTCAGTCCGGATGGGATGCATCATAGGTTGCTGGAGGATGTAAGGGTGGAAATTGTGGAGGCTCTGGCCACAATCTTCCAATCCTCATTAGATATGGGAGTGCTCCCAGAGGACTGGAGGATTGCAAATGTTACACACCTGTTTAAAAAAGGGGAAAGGGATAAATCCGGTAACTACAGGCCAGTCAGCCTAACATTGGTGGTGGGGAAACTTTTAGAGACAATAATTCAAACAAAATTAATTGGCATTTAGAAAAGTATGGACTAATAAATTAAAGTCAGCACGGATTTGTTAAAGGCAAATCGTGTTTGACTAATTTGATCGAGTTCTTTGATGAGGTAATGGAGAAGGTTAATGAGGGGAGTGTGGTTGATGTGTACATTGACTTTCAAAAGATACCACTTAATAGACTAGTTAGCAAAATTAAAGTCCACGGGATTAAAGGGACAGTGACAGAATGAATAAAATATTGGCTAAGTGACGGAAAGCAGAGAGTAGTGGTGAACAATTGTTTTTCAGACTGGTGGGAAGTGTGCAGTGAGCAGTAATAGGACCACTGCTCTTTTTGATATATATTAATGACCTGGACTTGGGTATACAGGACATAATCTCAAAGTTTGCAGCTGACACAAAACCTGGAAATGTAGTAAACAATGAGAAGGATAGTAACAGGCTTCAGGAGGACATGGACACACTGATGAAATGGGTGGACACGTGGCAGATGAAATTTAACATAGTGAAGCTTGAAGTGATACATTTTGGTAGGAAGAATGAGGAGAGGCAATATGAACAAAATGGTACAATTTTAAAGGGGGTGCAGGTACAGAGAGACCTGGGGTGCATGTACACAAACCTTTGAAGGTGGCAGGATAAGTTGAGAAGGCTGTTAAAAAAGCATGTGTGATCATTGGCTTTATTAATCGAGAAATAGAGTAGTTATGGAAGTTATGCTAAATCTTTATTAAGCATTGGTCAGGCCTCAGCTAGAATATTATTTTCAGTCTGGGCACCACACTTTAGAAAGGATATCAAGGCCTTAGGTGTAGAAGAGATTTACTAGAATGGTGCCAGGGATGAGGAATTTCAGTTATGTGGATAGACTGGAGAAGCTGGGGTTGTTCTCCTTAGAGCAGAGAAGGTTAAGAGGAGATTTGATTGAGGTGTTCAAAATCATGAATGATTTTAATAGAGTAAATATGGAGAAACTGTTTCCAGTGGCAGATGGGTTGGTAACCAAAGGACACGGAGTTAAACTGATTGGCAAAAGAAGCAGAGGTGACATAAGGAAACATTCTTTTACGCAGCGAATTGTTGTGATCTAGAATGCACTTCCTGAAAGGGTGGTGGAAGCAGATTCAATAATAACATTCAAAAGAGAATTGGATGAATACTTGAAGGGCAAATATTTACAGGACTATGGGTGAAGAGCAGGGGAGGGGAATTCATTGGCTAGCTCAAACAAAGAGGCAGCAGAGGCACGATTCTATGAGTTAACACCTCAAAGAATTAAACCTCCATTATCAGTCCCTCATGATACTTCAGAGGGAAAATGCATCATGTGGGGCAGCACTGACATTTACGGATCGAGCAGGCTCTAGCTTTGATCTCTCATTTGTGCTGAGTTAAGCAATTTTAACGAGGCAGTTTTGGGGTCTTCAATTGGCTTCATTGGCTTTAAATAGAGCAGGAAAGATTAGCCAGATTTCCCAGCTCAATTCTTATTCAGTGACTTCTGCTGAAAACTGTGTATGTGTGGATGGTGGATCAGGAGAGTCTTAGTTGTGATGGCCCTCACTGTTAGCTGACATGCACAGCCCATGCTGACACATGAAGAACGGTAACATGGTTAAGTCACCAATGGGCTTCTATCACTTGTGGAGTTGTACCTCATTTAAGAGGCAACACCATCAGTAGAGGAAGGGAGATTTTTTAAATTTCACATTTAGACTGAAAAAAATTGATTAAAAAATACAAAGAAAGGTAATGTTCAATAAGATTAAAATGATAAGGGCAATGGTACACAATGAAAGCCTTTAATAGGGAAATTATGTTACTAGGTGCAGACTAACTGAGCATTACCTCCTGACAGTTTGATCAAATAGAGAATATGGCAAGTTTAAAGTCAGTTACTGTAATCAGCTCAACTTGAAATTGTTGCATTCTTGACATTCATTTAAAGGATCTTTAATCTAAAGAAGGTGCCGAATTCTCACTTTTCACATTGTGAGGAAGACATGAAACTAGCTGAATACATTGCAATAATGATTACCATATTCAATCTCTTTCCATCAAGAGGACTCAAAGGAAATGTTTTCAAGTTTAATTAACAGGGACAGTCAGTGGACAGACAGAGATTAAGGTGCAATATTTAGAAACAATCTGATGCCATAGGGGCATCTGTGGCTTCTATTATTCAGTTATTCTGTACAGCAGGATTATGACTGCAACATCATTTGAATCAGTGATTTGGGATCAATTTCAAATAAGTGCTGAAAAATGAAGTAATAAGTTTTTCCCCAAAACCGGGGGGTGTTTCAGAGCAAATCAATCCTCGTGGTTAAATCCCTCCATGACCTCGCCCCTCCCTTTCTCTGCAACCTCTTTCAGACCTACAGGGCTCCTTCCCCTCGTACTATTCACTCTTCTGACTCTGGCCTCTTGTGCACCCCCAGCCGCTCCACCGTCGACAGCTGTGCCAAGGTCCCATACTCTAGAAATTCCTTCCCTAAACCTTCTGTCTCTCCACCTTCTTCCCACATGGACCATGACCTCTGGCGTTCCCCTCCACCTCCCCTCCCCCCACAAAAAAAAATTGTTCTGCAACCTCTCAGTGGTTTTCTTTACCCAGGGAGGCAACACACTATGTGGGGTTCACGTCAGCGGTTGCAGAAACGACTGTCTATCTCCTGCAATAAGGAATCCCCTATGACCACTGCATTTCTACACTTTGGTGTGCCCCCTGTGCAGTCATTTGTCCCACAGTGCCATGGATGTGCTCTAGACTGCACTCCCCTGAGGTGTAGTCACCCTCACTGGTATTCAGCACTGAAAACCGGTTTGAGAGTGCCACACTCCCGGAGGATTCCTGCACTGCCTGCCTCTTCCTACCTTGCTGGATGGCCACCCACTTACTATCCTCCTGAACTCTCTGTAGCTATATACATATAGCTGTTATACATTACTCAGTTCCTCAGTTCAGAGTTAAAATATTTCTTCCTGGGAGTTCTGTGTAGACCTTATGTAATGGTAAAGAAATTACGATGTAGATTTTAATATTACAGGAATATGAAACTTCTCAAAATATTAAACTTGTGTCGTTTGCTGTAAAGTAATATATAAGGTTATCACATGGCCCTTATTGATAGCTAACAGGATGTATATAGTTGATAGGCAGGGAGTTATCCTACATTGTTCCAGAGCAATGATTGTCCTGTAGATGAGGGATATGGAATCAGAAGATTGGGAATGACCCAGCCGTACAGAACAGTTTCTCTGGTATAACAACAGAAAACGCTGGAAAAACTCAGCAGGCCAGGCAGCATCCGTGGAGAGAGAAACAGAGTTAACGTTTCAGGTCAAAGACCTTTCGTCAGAACTGGAAAACATTTTCCAGTTCTGACGAAAGGTCTTCGACCTGAAACGTTAACTCTGTTTCTCTCTCCATGGATGCTGCCTGGCCTGCTGAGTTTTTCCAGCGTTTTCTGTTGTTATTTCAGATTTCCAGCATCCGCAGTATTTTGCTATCGTATTAGTTTCTCTGGTATATCTGGTTAGCAGATTTGTCTGAGGGTGTTGCATTATAGGCCTAGAAATTGGGACATTTAGTGCCCGCTAGGCAGCCTACTAAGGCCTCAAAATGGCAGGCAGGAAGCGCGCACACCTCCGACCAGAAGTGCGCCGACCACCATATTGGGTAAGGACAAACAAGAGGTGTCCATTACCCATGCTTGAAGCGGGCGTTAAGTCCTTTGCATATGCTAACATGGGGCCTATAGCCTGCTTGAGGTCCCTGCTCCAACACTGGTTTGCCCTGAGGCAGCTCATGCCATCGAGGGCTGCAATTAGGGAAACCAGCCCTATGGAACGCCTGCCGACCTGAATGTGGTCCTGTTGACCCCACGTTAAAGCACCCGATTGTCACTCCCGACCCCCCTCATCACCACTACTCCCAACCCCCGATCTTCCTCCTCTGTCCTCGACTTCCAATCACCCTCCCCCCAGCTCTTGATCATGGCCTCCTGGCACCCCTGACCTTGACCCACAGCCCCAACCTGACCTGTGGCCCCAACCCGACTCCGGGACCCACTTATCTGAGGGCCGCTATCTGGGTGTCCATTCAATGTAATGATCATTCTTTCTGTTAAGAAATCTTAAATTTTTCCTTTAATAATTTGAACCTGCATCCCCTTGTCCTGCTTTCACATGAATGTCTCCCTTGTGTCTGGCTGACTGGATACGATACTCAAGATAATACCAGAAATGGCCTAACGTGCTAAAAATTGTGTCTGCAACAATCCTGCTGAACTCAGGGAAACAGAAAGTCTTAATGCTAAGAATCATGGGTATTTCAAACAGTAGTTTGAGGAAAAAGGGCCTTTCACTATCAGAGCAGATAGACCTAGCCTGCCAAGGTCCAAAGCCCAATGTATACATTACATTTTTCAAGCCAGTTAACTGGGGGGACTCAAAGAAATGCTTTTATTTGGTGTCGGCTGTCTATCATCAACTTATAAAAGATGGTGGACTAGAAATTCGTCTCGGGCAGTGGCACAAAACAGGTGGTATCGGACTGGCTGCTCGTTATACGCAGTGCCCGATATTCAGTTCCAGCACTTGATATTTAATTCCACAATGGAACTGAATATCAGGCACTGTGTATAACAGGCAGCTGATCCGATACCGCCTGTTTTGCACCACTGCCCAAGACAAATTTCTAGGCCGGTGTTTAGAACTCTCAAACCAGACTGATAGCTGGTTGGAGAAAGAGGGAAGTTCAGCAAGGCTTAGATAAATCTGGAGAAGAGTTCAGGAAGTTAAAGAAAGGAATAACTTGTGGAGCAAGACTTTGAAACTGATAAAAATGTTAAGAGTGAGACTTCAAGTTTAGGAAGTCTGGCCAGAGTAGACAAATATTTAAATGTATAACTTGTACGTAAGTTGAGCTTCCATGACCACAAGGAAACAGAAATTAGAACTGGCTCTAGTCCAAATATATCAGACGTGCAAGGTTGAATCTACCCAGAAGCAAGGCAGATGATGCAGGAGGAAAGGGATACCACATCCACTGATGTCCCCAGAGGTGAATGTGAGTGACCGCAAGAGAGACAACTCTACCATGCTGACTTGGAAGGGATAGGTTGTATGAGATCAAGGAATCATTGTTTAACCTACGAGCTTACCAGCAATATACTGAATTAGACTTTAACATATCCAATTGACTTGTTATTCAAAGTTATTAACTTGCCAGCAATACAGTGAGTTTAACCAGAAATGAAACTTACCAATTTTATATCAATCTTGGGCCTTGAGTACAACAGAAATTGAAAAGTTGCTGTTGGAGATGTGCCGCTTTGCCTTAGCTTCACGAAAATGGCATCTCGCTGTCTGGCTCCACATTCAAATCCATTGAGCAGCATGAAGTTCCTGTACTTGCGCAGTAGATTCGAGTAAACTCGCCATAGAAATTAAGTCAAGTCATTGTAAGTCTAATTACACTTTTAACAGCATGATAAGTTTTACTTACTGCCATTCAACCTCTCCAGCTCTGAAAATTAACTATTACAAGTGTGGAGTTCATTCCTTCAGATTTTAATTGTTGGAGATGTAAAAAAAATAAAATAATAATTTTTTTAACTTTTTCTTTCTGTCTCTTTTTTCTCTCTCTCTCTTCATCCAGTCTTTCTTTCCTTCTCTTTATTTCTGTTTATGTACCTGATTTGACATTGGATTTACCACTCTAGCTTACACTTCCTCGTTCAGAGCTTGCGCTGTTCGTTTCACAATCCTTCAATCTGATTGGTTAAGGAGATGCACAGTTCTTGCTCTGTTCACTTAGGACCCAGGTGCCCTGTAGAGGGCGCCGTACCATTTCCATTGGCTGATTAAGATTGGCTGTCATTATGCTTGACCGAAGGCTGTGTTGCTGGGCAAATTCCGTAATCAACAATCGAACTTTTGCGGCTACAAGCTATTTACAGATAAGGAAGTAGACAATGAGGTGTTACGAAGCTACAATCAAGACATCCTGAAAGGAAACCTGCAAGACAGAACACAAGTCAACAACCTTTGCACAATGCATATTGTGTTGCTGATCACCTCTGCAAACTTTGCAACCCTCTCAGACATTGTTGAAGTGGCCTTGAGTCTGATAAGGAGAGAAAGACGTTAATAGCTGACAATAGCCAGTGGACTCAGGACACAATGGAAGAATGCCAAATCGACCAACTCCTCCCACTTACCGGAGAAAGGAGGGAACGCCCCTTTGCAGCACAGAGTGGGTTACCGAGAAGAATAAAAGACAATGCCCAAAAAGATAATACGATAGCAAAATACTGCGGATGCTGGAAATCCGAAATAATAACAGAAAAGATAACTTCACTGCAGTCGGAAAGAGGTGGCCTGGCCAGTCATCTCACCTATGAGGACCTGCTGCAGTCAGAAGAGGGGTGTGACTTGGTCGGTTGACCCAAAGAACGTACAATCAACATGAACTGACCATCCATGGGTGATCATATGTATGTATCCACAACATATGTTAGTGGTGACGGGCATTGTATTGCTACCAGTTTAGTTTTGACATTGTATTGTAACCTTTGATCTCTGACGTCTCAATAAAGTTGAGTTAAGTCAGAATCCGCGTTTGTGTCAATTGCTCACTTATAATTCTCGGGTCAGAATCTTAAACATGTGACGTCCTGAAAGGAAACGTCTTACACCAGCAACTTGCAGTGCAAAATATCGTCAACATTAAATGGGCAAGGGCATGGCTAACTAATGGCGAGCGCCATTCATTGACCGGTTACAGGAATACTTGTGTACCTTTAATGTTTAATCTTAAGATGGTGTTAATCATATTATCATAAGTGTGATAATAAAAAAGATTATTTCACAATGTTGTTGTCTGGTTTCTTCTTTGATGACATTGGCAAGGGTTAACTCATTTACTCAGCAATGTAATAAGGGATATAGACAGGTTAAGTGAGTGGGCAGTAAGGTGGCAGACGGAGTATAATGTTGGGAAATGTGAGGTTATTCGCTTTGATAGGAAGAACAGAAAAACAGAATATTTTTTAAATGGTGAGAAACTATTAAATTTTGATGTTCAGAGAGATTCAGGTGTCCTCGTACAGGAAACACAGAGGGTTAACATGCAGGTGCAACAAGCAATTAGGAAGGCAAATAGCATGTTGGCCTTTATTGCAAGGGGGTCAGAGTACAAGAGTAAGGAAATCTTGTTACAAATGTACAGCGCTTTGGTGAGACCACACCTGGAGTACTGTGCACAGTTTTGGTCTCCTTATCTGAGGAAGGATATACTTGCCTTAGAGGCGGTGCAATGAAGGTTCACTAGATTGATTCCTGGGATGAGAGAGTTGTCCTATGAGGAGAGATTGAGTAGATTGGGCCTATAATCTCTGGAGTTTAGAAGAATGAGAGGTGATCTCTTTGAAACATTTAAGATTCTGAGGGGGATTGACAGGGACATTAAAGGTACACAAGTGTTATTAACTAATTGAATTAATAGCCCTACGTTTACAAAGGCAAGTTGTTTCCCCTGGCTGGAGAGTCTAGAACTAGGGGGCATAGTCTCAGGATAAGGGGCCGGCCTTGTAAGACTGAGGTGAGGAGGAATTTCTTCACTCAGAGGGTTGTGAATCTTTGGAATTCTCGATCCCAAAGGGCTGGATGCTGAATCGTTGAGTATAGTCAAGGCTGAGATAGATAGATTTTTAGACTCTAGGGGAATCAAGGGATATGTGGAGCAGGCGGGAATGTGGAGTTGAGGACGAAGATCAGCCATGATCTTGCTGAATGGCAGAGCATGCTTGTGTGGCCATATGAACTACTCCTGCTCCTAATTCTTAAGTTCTTATGTACCGTGTCTTCTAAAAGGGTGATTCGGTTGTGTAACTGTTCAGATTATTTGGATCAGTTAATGTAAGATGGTTCTAATAGGCAGGATGTGAACCCTAGATATGATAAATCTCCCTGTGCATCTTTGATGAGATGTTAAGGTGCAGGGCTTAGAATCCATCTGGTCCCCTTACTAATCTTTAAAGCTTTCAAGAAAAGAAGACCTCCATTTATATCGCATCTTTCACAACCTCAGGACATCAAAAGCACTTTACAGCCAATGAAGTACTTTTGAGTTGTAGTTACTGTTGTAGTGTAAGAATTTAGCAGCCTTCGTGCCAGCCGTGGCTCAAAGGTAGCACTCTTGCCTCTGAGTCAGAAGATTGTGGATTCAAGTCCCACTCCAGAGACTTAGGCCGGAATTTTCTCAAGGTAGGCAGGTTGGGGGCCTCCGAGACGGGTGGGAAACCCGGGAGGTCTGCAGCCAGCCAGATTGAGCGGGCTGCGGGCAGGTGGGCCTCAGAAGCGAGGGGCCAGTCCGAGGGAAGGATGGAGGTCGGCAATCAGCTGGGGTCGGGAATCGTGGGGGGTGGGAGAGGATCGGCCGGGGTCAGGGATCGTGGGGGGTGGGAGAGGATCAGCCAGGGTCGGGGATCGTGGGGGGGGGGGAGGATCGGCAGGGGTCGGGGATTGCGGGGGGGTCGGACAGGGATCGGGGGAAAGGAGTCGGCCGGGGATCGGCACGGGGGGAGAGAAGATCAGGGCTGGCCACTGGATGATTATCGCCAGCCTCATCATCGTTGGGGGGTGAGGCGGAGGCCTGAGGCAGGGGTGAAGCCTGGGGCAGGGGAGGCCGGGGGTGGGGGATGCCTTGGCGGGGGGTGGGGGGAAGGCCTGGGGAGATGATCGGAAGATGTGTGTGGGGTCTCCAATCGTGGGGGGTTGGTTAGGTAGGGACCCTGGATCGAGGAGGTCGGTATTAAGCCACTTACCTCCTGGATGCAGCAGTCCCCACTTCTGTTTAACTGCCGGGTTTCACGAATTGTGCGAAACCCATCCACCGGCAGTTAAACATTAAATGGAGGGGAAAAAGGAGGCTTCCAGCTTCATTACAATATTAAAATTGAGTTAACCCACCCCCCGGGAACGGATTGGTCGCCCACCCCCGTCCCGCCTCTGTCAAAACCGGAAGTGGGCATGTCAGAGGCGGGATCAGGTCAGGAATACCCTTTTTAACACTTTAACTGCCCCCACGCTCCAAACCCACCCACCCATGCCTTAAGCATTTAATCTAGACTGACATTCCAGTGCAGTACTGAGGAAGTGCTACACTGTCAGAGGTGCTGTATTTTGGATGAAGCAGATGCCCCAGGTAAACATAAAAGATCCCATGGCAATATTGGAAGAAGTGCAGGAAGTTCTCCCCTATGTCCTGGCCAATATTTATCCTTCAACCAACATCACTAAACACAGGGGGATGCACGCGGACGGCCGTCTCGAGTGCCGAGGAGATGAGAGGAGCAGATCTGCTCCTCCTGTCGCCACATGAATTAAAAACATAATCAATCTTACTTTTTTGGTGGCGGCCGGTTCCTGGTTTGCATCCACGCCAGGTGAAGCTGAGCAGAGTAGGCCCAGCGTCTGCTTCGCTCCTTGGGACATCAATTTCCCTAAAAAGCCTTTATTCTCCTAATTTTCATACATAAGGGGTTAATGCCTGTTTTTGGAAGCTGCCAAGGATGCCTGAAAATCGTCTGACCTAATTTCGGGTTGGACGCCTTTCAGCCATCGTTGGTCCCTGAAATGGGGCCTCGTTGCGTCCATTTTATGCCCCTAAAATGGGTGCAACAATTTCAATGCCTTAGCTGGTCATTTAACTGACCTTCCAGGTCTTGTTACAATATTTTGCGATTTTGATTGGCTATTATTTATGGAACAGGTATGATGTTCCTTTGCTGCTGATTCGTATCTCTCACCTTGTTATGTCAATATTGATTGAAATGTCTGAGTCCAAGTTTTTCATGTATATGAGGTTAGTGAGTTATGCAGTTGTACGAAAGGCAGATATTTAGAGATATTTAGTAGACGAGAATCATATATGTATAACTTCAAGTGTAGCCATTGACCAAATAATATTACCCATAATTACTCCTGGGTAACTAGAAAGCTAAGACTTGTTCAAAATGTAGCTGCAGACAGTCAAAAGCAGTTTTGACTAAGTTTTGATAACAAACAGCCACAGACTGCGAGTGAAGGTTAAATCATTAAATAACATATTAAAATGCTGAATAGAACTTAGAATTCGCTTAACAAAACTAATTGCAACAATATTTAAAGGATAATTAGTATAAATTCCAATAAAATGAGAGAGATCATGGAGATAAAGTATTTATCTGGTAGATTAAAGTGAGATAGTTTGGATACCTCAAGACTAGTGAAACAGCACTGATATGGGCCCTTGGTATAAAGGCCTTGTACCAGGGAAGCTAGAAATGAAAGAGATAAAGTAAATTCCAATGGGGTGAAAAACTATAAATAAGATAACACTGAACATGGCAAAGTTGGTGGAAAAGTACTGGAAAGGCGGGATGCTACCTGAGTCTGAGTGACAATGGTATTTTGACCATTAGAACCAATTAAAAAAGGTGATTTTGTTAAAGACCATATATGGACACTGGCCAAACCAACTTTTGATAAGAAAAGGGTTAAAACCTCGATACTCAAAGAACTACTTTACACAGACGTACTGCGAGGACAAAGGAACAGACTTAAGACAACGTCATCTGTGTCCGAGAGATTCCAGAGACCTAGGGCTGCGAGCTACTCGTTAAAACTATCGCCTAATATTAAGTATTTTACGCTGTATGCTTAATAAATCTTGATCAATTGCTCAAACATACTGGCTGCTGCCTATTGGTGTCTTGTCCAAGAACTCAGAGATCATTAAGATCTTACACAGTCCTCTCAGATCTTGTTCAATTTCTCCTCAATACCTGTTCACCTACTGTAAGAATTTCATAGGATCTTATATCTATTTCTTTCTGGATCTCTGTGTTGTTCCACTATTTCACATGGTCTAGTAGTATCACTAGTCACCGCATCCCTCCCCCTCAAAAGATAAAAGATCTTTGCCTCCAATTTTATGACAAGAAGAACCTGTATTAAAATAGTATCTTACACAACTTCAGGACTTCACAGCCAATGAGGTACTTTTAACATGTAGTCATTGTTGGGTAATATAGGGAAATATGGAGGTGATGGTGTTCCCATGTACCTGCTACTCGTGTCCTTCTGGGTAGTGGAGTTCACTGATTTGGGAATTGCTGATAAGAAGCCTTGTAGATAGTACACACTGCAGCCACTGTACGGTGGTGGTGGAGAGGGTGGATATTTAGGCATATACAAGAATTTTAATATATAGATATACACAGATGGTTGACCAAGTTGCGCACAGCAAGATCCCTCAAACGGCAATAAGATAAATGCCCAGATAATCTGTTTTAGTGATGTTGCTTGAAGGACCAAATGTTGGCCAGGATAACTCCCCTGTTCTTCAAATAGTGCCATGGGATCGGAGAGGACAGACATCTTGGTTTAACATCTGATCTAAAAGCACTCCAGTGTCAGCCTAGATTGTGTCTCTCGAGTGCAATACCTTCTAACTCAGAGTTGAGAGTTAAGCCAAGGTTGCCACTTAATAAAAAGTCTGTTTGTGATTACTGTCACGGAGCTTTTTTTGTACACTTTCAGTTTGACAAAATGGGCTGTTGTCATTACTAGAATCTTCATTCTACTGTTGATTCACCTCTGGACCGGGTCTCATCCCTTTCCTTGTATAAATGCATTCCTGTAATTCAACATCACTAAGTAAAAGTCTGCCTTCACTATCTTTGCTGTTTTTTCTTTAGAGAATTTGATGCTTGGACTGTCCTTTTAGCTTTTCCATTATACTGTGGATATCCTGACCAGGAAGAAAAATGATCCAAATTCCATTCTCTGAGGTAAACTGGGCTATCGTCTGAAAAATAAAAATCCAGTATTTCATGTCTTGTAAATTAACTTTTGAATTTTCATTTAGATACAGTGTAGTCAATAAATACTCAGCAATTCGAATTATAATCAACAGAGATCAGATAGTCATTACCACCAAAAACAAACAAAATTGATTCCAACTCTTCACCACAGGCAATCAGATCTTCTTCCACTGTCCAGTTTCTAGTGTCTGACAAAGATCACATTTCTCAAAACAATCTTCCTTTTCCGCATTCATCCTTTCCAATAAACATATTTGTTTCCCTTTCCCAAACAACCCTTTACTTCACTGAAGGATATGATGCAGCATATTCCTGTGGGATGGAGGAATATGCTGCATCATATCCTTTCTCGGTGTCTTTAGAATGATTGCTCATTCTCCTCTAATTTTTGTCTGAATACTAAGTTCATCTGTAAAATGACAGAATTGAACAGGTAGAGCTGGAACTTCTCCCTTGCTCTGTGGCCAACCATCTGTGTATATCTATATATAAAAAATCTTGTGTAAGCCTAAACATCCACTACTAGCGTACCATGGCTGCAGTGTGTACTACCTACAGGAAGCACTGCAGCAAATTGCCAAGGCTTCACCTCATAAACCCATGACCTCCACCAACCAGAAGGATAAGGGCAGCAGGTGCATGGAAACACCATCAATTTCAAGTTCCCTTCCAAGTCACACACTATCCTGACTTGCATATATATCGCCGTTCCTTCATTGTTACTGGTCAGAATCCTGGAATTCACGTGTGGGAGTACCTTCACCACACGGACTTCAGCGGCTCAAGAAGAAGGCCCACTATCACCTTCTCTAGAGCAACTAGGGATGACGAATAAATGTCTGTCTTGCCAGTGATGCCCACATCCAGAGAATGAATAAAAATAAATGCATGCACTTCCTGTCCAATTTCCTGTTGTCACAATTTTTGGTTACAATTTTACGTCAACATTTCACATGGAAATCTTGGGGTAAAGAAAGAAAGAAACAACTTGCATTTATATAGCACCTTTCAAGACCTCAGGACGTCCCAAAGTGCTTTACAGCCAATGAAGTACTTTTGAAGAGTAGACACTGTTGTAATGTAGGTAAACACGGCAGCCAATTTGCGAACAGCAGGGTCCCACAAACAGCAATGAGATATATGACCAGATAATCTGTTTTATTGTTGTTAGTTGAGGGATAAATATTGACCAGGACACCAGCAAGAACTCCCCTGAGCTTCTTCTAATTAGTGCCATGACATCTTTTACATCCACCCGAGAGGGTAGATGGGGCCTCGGTTTAATGTCTCACCCGAAAGGTGGCACCTCCGACAGTGCAGCATTCCCTCAGTACTGCACTGGAGTGTCAACCTAGATTATGTGCTCAGGTCTCTGGAGTAGGATTTCAACCAACAACCTTCTAACTCAGAGATGAGAGTGCTACCACTGAGACAAGGTTGACACCCTATCGGCAAAGTTCTAGTAAAATAAGTATTGTATTTCTGTAACATTCATAGATTGGGGAATTTCTAAAACTACTCTGATCTTATCTGGATCTGGTTACAGCCCCAGGACATCACTGCAGGAGTTCCTCAGGGCAGTGTCCTAGGCTCAAACATCTTCAGCTGCTTCATCAATGACCTTCCCTCCATCATAAGGTCAGAAGTGGGGATGTTTGCTGATGACTGCACAGTGTTCAGTTCCATTCACAACTCTGCAGATAATGAAGCAGTTCATGCCCACATGCAGCAAAACCTGGACAACATTCAGGCTTGGGCTGAGAAGTGTTAAGTAACATTCACACCACGCAAGTGCCAGGCAATGACCATCTCCAACAAGAGTCTAAACACCTCCCCTTGCCATTCAACAGCATTACCATTGCCGAATGCCCCACCATTAACATTCTGGGGGTCACCATTTACCAGAAACTTAACTGAACCAGCCACATTAATACTATGGCTACAAGAGCAGATCAGGAGCTGGATGTTCTGCTGCGAGTGGCTCAACTCCTGACTCCCAAAAGCACTTTCCACCATCTACAAGGCACATGTCAGGAGCATGATGGAATACTCTCCACTTGCCTGGATGAGTGCAGCTTCAACAACCATCCAGGACAAAGCAGCTCGACACCATCCAGGACAAAGCAGCCTGCTTTATTGTCACCCCATCTGCCACCTTAAACATGCACTCCCTTCACCACCGGTGCACTGTGGCTGCAGTATGTACCATCTACAAGATGCACTGCAGCAACTCCCCAAGGCTTCTTCACCAGCATCTCCCAAACCCGCGACCTCTACTGCTAAGAAGTACAAGGGCAGCAGGTGCATGGGAACGCCACCACCTCCAAGTTCCCCTCCAAGTCACACACCATCCTGACTTGGAAATATATCGCCATTCCTTCATCGTCGCTGGGTCAAAATCCTGGAACTCTCTCCCTAATAGCACTGTGGGAGTACCTTCACCACACAGACTGCAGCGGTTCAAGAAGGCGGCTCACCACCACCTTCTCGAGGGCAATTTTGGATGGGCAATAAATGCTGGCCTTGCCAGTGATGCCCACATCGCATAAATGAATAAAAAAAAAATCTTGGTTTGCAATAAGATCAAAACTTATTGGAGCCATACTTCATCTCATCATTGTTGATTTTAGATTTTTTTCATGCATCCTTCCATGAAGACCATGAATGTTCCATCATGACCATTGCCATTTTCAACTGTGCCACTTTCACTATATGTTATCTGCAACGTTCTTTACTGCTGGCAATTACTTGGTCCTGCCCACACTGAAATTCTTCTGGTGTGCTAGATATACCGAAAGGTATATGCAACCATCTGCACCTACCAAATAGAGTATGAATCTATATAAGTATAAATTAGGAGATTTTTTCATCAAAATCTTTGTGCTAAAATTGGTTATTTGAATCCAAGACAGTGGATAATTTCATTTGCCTTAAACCTGATAATATTTCTTCAATGGTAATTATTGGATAGTGACTTTTCCTGTTGAAATCTCTAGATTCATATTTACCAGGATATTGATGACGACTAGGCTTGATACTCCAAAGTATTGACGTACTTGCTGGACCAATTACCTTCAGCTTTCAAGTTCCTGCCTTTTACTGCAGCAGGTACTTTCCTGGGCAGACAAATCTTTATGATATTGTTGTAGGTGATATTCTCCCTTGAGCCAGCCCATTCCTCGAAGAGGCATCTTTACTGAGTTGCTCTATGGTGTATGGATCTTACTTCAGTTGTATTGGGAAGTATATTTTTGTACCAAACCCTGAATAGATGCATTTGTTGCTTTCAAGCAAAGGTATATATTTGCAGTCTGCACTGAGTACAAATTCTGTGGGGCATTTTCTCACCATTCTTTTGGCACACTTAATTCCCTTTGCAGGATTCTAGAGCTTTGAGGCTAGATATTTTTTACACATTGCTGGGATCTGGCATGTTTTTTCAAGGTGATACATGCTCAGACCTCATAATTACTTCACAGTGATTGAATTGCAGGTTGTGCCACAATCTAACTGCAGTTTAACTGGTCTGCTTCGAATATTCATAGTGGCAGGAATGACTAACTCTTCGATCGGGCACTCCTCATAATGGGTGGTGCTCCCACAGAGCACCTGTCAGGAAGGGCCTGTATCCGTTGATATTACATTCATTACTATTAATAAAAGAAAAACTTGCATTTATATAGCACCTTTCATGACCTCAGGACATCAAGAGCTTCACAGCCAATGAAGTACTTTTTTAAAGTGTAGTCACTCCTGTAATGTAGGAAACGCAACAGCCTACCATGCACAGCAAGGTCCCACAAAACAGCAATAAGATAAATGACCAAAAAATCTGTTTTTGATGGTGTTGGCTGAGGGATAAATGTTGGCCAAGAAACTGGGAGAATTCCTCTGCTCTTCTTTGAAAAGCGCCGTGAGATCTTTTCCATCCACCTGAGAGGGCAAGCTTCAAGTATCTGGGGCTGAATTTTGCCGGCGCTCAGAGGGCGGATTCGGAGGCGGGTCCACTACCAAAATCCAAATGATTGACAGCAGGGTGGTATCCTGCTCTAAACCCGCCTCCTTGTGAGTTTCCCAAGTGCCGGTTCTGCCTGCGCATTGCAGACACGGCACTAAGCGGCGGATCATTCAATTGTGCTGGTTGAGAGGCTGTTTAAACCAATTTACTCACCATTTTAGCAGGCACAAAGTATTTTCCCAAGTTTACCACGAGGTTTCCGTCACTCGGAGATAACTACAGGTAAGTATGTCGAGTTCTGAACAACTCTCCATTTCTTTCAATAGGTGGCAGCTGCAAAAGTGGTTTAAAACCTATCATTTTACAGTTGGTCAGTTTCCACTCTCAGAAGCTTCAGTATTGAGTGTTTGAAACAGATTTTTGAGCTTTATGCATTTGGGAAGTGTTTGCAGTAAACTCTCTATTTACTGCCACGTCCTTGCAACATCATATCTAACCCTTGATAGATTGGTTCTGTCATCTGAACTTCACCTGCCATATGAATTATCAGAATGGGTACGATTTATGCTCTGTCACCTTGGACTCCGAATCTGATGATGATCAGCCACACCAGCAGCAGAACCAGCCACACCAGCAGCAGAACCAGCCACACCAGCAGCAGAACCAGCCACACCAGCAGCAGCAGCAACAAGAAGAGCACCAACCTTCTCCTCAACCACCTGATGCTGCACAGGGCAGAGGGCATCCGTGCAGGGCTGCACCGCATCGGAGGCGATTACCCACAACACAGGGTATACAGGCAGAGGATGAGCTTCCTCAACATGACAGCACAGCAGTGCCAAAGGAGGCTCAGGCTATCGCGCCAGGTCGTCGCCGACATTTGCGCCTTACTGGAGCAAGATCTGCAGCCCAGAGGAAGGGGTGGACACTCCTTACCAGTGGCTGTCAAACTCACCCTTTCCCTCAACTTCTTCGCCTCAGGCTCCTTCCAGGCATCTGCAGCAGACCTTTGCAGCATCTCGCAGTCGGCCGCCCACAGATGCATCGCACAGGTAACCGATGCCCTCTTTAACAAGTCTGCAAATTATATTCATTTTGCCACTGATGAAGCCAGTGTCAATGAACGTGCACTTGGCTTTGCCGCTCTAGCAGGCTTCCCACGGATGAAGGGAGTCATCGATTGCACACATGTGACCATCAGGGCACCCCGTCACAACACAGTAGCATTTGTTAACCGCAAGAGCTTCCACTGCCTCAACGTTCAGCTGGTCTGCAACCATAGAAAGATTATCATCCATGTGTGTGCCAAGTTTCCTGGCAGCTGCAATGACTCGTACATCCTGCGCCATTCCACCGTCACTCAAACTGTCTTGGCGGCTGGCTGCTTGGAGACAACGGCTATCTCCTGAAGACGTGGCTCATGATACCTTTGAGGAGGCCAACAATTGAGCCTGAGGAACGTTATAATCAAAGCCACATCTCCACAAGAAGTGTCAGCAAGGAGACAATAGGCTTGCTCAAAATGCGCTTCAGATGCCTCGACAGATCTGGAGGAGCCCTTCAGTACGCACCAGCTAGGGTCTCACGAATAGTCGTCGTCTGCTGTGCCCGCCACAACATAGCACAGCAGCGAGGATTAGTACTGGATGAGGAAGAGAGCGCTGAGTGCGCAGCCTCAGCGGAGGACGAGGAGGATGAGGACAAGGAGGCTCACCATGAGCTTGGTTACGGGGATGAGAACACCTTGATGAGCCGGCGGTCCCATTGCAAACAGTACGCAAGCACATTGCTGCCCGTAATGCCAGGGATACCCTTATCAATGGCAGATTTCAATAACTTCATGCAGCTCATACATGTGGCTGCCACCCGCGTACGTAGGCTTGCATTACCCAACACCAACACCATGCAGCAGTCAAACAATGATTCGTCCCTTGTTTTGACTCTCACCACCATTGCTGGGTGTGAAATGAGCCCTGACCCTTTACTCTGCCACTTCCATTTCATCACACAAATTTGCCAACGAACTCCAAGTATGACAATTAGATGATTTATTAACAGCATTTCATAGAATACTAACATGACATTGATAAAGAAAGACACACCCGAGTGACGACCCTTGTGACTATTTGTGTGGGCTCTTTCTTTTCTGGGTGTTTCTACATTGTGCTACCCCTGCAGATTCAGCAGAGGTAGAGGCAGCCTCCTCATCTCCGTGCTGCGCCTGCTTAGACGCCTTTGGCGGTCGTCCTCTGGGATTTGGAGCCACTAATGGCTCTGCCAAAGTTCGGTTCGCATGTGTACTCGATCCGGTCAGGCATTTGTACGCGATCCGGTCGGGCATGTGTACTCGATCCGGTCAGGCATGTGTACTCGATCCGGTCGGGCATGTGTACTCGATCCGGTCGGGCATGTGTACTTGATCCGGTCGGGCATGTGTACTCAATCCGGTCGCGCATGTGTACTCGATCCGGTCGGGCATGTGTACTCGATCCGGTCGCACATGTGTACTCGATCCAGTTGCGCATGTGTGCTCGATCGGGTCCGGCATGCGTACTCAATCCGGTCGGGCATGTGTACTCGATACGGTCGCGCATGTGTACTCGATCTGGTCGCGCATGTTTACTCGATCCATTCGGGCATGTGTACTCGATCAGGTCGGGAATGTGTACTCGATCCGGTCGGGCATGTGTACTCAATCCGGTCGGGCATGTGTACTCGATCTGGTCGCGCATGTGTACTCGATCCGGTCAGGCATGTGTACTCGATCGGTCGCGCATGTGTATTCGATCCGGTTGCGAATGTGTACTCGATCCGGTCGCGCATGTGCACTCGATCCAGTCGGGCATGTGTACTCGATCCGATCGGGATTGTGTACTCGATCCAGTACGGCATGTGTACTCGATCCAGTCGCGCATGTGTACTCGATCCGGTCGGGCACGTGCACTCGATCTGGTCGCTCATGTGTACTCTATCCGGTCTCGCATGTGTAATCGATCTGGTCAGGCATGTGTACTCGATCCGGTCAGGCATGTGTACTCGATCCGGTTAGGCATGTGTAATCGATCTGGTCATGCATGTGTACACGTTCCGGTCAGGCATGTTTATTAGATCCGATCGTGCATGTGTACTCGATTCCGTGGGGCATGTGTACTCGATCCGGTCATGCATGTGTACACGTTCCGGTCAGGCATGTTTATTAGATCCGATCGTGCATGTGTACTCGATTCCGTGGGGCATGTGTACTCGATCCGGTCAGGCACGTGTACTCGATCTGGTCGCTCATGTGTACTCTATCCGATCGCGCATGTGTACTCAATCCGGTCAGGCATGTGTACTCGATCCGGTCGGTCATGTGTAATCGATCCGGTCAGGCATGTGTACTCGATCCGGTCAGGCATGTGTACTCGATCCGGTCGGGCATGTGTAATCGATCCGGTCGGGCATGTGTACACGATCCGGTCAGGCATGTGTACTCGATCCGGTCGGGCATGTGCAATCGATCCGGTCGGGCATGTGTACACGATCCGGTCAGGCATGTGTACTCGATCCGGTCGGGCATGTGTACTCGATCCGGTCAGGCATGTTTACTCGATCCGGTCGCGCATGTGTACTCGATCCGGTCAGGCATGTGTACTCGATCCGGTCTGGCATGTGTGCTCAATCCGGTCGGGCATGTGTACTCGATCCGGTCAGGCATGTGTACTCGCTCCGGTCAGGCATGTGTTCTCGATCCGGTCGCGCATGTGTACTCGATCCAGTCAGGCATGTGTACTCGATCTGGTCACGCATGTGTACTCGATCCGGTCAGGGATACGTACTCGATCCGGTCAGGCATGTGTACTCGATCCAGTCAGGCATGTGTACTGGATCCGGTCAGGCATGTGTACTCGCTCCGGTCGTGCATGTGTAATCGATCCGGTCGTGCATGAGTACTCGATCCGGTCCGGCATGTGTACTCGATCTGGTCGGGCATGTGTACTCGATCCGGTCAGGGTACGTACTCGATCCGGTCAGCATGTGTACTCGATCGGTCAGGCATGTGTACTCGATCCGGTCAGCGAATGTGTACTCGATCCGGTCAGGCATGTGTACTGGATCCGGTCAGGCATGTGTACTCGCTCCGGTCGTGCATGTGTAATCGATCCGGTCGTGCATGAGTACTCGATCCGGTCCGGCATGTGTACTCGATCCGGTCGGGCATGTGTACTCGATCCGGTCGTGCATGTGTACTCAATCCGGTCTGGCATGTGTACTCAATCTGGTCGCGCATGTGTACTCGATCCGGTCTGGCATGTTTACTCGATCCGGTCGCGCATGTGTACTCGATCTGGTCAGGCATGCATACTCGATCTGGTCCGACATGTGTATTCGATCCGGTCGGGCATGTGTACTCGATCTGGTCGGGAATGTGTACTCAATCCGGTCCGGCATGTTTCCTCGATCTGGTCGCTCATGTGCACTCGATCCGGTCAGGCATGTGTACTCGATCGGTCGTCCATGTGTATTCAATCCGGTCGCGCATGTGTACTCGATCCAGTCGCGCATGTGTACTCGATCCAGTCGGGCATGTGTACGCGATCCGATCGGGCATGTATACTCAATCCGGTACGGCATGTGTACTCGATCTGGTCGCGCATGTCTACTCGATCAGGTCAGGGACGTGTACTCGATCTGGTCGCTCATGTGTACTCTATCCGGTCAGGCATGTGTACTCGATCCGGTCAGGCATGTGTACTCGATCCGGTCGGGCATGTGTAATCGATCCGGTCAGGCATGTGTACTCGATCCAATCGCGCATGCGTACTCAATCCGTGGGGCATGTGTACTCGATCCGGTCAGGCACGTGTACTCGATCTGGTCGCTCATGTGTACTCTATCCGGTCACGCATTTGTACTCGATCCGGTCAGTCATGTGTACTCGATCCGGTCAGGCATGTGTACTCGATCCGGTCGGGCATGTGCACCCGATCCAGTCAGGCATGTGTACTCGATCCGGATGGGCACGTGTACTTAATCTGGTCACACATGTGTACTCGATCCATTCAGGCATGTGTACTCGATTCATTCGCGCATGTGTACTCGATCCGGTCAGGCCTGTTTACTTGATTCATTCGCGCATGTGTACTCGATCCGGTCGGGCATGTGTACTCGATCCGGTCGGGCACGTGCACTCGATCTGGTCGCTCATGTGTACTCTATCCGGTCTCGCATGTGTAATCGATCTGGTCAGGCATGTGTACTCGATCCGGTCAGGCATGTGTACTCGATCCGGTCATGCATGTGTACACGTTCCGGTCAGGCATGTTTATTAGATCCGATCGTGCATGTGTACTCGATTCCGTGGGGCATGTGTACTCGATCCGGTCAGGCACGTGTACTCGATCTGGTCGCTCATGTGTACTCTATCCGATCGCGCATGTGTACTCAATCCGGTCAGGCATGTGTACTCGATCCGGTCGGTCATGTGTAATCGATCCAGTCAGGCATGTGTACTCGATCCGGTCAGGCATGTGTACTCGATCCGGTCGGGCATGTGTAATCGATCCGGTCGGGCATGTGTACACGATCCGGTCAGGCATGTGTACTCGATCCGGTCGGGCATGTGCAATCGATCCGGTCGGGCATGTGTACACGATCCGGTCAGGCATGTGTACTCGATCCGGTCGGGCATGTGTACTCGATCCGGTCAGGCATGTTTACTCGATCCGGTCGCGCATGTGTACTCGATCCGGTCAGGCATGTGTACTCGATCCGGTCCGGCATGTGTGCTCAATCCGGTCGGGCATGTGTACTCGATCCGGTCAGGCATGTGTACTCGCTCCGGTCAGGCATGTGTTCTCGATCCGGTCGCGCATGTGTACTCGATCCAGTCAGGCATGTGTACTCGATCTGGTCACGCATGTGTACTCGATCCGGTCAGGGTTACGTACTCGATCCGGTCAGGCATGTGTACTCGATCCAGTCAGGCATGTGTACTGGATCCGGTCAGGCATGTGTACTCGCTCCGGTCGTGCATGTGTAATCGATCCGGTCGTGCATGAGTACTCGATCCGGTCCGGCATGTGTACTCGATCTGGTCGCGCATGTGTACTCGATCCGGTCAGGCATGTGTACTCGATCGGTCGCGCATGTGTATTCGATCCGGTTGCGAATGTGTACTCGATCCGGTCAGGCATGTGTACTGGATCCGGTCAGGCATGTGTACTCGCTCCGGTCGTGCATGTGTAATCGATCCGGTCGTGCATGAGTACTCGAACCGGTCCGGCATGTGTACTCGATCCGGTCGGGCATGTGTACTCGATCCGGTCGTGCATGTGTACTCAATCCGGTCTGGCATGTGTACTCGATCTGGTCAGGCATGCGTACTCGATCTGGTCCGACATGTGTATTCGATCCGGTCAGGCATGTGTACTCGCTCCGGTCGTGCATGTGTAATCGATCCGGTCGTGCATGAGTACTCGAACCGGTCCGGCATGTGTACTCAATCTGGTCGCGCATGTGTACTCGATCCGGTCTGGCATGTTTACTCGATCCGGTCGCGCATGTGTACTCGATCTGGTCAGGCATGCGTACTCGATCTGGTCCGACATGTGTATTCGATCCGGTCGGGCATGTGTACTCGATCTGGTCGGGAATGTGTACTCAATCCGGTCCGGCATGTTTACTCGATCTGGTCGCTCATGTGCACTCGATCCGGTCAGGCATGTGTACTCGATCGGTCGTCCATGTGTATTCAATCCGGTCGCGCATGTGTACTCGATCCAGTCGGGCATGAGTACTCGATCCGGTCGGGCATGTGTACTCGATCCGGTCGCACATGTGTACTCGATCCAGTTGCGCATGTGTGATCGATTGGGTCCGGCATGCGTACTCAATCTGGTTGGGCATGTGTACTCGATCCGGTCACGCATGTGTACTCGATCTGGTCGCGCATGTGTACTCGATCCATTCGGGCATGTGTACTCGATCAGGTCGGGAATGTGTACTCGATCCGGTCGGGCATGTGTACTCAATCCGGTCGGGCATGTGTACTCGATCTGGTCGCGCATGTGTACTCGATCCGGTGAGACATGTGTACTCGATCGGTCGCGCATGTGTATTCGATCCGGTTGCGAATGTGTACTCGATCCGGTCGCGCATGTGCACTCGATCCAGTCGGGCATGTGTACTCGATCCGATCGGGATTGTGTACTCGATCCAGTACGGCATGTGTACTCGATCCAGTCGCGCATGTGTACTGATCCGGTCGGGCACGTGCACTCGATCCGGTCTCGCATGTGTAATCGATCTGGTCAGGCATGTGTACTTGATCCGGTCAGGCATGTGTACTCGATCCGGTCAGGCATGTGTACTCGATCGGTCGCGCATGTGTATTTGATCCGGTTGCGAATGTGTACTCGATCCGGTCAGGCATGTGTACTGGATCCGGTCAGGCATGTGTACTCGCTCCGGTCGTGCATGTGTAATCGATCCGGTCGTGCATGAGTACTCGAACCGGTCCGGCATGTGTACTCGATCCGGTCGGGCATGTGTACTCGATCCGGTCGTGCATGTGTACTCAATCCGGTCTGGCATGTGTACTCAATCTGGTCGCGCATGTGTACTCGATCCGGTCTGGCATGTTTACTCGATCTGGTCGCGCATGTGTACTCGATCTGGTCAGGCATGCATACTCGATCTGGTCCGACATGTGTATTCGATCCGGTCGGGCATGTGTACTCGATCTGGTCGGGAATGTGTACTCAATCCGGTCCGGCATGTTTCCTCGATCTGGTCGCTCATGTGCACTCGATCCGGTCAGGCATGTGTACTCGATCGGTCGTCCATGTGTATTCAATCCGGTCGCGCATGTGTACTCGATCCAGTCGCGCATGTGTACTCGATCCAGTCGGGCATGTGTACGCGATCCGATCGGGCATGTATACTCAATCCGGTACGGCATGTGTACTCGATCTGGTCGCGCATGTCTACTCGATCAGGTCAGGGACGTGTACTCGATCTGGTCGCTCATGTGTACTCTATCCGGTCAGGCATGTGTACTCGATCCGGTCAGGCATGTGTACTCGATCCGGTCGGGCATGTGTAATCGATCCGGTCAGGCATGTGTACTCGATCCAATCGCGCATGCGTACTCAATCCCGTGGGGCATGTGTACTCGATCCGGTCAGGCACGTGTACTCGATCTGGTCGCTCATGTGTACTCTATCCGGTCACGCATTTGTACTCGATCTGGTCAGTCATGTGTACTCGATCCGGTCAGGCATGTGTACTCGATCCGGTCGGGCATGTGCACCCGATCCAGTCAGGCATGTGTACTCGATCCGGATGGGCACGTGTACTTAATCTGGTCACACATGTGTACTCGATCCATTCAGGCATGTGTACTCGATTCATTCGCGCATGTGTACTCGATCCGGTCAGGCCTGTTTACTTGATTCATTCGCGCATGTGTACTCGATCCGGTCGGGCATGTGTACTCGATCCGGTCGGGCACGTGCACTCGATCTGGTCGCTCATGTGTACTCTATCCGGTCTCGCATGTGTAATCGATCTGGTCAGGCATGTGTACTCGATCCGGTCAGGCATGTGTACTCGATCCGGTCATGCATGTGTACACGTTCCGGTCAGGCATGTTTATTAGATCCGATCGTGCATGTGTACTCGATTCCGTGGGGCATGTGTACTCGATCCGGTCAGGCACGTGTACTCGATCTGGTCGCTCATGTGTACTCTATCCGATCGCGCATGTGTACTCAATCCGGTCAGGCATGTGTACTCGATCCGGTCGGTCATGTGTAATCGATCCGGTCAGGCATGTGTACTCGATCCGGTCAGGCATGTGTACTCGATCCGGTCGGGCATGTGTAATCGATCCGGTCGGGCATGTGTACACGATCCGGTCAGGCGTGTGTACTCGATCCGGTCGGGCATGTGCAATCGATCCGGTCGGGCATGTGTACACGATCCGGTCAGGCATGTGTACTCGATCCGGTCGGGCATGTGTACTCGATCCGGTCAGGCATGTTTACTCGATCCGGTCGCGCATGTGTACTCGATCCGGTCAGGCATGTGTACTCGATCCGGTCCGGCATGTGTGCTCAATCCGGTCGGGCATGTGTACTCGATCCGGTCAGGCATGTGTACTCGCTCCGGTCAGGCATGTGTTCTCGATCCGGTCGCGCATGTGTACTCGATCCAGTCAGGCATGTGTACTCGATCTGGTCACGCATGTGTACTCGATCCGGTCAGGGTTACGTACTCGATCCGGTCAGGCATGTGTACTCGATCCAGTCAGGCATGTGTACTGGATCCGGTCAGGCATGTGTACTCGCTCCGGTCGTGCATGTGTAATCGATCCGGTCGTGCATGAGTACTCGATCCGGTCCGGCATGTGTACTCGATCTGGTCGCGCATGTGTACTCGATCCGGTCAGGCATGTGTACTCGATCGGTCGCGCATGTGTATTCGATCCGGTGGCTAATGTGTACTCGATCCGGTCAGGCATGTGTACTGGATCCGGTCAGGCATGTGTACTCGCTCCGGTCGTGCATGTGTAATCGATCCGGTCGTGCATGAGTACTCGAACCGGTCCGGCATGTGTACTCGATCCGGTCGGGCATGTGTACTCGATCCGGTCGTGCATGTGTACTCAATCCGGTCTGGCATGTGTACTCGATCTGGTCAGGCATGCGTACTCGATCTGGTCCGACATGTGTATTCGATCCGGTCAGGCATGTGTACTCGCTCCGGTCGTGCATGTGTAATCGATCCGGTCGTGCATGAGTACTCGAACCGGTCCGGCATGTGTACTCGATCCGGTCGGGCATGTGTACTCGATCCGGTCGTGCATGTGTACTCAATCCGGTCTGGCATGTGTACTCGATCTGGTCAGGCATGCGTACTCGATCTGGTCCGACATGTGTATTCGATCCGGTCAGGCATGTGTACTCGCTCCGGTCGTGCATGTGTAATCGATCCGGTCGTGCATGAGTACTCGAACCGGTCCGGCATGTGTACTCAATCTGGTCGCGCATGTGTACTCGATCCGGTCTGGCATGTTTACTCGATCCGGTCGCGCATGTGTACTCGATCTGGTCAGGCATGCGTACTCGATCTGGTCCGACATGTGTATTCGATCCGGTCGGGCATGTGTACTCGATCTGGTCGGGAATGTGTACTCAATCCGGTCCGGCATGTTTACTCGATCTGGTCGCTCATGTGCACTCGATCCGGTCAGGCATGTGTACTCGATCGGTCGTCCATGTGTATTCAATCCGGTCGCGCATGTGTACTCGATCCAGTCGCGCATGTGTACTCGATCCAGTCGGGCATGTGTACGCGATCCGATCGGGCATGTATACTCAATCCGGTACGGCATGTGTACTCGATCTGGTCGCGCATGTCTACTCGATCAGGTCAGGGACGTGTACTCGATCTGGTCGCTCATGTGTACTCTATCCGGTCAGGCATGTGTACTCGATCCGGTCAGGCATGTGTACTCGATCCGGTCGGGCATGTGTAATCGATCCGGTCAGGCATGTGTACTCGATCCAATCGCGCATGCGTACTCAATCCCGTGGGGCATGTGTACTCGATCCGGTCAGGCACGTGTACTCGATCTGGTCGCTCATGTGTACTCTATCCGGTCACGCATTTGTACTCGATCCGGTCAGTCATGTGTACTCGATCCGGTCAGGCATGTGTACTCGATCCGGTCGGGCATGTGCACCCGATCCAGTCAGGCATGTGTACTCGATCCGGATGGGCACGTGTACTTAATCTGGTCACACATGTGTACTCGATCCATTCAGGCATGTGTACTCGATTCATTCGCGCATGTGTACTCGATCCGGTCAGGCCTGTTTACTTGATTCATTCGCGCATGTGTACTCGATCCGGTCGGGCATGTGTACTCGAGCCGGTCGGGCATGTGTACTCGATCCGGTCTGGCATGTGTACTCGATCCGGTCAGGCAGCTGTACTCGATCTGGTCGCTCATGTGTACTCTAACCGGTCGCGCATTTCTACTCAATCCGTTCAGTCATGTGTACTCGATCCGGTCAGGCATGTGTACTCGATCCGGTCAGTCATGTGTACTCGATCTGGTCAGGCTTGTGTACTCGATCCGGTCGGGCATGTGTACTCGATCCGGTCGGGCATGAGTACTCGATCCGGTCGGGCATGTGTACTCGATCCGGTCGCACATGTGTACTCGATCCAGTTGCGCATGTGTGATCGATTGGGTCCGGCATGCGTACTCAATCTGGTTGGGCATGTGTACTCGATCCGGTCACGCATGTGGACTCGATCTGGTCGCGCATGTGTACTCGATCCATTCGGGCATGTGTACTCGATCAGGTCGGGAATGTGTACTCGATCCGGTCGGGCATGTGTACTCAATCCGGTCGGGCATGTGTACTCGATCTGGTCGCGCATGTGTACTCGATCCGGTGAGACATGTGTACTCGATCGGTCGCGCATGTGTATTCGATCCGGTTGCGAATGTGTACTCGATCCGGTCGCGCATGTGCACTCGATCCGGTCGGGCATGTGTACTCGATCCGATCGGGATTGTGTACTCGATCCAGTACGGCATGTGTACTCGATCCAGTCGCGCATGTGTACTGATCCGGTCGGGCACGTGCACTCGATCCGGTCTCGCATGTGTAATCGATCTGGTCAGGCATGTGTACTCGATCCGGTCAGGCATGTGTACTCGATCCGGTTAGGCATGTGTAATCGATCCGGTCATGCATGTGTACACGTTCCGGTCAGGCATGTTTATTAGATCCGATCGTGCATGTGTACTCGATTCCGTGGGGCATGTGTACTCGATCCGGTCAGGCACGTGTACTCGATCTGGTCGCTCATGTGTACTCTATCCGATCGCGCATGTGTACTCAATCCGGTCAGGCATGTGTACTCGATCCGGTCGGTCATGTGTAATCGATCCGGTCAGGCATGTGTACTCGATCCGGTCGGGCATGTGTAATCGATCCGGTCGGGCATGTGTACACGATCCGGTCAGGCATGTGTACTCGATCCGGTCGGGCATGTGCAATCGATCCGGTCGGGCATGTGTACACGATCCGGTCAGGCATGTGTACTCGATCCGGTCGGGCATGTGTACTCGATCCGGTCAGGCATGTTTACTCGATCCGGTCGCGCATGTGTACTCGATCCGGTCCGGCATGTGAACTCGATCAGGTCAGGCATGTTTACTCAATCCGGTCGGGCATGTGTACTCGATCCGGTCAGGCATGTGTACTCGCTCCGGTCAGGCACGTGTTCTCGATCCGGTCGCGCATGTGTACTCGATCCAGTCAGGCATGTGTACTCGATCTGGTCACAAATGTGTACTCGATCCGGTCAGGGTTACGTACTCGATCCGGTCAGGCATGTGTACTCGATCCAGTCAGGCATGTGTACTGGATCCGGTCAGGCATGTGTACTCGCTCCGGTCGTGCATGTGTAATCGATCTGGTCGTGCATGAGTACTCGATCCGGTCCGGCATGTGTACTCGATCTGGTCGGGCATGTGTACTCGATCCGGTCAGGGTTACGTACTCGAACCGGTCAGGCATGTGTACTCGATCCGGTCAGGCATGTGTACTCGATCCGGTCAGGCATGTGTACTCGATCCGGTCAGGCATGTGTACTGGATCCGGTCAGGCATGTGTACTGGATCCGGTCAGGCATGTGTACTCGCTCCGGTCGTGCATGTGTAATCGATCCGGTCGTGCATGAGTTCTCGAACCGATCCGGCATGTGTACTCGATCCGGTCGGGCATGTGTACTCGATCCGGTCGTGCATGTGTACTCAATCCGGTCTGGCATGTGTACTCAATCTGGTCGCGCATGTGTACTCGATCCGGTCTGGCATGTTTACTCGATCCGGTCGCGCATGTGTACTCGATCTGGTCAGGAATGCGTACTCGATCTGGTCCGACATGTGTATTCGATCCGGTCGGGCATGTGTACTCGATCTGGTCGGGAATGTGTACTCAATCCGGTCCGGCATGTTTACTCGATCTGGTCGCTCATGTGCACTCGATCCGGTCAGGCATGTGTACTCGATCGGTCGTCCATGTGTATTCAATCCGGTCGCGCATGTGTACTCGATCCAGTCGCGCATGTGTACTCGATCCAGTCGGGCATGTGTACGCGATCCGATCGGGCATGTATACTCAATCCGGTACGGCATGTGTACTCGATCTGGTCGCGCATGTCTACTCGATCAGGTCAGGGACGTGTACTCGATCTGGTCGCTCATGTGTACTCTATCCGGTCAGGCATGTGTACTCGATCCGGTCAGGCATGTGTACTCGATCCGGTCGGGCATGTGTAATCGATCCGGTCAGGCATGTGTACTCGATCCAATCGCGCATGTGTACTCAATCCCGTGGGGCATGTGTACTCGATCCGGTCAGGCACGTGTACTCGATCTGGTCGCTCATGTGTACTCTATCCGGTCACGCATTTGTACTCGATCCGGTCAGTCATGTGTACTCGATCCGGTCAGGCATGTGTACTCGATCCGGTCGGGCATGTGCACCCGATCCAGTCAGGCATGTGTACTCGATCCGGTTGGGCACGTGTACTTAATCTGGTCACACATGTGTACTCGATCCATTCAGGCATGTGTACTCGATTCATTCGCGCATGTGTACTCGATCCGGTCAGGCCTGTTTACTTGATTCATTCGCGCATGTGTACTCGATCCGGTCGGGCATGTGTACTCGAGCCGGTCGGGCATGTGTACTCGATCCGGTCTGGCATGTGTACTCGATACGGTCAGGCAGGTGTACTCGATCTGGTCGCTCATGTGTACTCTAACCGGTCGCGCATTTCTACTCAATCCGTTCAGTCATGTGTACTCGATCCGGTCAGGCATGTGTACTCGATCCGGTCAGTCATGTGTACTCGATCCGGTCAGGCTTGTGTACTCGATCCGGTCGGGCATGTGTACTCGATCCGGTCGGGCATGAGTACTCGATCCGGTTGGGCATGTGTACTCGATCCGGTCACGCATGTGTACTCGATCTGGTCGCGCATGTGTACTCGATCCATTCGGGCATGTGTACTCGATCAGGTCGGGAATGTGTACTCGATCCGGTCGGGCATGTGTTCTCAATCCGGTCGGGCATGTGTACTCGATCTGGTCGCGCATGTGTACTCGATCCGGTTGCGAATGTGTACTCGATCCGGTCGCGCATGTGCACTCGATCCAGTCGGGCATGTGTACTCGATCCGATCGGGATTGTGTACTCGATCCAGTACGGCATGTGTACTCGATCCAGTCGCGCATGTGTACTCGATCCGGTCGGGCACGTGCACTGGATCTGGTCGCTCATGTGTACTCTATCCGGTCTCGCATGTGTAATCGATCTGGTCAGGCATGTGTACTCGATCCGGTCAGGCATGTGTACTCGATCCGGTTAGGCATGTGTAATCGATCCGGTCATGCATGTGTACACGTTCCGGTCAGGCATGTTTATTAGATCCGATCGTGCATGTGTACTCGATTCCGTGGGGCATGTGTACTCGATCCGGTCAGGCACGTGTACTCGATCTGGTCGCTCATGTGTACTCTATCCGATCGCGCATGTGTACTCAATCCGGTCAGGCATGTGTGCTCGATCCGGTCGGTCATGTGTAATCGATCCGGTCAGGCATGTGTACTCGATCCGGTCAGGCATGTGTACTCGATCCGGTCGGGCATGTGAAATCGATCCGGTCGGGCCTGTGTACACGATCCGGTCAGGCATGTGTACTCGATCCGGTCGGGCATGTGCAATCGATCCGGTCGGGCATGTGTACACGATCCGGTCAGGCATGTGTACTCGATCCGGTCGGGCATGTGTACTCGATCCGGTCAGGCATGTTTACTCGATCCGGTCGCGCATGTGTACTCGATCCGGTCAGGCATGTGTACTCGATCCAGTCCGGCATGTGAACTCGATCAGGTCAGGCATGTTTACTCAATCCGGTCGGGCATGTGTACTCGATCCGGTCAGGCATGTGTACTCGCTCCGGTCAGGCATGTGTTCTCGATCCGGTCGCGCATGTGTACTCGATCCAGTCAGGCATGTGTACTCGATCTGGTCACAAATGTGTACTCGATCCGGTCAGGGTTACGTACTCGATCCGGTCAGGCATGTGTACTCGATCCAGTCAGGCATGTGTACTGGATCCGGTCAGGCATGTGTACTCGCTCCGGTCGTGCATGTGTAATCGATCCGGTCGTGCATGAGTACTCGATCCGGTCCGGCATGTGTACTCGATCTGGTCAGGCATGTGTACTCGATCCGGTCAGGGTTACGTACTCGATCCGGTCAGGCATGTGTACTCGATCCGGTCAGGCATGTGTACTCGATCCGGTCAGGCATGTGTACTCAATCCGGTCAGGCATGTGTACTGGATCCGGTCAGGCATGTGTACTGGATCCGGTCAGGCATGTGTACTCGCTCCGGTCGTGCATGTGTAATCGATCCGGTCGTGCATGAGTACTCGAACCGATCCGGCATGTGTACTCGATCCGGTCGGGCATGTGTACTCGATCCGGTCGTGCATGTGTACTCAATCCGGCCTGCCATGTGTACTCAATCTGGTCGCGCATGTGTACTCGATCCAGTCTGGCATGTTTACTCGATCCGGTCGCGCATGTGTACTCGATCTGGTCAGGCATGCGTACTCGATCTGGTCCGACATGTGTATTCGATCCGGTCGGGCATGTGTACTCGATCTGGTCGGGAATGTGTACTCAATCCGGTCCGGCATGTTTACTCGAACTGGTCGCTCATGTGCACTCGATCCGGTCAGGCATGTGTACTCGATCGGTTGTCCATGTGTATTCAATCCGGTCGCGCATGTGTACTCGATCCAGTCGCGCATGTGTACTCGATCCAGTCGGGCATGTGTACGCGATCCGATCGGGCATGTATACTCAATCCGGTACGGCATGTGTACTCGATCTGGTCGCGCATGTCTACTCGATCAGGTCAGGGACGTGTACTCGATCTGGTCGCTCATGTGTACTCTATCCGGTCAGGCATGTGTACTCGATCCGGTCAGGCATGTGTACTCGATCCGGTCGGGCATGTGTAATCGATCCGGTCAGGCATGTGTACTCGATCCAATCGCGCATGTGTACTCAATCCCGTGGGGCATGTGTACACGATCCGGTCAGGCACGTTTACTCGATCTGGTCGCTCATGTGTACTCTATCCGGTCACGCTTTTGTACTCGATCCGGTCAGTCATGTGTACTCGATCCGGTCAGGCATGTGTACTCGATCCGGTCGGGCATGTGCACCCGATCCAGTCAGGCATGTGTACTCGATCCGGTTGGGCACGTGTACTTAATCTGGTCACACATGTGTACTCGATCCATTCAGGCATGTGTACTCGATTCATTCGCGCATGTGTACTCGATCCGGTCAGGCCTGTTTACTCGATTCATTCGCGCATGTGTACTCGATCCGGTCGGGCATGTGTACTCGAGCCGGTCGGGCATGTGTACTCGATCCGGTCTGGCAAGTGTACTCGATCCGGTCAGGCAGGTGTACTCGATCTGGTCGCTCATGTGTACTCTAACCGGTCGCGCATTTCTACTCAATCCGTTCAGTCATGTGTACTCGATCCGGTCAGGCATGTGTACTCGATCCGGTCAGTCATGTGTACTCGATCCGGTCAGGCTTGTGTACTCGATCCGGTCGGGCATGTGTACTCGATCCGGTCGGGCATGAGTACTCGATCCGGTTGGGCATGTGTACTCGATCTGGTCAGGCATGTGTACTCGATCCGGTCAGGGTTACGTACTCCATCCGGTCAGGCATGTGTACTCGATCCGGTCAGGCATGTGTACTCGATCCGGTCAGGCATGCGTACTCGATCCGGTCAGGCATGTGTACTGGATCCGGTCAGGCATGTGTACTGGATCCGGTCAGGCATGTGTACTCGCTCCGGTCCTGCATGTGTAATCGATCCGGTCGTGCATGAGTACTCGAACCGATCCGGCATGTGTACTCGATCCGGTCAGGCATGTGTACTCGATCCGGTCGGGCATGTGCAATCGATCCGGTCGGGCATGTGTACACGATCCGGTCAGGCATGTGTACTCGATCCGGTCGGGCATGTGTACTCGATCCGGTCAGGCATGTTTACTCGATCCGGTCGCGCATGTGTACTCGATCCGGTCAGGCATGTCTACTCGATCCGGTCCGGCATGTGAACTCGATCAGGTCAGGCATGTTTACTCAATCCGGTCGGGCATGTGTACTCGATCCGGTCAGGCATGTGTACTCGCTCCGGTCAGGCATGTGTTCTCGATCCGGTCGCGCATGTGTACTCGATCCAGTCAGGCATGTGTACTCGATCTGGTCACAAATGTGTACTCGATCCGGTCAGGGTTACGTACTCGATCCGGTCAGGCATGTGTACTCGATCCAGTCAGGCATGTGTACTGGATCCGGTCAGGCATGTGTACTCGCTCCGGTCGTGCATGTGTAATCGATCCGGTCGTGCATGAGTACTCGATCCGGTCCGGCATGTGTACTCGATCTGGTCAGGCATGTGTACTCGATCCGGTCAGGGTTACGTACTCGATCCGGTCAGGCATGTGTACTCGATCCGGTCAGGCATGTGTACTCGATCCGGTCAGGCATGTGTCCTCGATCCGGTCAGGCATGTGTACTGGATCCGGTCAGGCATGTGTACTGGATCCGGTCAGGCATGTGTACTCGCTCCGGTCGTGCATGTGTAATCGATCCGGTCGTGCATGAGTACTCGAACCGATCCGGCATGTGTACTCGATCCGGTCGGGCATGTGTACTCGATCCGGTCGTGCATGTGTACTCAATCCGGTCTGGCATGTGTACTCAATCTGGTCGCGCATGTGTACTCGATCCGGTCTGGCATGTTTACTCGATCCGGTCGCGCATGTGTACTCGATCTGGACCGACATGTGTATTCGATCCGGTCGGGCATGTGTACTCGATCTGGTCGGGAATGTGTACTCAATCCGGTCCGGCATGTTTACTCGATCTGCTCGCTCATGTGCACTCGATCCGGTCAGGCATGTGTACTCGATCGGTCGTCCATGTGTATTCAATCCGGTCGCGCATGTGTACTCGATCCAGTCGCGCATGTGTACTCGATCCAGTCGGGCATGTGTACGCGATCCGATCGGGCATGTATACTCAATCCGGTACGGCATGTGTACTCGATCTGGTCGCGCATGTCTACTCGATCAGGTCAGGGACGTGTACTCGATCTGGTCGCTCATGTGTACTCTATCCGGTCAGGCATGTGTACTCGATCCGGTCAGGCATGTGTACTCGATCCGGTCGGGCATGTGTAATCGATCCGGTCAGGCATGTGTACTCGATCCAATCGCGCATGTGTACTCAATCCCGTGGGGCATGTGTACTCGATCCGGTCAGGCACGTGTACTCGATCTGGTCGCTCATGTGTACTCTATCCGGTCACGCTTTTGTACTCGATCCGGTCAGTCATGTGTACTCGATCCAGTCAGGCATGTGTACTCGATCCGGTCGGGCATGTGCACCCGATCCAGTCAGGCATGTGTACTCGATCCGGTTGGGCACGTGTACTTAATCTGGTCACACATGTGTACTCGATCCATTCAGGCATGTGTACTCGATTCATTCGCGCATGTGTACTCGATCCGGTCAGCCCTGTTTACTCGATTCATTCGCGCATGTGTACTCGATCCGGTCGGGCATGTGTACTCGAGCCGGTCGGGCATGTGTACTCGATCCGGTCTGGCAAGTGTACTCGATCCGGTCAGGCAGGTGTACTCGATCTGGTCGCTCATGTGTACTCTAACCGGTCAGGCTTGTGTACTCGATCCGGTCGGGCATGTGTACTCGATCCGGTCGGGCATGAGTACTCGATCCGGTTGGGCATGTGTACTCGATCTGGTCAGGCATGTGTACTCGATCCGGTCAGGGTTACGTACTCGATCCGGTCAGGCATGTGTACTCGTTCCGGTCAGGCATGTGTACTCGATCCGGTCAGGCATGTGTACTCGATCCGGTCAGGCATGTGTACTGGATCCGGTCAGGCATGTGTACTGGATCCGGTCAGGCATGTGTACTCGCTCCGGTCGTGCATGTGTAATCGATCTGGTCGTGCATGAGTACTCGAACCGATCCGGCATGTGTACTCGATCCGGTCGGGCATGTGTACTCGATCCGGTCGTGCATGTGTACTCAATCCGGTCTGGCATGTGTACTCAATCTGGTCGCGCATGTGTACTCGATCCGGTCTGGCATGTTTACTCGATCCGGTCGCGCATGTGTACTCGATCTGGTCAGGCATGCGTACTCGATCTGGTCCGACATGTGTATTCGATCCGGTCGGGCATGTGTACTCGATCTGGTCGGGAATGTGTACTCAATCCGGTCCGGCATGTTTACTCGATCTGGTCGCTCATGTGCACTCGATCCGGTCAGGCATGTGTACTCGATCGGTCGTCCATGTGTATTCAATCCGGTCGCGCATGTGTACTCGATCCAGTCGCGCATGTGTACTCGATCCAGTCGGGCATGTGTACGCGATCCGATCGGGCATGTATACTCAATCCGGTACGGCATGTGTACTCGATCTGGTCGCGCATGTCTACTCGATCAGGTCAGGGACGTGTACTCGATCTGGTCGCTCATGTGTACTCTATCCGGTCAGGCATGTGTACTCGATCCGGTCAGGCATGTGTACTCAATCCGGTCAGGGTTACGTACTCGATCCGGTCAGGCATGTGTACTCGATCCAGTCAGGCATGTGTACTGGATCCGGTCAGGCATGTGTACTCGCTCCGGTCGTGCATGTGTAATCGATCTGGTCGTGCATGAGTACTCGATCCAGTCCGGCATGTGTACTCGATCTGGTCGGGCATGTGTACTCGATCCGGTCAGGGTTACGTACTCGATCCGGTCAGGCATGTGTACTCGATCCGGTCAGGCATGTGTACTCGATCCGGTCAGGCATGTGTACTCGATCCGGTCAGGCATGTGTACTGGATCCGGTCAGGCATGTGTACTGGATCCGGTCAGGCATGTGTACTCGCTCCGGTCGTGCATGTGTAATCGATCCGGTCGTGCATGAGCACTCGAACCGATCCGGCATGTGTACTCGATCCGGTCGGGCATGTGTACTCGATCCGGTCGTGCATGTGTACTCAATCCGGTCTGGCATGTGTACTCAATCTGGTCGCGCATGTGTACTCGATCCGGTCTGGCATGTTTACTCGATCCGGTCGCGCATGTGTACTCGATCTGGTCAGGCATGCGTACTCGATCTGGTCCGACATGTGTATTCGATCCGGTCGGGCATGTGTACTCGATCTGGTCGGGAATGTGTACTCAATCCGGTCCGGCATGTTTACTCGATCTGGTCGCTCATGTGCACTCGATCCGGTCAGGCATGTGTACTCGATCGGTCGTCCATGTGTATTCAATCCGGTCGCGCATGTGTACTCGATCCAGTCGCGCATGTGTACTCGATCCAGTCGGGCATGTGTACGCGATCCGATCGGGCATGTATACTCAATCCGGTACGGCATGTGTACTCGATCTGGTCGCGCATGTCTACTCGATCAGGTCAGGGACGTGTACTCGATCTGGTCGCTCATGTGTACTCTATCCGGTCAGGCATGTGTACTCGATCCGGTCAGGCATGTGTACTCGATCCGGTCGGGCATGTGTAATCGATCCGGTCAGGCATGTGTACTCGATCCAATCGCGCATGCGTACTCAATCCCGTGGGGCATGTGTACTCGATCCGGTCAGGCACGTGTACTCGATCTGGTCGCTCATGTGTACTCTATCCGGTCACGCATTTGTACTCGATCCGGTCAGTCATGTGTACTCGATCCGGTCAGGCATGTGTACTCGATCCGGTCGGGCATGTGCACCCGATCCAGTCAGGCATGTGTACTCGATCCGGTTGGGCACGTGTACTTAATCTGGTCACACATGTGTACTCGATCCATTCAGGCATGTGTACTCGATTCATTCTCGCATGTGTACTCGATCCGGTCAGGCCTGTTTACTCGATTCATTCGCGCATGTGTACTCGATCCGGTCGGGCATGTGTACTCGAGCCGGTCGGGCATGTGTACTCGATCCGGTCTGGCAAGTGTACTCGATCCGGTCAGGCATGTGTACTGGATCCGGTCAGGCATGTGTACTGGATCCGGTCAGGCATGTGTACTCGCTCCGGTCGTGCATGTGTAATCGATCCGGTCGTGCATGAGTACTCGATCCGGTCCGGCATGTGTACTCGATCTGGTCGGGCATGTGTACTCGATCCGGTCAGGGTTACGTACTCGATCCGGTCAGGCATGTGTACTCGATCCGGTCAGGCATGTGTACTCGATCCGGTCAGGCATGTGTACTCGATCCGGTCAGGCATGTGTACTGGATCCGGTCAGGCATGTGTACTGGATCCGGTCAGGCATGTGTACTGGATCCGGTCAAACATGTGTACTCGCTCCGGTCGTGCATGTGTAATCGATCCGGTCGTGCATGAGTACTCGAACCGATCCGGCATGTGTACTCGAACCGGTCGGGCATGTGTACTCAATCCGGTCTGGCATGTGTACTCAATCTGGTCGCGCATGTGTACTCGATCCGGTCTGGCATGTTTACTCGATCCGGTCGCGCATGTGTACTCGATCTGGTCAGGGTTACGTACTCGATCCGGTCAGGCATGTGTACTCGATCCGGTCAGGCATGTGTACTCGATCGGTCGTCCATGTGTATTCAATCCGGTCGCGCATGTGTACTCGATCCAGTCGCGCATGTGTACTCGATCCAGTCGGGCATGTGTACGCGATCCGATCGGGCATGTATACTCAATCGGTACGGCATGTGTACTCGATCTGGTCGCGCATGTCTACTCGATCAGGTCAGGGACGTGTACTCGATCTGGTCGCTCATGTGTACTCTATCCGGTCAGGCATGTGTACTCGATCCGGTCAGGCATGTGTACTCGATCCGGTCGGGCATGTGTAATCGATCCGGTCAGGCATGTGTACTCGATCCAATCGCGCATGTGTACTCAATCCCGTGGGGCATGTGTACTCGATCCGGTCAGGCACGTGTACTCGATCTGGTCGCTCATGTGTACTCTATCCGGTCACGCATTTGTCCTCGATCCGGTCAGTCATGTGTACTCGATCCGGTCAGGCATGTGTACTCGATCCGGTCGGGCATGTGCACCCGATCCAGTCAGGCATGTGTACTCGATCCGGTTGCGCACGTGTACTTAATCTGGTCACACATGTGTACTCGATCCATTCAGGCATGTGTACTCGATTCATTCGCGCATGTGTACTCGATCCGGTCAGGCCTGTTTACTCGATTCATTCGCGCATGTGTACTCGATCCGGTCGGGCATGTGTACTCGAGCCGGTCGGGCATGTGTACTCGATCCGGTCTGGCATGTGTACTCGATCCGGTCAGGCAGGTGTACTCGATCTGGTCGCTCATGTGTACTCTAACCGGTCGCGCATTTCTACTCAATCCGTTCAGTCATGTGTACTCGATCCGGTCAGGCATGTGTACTCGATCCGGTCAGTCATGTGTACTCGATCCGGTCAGGCTTGTGTACTCGATCCGGTCGGGCATGTGTACTCGATCCGGTCGGGCATGAGTACTCGATCCGGTTGGGCATGTGTACTCGATCCGGTCACGCATGTGTACTCGATCTGGTTGCGCATGTGTACTCGATCCATTCGGGCATGTGTACTCGATCAGGTCGGGAATGTGTACTCGATCCGGTCGGGCATGTGTACTCAATCCGGTCGGGCATGTGTACTCGATCTGGTCGCGCATGTGTACTCGATCCGGTCAGGCATGTGTACTCGATCGGTCGCGCATGTGCATTCGATCCGCTTGCGAATGTGTACTCGATTCGGTCGCGCATGTGCACTCGATTCAGTCGGGCATGTCTACTCGATCCGATCGGGATTGTGTACTCGATCCAGTACGGCATGTGTACTCGATCCAGTCGCGCATGTGTACTCGATCCGGTCAGGCACGTGTACTCGATCTGGTCGCTCATGTGTACTCTATCCGGTCAGGCATGTGTACTCGATCCGGTCAGGCATGTGTACTCGATCCGGTCGGGCATGTGTAATCGATCCGGTCATGCATGTGTACACGTTCCGGTCGGGCATGTTTATTAGATCCGGTCGTGCATGTGTACTCAATTCCGTGGGGCATGTGTACTCGATCCGGTCAGGCACGTGTACTCGATCTGGTCGCTCATGTGTACTCTATCCGATCGCGCATGTGTACTCAATCCAGTCAGGCATGTGTATTCGATTCGGTCAGGTATGTGTACTCGATCCGGTCGGGCATGTGTAATCGATCCGGTCGGGCATGTGTACTCGATCCGGTCAGGCATGTGTACTCGATCCGGTCGGGCATGTGTAATCGATCCGGTCGGGCATGTGTACACGATCCGGTCAGGCATGTGTACTCGATTCGGTCGGGCATGTGTACTCGATCCGGTCAGGCATGTTTACTCGATCCGGTCGCGCATGTGTACTCGATCCGGTCAGGCATGTGTACTCGATGCGATCAGGCACGTGTACTCGATCTGGTCGCTCATGTGTACTCTAACCGGTCGCGCATTTCTACTCAATCCGGTCAGTCATGTGTACTCGATCCGGTCAGGCATGTGTACTCGATCCGGTCAGGCTTGTGTACTCGATCCAGTCGGGCATGTGTACTCGATCTGGTCGGGCATGAGTACTCGATCCGGTTGGGCATGTGTACTCGATCCGGTCGCACATGTGTACTCGATCTGATCGCGCATGTGTACTCGATCCATTCGGGCATGTGTACTCGATCTAGTCGATCATGTGTACTCTATCCGGTTGCGCATGTGTACTCGATCCGTTCAGGCATGTGTAATCGATCCGGTCGGGCATGTGTACTCGATCCGGTCAGGCATGTGTACTCGATCCGGTCGGGCACGTGTAATTAATCTGGTCACACATGTGTACTCGATCCGGTCAGGCATGTGTGCTCGATTCATTCGCGCATGTATACTCGATCCGGTCGGGCATGTGTACTCGATCCGGTCGGGCATGTGTACTCGATCCAATCGCGCTTGTGTACACAATCCGGTCAGGCATGTGTACTCGATCCGGTGGGGCATGTGTACTCGATCCGGTCGTGCATGTGTACTCGATCCGGTCGGGCATGTGTACTCGATTCGGTCGGGCATGTGTACTCGATCCAGTTAGGCATGCGTACTCGATCGGGTTGAGCATGTGTACTTCATCTGGTCACACATGTGTACTCGATCCGGTCAGGCATGTGTACTCGATTCATTCGCGCATGTGTACTCGATCCGGTCGGGCATGTGTACTCGATCCGGTCGGGCAGGTGTACTCGATCCAATCGCGCTTGTGTACACGATCCGGTACGGCATGTGTACGCGATCAGGTCGGGCATGTTTATTCGATCCGGTCTGGCATGTGTACTCGATCCGGTCGGGCATGTTTACTCAATCCGGTCCGGCATGTTTACTCGATCCGGTCGCGCATGTGCACTCGATCCGGTCAGGCATGTTTACTCGATCCAGTCAGGCACGTGTACTCGATCCGGTCGAGCATGTGTACTAGATCCGGTTGGGCATGTGTACTCGATCCGGTCGGGCAATTGTACTCGCTCCGGTCAGGCATGTGTAATCGATCCAGTCAGGCATGTGTACTCGATCTGGTCAGGCATGTCTACACGATCCGGTCGGGAATGTGTACTTGAACCGGTCCGGCATGTGTACTCGATCCGGTTGCGCATGTGTACTCGATCCGGTCGGGCATGTGTACTCGATCCGGTCGGGCATGTGTACTCGATCCGGTCGTGCATGTGTACTCAATCCGGTCTGCATGTGTACTCGATCTGGTCGCGCATGTGTACTCGATCCGGTCAGGCTTGTGTACTCGATCGGTTCCGGCATGTGTACTCGATCCGGTCGGGCATGTGTACTCGATCCAGTCAGGCATGTGTAATCGATCTGGTCGGGGATGTGTAATCGATCCGGTCAGGCATGTGTACTCGATCCGGTTGGGCACGTGTACTCGATCCAGTCAGGCATGTGTAATCGATCCGGTCGGGCATGTGTACTCGATCCGGTCAGGCATGTGTACTCGATCCGGTCGGGCATGTGTAATCGATCCGGTCGGGCATGTGTACACGATCCGGTCAGGCATGTGTACTCGATTCGGTCGGGCATGTGTATTCGATCCGGTCGGGCATGTGTTCTCGATCCGGTCGGGCATGTGTACTCGATCCAGTCAGGCATGTGTACTCGATCCAGTCAGGCATGTGTACTCGATCCGGTCGGGCATGTGTACTCGATCCGGTTGGGCATGTGTAATCGATCCGGTCGGGCATGTGTACTCGATCCAGTTAGGCATGCGTACTCGATCGGGTTGAGCATGTGTACTTCATCTGGTCACACATGTGTACTCGATCCGGTCAGGCATGTGTACTCGATTCATTCGCGCATGTGTACTCGATCCGGTCGGGCATGTGTACTCGATCCGGTCGGGCATGTGTACTCGATCCAATCGCGCTTGTGTACACGATCCGGTACGGCATGTGTACGCGATCAGGTCGGGCATGTTTATTCGATCCGGTCTGGCATGTGTACTCGATCCGGTCGGGCATGTTTACTCAATCCGGTCCGGCATGTTTACTCGATCCGGTCGCGCATGTGCACTCGATCCGGTCAGGCATGTTTACTCGATCCAGTCAGGCACGTGTACTCGATCCGGTCGAGCATGTGTACTAGATCCGGTTGGGCATGTGTACTCGATCCGGTCGGGCAATTGTACTCGCTCCGGTCAGGCATGTGTAATCGATCCAGTCAGGCATGTGTACTCGATCTGGTCAGGCATGTCTACACGATCCGGTCGGGAATGTGTACTTGAACCGGTCCGGCATGTGTACTCGATCCGGTTGCGCATGTGTACTCGATCCGGTCGGGCATGTGTACTCGATCCGGTCGGGCATGTGTACTCGATCCGGTCGTGCATGTGTACTCAATCCGGTCTGCATGTGTACTCGATCTGGTCGCGCATGTGTACTCGATCCGGTCAGGCTTGTGTACTCGATCGGTTCCGGCATGTGTACTCGATCCGGTCGGGCATGTGTACTCGATCCGGTCCGGAATGTGTAATCGATCTGGTCGGGGATGTGTAATCGATCCGGTCAGGCATGTGTACTCGATCCGGTTGGGCACGTGCACTTAATCTGGTCAGACACGTGTACTCAATCCGTTCGGGCATGTGTACATGATCCGGTCTGGCATGTGTACTCAATCCGGTCGGGCATGTGTTCTCAATCCGGTCGGGCATGTGTACTCGATCCAGTCAGGCATGTGTACTCGATCCAGTCAGGCATGTGTATTCGATCCGGTCGGGCATGTGTTCTCGATCCGGTCGGGCATGTGTACTCGATCCAGTCAGGCATGTGTACTCGATCCAGTCAGGCATGTGTACTCGATCCGGTCGGGCATGTGTACTCGATCCGGTTGGGCATGTGTACTCGATCCGATCAGGCATCTCTGGATTACTACCAGTGCCACGTGCTAGTAAGAGTACAGAGAACAGGATAGTTAGGCTAAATACGTGGCTTGAGCAGTGGTGTAAGAGGGAGGGTTTTACATTTTTGAGGCATTGGAACCAGTTTTGTGGTAGGTGTGACCGATACAAAAGGGACGGTCTACACCTGTGCAAAGATGGAACTGATGTTCTCGGGGTAATTTTTGATAAAGCAGTTCGGGAGCATTTAAACTAGTATGGCAGGGGGCTAGAAACCTATGTAGTGAAATAGAGGAAAGGCAGACAGAAATAAATGGTAAAAGGGTGAGGAACAAAAAACAAAGGGCCAAACTAATTCATAAAAAATGTGAGCATAAAAAAAGCCTGAGGGTTTTATACCTTAATGCGAGAAGCATCAGGAACAAGGTAGATGAATTAGCTGTGGAAATAGAGGTTAATAATTATGATCTAATTGGGATTACGGAAACATGGTTGCAGGGTGAGCAGGGCTGGGAGCTTAACATACAGGGGTATTCAGTATTTAGGAAGGATCGACAAAAAAGAAAGGGAGGAGGGGTAGCATTGCTGGTAAAAGAGGGGATAAATGCAATTGAAAGGAAGGATATTAACTCAGTTAATACAGAATCTATATGGGTGGAGCTAAGAAATAGCGAGGGGCGAAAAACATTAATAGGATTGGTATATAGGCCTCCAAATAGTAAAATAGAGGTTGGGGAGGGCATCACGAGGGAAATTAGAGAAGCGTGCAATAAGAGCACAGCTGTCATCATAGGTGACTTTAACTTACATATAGATTGGACTAGCCTAATCAGTAAAAATAATGAGGAGGAGGAATTCCTTGAGTGTTTAAGGGATGGTTATCTGGATCAATATGTCGAGGAACCAACTCGGGAACAGGCTATATTGGACTGGGTACTGTGCAATGAGAAGGGACTAATTAGTAATCTTGTTGTACGGGGACCCTTGGGTCAGAGCGATCATAACATGATCGATTTCTCACTCGAAATGGAGAGCGAAGAAATTGACTCAGAGACTAAGGTCCTGAATTTAAACAAGGGGAATTATGATGCCATTAGACGGGAACTGAGTAGGTCTGATTGGACAACGTTCCTGGGAGGACTGGAGGTAGATAAACAATGGCAAGCATTTAAAGATAGAATGACAAAATTGCAAAAATTGGTTATACCAATCTGGCATAAAAGGAAATCTAAAAAGGTGACTCAACCGTGGATAACAGGGGAAATTAGAGACAGCATAAAATCCAAAGATAGGGTGTATAAAATAGCCAAAAAAAAGCGCCAGAGCGGAAGATTGGGAACAGTTTAAGATAGAGCAAAGGAGGACAAAGGGCTTAATCAAGAGGGGCAAAATAGCTTACGAAAGCAAGCTGGTGGAAAATATAAAAACTAACTCCAAAAGCTTTTATAAGTATATCAAGAGGAAAAGACTGGTGAAAACCAAAGTTGGTCCATTGCAGTCAGATACGGGGGAATATATAACGGGAAATAAGGAAATGGCAGACCAACTAAATGCATACTTTGGGTCAGTCTTTACGAAGGAAGACACAAAAAACCTCCCTGGGATATCGGGAAAAATAGGGACATTGGCAAAGGAGGAACTGACGCAAATCAATATCTCTAAGGATATGGTGTTAAGGAAGCTAAAGGGATTGAAGGCGGACAAATCCCCAGGGCCTGATAACATGCATCCTAGGGTACTGAAGGAGGTGGCCCTAGAGATAGCGGATGCACTAAGTATGATTTTTCAGAATTCATTAGACTCGGGAACAGTGCCCATGGATTGGAGGGTAGCTAACGTTACCCCACTATTCAAAAAGGGGGGTAGGGAAAAAGCAGGTAATTACAGACCTGTAAGCCTTACATCAGTTGTGGGCAAAATGCTGGAGTCCATCATTAAGGATGAAATAGCGGAGCACTTAGCAAATGGGGACAGGATAGGACAGAGTCAACATGGATTTACAAAGGGTAAATCGTGCTTGACTAATCTATTGGAACTTTTTGAGGGAGTAACTGGTAAAATAGATGGGGGAGAGCCAGTAGATGTGGTGTACCTGGACTTCCAAAAGGCCTTCGACAAGGTCCCACATAAAAGATTAGCATGGAAAATTGAAGCTCATGGGATAAAGGGGAAAGTATTGACGTGGATAGAGAACTGGCTGTCAGATAGAAAACAGAGAGTTGGAATAAACGGCTCATTTTCTGAATGGCAGGCAGTAACAAGTGGGGTACCACAGGGATCTGTCCTGGGTCCCCAGCTGTTCACAATTTACATTAATGACCTGGATCAGGGAGTCGGATGCAGCATTTCCAAATTTGCAGACGACACTAAACTAGGAGGGGGGGTGGGCTCAGAGGAGGAGACCAGAAAGCTCCAGAGCGATTTGGACAGACTGGGTGATTGGGCGGATAAATGGCAGATGCACTATAATGTGGACAAGTGCGAAGTTATCCACCTTGGGTGCAGGAACGGGAGGGCAAATTATTATTTAAATGGCAATAAATTGGGAGAGGGGGAAGTACAGAGAGACCTGGGTGTTCTTGTACACCAGTCACTGAAGGCGAGCATGCAGGTGCAACAGGCGGTCAAGAAGGCAAACGGTATGCTGGCCTTCATAGCAAAAGGGTTGGAATACAGGAACAGGGATACCTTGCTGCAGCTGTACAGGGCACTGGTGAGACCACACCTCGAGTACTGTGTACAGTTTTGGTCGCCTCATCTGAGGAAAGATGTTCTTGCCATGGAGGGGGTGCAGCGGCGATTCACCAGGCTGATACCAGGAATGGCGGGATTGACCTATGAGGAGAGACTATGTAGTTTAGGGATGTACACACTGGAGTTTAGAAGATTGAGAGGGGACCTCATAGAAGTGTATAAAATTCTGACAGGTCTAGACAGACTAGATGCAGGAGGAATGTTTCCCTTGGCGGGTGAGAACAGAACTAGAGGACATAATTTAAGGATAAGGGCTAAACCATTTAGGACAGAAATGAGGGGGAATTTCTTCACTCAGAGGGTGGTGAACCTGTGGAACTCATTGCCACAGAGGGCAGTGTACGCCAGCTCATTAAATATATTTAAGAGGGAATTAGATATATTTCTACAGGCAAAAGGGGTTAAGGGTTACGGAGAGAAGGCGGGGACGGGATACTGAATTGGAGGATCAGCCATGATCTCATTAAATGGCGGAGCAGGCTCGAAGGGCCGGATGGCCTACTCCTGCTCCTATCTTCTATGTATCTATGTGTACTCGATCTGGTCGTGCATGTCTACTCGATCCGGTCACACATGTGTACTCGATCCGGTTGGGCATGTGTACTCGATCCGGTCAGACAATTGTACTCGATCCGGACAGGCATGTGTAATCGATCTGGTCAGGCATGTGTACTCGATCCGGTCAGGCATGTGTACTCGATCAGGTCCGGCATGTTTACTCGATCCGGTCACGCATGTGTACTCGATCCGGTCAGGCATGTGTACTCGATCCGGTCCGGCATGTGTACTCGATCAGGTCGGGCATGTGTTCTCGATCCGGTCGGGCATGTGTACTCGATCCGGTCGGGCATGTGTACTCGATCCGGTCCGGCATGTTTACTCGATCCGGTCGGGCATGTGTACTCGATCCGGTCAGGCATGTGTACTCGACCCGGTCCGGCATGTGTACTCGATCAGGTCGGGCATGTGTTCTCGATCCGGTTGGGCATGTGTACTTGATCAGGTCGGGCATGTGTACTCGATCCGGTCCAGCATGTTTACTCGATCCGGTAGCGCATGTGCTCTCGATTCGGTCAGGCATGTGTACTCGATCCGGTCGGGCATGAGTACTTGATCCGGTCGTGCATGTGTACTCGACACTGTGGGGCATGTGTACTCGATCCGGTCAGGCACGTGTACTCGATCTGGTCGTTCATGTGTACTCTGTCCGGTTGTGCATGTTTACTTGATCAGGTCGGGCATGTGTACTTGATCCGGTCAGGCATCTGTAATAGATCTGGTCGGGCATGTGTACTCGATCCGTTCGGCCATGTGTACTCGATCCAATCATGCATGTGTACATGATCCGGGCATGCATGGGTACTCGATCCGGTCGGGCATGTATACTCGATCCGGTCGGGCATGTGTACTCGATCCGGTCCGGCATGTGTACTCGATCCGGTCGGGCATGTTTACTCGATCCGGTCGGGCATGTGTACTCGATCCAGTCAGCATGTGTACTCGATCCGGTCGGGCATGTGTACTCGATCCGGTAAGCATGTGTAGTCGATCCGGTCAGGCACGTAGACTCGATCTGGTCAGGCACGTGTACTCGATCTGGTCGCACATGTGTACTCTATACGGTCGCGCATGTTTGTCTCGATCCGGTCAGGCTTTTGTACTCGTTCCGTTCAGGCATGTGTACTCGGTCTGGTCACACATGTGTACTCGATCCGATCAGGCATGTGTACTCGATCTGGTTGTGCATGTCTACTCGATCCGGTCGGGCATGTGTAATCGATCCGGTCAGGCATGTGTACTCGAGCTGGTCAGGCATGTGTACACGATCCGGTCGGGCATGTGTACTTGATCCGGTTGGGCATGTGTACTCAATCCGGTCGCGCATGTGTACTCGATCCGGTCGCGCATGTGTACTCGATTCGGTCGGGCATGTGTGCTCGATCCGTTCGGGCATGTGTACTCGATCCAATCGCGCTGTGTACACGATCCGGTCAGGCATGTGTACTCGATCCAGTCGGGCATGTGTACTCGATCCGATCGTGCATGTGTAGTCGATCCGGTCGGGCATGTGTACTCGATCCGGTACGGCATGTGTACTCGATCAGGTCGGTCATGTGTACTCGATCAGGTCGAACATGTGTACTCGATCTGGTCGGGCATGTGTACTCGATTTGGTAGGGCATGTGTACTCGATCCGGTCGGGCATGTTTACTCGATCCGGTCGCGCATGTGCACTCGATCCGGTCAGGCATGTGTACTCGATCCAGTCGGGCATGTGTACTCGATCCGGTCGGGCATGTGTACTCGATCCGGTCAGCATGTGTACTCGATCCGGTCGGGCATGTGTACTCGATCCGGTAAGCATGTGTACTCGATCCGGTTGGGCATGTGTACTCGATCCGGTCGGGCAATTGTACTCGCTCCGGTCAGGCATGTGTAATCGATCCGGTCAGGCATGTGTACTCGATCTGGTCAGGCATGTCTACACGATCCGCTCGGGCATGTGTACTTGATCCGGTCGGGCATGTGTTCTCGATCCGGTCGCGCATGTGTACTCGATCCGGTCGGGCATGTGTACTCGATCCGGTCGGGCATGTGTACTCGATCTGGTCACGCATGTGTACTTGATGTGGTCAGGCTTGTGTACTCGATCGGTTCCGGCATGTGTACTCGATCCAGTCGGGCATGTGTACTCGATCCGGTCGTGCATGTGTACTCGATACGGTCCGGAGTGTGTACTCGCTCCGGTCCGGCATGTGTAATCGATCCGGTCGGGGATGTGTACTCGATCCGGTCAGGCATGTGTACTCGATCCGGTTGGGCACGTGCACTTAATCTGGACACACATGTGTACTCGATCCGGTCAGGCATACGTACTCAATCCGGTAAGCATGTGTACTCGATCCGGTTGGGCATGTGTACTCGATCCGGTCGGGCAATTGTACTCGCTCCGGTCAGGCATGTGTAATCGATCCGGTCAGGCATGTGTACTCGATCTGTTCAGGCATGTCTACACGATCTGGTCGGGCATGTGTACTTGATCCGGTCGGCCATGTGTACTCGATCCGGTCAGGCATGTGTACCCGATCCGGTCGGGCATGTGCTCTCGATTCGGTCAGGCATGTGTACTCGATCCGATCAGGCATGTGTACTCGATCCGATCAGGCATGTGTACTCGATCCGATCAGGCATGTGTACTCGATCCGGTCCGGCATGTTTACTCGATCCGGTCGGGCACGTGTACTTAATCTGGTCACACATGTGTACTCGATCCGGTCAGGCGTGTGTACTCGATTCATTCGCGCACGTATACTCGATCCGGTTGGGCATGTGTACTCGATCCGGTCGGGCATGTGTACTCGATCCAATCGCGCTTGTGTACACAATCCGGTCAGGCATGTGTACTCGATCCGGTCGGGCATGTGTACTCGATCCGGTCGTGCATGTGTACTCGATCCGGTCGGGCATATGTACTCGATTCGGTCGGGCATGTGTACTCGATCCAGTTAGGCATGCGTACTTGATCCGGTTGGGCACGTGTACTTCATCTGGTCACACATGTGTACTCGATCCGGTCAGGCATGTGTACTCGATTCATTCGCGCATGTGTACTCGATCCGGTCGGGCATGTGTACTCGATCAGGTCGGGCAGGTGTACTCGATCCAATCGCGCTTGTGTACACGATCCGGTACGGCATGTGTACGCGATCAGGTCGGGCATGTTTATTCGATCCGGTCTGGCATGTGTACTCGATCTGGTCGGGCATGTGTTCTCGATCCGGTCGGGCATGTGTACTCGATCCGGTCGGGCATGTTTACTCGATCCAGTCAGGCATGTGTACTCGATCCGGTCAGGCAATTGTACTCGATCCGGTCAGGCATGTGTACTTGATCCGGTCTGCATGTGTACTCGATCTGGTCCCGCATGTGTACTCGATCCGGTTAGGCTTGTGTACTCGATCGGTTCCGGCATGTGTACTCGATCCGGTCGGGCAAGTGTACTCGATCCGGTCCGGCATGTGTACTCGATCTGGTCGGGCATGTGTTCTCGATCCGGTCGGGCATGTGTACTCGATCCGGTCGGGCATGTTTAAACGATCCGGTCGGGCATGTTTACTCGATCCGGTCGCGCATGTGTACACGATCCGGTACGGCATGTGTACGCGATCAGGTCGGGCATGTTTATTCGATCCGGCCTGGCATGTGTACTCGATCCGGTCGGGCATGTTTACTCAATCCGGTCCGGCATGTTTACTCGATCCGGTCGCGCATGTGCACTCGATCCGGTCAGGCATGTTTACTCGATCCAGTCAGGCACGTTTACTCGATCCGGTCGAGCATGTGTACTAGATCCGGTCGGGCATGTGTACTCGATCTGGTCGCACATGTGTACTCTATACGGTCGCGCATGTGTACTTGATCCAGTCAGGCATGTGTACTCGATCCGGTCGGGAATGTGTACTCGATCCGGTCCAGCATGTTTACTCGATCCGGTCCGGCATGTGTACTCGATCAGGTCGGGCATGTGTACTTGATCCGGTCGGGCATGTGTACGCGATCCGGTCGGGCATGTGTACTCGATCCGGTCCGGCATGTGTACACGATCCGGTCGGGCATGTGTACTCGATCCGGTCAGGCATGTGTACGTGATCCTGTGGGGCATGTGTACTCAATCCGTTCAGGCATGTGTACTTGATCTAGTCGATCATGTGTACTCTATCCGGTCGGGCATGTGTACTCGATTCGGTCGGGCATGTGTACTCGATACAGTTAGGCATGCGTACTAGATCCGGTTGGGCACGTGTACTTCATCTGGTCACACATGTGTACTCGATCCGGTCAGGCATGTGTACTCGATTCATTCGCGCTTGTGTACACAATCCGGTCAGGCATGTGTACTCTATCCGGTCGGGCATGTGTACTCGATCCGGTCGTGCATGTGTACTCGATCCGATCGGGCATGTGTACTCGATTCGGTTGGGCATGTGTACTCGATCCAGTTAGGCATGCGTACTCGATCTGGTTGGGCACGTGTACTTCATCTGGTCACACATGTGTACTCGATCCGGTCAAACATGTGTACTCGATTCATTCGCGCATGTGTACTCGATCTGGTCGGGCATGTGTACTCGATCCGGTCGGGCAGGTGTACTCGATCCAATCGCGCTTGTGTACACGATCCGGTACGGCATGTGTACGCGATCAGGTCGGGCATGTGTATTCGATCAGGTCGGGCATGTTTACTCGATCCGGTCGGCATGTGTATTCGATCAGGTCGGGCATGTGTACTCGATCTGGTCAGGCATGTGTTCTCGATCCGGTCTGGCATTTTTACTCGATCCGGTTGCGCATGTGTACTCGATCCGGTCAGGCATGTGTACTCGATCCGGTCAGGCATGTGTACTCGATCCGGTCAGGCAATTGTACTCGATCCGGTCAGGCATGTGTAATCGATCCGGTCAGGCATGTGTACTCGATCTGGTCAGGCATGTGTACACGATTCGGTCGGGCACGTGTACTTGATCCGGTCTGCATGTGTACTCGATCTGGTCCCGCATGTGTACTCGATCCGGTCAGGCTTGTGTACTCGATCGGTTCCGGCATGTGTACTCGATCCGGTCGGGCATGTGTACTCGCTCCGGTCCGGCATGTGTACTCGATCTGGTCGGGCATGTGTTCTCGATCCGGTCGAGCATGTGTACTCGATCCGGTCGGGCATGTGTACTCAATCCGGTCGGGCATGTTTACTCGATCTGGTCGCGCATATGTACACAATCTGGTACGGCATGTGTACGCGATCAGGTCGGGCATGCTTATTCGATCCGGTCTGGCATGTGTACTCGATCCGGTCGGGCATGTTTACTCAATCTGGTCCGGCATGTTTACTCGATCCGGTCGCGCATGTGCACTCGATCCGGTCAGGCATGTTTACTCGATCCAGTCAGGCACGTGTACTCGATCCGTTCCAGCATGTGTACTAGATCCGGTCGGGCATGTGTACTCGATCAGGTCGCACATGTGTACTCTATACGGTCGCGCATGTGTACTCGATCCAGTCAGGCATGTGCACTCGATCCGGTCAGGAATGTGTACTCGATCCGGTCCAGCATGTTTACTCGATCTGGTCAGGCATGTGTACTCGATCCGGTCCGGCATGTGTACACGATCCGGTCGGGCATGTGTACTCGATCCGGTCCGGCACGTGTATGCGATCCTGTGGGGCATGTGTACTCGATCCGTTCAGGCATGTGTACTCGATCTAGTCGATCATGTGTACTCTATCCGGTTGCGCATGTGTACTCGATCCGTTCAGGCATGTGTAATCGATCCGGTCGGGCATGTGTACTCGATCCGGTCAGGCATGTGTACTCGATCCGGTCGGGCACGTGTACTTAATCTGGTCACACATGTGTACTCGATCCGGTCAGGCATGTGTACTCGATTCATTCGCGCACGTATACTCGATCCGGTTGGACATGTGTACTCGATCCGGTCGGGCATGTGTACTCGATCCAATCGCGCTTGTGTACACAATCCGGTCAGGCATGTGTACTCGATCCGGTCGGGCACGTGTACTCGATCCGGTCGTGCATGTGTACTCGATCCGGTCGGGCATGTGTACTCGATTCGGTCGGGCATGTTTACTCGCTCCAGTTAGGCATGCGTACTCGATCCGGTTGGGCACGTGTACTTCATCTGGTCACACATGTGTACTCGATCCGGTCAGGCATGTGTACTCGATTCATTCGCGCATGTGTAATCGATCTGGTCAGGCATGTGTACTCGATCCGGTCAGGCATGTGTACTCGATCAGGTCCGGCATGTTTACTCGATCCGGTCACGCATGTGTACTCGATCCGGTCAGGCATGTGTACTCGATCTGGTCCGGCATGTGTACTCGATCAGGTCGGGCATGTGTTCTCGATCCGGTCGGGCATGTGTACTCGATCCGGTCGGGCATGTGTACTCGATCCGGTCCGGCATGTTTACTCGATCCGGTCGGGCATGTGTACTCGATCCGGTCAGGCATGTGTACTCGACCCGGTCCGGCATGTGTACTCGATCAGGTCGGGCATGTGTTCTCGATCCGGTTGGGCATGTGAACTTGATCAGGTCGGGCATGTGTACTCGATCCGGTCCAGCATGTTTACTCGATCCGGTAGCGCATGTGCTCTCGATTCGGTCAGGCATGTGTACTCGATCCGGTCGGGCATGTGTACTTGATCCGGTCGTGCATGTGTACTCGACACTGTGGGGCATGTGTACTCGATCCGGTCAGGCACGTGTACTCGATCTGGTCGTTCATGTATACTCTGTCCGGTTGTGCATGTTTACTTGATCAGGTCGGGCATGTGTACTTGATCCGGTCAGGCATCTTTATTAGATCTGGTCGGGCATGTGTACTCGATCCGTTCGGCCATGTGTACTCGATCCAATCGTGCATGTGTACATGATCCGGGCATGCATGGGTACTCGATCCGGTCGGGCATGTATACTCGATCCGGTCGGACATGTGTACTCGATCCGGTCCGGCATGTGTACTCGATCCGGTCGGGCATGTTTACTCGATCCGGTCGGGCATGTGTACTCGATCCAGTCAGCATGTGTACTCGATCCGGTCGGGCATGTGTACTCGATCCGGTAAGCATGTGTAGTCGATCCGGTCAGGCACGTAGACTCGATCTGGTCAGGCACGTGTACTCGATCTGGTCGCACATGTGTACTCTATACGGTCGCGCATGTTTGTCTCGATCCGGTCAGGCTTTTGTACTCATTCCGTTCAGGCATGTGTACTCGGTCTGGTCACACATGTGTACTCGATCCGATCAGGCATGTGTACTCGATCTGGTTGTGCATGTCTACTCGATCCGGTCGGGCATGTGTAATCGATCCGGTCAGGCATGTGTACTCGAGCTGGTCAGGCATGTGTACACGATCCGGTCGGGCATGTGTACTTGATCCGGTTGGGCATGTGTACTCAATCCAGTCGCGCATGTGTACTCGATCCGGTCGCGCATGTGTACTCGATTCGGTCGGGCATGTGTACTCGATCCGTTCGGGCATGTGTACTCGATCCAATCGCGCTGTGTACACGATCCGGTCAGGCATGTGTACTCGATCCAGTCGGGCATGTGTACTCGATCCGATCGTGCATGTGTAGTCGATCCGGTCGGGCATGTGTACTCGATCCGGTACGGCATGTGTACTCGATCAGGTCGGTCATGTGTACTCGATCAGGTCGAACATGTGTACTCGATCTGGTCGGTCATGTGTACTCGATTTGGTAGGGCATGTGTACTCGATCCGGTCGGGCATGTTTACTCGATCCGGTCGCGAATGTGCACTCGATCCGGTCAGGCATGTGTACTCGATCCGGTCAGGCATGTGTAATCGATCCAGTCAGGCATGTGTACTCGATCCGGTCGGGCATGTGTACTCGATCCGGTCGGGCATGTGTACTCGATCCGGTCAGCATGTGTACTCGATCCGGTCGGGCATGTGTACTCGATCCGGTAAGCATGTGTACTCGATCCGGTTGGGTATGTGTACTCGATCCGGTCGGGCAATTGTACTCGCTCCGGTCAGGCATGTGTAATCGATCCGGTCAGGCATGTGTACTCGATCTGGTCAGGCATGTCTACACGATCCGCTCGGGCATGTGTACTTGATCCGGTCGGGCATGTGTACTCGATCCGGTCGCGCATGTGTACTCGATCCGGTCGGGCATGTGTACTCGATCCGGTCGGGCATGTGTACTCGATCTGGTCGCGCATGTGTACTCGATCTGGTCAGGCTTGTGTACTCGATCGGTTCCGGCATGTGTACTCGATCCGGTCGGGCATGTGTACTCGATCCGGTCGTGCATGTGTACTCGATACGGTCCGGAGTGTGTACTCGCTCCGGTCCGGCATGTGTAATCGATCCGGTCGGGGATGTGTACTCGATCCGGTCAGGCATGTGTACTCGATCCGGTTGGGCACGTGCACTTAATCTGGTCACACATGTGTACTCGATCCGGTCAGGCATACGTACTCAATCCGGTAAGCATGTGTACTCGATCCGGTTGGGCATGTGTACTCGATCCGGTCGGGCAATTGTACTCGCTCCGGTCAGGCATGTGTAATCGATCCGGTCAGGCATGTGTACTCGATCTGTTCAGGCATGTCTACACGATCTGGTCGGGCATGTGTACTTGATCCGGTCGGGCATGTGTACTCGATCCGGTCAGGCATGTGTACCCGATCCGGTCGGGCATGTGCTCTCGATTCGGTCAGGCATGTGTACTCGATCCGATCAGGCATGTGTACTCGATCCGATCAGGCATGTGTACTCGATCCGATCAGGCATGTGTACTCGATCCGGTCCGGCATGTTTACTCGATCCGGTCGGGCACGTGTACTTAATCTGGTCACACATGTGTACTCGATCCGGTCAGGCATGTGTACTCGATTCATTCGCGCACGTATACTCGATCCGGTTGGGCATGTGTACTCGATCCGGTCGGGCATGTGTACTCGATCCAATCGCGCTTGTGTACACAATCCGGTCAGGCATTTGTACTCGATCCGGTCGGGCATGTGTACTCGATCCGGTCGTGCATGTGTACTCGATCCGGTCGGGCATGTGTACTCGATTCGGTCGGGCATGTGTACTCGATCCAGTTAGGCATGCGTACTTGATCCGGTTGGGCACGTGTACTTCATCTGGTCACACATGTGTACTCGATCCGGTCAGGCATGTGTACTCGATTCATTCGCGCATGTGTACTCGATCCGGTCGGGCATGTGTACTCGATCAGGTCGGGCAGGTGTACTCGATCCAATCGCGCTTGTGTACACGATCCGGTACGGCATGTGTACGCGATCAGGTCGGGCATGTTTATTCGATCCGGTCTGGCATGTGTACTCGATCTGGTCGGGCATGTGTTCTCGATCCGGTCGGGCATGTGTACTCGATCCGGTCGGGCATGTTTACTCGAACCAGTCAGGCATGTGTACTCGATCCGGTCAGGCAATTGTACTCGATCCGGTCAGGCATGTGTACTTGATCCGGTCTGCATGTGTACTCGATCTGGTCCCGCATGTGTACTCGATCCGGTTAGGCTTGTGTACTCGATCGGTTCCGGCATGTGTACTCGATCCGGTCGGGCAAGTGTACTCGATCCGGTCCGGCATGTGTACTCGATCTGGTCGGGCTTGTGTTCTCAATCCGGTCCGGCATGTTTACTCAATCCGGTCGCGCATGTGCACTCGATCCGGTCAGGCATGTTTACTCGATCCAGTCAGGCACGTTTACTCGATCCGGTCGAGCATGTGTACTAGATCCGGTCGGGCATGTGTACTCGATCTGGTCGCACATGTGTACTCTATACGGTCGCGCATGTGTACTTGATCCAGTCAGGCATGTGTACTCGATCCGGTCGGGAATGTGTACTCGATCCGGTCCAGCATGTTTACTCGATCCGGTCCGGCATGTGTACTCGATCAGGTCGGGCATGTGTACTCGATCCGGTCGGGCATGTGTACGCGATCCGGTCAGGCATGTGTACTCGATCCGGTCCGGCATGTGTACACGATCCGGTCGGGCATGTGTACTCGATCCGGTCCGGCATGTGTACGTGATCCTGTGGGGCATGTGTACTCAATCCGTTCAGGCATGTGTACTCGATCTAGTCGATCATGTGTACTCTATCCGGTCGGGCATGTGTACTCGATTCGGTCGGGCATGTGTACTCGATACAGTTAGGCATGCGTACTAGATCCGGTTGGGCACGTGTACTTCATCTGGTCACACATGTGTACTCGATCCGGTCAGGCATGTGTACTCGATTCATTCGCGCTTGTGTACACAATCCGGTCAGGCATGTGTACTCTATCCGGTCGGGCATGTGTACTCGATCCGGTCGTGCATGTGTACTCGATCCGATCGGGCATGTGTACTCGATTCGGTTGGGCATGTGTACTCGATCCAGTTAGGCATGCGTACTCGATCTGGTTGGGCACGTGTACTTCATCTGGTCACACATGTGTACTCGATCCGGTCAAACATGTGTACTCGATTCATTCGCGCATGTGTACTCGATCTGGTCGGGCATGTGTACTCGATCCGGTCGGGCAGGTGTACTTGATCCAATCGCGCTTGTGTACACGATCCGGTACGGCATGTGTACGCGATCAGGTCGGGCATGTGTATTCGATCAGGTCGGGCATGTTTACTCGATCCGGTCGGCATGTGTATTCGATCAGGTCGGGCATGTGTACTCGATCTGGTCGGGCATGTGTTCTCGATCCGGTCTGGCATTTTTACTCGATCCGGTTGCGCATGTGTACTCGATCCGGTCAGGCATGTGTACTCGATCCGGTCAGGCATGTGTACTCGATCCGGTCAGGCAATTGTACTCGATCCGGTCAGGCATGTGTAATCGATCCGGTCAGGCATGTGTACTCGATCTGGTCAGGCATGTGTACACGATTCGGTCGGGCACGTGTACTTGATCCGGTCTGCATGTGTACTCGATCTGGTCCCGCATGTGTACTCGATCCGGTCAGGCTTGTGTACTCGATCGGTTCCGGCATGTGTACTCGATCCGGTCGGGCATGTGTACTCGCTCCGGTCCGGCATGTGTACTCGATCTGGTCGGGCATGTGTTCTCGATCCGGTCGAGCATGTGTACTCGATCCGGTCGGGCATGTGTACTCAATCCGGTCGGGCATGTTTACTCGATCTGGTCGCGCATGTGTACACAATCTGGTACGGCATGTGTACGCGATCAGGTCGGGCATGCTTATTCGATCCGGTCTGGCATGTGTACTCGATCCGGTCGGGCATGTTTACTCAATCTGGTCCGGCATGTTTACTCGATCCGGTCGCGCATGTGCACTCGATCCGGTCAGGCATGTTTACTCGATCCAGTCAGGCACGTGTACTCGATCCGTTCCAGCATGTGTACTAGATCCGGTCGGGCATGTGTACTCGATCAGGTCGCACATGTGTACTCTATACGGTCGCGCATGTGTACTCGATCCAGTCAGGCATGTGCACTCGATCCGGTCAGGAATGTGTACTCGATCCGGTCCAGCATGTTTACTCGATCTGGTCAGGCATGTGTACTCGATCCGGTCCGGCATGTGTACACGATCCGGTCGGGCATGTGTACTCGATCCGGTCCGGCACGTGTATGCGATCCTGTGGGGCATGTGTACTCGATCCGTTCAGGCATGTGTACTCGATCTAGTCGATCATGTGTACTCTATCCGGTTGCGCATGTGTACTCGATCCGTTCAGGCATGTGTAATCGATCCGGTCGGGCATGTGTACTCGATCCGGTCAGGCATGTGTACTCGATCCGGTCGGGCACGTGTACTTAATCTGGTCACACATGTGTACTCGATCCGGTCAGGCATGTGTACTCGATTCATTCGCGCACGTATACTCGATCCGGTTGGACATGTGTACTCGATCCGGTCGGGCATGTGTACTCGATCCAATCGCGCTTGTGTACACAATCCGGTCAGGCATGTGTACTCGATCCGGTCGGGCACGTGTACTCGATCCGGTCGTGCATGTGTACTCGATCCGGTCGGGCATGTGTACTCGATTCGGTCGGGCATGTTTACTCGCTCCAGTTAGGCATGCGTACTCGATCCGGTTGGGCACGTGTACTTCATCTGGTCACACATGTGTACTCGATCCGGTCAGGCATGTGTACTCGATTCATTCGCGCATGTGTAATCGATCTGGTCAGGCATGTGTACTCGATCCGGTCAGGCATGTGTACTCGATCAGGTCCGGCATGTTTACTCGATCCGGTCACGCATGTGTACTCGATCCGGTCAGGCATGTGTACTCGATCCGGTCCGGCATGTGTACTCGATCAGGTCGGGCATGTGGTCTCGATCCGGTCGGGCATGTGTACTCGATCCGGTCGGGCATGTGTACTCGATCCGGTCCGGCATGTTTACTCGATCCGGTCGGGCATGTGTACTCGATCCGGTCAGGCATGTGTACTCGACCCGGTCCGGCAAGTTTACTCGATCCGGTCGCGCATGTGCACTCGATCCGGTCAGGCATGTTTACTCGATCCAGTCAGGCACGTGTACTCGATCCGGTCGAGCATGTGTACTAGATCCGGTCGGGCATGTGTACTCGATCTGGTCGCACATGTGTATTCTATACGGTCGCGCATGTGTACTTGATCCAGTCAGGCATGTGTACTCGATCCGGTTGGGAATGTGTACTCGATCCGGTCCAGCATGTTTACTCGATCCGGTTGCGCATGTGTACTCGATCCGGTGAGGCATGTGTACTCGATCCGGTCCGGCATGTGTACTCGATCAGGTCGGGCATGTGTACGCCATTCGGTCGGGCATGTGTACTCGATCCGGTCGGGCATGTGTACTCGATCCGGTCAGGCATGTGTATGCAATCCGGTCAGGCATGTGCACTTGATCCGGTCGGGCATGTGTACTCGATCCGGTCGGGCATGTGTATTCGATCCGGTCCGGCATGTGTGCTCGATCCGGTCGGGAATGTGTACTCGATCCGATCAGGCATGTGTACTCGATCTGGTCATGCATGTCTACTCGATCCGGTCACACATGTGTACTCGATCCGGTTGGGCATGTGTACTCGATCCGGTCAGACAATTGTACTCGATCCGGTCAGGCATGTGTAATCGATCTGGTCAGGCATGTGTACTCGATCCGGTCAGGCATGTGTACTCGATCGGGTCCGGCATGTTTACTCGATCCGGTCACGCATGTGTACTCGATCCGGTCAGGCATGTGTACTCGATCCGGTCCGGCATGTGTACTCGATCAGGTCGGGCATGTGTTCTCGATCCGGTCGGGCATGTGTACTCGATCCGGTCGCGCATGTGTACTCGATACAGTCGGGCATGTTTACTCGATCCGGTCGCGCATGTGTACTCGATCCGGTCCGGCATGTGTACTCGATTAGGTCGGGCATGTGTTCTCGATCCGGTCGGGCATGTGTACTTGATCAGGTTGGGCATGTGTACTCGATCCGGTCCGGCATGTGTACTTGATCCGGTCGGGCATGTGTACTTGATCCGGTCGTGCATGTGTACTCGATACTGTGGGGCATGTTTACTCGATCCGGTCAGGCACGTGTACTCGATCTGGTCGTTCATGTGTACTCTATCCGGTAGTGCATGTGTACTTGATCCGGTCAGGCATCTGTAAAAGATCTGGTCGGGCATGTGTACTCGATCCGTTCGGGCATGTGTACTCGATCTGGTCAGGCATGTGTACTCGATCTGGTCTGGAATGTGTACACGATTCGGTCGGGCATGTGTACTTGATCCGGTCTGCATGTGTACTCGATCTGGTCCCGCATGTGTACTCGATCCGGTCAGGCTTGTGTACTCGATCGGTTCCGGCATGTGTACTCGATCCGGTTGGGCATGTGTACTCGATCCGGTCCGGCATGTGTACTCGATCTGGTCGGGCATGTGTTCTCGATCCGGTCGGGCATGTGTACTCGATCCGGTCGGGCATGTTTAAACGATCCGGTCGGGCATGTTTACTCGATCCAGTCGCGCATGTGTACACAATCCGGTACGGCATGTGTGCGCGATCAGGTCGGGCATGCTTATTCGATCCGGTCTGGCATGTGTACTCGATCCGGTCGGGCATGTTTACTCAATCCGGTCCGGCATGTTTGCTCGATCCGGTCGCGCATGTGCACTCGATCCGATCAGGCATGTTTACTCGATCCAGTCAGGCACGTGTACTCGATCCGTTCCAGCATGTGTACTAGATCCGGTCGGGCATGTGTACTCGATCAGGTCGCACATGTGTACTCTATACGGTCGCGCATGTGTACTCGATCCAGTCAGGCATGTGCACTCGATCCGGTCAGGAATGTGTACTCGATCCGGTCCAGCATGTTTACTCGATCCGGTCGCGCATGTGTACTCGATCCGGTCAGGCATGTGTACTCGATCCGGTCCGGCATGTGTACACGATCCGGTCGGGCATGTGTACTCGATCCGGTCCGGCATGTGTACTCGATCTAGTCGATCATGTGTACTCTATCCGGTTGTGCATGTGTACTCGATCCGTTCAGGCATGTGTAATCGATCCGGTCGGGCATGTGTACTCGATCCGGTCAGGCATGTGTACTCGATCCGGTCGGGCACGTGTACTTAATCTGGTCACACATGTGTACTCGATCCGGTCAGGCATGTGTACTCGATTCATTCGCGCACGTATACTCGATCCGGTTGGACATGTGTACTCGATCCGGTCGGGCATGTGTACTCGATCCAATCGCGCTTGTGTACACAATCCGGTCAGGCATGTGTACTCGATCCGGTCGGGCATGTGTACTCGATCCGGTCGTGCATGTGTACTCGATCCGGTCGGGCATGTGTACTCGATTCGGTCGGGCATGTTTACTCGCTCCAGTTAGGCATGCGTACTCGATCCGGTTGGGCACGTGTACTTCATCTGGTCACACATGTGTACTCGATCCGGTCAGGCATGTGTACTCGATTCATTCGCGCATGTGTACTCGATCCGGTCGGGCATGTGTACTCGATCCGGTCGGGCAGGTGTACTCGATCCAATCGCGCTTGTGTACACGATCCGGTACGGCATGTGTACGCGATCAGGTCGGGCATGTTTATTCGATCCGGTCTGGCATGTGTACTCGATCCGGTCGGGCATGTTTACTCAATCCGGTCCGGCATGTTTACTCGATCCGGTCGCGCATGTGCACTCGATCCGGTCAGGCATGTTTACTCGATCCAGTCAGGCACGTGTACTCGATCCGGTCGAGCATGTGTACTAGATCCGGTCGGGCATGTGTACTCGATCTGGTCGCACATGTGTACTCTATACGGTCGCGCATGTGTACTTGATCCAGTCAGGCATGTGTACTCGATCCGGTTGGGAATGTGTACTCGATCCGGTCCAGCATGTTTACTCGATCCGGTTGCGCATGTGTACTCGATCCGGTGAGGCATGTGTACTCGATCCGGTCCGGCATGTGTACTCGATCAGGTCGGGCATGTGTACTCCATCCGGTCGGGCATGTGTACTCGATCCGGTCGGGCATGTGTACTCGATCCGGTCAGGCATGTGTACTCGATCTGGTCCGGCATGTGTACACGATCCGGTCGGGCATGTGTACTCGATCCGTTCCGGCATGTGTACGCAATCCGGTCAGGCATGTGTACTTGATCCGGTCGGGCATGTGTACTCGATCCAGTCGGGCATGTGTATTCGATCCGGTCGGGCATGTGTGCTCGATCCGGTCGGGAATGTGTACTCGATCCGATCAGACATGTGTACTCGATCTGGTCGTGCATGTCTACTCGATCCGGTCACACATGTGTACTCGATCCGGTTGGGCATGTGTACTCGATCCGGTCAGACAATTGTACTCGATCCGGTCAGGCATGTGTAATCGATCTGGTCAGGCATGTGTACTCGATCGGGTCCGGCATGTTTACTCGATCCGGTCACGCATGTGTACTCGATCCGGTCAGGCATGTGTACTCGATCCGCTCCGGCATGTGTACTCGATCAGGTCGGGCATGTGTTCTCGATCCGGTCGGGCATGTGTTATCGATCCGGTCGGGCATGTGTACTCGATCCGGTCGCGCATGTGTACTCGATACAGTCGGGCATGTTTACTCGATCCGGTCGCGCATGTGTACTCGATCCGGTCAGGCATGTGTACTCGATCCGGTCCGGCATGTGTACTCGATTAGGTCGGGCATGTGTTCTCGATCCGGTCGGGCATGTGTACTTGATCAGGTTGGGCATGTGTACTCGATCCGGTCCAGCATGTTTCCTCGATCCGGTCGCGCATGTGCTCTCGATTCGGTCAGGCATGTGTACTCGATCCGGTCCGGCATGTGTACTTGATCCGGTCGGGCATGTGTACTTGATCCGGTCGTGCATGTGTACTCGATACTGTGGGGCATGTGTACTCGATCCGGTCAGGCACGTGTACTCGATCTGGTCGTTCATGTGTACTTTATCCGGTCGTGCATGTGTACTTGATCCGGTCAGGCATCTGTAAAAGATCTGGTCGGGCATGTGTACTCGATCCGTTCGGGCATGTGTACTCGATCCAATCGCGCATGTGTACATGATCCGGTCAGGCATGTTTACTCGATCCGGTCGGGCATGTATACTCGATCCGGTCGGGCATGTGTACTCGATCCAGTCAGCATGTGTACTCGATCCGGTCCAGCATGTTTCCTCGATCCGGTCGCGCATGTGCTCTCGATTCGGTCAGGCATGTGTACTCGATCCGGTCCGGCATGTGTACTTGATCCGGTCGGGCATGTGTACTTGATCCGGTCGTGCATGTGTACTCGATACTGTGGGGCATGTGTACTCGATCCGGTCAGGCACGTGTACTCGATCTGGTCGTTCATGTGTACTTTATCCGGTCGTGCATGTGTACTTGATCCGGTCAGGCATCTGTAAAAGATCTGGTCGGGCATGTGTACTCGATCCGTTCGGGCATGTGTACTCGATCCAATCGCGCATGTGTACATGATCCGGTCAGGCATGTTTACTCGATCCGGTCGGGCATGTATACTCGATCCGGTCGGGCATGTGTACTCGATCCAGTCAGCATGTGTACTCGATCCGGTCGGGCATGTGTACTCGATCCGGTAAGCATGTGTAGTCGATCCGGTCAGGCACGTGGACTCGATCTGGTCAGGCACGTGTACTCGATCTGGTCGCACATGTGTACTCTATACGGTCGCGCATGTTTGCCTCGATCCGGTCAGGCTTTTGTACTCGTTCCGTTCAGGCATGTGTACTCGGTCTGGTCACACATGTGTACTCGATCCGATCAGGCATGTGTACTCGATCTGGTTGTGCATGTCTACTCGATCCGGTCGGGCATGTGTAATCGATCCGGTCAGGCATGTGTACTCGATCTGGTCAGGCATGTGTACACGATCCGGTCGGGCATGTGTACTTGATCCGGTTGGGCATGTGTACTCGATGCGGTCGCGCATGTGTACATGATCCGGTCAGGCATGTTTACTCGATCCGGTCGGGCATGTATACTCGATCCGGTCGGTCATGTGTACTCGATCCAGTCAGCATGTGTACTCGATCCGGTCGGGCATGTGTACTCGATCCGGTAAGCATGTGTAGTCGATCCGGTCAGGCACGTGGACTCGATCTGGTCAGGCACGTGTACTCGATCTGGTCGCACATGTGTACTCTATACGGTCGCGCATGTTTGCCTCGATCCGGTCAGGCTTTTGTACTCGTTCCGTTCAGGCATGTGTACTCGGTCTGGTCACACATGTGTACTCGATCCGATCAGGCATGTGTACTCGATCTGGTTGTGCATGTCTACTCGATCCGGTCGGGCATGTGTAATCGATCCGGTCAGGCATGTGTACTCGATCTGGTCAGGCATGTGTACACGATCCGGTCGGGCATGTGTACTTGATCCGGTTGGGCATGTGTACTCGATGCGGTCGCGCATGTGTACTCGATGCGGTCGGGCATGTGTTATCGATCCGGTCGTGCATGTGTACTCGATCCGGTCGCGCATGTGTACTCGATACAGTCGGGCATGTTTACTCGATCCGGTCGCGCATGTGTACTCGATCCGGTCAGGCATGTGTACTCGATCCGGTCCGGCATGTGTACTCGATCAGGTCGGGCATGTGTTCTCGATCCGGTCGGGCATGTGTACTTGATCAGGTCGGGCATGTGTACTCGATCCGGTCCAGCATGTTTACTCGATCCGGTCGCGCATGTGCTCTCGATTCGGTCAGGCATGTGTACTCGATCCGGTCCGGCATGTGTACTTGATCCGGTCGGGCATGTGTACTTGATCCGGTCGTGCATGTGTACTCGATACTGTGGGGCATGTGTACTCGATCCGGTCAGGCACGTGTACTCGATCTGGTCGTTCATGTGTACTCTATCCGGTCGTGCATGTGTACTTGATCCGGTCAGTCATCTCTAAAAGATCTGGTCGGGCATGTGTACTCGATCCGTTCGGGCATGTGTACTCGATCCAATCGCGCATGTGTACATGATCCGGTCAGGCATGTGTACTCGATCCGGTCGGGCATGTATACTCGATCCGGTCGGGCATGTGTACTCGATCCGGTCCGGCATGTGCACTTGATCCGGTCGGGCATGTTTACTCGATCCGGTCGGGCATGTGTACTCGATCCAGTCAGCATGTGTACTCGATCCGGTCGGGCATGTGTACTCGATCCGGTAAGCATGTGTAGTCGATCCGGTCAGGCACGTGGACTCGATCTGGTCAGGCACGTGTACTCGATCTGGTCGCACATGTGTACTCTATACGGTCGCGCATGTTTGCCTCGATCCGGTCAGGCTTTTGTACTCGTTCTGTTCAGGCATGTGTACTCGGTCTGGTCACACATGTGTACTCGATCCGATCAGGCATGTGTACTCGATCTGGTTGTGCATGTCTACTCGATGCGGTCGGGCATGTGTAATCGATCCGGTCAGGCATGTGTACTCGATCTGGTCAGGCATGTGTACACGATCCGGTCGGGCATGTGTACTTGATCCGGTTGGGCATGTGTACTCGATCCGGTCGGGCATGTGTACTCGATCCGGTCACGCATGTGTACTCGATCCGGTCGGGCATGTGTACTCGATCCGGTCGGGCATGTGTACTCGATCCGTTCGGGCATGTGTACGCGATCCAATCGCGCATGTGTACACGATCCGGTCAGGCATGTGTACTCGATCCAGTCGGGCATGTGTACTCGTACCGGTCGTGCATGTGTAGTCGATCCGGTCGGGCATGTGCACTCGATCCGGTACGGCATGTGTACTCGATCTGGTCGGTCATGTGTACTCGACCAGGTCGGACATGTGTACTCGATCTGGTCGGGCATGTGTACTCGATTTGGTAGGGCATGTGTACTCGATCCGGTCACGCATGTCTACTCGATCCGGTCGGGCATGTGTACTCGATCCGGTCGGGCATGTGTACTCGATCTGGTCGCGCATGTGTACTCGATCCGGTTGGGCATGTGTACTCGATACGGTCCGGAGTGTTTACTCGCTCCGGTCCGGCAAGTGTAATCGATCCGGTCGGGGATGTGTACTCGATCCGGTCAGGCATGTGTACTCGATCCGGTCGGGCATGTGTACTCGATACGGTCCGGAGTGTTTACTCGCTCCGGTCCAGCAAGTGTAATCGATCCGGTCGGGGATGTGTACTCGATCCGGTCGGGCATGTGTACTCGATCTGGTCGCGCATGTGTACTCGATCCGGTCAGGCTTGTGTACTCGATCGGTTCCGGCATGTGTACTCGATCCGGTCGGACATGTGTACTCGATCCGGTTGCGCATGTGTACTCGATCCGGTCGGGGATGTGTACTCGATCCGGTCAGGCATGTGTACTCGATCCGGTTGGGCAAGTGCACTTAATCTGGTCACACATGTGTACTCGATCCGGTCAGGCATATGTACTCGATCCGGTAAGCATGTGTACTCGATCCGGTTGGGCATGTGTACTCGATCCGGTCGGGCAATTGTACTCGCTCCGGTCAGGCATGTGTAATCGATCCGCTCAGGCATGTGTACTCGATCTGGTCAGGCATGTCTACACGATCCGGTCGGGCATGTGTACTTGATCCGGTCGGGCATGTGTGCTCGATCCGGTCGCGCATGTGTACTCGATCCGGTCGGGCATGTGTACTCGATCCGGTCGGGCATGTGTACTCGATCTGGTCGTGCATGTGTACTCAATCCGGTCGGGCATGTGTACTCAATCCGGTCCGGCATGTGTACTCGATCAGGTCGGGCATGTGTACTCGATCAGGTCGGGCATGTGTACTCGATCTGGTCGGGCATGTGTTCTCGATCCGGTCGGGCATGTGTACTCGATCCAGTCAGGCATGTGTACTCGATCCAGTCAGGCATGTGTACTCGATCCGGTCGAGCATGTGTACTCGATCCGGTCACGCATGTGTACTCGATACGGTCCGGAGTGTGTACTCGCTCCGGTCCGGCATGTGTAATCGATCCGGTCGGGGATGTGTACTTGATCCGGTCAGGCATGTGTACTCGATCCGGTTGGGCACGTGCACTTAATCTGGTCACACATATGTACTCGATCCGGTCAGGCATATGTACTCGATCCGTTCGGGCATGTGTAATCGATCCGGTCGGGCATGTGTACTCGATCCGGTCAGGCATGTGTACTCGATCCGGATGGGCACGTGCACTTAATCTGGTCAAACACGTGTACTCGATCCGTTCGGGCATGTGTACTCAATCCGGTCGGGCATGTGTACTCGATCCGGTCGGGCATGTGTACTCAATCCGGTCCGGCATGTGTACTCGATCAGGTCGGGCATGTGTACTCGATCAGGTCGGGCATGTGTACTCGATCCGGTCGGGCATGTGTTCTCGATCCGGTCGGGCATGTGTACTCGATCCAGTCAGGCATGTGTACTCGATCCAGTCAGGCATGTGTACTCGATCCGGTCGAGCATGTGTACTCAATCCGGTCGGGCATGTGTACTCGATCCGATCAGGCATGTGTACTCGATCTGATCGTGCATGTCTACTCGATCCGGTCACACATGTGTACTCGATCCGGTCGCGCATGTGTACTCGATCCGGTCAGGCATGTGTACTCGATCCGGTCCGGCATGTGTACTCGATCAGGTCGGGCATGTGTTCTCGATCCGGTCGGGCATGTGTACTTGATCAGGTCGGGCATGTGTACTCGATCCGGTCCAGCATGTTTACTCGATCCGGTCGCGCATGTGCTCTCGATTCGGTCAGGCATGTGTACTCGATCCGGTCAGGCTTGTGTACTCGATCGGTTCCGGCATGTGTACTCGATCCGGTCGGGCATGTGTACTCGATCCGGTCGCGCATGTGAACTCTATACGGTCAGGAGTATGTACTCGCTCCGGTCCGACATGTGTAATCGATCCGGTCGGGGATGTGTACTCGATCCGGTCAGGCATGTGTACTCGATCCGGTTGGGCACGTGCACTTAATCTGGTCACACATGTGTACTCGATCCGGTCAGGCATATGTACTCGATCCGTTCGGGCATGTGTAATCGATCCGGTCGGGCATGTGTACTCGATCCGGTCAGGCATGTGTACTCGATCCGGTTGGGCACGTGCACTTAATCTGGTCACACATGTGTACTCGATCCGGTCAGGCATATGTACTCGATCCGTTCGGGCATGTGTAATCGATCTGGTCGGGCATGTGTACTCGATCCGGTCAGGCATGTGTACTCGATCCGGATGGGCACGTGCACTTAATCTGGTCAAACACGTGTACTCGATCCGTTCCGGCATGTGTACTCAATCCGGTCGGGCATGTGTACTCGATCCGGTCGGGCATGTGTACTCAATCCGGTCCGGCATGTGTACTCGATCAGGTCGGGCATGTGTACTCGATCAGGTCGGGCATGTGTACTCGATCTGGTCGGGCATGTGTTCTCGATCCGGTCGGGCATGTGTACTCGATCCAGTCAGGCATGTGTACTCGATCCAGTCAGGCATGTGTACTCGATCCGGTCGGGCATGTGTACTCGATCCGGTCGGGCATGTGTACTCGATCCGATCAGGCATGTGTACTCGATCTGGTCGTGCATGTCTACTCGATCCGGTCACACATGTGTACTCGATCCGGTCGCGCATGTGTACTCGATCCGGTCAGGCATGTGTACTCGATCCGGTCCGGCATGTGTACTCGATCAGGTCGGGCATGTGTTCTCGATCCGGTCGGGCATGTGTACTTGATCAGGTCGGGCATGTGTACTCGATCCGGTCCAGCATGTTTACTCGATCTGGTCGCGCATGTGCTCTCGATTCGGTCAGGCATGTATACTCGATCCGGTCAGGCTTGTGTACTCGATCGGTTCCGGCATGTGTACTCGATCCGGTCGGGCATGTGTACTCGATCCGGTCGCGCATGTGTACTCGATACGGTCAGGAGTGTGTACTCGCTCCGGTCCGGCATGTGTAATCGATCCGGTCGGGGATGTGTACTCGATCCGGTCAGTCATGTGTACTCGATCCAGTTGGGCACGTGCACTTAATCTGGTCACACATGTGTACTCGATCCGTTCGGGCATGTGTAATCGATCCGGTCGGGCATGTGTACTCGATCCGGTCAGGCATGTGTACTCGATCCGGATGGGCACGTGCACTTAATCTGGTCACACACGTGTACTCCATCCGTTCGGGCATGTGTACACGATCCGGTCTGGCATGTGTGCTCGATCCGGTCGCGCATGTGTACTCGATCCGGTCGGGCATGTGTACTCGATCCGGTCGGGCATGTGTACTCGATCTGGTCGTGCATGTGTACTCAATCCGGTCTGCATGTGTACTCGATCCGGTTGGGCATGTGTACTCGATCCGGTCGGGCATGTGTACTCGATACGGTCCGGAGTGTTTACTCGCTCCGGTCCGGCAAGTGTAATCGATCCGGTCGGGGATGTGTACTCGATCCGGTCAGGCATGTGTACTCGATCCGATCGGGCATGTGTACTCGATACGTTCCGGAGTGTTTACTCGCTCCGGTCCAGCAAGTGTAATCGATCCGGTCGGGGATGTGTACTCGATCCGGTCGGGCATGTGTACTCGATCTGGTCGCGCATGTGTACTCGATCCGGTCAGGCATGTGTACTCGATCCGGTTGGGCAAGTGCACTTAATCTGGTCACACATGTGTACTCGATCCGGTCAGGCATATGTACTCGATCTGGTAAGCATGTGTACTCGATCGGTTCCGGCATGTGTACTCGATCCGGTCGGACATGTGTACTCGATCCGGTTGCGCATGTGTACTCGATCCGGTCGGGGATGTGTACTCGATCCGGTCAGGCATGTGTACTCGATCCGGTTGGGCAAGTGCACTTAATCTGGTCACACATGTGTACTCGATCCGGTCAGGCATATGTACTCGATCCGGTAAGCATGTGTACTCGATCCGGTTGGGCATGTGTACTCGATCCGGTCGGGCAATTGTACTCGCTCCGGTCAGGCATGTGTAATCGATCCGCTCAGGCATGTGTACTCGATCTGGTCAGGCATGTCTACACGATCCGGTCGGGCATGTGTACTTGATCCGGTCGGGCATGTGTGCTCGATCCGGTCGCGCATGTGTACTCGATCCGGTCGGGCATGTGTACTCGATCCGGTCGGGCATGTGTGCTCGATCTGGTCGTGCATGTGTACTCAATCCGGTCTGCATGTGTACTCGATCTGGTCGCGCATGTGTACACGATCCGGTCAGCCTTGTGTACTCGATCGGTTCCAGCATGTGTACTCGATCCGGTCGGGCATGAGTACTCGATCCGGTCGCGCATGTGTACTCGATACGGTCCGGAGTGTGTACTCGCTCCGGTCCGGCATGTGTAATCGATCCGGTTGGGGATGTGTACTCGATCCGGTCAGGCTTGTGTACTCGATCCGGTTGGGCACGTGCACTTAATCTGGTCACACATGTGTACTCGATCCGGTCAGGCATATGTACTCGATCTGTTCGGGCATGTGTAATCGATCCGGTCGGGCATGTGTACTCGATCCGGTCAGGCATGTGTACTCGATCCGGATGGGCACGTGCACTTAATCTGGTCAAACACGTGTACTCGATCCGTTCGGGCATGTGTACTCAATCCGGTCGGGCATGTGTACTCGATCCGGTCGGGCATGTGTACTCAATCCGGTCCGGCATGTGTACTCGATCAGGTCGGGCATGTGTACTCGATCAGGTCGGGCATGTGTACTCGATCTGGTCGGGCATGTGTTCTCGATCCGGTCGGGCATGTGTACTCGATCCAGTCAGGCATGTTTACTCGATCCGGTCGGGCATGTGTACTCAATCCGGTCGGGCATGTGTACTCGATCCGATCAGGCATGTGTACTCGATCTGATCGTGCATGTCTACTCGATCCGGTCACACATGTGTACTCGATCCGGTCGCGCATGTGTACTCGATCCGGTCAGGCATGTGTACTCGATCCGGTCCGGCATGTGTACTCGATCAGGTCGGGCTTGTGTTCTCGATCCGGTCGGGCATGTGTACTTGATCAGGTCGGGCATGTGTACTCGATCCGGTCCAGCATGTTTACTCGATCCGGTCGCGCATGTGCTCTCGATTCGGTCAGGCATGTGTACTCGATCCGGTCAGGCTTGTGTACTCGATCGGTTCCGGCATGTGTACTCGATCCGGTCGGGCATGTGTACTCGATCCGGTCGCGCATGTGTACTCGATACGGTCAGGAGTATGTACTCGCTCCGGTCCGGCATGTGTACTCGATCCGGTCGCGCATGTGTACTCGATACGGTCAGGAGTATGTACTCGCTCCGGTCCGGCATGTGTAATCGATCCGGTCGGGGATGTGTACTCGATCCGGTCAGGCATGTGTACTCGATCCGGTTGGGCACGTGCACTTAATCTGGTCACACATGTGTACTCGATCCGGTCAGGCATATGTACTCGATCCGTTCGGGCATGTGTAATCGATCCGGTCGGGCATGTGTACTCGATCCGGTCAGGCATGTGTACTCGATCCGGTTGGGCACGTGCACTTAATCTGGTCACACATGTGTACTCGATCCGGTCAGGCATATGTACTCGATCCGTTCGGGCATGTGTAATCGATCTGGTCGGGCATGTGTACTCGATCCGGTCAGGCATGTGTACTCGATCCGGATGGGCACGTGCACTTAATCTGGTCAAACACGTGTACTCGATCCGTTCCGGCATGTGTACTCAATCCGGTCGGGCATGTGTACTCGATCCGGTCGGGCATGTGTACTCAATCCGGTCCGGCATGTGTACTCGATCAGGTCGGGCATGTGTACTCGATCAGGTCGGGCATGTGTACTCGATCTGGTCGGGCATGTGTTCTCGATCCGGTCGGGCATGTGTACTCGATCCAGTCAGGCATGTGTACTCGATCCAGTCAGGCATGTGTACTCGATCCGGTCGGGCATGTGTACTCGATCCGGTCGGGCATGTGTACTCGATCCGATCAGGCATGTGTACTCGATCTGGTCGTGCATGTCTACTCGATCCGGTCACACATGTGTACTCGATCCGGTCAGGCATGTGTACTCGATCCGGTCCGGCATGTGTACTCGATCAGGTCGGGCATGTGTTCTCGATCCGGTCGGGCATGTGTACTTGATCAGGTCGGGCATGTGTACTCGATCCGGTCCAGCATGTTTACTCGATCTGGTCGCGCATGTGCTCTCGATTCGGTCAGGCATGTATACTCGATCCGGTCAGGCTTGTGTACTCGATCGGTTCCGGCATGTGTACTCGATCCGGTCGGGCATGTGTACTCGATCCGGTCGCGCATGTGTACTCGATACGGTCAGGAGTGTGTACTCGCTCCGGTCCGGCATGTGTAATCGATCCGGTCGGGGATGTGTACTCGATCCGGTCAGTCATGTGTACTCGATCCGGTTGGGCACGTGCACTTAATCTGGTCACACATGTGTACTCGATCCGTTCGGGCATGTGTAATCGATCCGGTCGGGCATGTGTACTCGATCCAGTCAGGCATGTGTACTCGATCCGGATGGGCACGTGCACTTAATCTGGTCAAACACGTGTACTCGATCCGTTCGGGCATGTGTACTCAATCCGGTCGGGCATGTGTACTCGATCCGGTCGGGCATGTGTACTCAATCCGGTCCGGCATGTGTACTCGATCAGGTCGGGCATGTGTACTCGATCAGGTCGGGCATGTGTACTCGATCTGGTCGGGCATGTGTTCTCGATCCGGTCGGGCATGTGTACTCGATCCAGTCAGGCATGTTTACTCGATCCGGTCGGGCATGTGTACTCAATCCGGTCGGGCATGTGTACTCGATCCGATCAGGCATGTGTACTCGATCTGATCGTGCATGTCTACTCGATCCGGTCACACATGTGTACTCGATCCGGTCGCGCATGTGTACTCGATCCGGTCAGGCATGTGTACTCGATCCGGTCCGGCATGTGTACTCGATCAGGTCGGGCTTGTGTTCTCGATCCGGTCGGGCATGTGTACTTGATCAGGTCGGGCATGTGTACTCGATCCGGTCCAGCATGTTTACTCGATCCGGTCGCGCATGTGCTCTCGATTCGGTCAGGCATGTGTACTCGATCCGGTCAGGCTTGTGTACTCGATCGGTTCCGGCATGTGTACTCGATCCGGTCGGGCATGTGTACTCGATCCGGTCGCGCATGTGTACTCGATACGGTCAGGAGTATGTACTCGCTCCGGTCCGGCATGTGTACTCGATCCGGTCGCGCATGTGTACTCGATACGGTCAGGAGTATGTACTCGCTCCGGTCCGGCATGTGTAATCGATCCGGTCGGGGATGTGTACTCGATCCGGTCAGGCATGTGTACTCGATCCGGTTGGGCACGTGCACTTAATCTGGTCACACATGTGTACTCGATCCGGTCAGGCATATGTACTCGATCCGTTCGGGCATGTGTAATCGATCCGGTCGGGCATGTGTACTCGATCCGGTCAGGCATGTGTACTCGATCCGGTTGGGCACGTGCACTTAATCTGGTCACACATGTGTACTCGATCCGGTCAGGCATATGTACTCGATCCGTTCGGGCATGTGTAATCGATCTGGTCGGGCATGTGTACTCGATCCGGTCAGGCATGTGTACTCGATCCGGATGGGCACGTGCACTTAATCTGGTCAAACACGTGTACTCGATCCGTTCCGGCATGTGTACTCAATCCGGTCGGGCATGTGTACTCGATCCGGTCGGGCATGTGTACTCAATCCGGTCCGGCATGTGTACTCGATCAGGTCGGGCATGTGTACTCGATCAGGTCGGGCATGTGTACTCGATCTGGTCGGGCATGTGTTCTCGATCCGGTCGGGCATGTGTACTCGATCCAGTCAGGCATGTGTACTCGATCCAGTCAGGCATGTGTACTCGATCCGGTCGGGCATGTGTACTCGATCCGGTCGGGCATGTGTACTCGATCCGATCAGGCATGTGTACTCGATCTGGTCGTGCATGTCTACTCGATCCGGTCACACATGTGTACTCGATCCGGTCAGGCATGTGTACTCGATCCGGTCCGGCATGTGTACTCGATCAGGTCGGGCATGTGTTCTCGATCCGGTCGGGCATGTGTACTTGATCAGGTCGGGCATGTGTACTCGATCCGGTCCAGCATGTTTACTCGATCTGGTCGCGCATGTGCTCTCGATTCGGTCAGGCATGTATACTCGATCCGGTCAGGCTTGTGTACTCGATCGGTTCCGGCATGTGTACTCGATCCGGTCGGGCATGTGTACTCGATCCGGTCGCGCATGTGTACTCGATACGGTCAGGAGTGTGTACTCGCTCCGGTCCGGCATGTGTAATCGATCCGGTCGGGGATGTGTACTCGATCCGGTCAGTCATGTGTACTCGATCCGGTTGGGCACGTGCACTTAATCTGGTCACACATGTGTACTCGATCCGTTCGGGCATGTGTAATCGATCCGGTCGGGCATGTGTACTCGATCCGGTCAGGCATGTGTACTCGATCCGGATGGGCACGTGCACTTAATCTGGTCACACACGTGTACTCGATCCGTTCGGGCATGTGTACACGATCCGGTCTGGCATGTGTGCTCGATCCAGTCGCACATGTGTACTCGATCCGGTCGGGCATGTGTACTCGATCCGGTCGGGCATGTGTACTCAATCCGGTCCGGCATGTGTACTCGATCAGGTCGGGCATGTGTACTCGATCAGGTCGGGCATGTGTACTCGATCTGGTCGGGCATGTGTTCTCGATCCGGTCGGGCATGTGTACTCGATCCAGTCAGGCATGTGTACTCGATCCAGTCAGGCATGTGTACTCGATCCGGTCGGGCATGTGTACTCGATCCGGTCGGGCATGTGTACTCGATCCGATCAGGCATGTGTACTCGATCTGGTCGTGCATGTCTACTCGATCCGGTCACACATGTGTACTCGATCAGGTCGCGCATGTGTACTCGATCCGGTCAGGCATGTGTACTCGATCCGGTCCGGCATGTGTACTCGATCAGGTCGGGCATGTGTTCTCGATCCGGTCGGGCATGTGTACTTGATCAGGTCGGGCATGTGTACTCGATCCGGTCCAGCATGTTTACTCGATCTGGTCGCGCATGTGCTCTCGATTCGGTCAGGCATGTATACTCGATCCGGTCAGGCTTGTGTACTCGATCGGTTCCGGCATGTGTACTCGATCCGGTCGGGCATGTGTACTCGATCCGGTCGCGCATGTGTACTCGATACGGTCAGGAGTGTGTACTCGCACCGCTCCGGCATGTGTAATCGATCCGGTCGGGGATGTGTACTCGATCCGGTCAGTCATGTGTACTCGATCCAGTTGGGCACGTGCACTTAATCTGGTCACACATGTGTACTCGATCCGTTCGGGCATGTGTAATCGATCCGGTCGGGCATGTGTACTCGATCCGGTCAGGCATGTGTACTCGATCCGGATGGGCACGTGCACTTAATCTGGTCACACACGTGTACTCGATCCGTTCGGGCATGTGTACACGATCCGGTCTGGCATGTGTGCTCGATCCGGTCGCGCATGTGCACTCGATCCGGTCGGGCATGTGTACTCGATCCGGTCGGGCATGTGTACTCGATCTGGTCGTGCATGTGTACTCAATCCGGTCTGCATGTGTACTCGATCCGGTTGGGCATGTGTACTCGATCCGGTCGGGCATGTGTACTCGATACGGTCCGGAGTGTTTACTCGCTCCGGTCCGGCAAGTGTAATCGATCCGGTCGGGGATGTGTACTCGATCCGGTCAGGCATGTGTACTCGATCCGATCGGGCATGTGTACTCGATACGGTCCGGAGTGTTTACTCGCTCCGGTCCAGCAAGTGTAATCGATCCGGTCGGGGATGTGTACTCGATCCGGTCGGGCATGTGTACTCGATCTGGTCGCGCATGTGTACTCGATCCGGTCAGGCTTGTGTACTCGATCGGTTCCGGCATGTGTACTCGATCCGGTCGGACATGTGTACTCGATCCGGTTGCGCATGTGTACTCGATCCGGTCGGGGATGTGTACTCGATCCGGTCAGGCATGTGTACTCGATCCGGTTGGGCAAGTGCACTTAATCTGGTCACACATGTGTACTCGATCCGGTCAGGCATATGTACTCGATCTGGTAAGCATGTGTACTCGATCCGGTTGGGCATGTGTACTCGATCCGGTCGGGCAATTGTACTCGCTCCGGTCAGGCATGTGTAATCGATCCGCCCAGGCATGTGTACTCGATCTGGTCAGGCATGTCTACACGATCCGGTCGGGCATGTGTACTTGATCCGGTCGGGCATGTGTGCTCGATCCGGTCGCGCATGTGTACTCGATCCGGTCGGGCATGTGTACTCGATCCGGTCGGGCATGTGTACTCGATCTGGTCGTGCATGTGTACTCAATCCGGTCTGCATGTGTACTCGATCTGGTCGCGCATGTGTACTCGATCCGGTCAGCCTTGTGTACTCGATCGGTTCCAGCATGTGTACTCGATCCGGTCGGGCATGAGTACTCGATCCGGTCGCGCATGTGTACTCGATACGGTCCGGAGTGTGTACTCGCACCGGTCCGGCATGTGTAATCGATCCGGTCGGGGATGTGTACTCGATCCGGTCAGGCTTGTGTACTCGATCCGGTTGGGCACGTGCACTTAATCTGGTCACACATGTGTACTCGATCCGGTCAGGCATATGTACTCGATCCGTTCGGGCATGTGTAATCGATCCGGTCGGGCATGTGTACTCGATCCAGTCAGGCATGTGTACTCGATCCGGATGGGCACGTGCACTTAATCTGGTCAAACACGTGTACTCGATCCGTTCGGGCATGTGTACTCAATCCGGTCGGGCATGTGTACTCGATCCGGTCGGGCATGTGTACTCAATCCGGTCCGGCATGTGTACTCGATCAGGTCGGGCATGTGTACTCGATCAGGTCGGGCATGTGTACTCGATCTGGTCGGGCATGTGTTCTCGATCCGGTCGGGCATGTGTACTCGATCCAGTCAGGCATGTTTACTCGATCCGGTCGGGCATGTGTACTCAATCCGGTCGGGCATGTGTACTCGATCCGATCAGGCATGTGTACTCGATCTGATCGTGCATGTCTACTCGATCCGGTCACACATGTGTACTCGATCCGGTCGCGCATGTGTACTCGATCCGGTCAGGCATGTGTACTCGATCCGGTCCGGCATGTGTACTCGATCAGGTCGGGCTTGTGTTCTCGATCCGGTCGGGCATGTGTACTTGATCAGGTCGGGCATGTGTACTTGATCCGGTCCAGCATGTTTACTCGATCCGGTCGCGCATGTGCTCTCGATTCGGTCAGGCATGTGTACTCGATCCGGTCAGGCTTGTGTACTCGATCGGTTCCGGCATGTGTACTCGATCCGGTCGGGCATGTGTACTCGATCCGGTCGCGCATGTGTACTCGATACGGTCAGGAGTATGTACTCGCTCCGGTCCGGCATGTGTAATCGATCCGGTCGGGGATGTCTACTCGATCCGGTCAGGCATGTGTACTCGATCCGGTTGGGCACGTGCACTTAATCTGGTCACACATGTGTACTCGATCCGGTCAGGCATATGTACTCGATCCGTTCGGGCATGTGTAATCGATCCGGTCGGGCATGTGTACTCGATCCGGTCAGGCATTTGTACTCGATCCGGTTGGGCACGTGCACTTAATCTGGTCACACATGTGTACTCGATCCGGTCAGGCATATGTACTCGATCCGTTCGGGCATGTGTAATCGATCTGGTCGGGCATGTGTACTCGATCCGGTCAGGCATGTGTACTCGATCCGGATGGGCACGTGCACTTAATCTGGTCAAACACGTGTACTCGATCCGTTCCGGCATGTGTACTCAATCCGGTCGGGCATGTGTACTCGATCCGGTCGGGCATGTGTACTCAATCCGGTCCGGCATGTGTACTCGATCAGGTCGGGCATGTGTACTCGATCAGGTCGGGCATGTGTACTCGATCTGGTCGGGCATGTGTTCTCGATCCGGTCGGGCATGTGTACTCGATCCAGTCAGGCATGTGTACTCGATCCAGTCAGGCATGTGTACTCGATCCGGTCGGGCATGTGTACTCGATCCGGTCGGGCATGTGTACTCGATCCGATCAGGCATGTGTACTCGATCTGGTCGTGCATGTCTACTCGATCCGGTCACACATGTGTACTCGATCCGGTCGCGCATGTGTACTCGATCCGGTCAGGCATGTGTACTCGATCCGGTCCGGCATGTGTACTCGATCAGGTCGGGCATGTGTTCTCGATCCGGTCGGGCATGTGTACTTGATCAGGTCGGGCATGTGTACTCGATCCGGTCCAGCATGTTTACTCGATCTGGTCGCGCATGTGCTCTCGATTCGGTCAGGCATGTATACTCGATCCGGTCAGGCTTGTGTACTCGATCGGTTCCGGCATGTGTACTCGATCCGGTCGGGCATGTGTACTCGATCCGGTCGCGCATGTGTACTCGATACGGTCAGGAGTGTGTACTCGCTCCGGTCCGGCATGTGTAATCGATCCGGTCGGGGATGTGTACTCGATCCGGTCAGTCATGTGTACTCGATCCGGTTGGGCACGTGCACTTAATCTGGTCACACACGTGTACTCGATCCGTTCGGGCATGTGTACACGATCCGGTCTGGCATGTGTGCTCGATCTGGTCGCGCATGTTTACTCGATCCGGTCGGGCATGTGTACTCGATCCGGTCGGGCATGTGTACTCAATCCGGTCCGGCATGTGTACTCGATCAGGTCGGGCATGTGTACTCGATCAGGTCGGGCATGTGTACTCGATCTGGTCGGGCATGTGTTCTCGATCCGGTCGGGCATGTGTACTCGATCCAGTCAGGCATGTGTACTCGATCCAGTCAGGCATGTGTACTCGATCCGGTCGGGCATGTGTACTCGATCCGGTCGGGCATGTGTACTCGATCCGATCAGGCATGTGTACTCGATCCGGTCAGGCTTGTGTACTCGATCGGTTCCGGCATGTGTACTCGATCCGGTCGGACATGTGTTCTCAATCCGGTTGCGCATGTGTACTCGATCCGGTCGGGGATGTGTACTCGATCCGGTCAGGCATGTGTACTCGATCCGGTTGGGCAAGTGCACTTAATCTGGTCACACATGTGTACTCGATCCGGTCCAGCATGTTTACTCGATCCGGTCGCGCATGTGCTCTCGATTCGGTCAGGCATGTGTACTCGATCCGGTCAGGCTTGTGTACTCGATCGGTTCCGGCATGTGTACTCGATCCGGTCGGGCATGTGTACTCGATCCGGTCGCGCATGTGTACTCGATACGGTCAGGAGTATGTACTCGCTCCGGTCCGGCATGTGTACTCGATCCGGTCGCGCATGTGTACTCGATACGGTCAGGAGTATGTACTCGCTCCGGTCCGGCATGTGTAATCGATCCAGTCGGGGATGTGTACTCGATCCGGTCAGGCATGTGTACTCGATCCGGTTGGGCACGTGCACTTAATCTGGTCACACATGTGTACTCGATCCGGTCAGGCATATGTACTCGATCCGTTCGGGCATGTGTAATCGATCCGGTCGGGCATGTGTACTCGATCCGGTCAGGCATGTGTACTCGATCCGGTTGGGCACGTGCACTTAATCTGGTCACACATGTGTACTCGATCCGGTCAGGCATATGTACTCGATCCGTTCGGGCATGTGTAATCGATCTGGTCGGGCATGTGTACTCGATCCGGTCAGGCATGTGTACTCGATCCGGATGGGCACGTGCACTTAATCTGGTCAAACACGTGTACTCGATCCGTTCCGGCATGTGTACTCAATCCGGTCGGGCATGTGTACTCGATCCGGTCGGGCATGTGTACTCAATCCGGTCCGGCATGTGTACTCGATCAGGTCGGGCATGTGTACTCGATCAGGTCGGGCATGTGTACTCGATCTGGTCGGGCATGTGTTCTCGATCCGGTCGGGCATGTGTACTCGATCCAGTCAGGCATGTGTACTCGATCCAGTCAGGCATGTGTACTCGATCCGGTCGGGCATGTGTACTCGATCCGGTCGGGCATGTGTACTCGATCCGATCAGGCATGTGTACTCGATCTGGTCGTGCATGTCTACTCGATCCGGTCACACATGTGTACTCGATCCGGTCAGGCATGTGTACTCGATCCGGTCCGGCATGTGTACTCGATCAGGTCGGGCATGTGTTCTCGATCCGGTCGGGCATGTGTACTTGATCAGGTCGGGCATGTGTACTCGATCCGGTCCAGCATGTTTACTCGATCTGGTCGCGCATGTGCTCTCGATTCGGTCAGGCATGTATACTCGATCCGGTCAGGCTTGTGTACTCGATCGGTTCCGGCATGTGTACTCGATCCGGTCGGGCATGTGTACTCGATCCGGTCGCGCATGTGTACTCGATACGGTCAGGAGTGTGTACTCGCTCCGGTCCGGCATGTGTAATCGATCCGGTCGGGGATGTGTACTCGATCCGGTCAGTCATGTGTACTCGATCCGGTTGGGCACGTGCACTTAATCTGGTCACACATGTGTACTCGATCCGTTCGGGCATGTGTAATCGATCCGGTCGGGCATGTGTACTCGATCCGGTCAGGCATGTGTACTCGATCCGGATGGGCACGTGCACTTAATCTGGTCACACACGTGTACTCGATCCGTTCGGGCATGTGTACACGATCCGGTCTGGCATGTGTGCTCGATCCAGTCGCACATGTGTACTCGATCCGGTCGGGCATGTGTACTCGATCCGGTCGGGCATGTGTACTCAATCCGGTCCGGCATGTGTACTCGATCAGGTCGGGCATGTGTACTCGATCAGGTCGGGCATGTGTACTCGATCTGGTCGGGCATGTGTTCTCGATCCGGTCGGGCATGTGTACTCGATCCAGTCAGGCATGTGTACTCGATCCAGTCAGGCATGTGTACTCGATCCGGTCGGGCATGTGTACTCGATCCGGTCGGGCATGTGTACTCGATCCGATCAGGCATGTGTACTCGATCTGGTCGTGCATGTCTACTCGATCCGGTCACACATGTGTACTCGATCAGGTCGCGCATGTGTACTCGATCCGGTCAGGCATGTGTACTCGATCCGGTCCGGCATGTGTACTCGATCAGGTCGGGCATGTGTTCTCGATCCGGTCGGGCATGTGTACTTGATCAGGTCGGGCATATGTACTCGATCCGGTCCAGCATGTTTACTCGATCTGGTCGCGCATGTGCTCTCGATTCGGTCAGGCATGTATACTCGATCCGGTCAGGCTTGTGTACTCGATCGGTTCCGGCATGTGTACTCGATCCGGTCGGGCATGTGTACTCGATCCGGTCGCGCATGTGTACTCGATACGGTCAGGAGTGTGTACTCGCACCGCTCCGGCATGTGTAATCGATCCGGTCGGGGATGTGTACTCGATCCGGTCAGTCATGTGTACTCGATCCAGTTGGGCACGTGCACTTAATCTGGTCACACATGTGTACTCGATCCGTTCGGGCATGTGTAATCGATCCGGTCGGGCATGTGTACTCGATCCGGTCAGGCATGTGTACTCGATCCGGATGGGCACGTGCACTTAATCTGGTCACACACGTGTACTCGATCCGTTCGGGCATGTGTACACGATCCGGTCTGGCATGTGTGCTCGATCCGGTCGCGCATGTGCACTCGATCCGGTCGGGCATGTGTACTCGATCCGGTCGGGCATGTGTACTCGATCTGGTCGTGCATGTGTACTCAATCCGGTCTGCATGTGTACTCGATCCGGTTGGGCATGTGTACTCGATCCGGTCGGGCATGTGTACTCGATACGGTCCGGAGTGTTTACTCGCTCCGGTCCGGCAAGTGTAATCGATCCGGTCGGGGATGTGTACTCGATCCGGTCAGGCATGTGTACTCGATCCGATCGGGCATGTGTACTCGATACGGTCCGGAGTGTTTACTCGCTCCGGTCCAGCAAGTGTAATCGATCCGGTCGGGGATGTGTACTCGATCCGGTCGGGCATGTGTACTCGATCTGGTCGCGCATGTGTACTCGATCCGGTCAGGCTTGTGTACTCGATCGGTTCCGGCATGTGTACTCGATCCGGTCGGACATGTGTACTCGATCCGGTTGCGCATGTGTACTCGATCCGGTCGGGGATGTGTACTCGATCCGGTCAGGCATGTGTACTCGATCCGGTTGGGCAAGTGCACTTAATCTGGTCACACATGTGTACTCGATCCGGTCAGGCATATGTACTCGATCTGGTAAGCATGTGTACTCGATCCGGTTGGGCATGTGTACTCGATCCGGTCGGGCAATTGTACTCGCTCCGGTCAGGCATGTGTAATCGATCCGCTCAGGCATGTGTACTCGATCTGGTCAGGCATGTCTACACGATCCGGTCGGGCATGTGTACTTGATCCGGTCGGGCATGTGTGCTCGATCCGGTCGCGCATGTGTACTCGATCCGGTCGGGCATGTGTACTCGATCCGGTCGGGCATGTGTACTCGATCTGGTCGTGCATGTGTACTCAATCCGGTCTGCATGTGTACTCGATCTGGTCGCGCATGTGTACTCGATCCGGTCAGCCTTGTGTACTCGATCGGTTCCAGCATGTGTACTCGATCCGGTCGGGCATGAGTACTCGATCCGGTCGCGCATGTGTACTCGATACGGTCCGGAGTGTGTACTCGCACCGGTCCGGCATGTGTAATCGACCCGGTCGGGGATGTGTACTCGATCCGGTCAGGCTTGTGTACTCGATCCGGTTGGGCACGTGCACTTAATCTGGTCACACATGTGTACTCGATCCGGTCAGGCATATGTACTCGATCCGTTCGGGCATGTGTAATCGATCCGGTCGGGCATGTGTACTCGATCCAGTCAGGCATGTGTACTCGATCCGGATGGGCACGTGCACTTAATCTGGTCAAACACGTGTACTCGATCCGTTCGGGCATGTGTACTCAATCCGGTCGGGCATGTGTACTCGATCCGGTCGGGCATGTGTACTCAATCCGGTCCGGCATGTGTACTCGATCAGGTCGGGCATGTGTACTCGATCAGGTCGGGCATGTGTACTCGATCTGGTCGGGCATGTGTTCTCGATCCGGTCGGGCATGTGTACTCGATCCAGTCAGGCATGTTTACTCGATCCGGTCGGGCATGTGTACTCAATCCGGTCGGGCATGTGTACTCGATCCGATCAGGCATGTGTACTCGATCTGATCGTGCATGTCTACTCGATCCGGTCACACATGTGTACTCGATCCGGTCGCGCATGTGTACTCGATCCGGTCAGGCATGTGTACTCGATCCGGTCCGGCATGTGTACTCGATCAGGTCGGGCTTGTGTTCTCGATCCGGTCGGGCATGTGTACTTGATCAGGTCGGGCATGTGTACTCGATCCGGTCCAGCATGTTTACTCGATCCGGTCGCGCATGTGCTCTCGATTCGGTCAGGCATGTGTACTCGATCCGGTCAGGCTTGTGTACTCGATCGGTTCCGGCATGTGTACTCGATCCGGTCGGGCATGTGTACTCGATCCGGTCGCGCATGTGTACTCGATACGGTCAGGAGTATGTACTCGCTCCGGTCCGGCATGTGTAATCGATCCGGTCGGGGATGTCTACTCGATCCGGTCAGGCATGTGTACTCGATCCGGTTGGGCACGTGCACTTAATCTGGTCACACATGTATACTCGATCCGGTCAGGCATATGTACTCGATCCGTTCGGGCATGTGTAATCGATCCGGTCGGGCATGTGTACTCGATCCGGTCAGGCATTTGTACTCGATCCGGTTGGGCACGTGCACTTAATCTGGTCACACATGTGTACTCGATCCGGTCAGGCATATGTACTCGATCCGTTCGGGCATGTGTAATCGATCTGGTCGGGCATGTGTACTCGATCCGGTCAGGCATGTGTACTCGATCCGGATGGGCACGTGCACTTAATCTGGTCAAACACGTGTACTCGATCCGTTCCGGCATGTGTACTCAATCCGGTCGGGCATGTGTACTCGATCCGGTCGGGCATGTGTACTCAATCCGGTCCGGCATGTGTACTCGATCAGGTCGGGCATGTGTACTCGATCAGGTCGGGCATGTGTACTCGATCTGGTCGGGCATGTGTTCTCGATCCGGTCGGGCATGTGTACTCGATCCAGTCAGGCATGTGTACTCGATCCAGTCAGGCATGTGTACTCGATCCGGTCGGGCATGTGTACTCGATCCGGTCGGGCATGTGTACTCGATCCGATCAGGCATGTGTACTCGATCTGGTCGTGCATGTCTACTCGATCCGGTCACACATGTGTACTCGATCCGGTCGCGCATGTGTACTCGATCCGGTCAGGCATGTGTACTCGATCCGGTCCGGCATGTGTACTCGATCAGGTCGGGCATGTGTTCTCGATCCGGTCGGGCATGTGTACTTGATCAGGTCGGGCATGTGTACTCGATCCGGTCCAGCATGTTTACTCGATCTGGTCGCGCATGTGCTCTCGATTCGGTCAGGCATGTATACTCGATCCGGTCAGGCTTGTGTACTCGATCGGTTCCGGCATGTGTACTCGATCCGGTCGGGCATGTGTACTCGATCCGGTCGCGCATGTGTACTCGATACGGTCAGGAGTGTGTACTCGCTCCGGTCCGGCATGTGTAATCGATCCGGTCGGGGATGTGTACTCGATCCGGTCAGTCATGTGTACTCGATCCGGTTGGGCACGTGCACTTAATCTGGTCACACACGTGTACTCGATCCGTTCGGGCATGTGTACACGATCCGGTCTGGCATGTGTGCTCGATCTGGTCGCGCATGTTTACTCGATCCGGTCGGGCATGTGTACTCGATCCGGTCGGGCATGTGTACTCAATCCGGTCCGGCATGTGTACTCGATCAGGTCGGGCATGTGTACTCGATCAGGTCGGGCATGTGTACTCGATCTGGTCGGGCATGTGTTCTCGATCCGGTCGGGCATGTGTACTCGATCCAGTCAGGCATGTGTACTCGATCCAGTCAGGCATGTGTACTCGATCCGGTCGGGCATGTGTACTCGATCCGGTCGGGCATGTGTACTCGATCCGATCAGGCATGTGTACTCGATCCGGTCAGGCTTGTGTACTCGATCGGTTCCGGCATGTGTACTCGATCCGGTCGGACATGTGTACTCAATCCGGTTGCGCATGTGTACTCGATCCGGTCGGGGATGTGTACTCGATCCGGTCAGGCATGTGTACTCGATCCGGTTGGGCAAGTGCACTTAATCTGGTCACACATGTGTACTCGATCCAGTCAGGCATATGTACTCGATCCGGTCAGCATGTGTACTCGATCCGGTTGGGCATGTGTACTCGATCCGATCGGGCAATTGTACTCGCTCCGGTCAGGCATGTGTAATCGATCCGCTCAGGCATGTGTACTCGATCTGGTCAGGCATGTCTACACGATCCGGTCGGGCATGTGTACTTCATCCGGTCGGGCATGTGTGCTCGATCCGGTCGCGCATGTGTACTCGATCCGGTCGGGCATGTGTACTCAATCCGGTCTGCATGTGTACTCGATCTGGTCGCGCATGTGTACTCGATCCGGTCAGCCTTGTGTACTCGATCGGTTCCAGCATGTGTACTCGATCCGGTCGGGCATGAGTACTCGATCCGGTCGCGCATGTGTGCTCGATACGGTCCGGAGTGTGTACTCGCTCCGGTCCGGCATGTGTAATCGATCCGGTCGGGGATGTGTACTCGATCCGGTCAGGCTTGTGTACTCGATCCGGTTGGGCACGTGCACTTAATCTGGTCACACATGTGTACTCGATCCGGTCAGGCATATGTACTCGATCCGTTCGGGCATGTGTAATCGATCCGGTCGGGCATGTGTACTCGATCCGGATGGGCACGTGCACTTAATCTGGTCAAACACGTGTAATCGATCCGTTCGGGCATGTGTACTCAATCCGGTCGGGCATGTGTACTCGATCCGGTCGGGCATGTGTACTCAATCCGGTCCGGCATGTGTACTCGATCAGGTCGGGCATGTGTACTCGATCAGGTCGGGCATGTGTACTCGATCTGGTCGGGCATGTGTTCTCGATCCGGTCGGGCATGTGTACTCGATCCAGTCAGGCATGTGTACTCGATCCAGTCAGGCATGTGTACTCGATCCGGTCGGGCATGTGTACTCAATCCGGTCGGGCATGTGTAATCGATCCGATCAGGCATGTGTACTCGATCTGATCGTGCATGTCTACTCGATCCGGTCACACATGTGTACTCGATCCGGTCGCGCATGTGTACTCGATCCGGTCAGGCATGTGTACTCGATCCGGTCCGGCATGTGTACTCGATCAGGTCGGGCTTGTGTTCTCGATCCGGTCGGGCATGTGTACTTGATCAGGTCTGGCATGTGTACTCGATCCGGTCCAGCATGTTTACTCGATCCGGTCGCGTATGTGCTCTCGATTCGGTCAGGCATGTGTACTCGATCCGGTCAGGCTTGTGTACTCGATCGGTTCCGGCATGTGTACTCGATCCGGTTGGGCATGTGTACTCGATCCGGTCGCGCATGTGTACTCGATACGGTCAGGAGTAGGTACTCGCTCCGGTCCGGCATGTGTAATCGATCCGGTCGGGGATGTGTACTCGATCCGGTCAGGCATGTGTACTCGATCCGGATGGGCACGTGCACTTAATCTGGTCACACACGTGTACTCGATCCGTTCGGGCATGTGTACACGATCCGGTCTGGCATGTGTGCTCGATCCAGTCGCGCATGTGTACTCGATCCGGTCGGGCATGTGTACTCGATCCGGTCGGGCATGTGTACTCAATCCGGTCTGGCATGTGTACTCGATCAGGTCGGGCATGTGTACTCGATCAGGTCGGGCATGTGTACTCGATCTGGTCGGGCATGTGTTCTCGATCCGGTCGGGCATGTGTACTCGATCCAGTCAGGCATGTGTACTCGATCCAGTCAGGCATGTGTACTCAATCCGGTCGGGCATGTGTACTCGATCCGGTCGGGCATGTGTACTCGATCCGATCAGGCATGTGTACTCGATCTGGTCGTGCATGTCTACTCGATCCGGTCACACATGTGTACTCGATCAGGTCGCGCATGTGTACTCGATCCGGTCAGGCATGTGTACTCGATCCGGCCCGGCATGTGTACTCGATCAGGTCGGGCATGTGTTCTCGATCCGGTCGGGCATGTGTACTTGATCAGGTCGGGCATGTGTACCTTATCCGGTCCAGCATGTTTACTCGATCTGGTCGCGCATGTGCTCTCGATTCGGTCAGGCATGTATACTCGATCCGGTCAGGCTTGTGTACTCGATCGGTTCCGGCATGTGTACTCGATCCGGTCGGGCATGTGTACTCGATCCGGTCGCGCATGTGTACTCGATACGGTCAGGAGTGTGTACTCGCACCGCTCCGGCATGTGTAATCGATCCGGTCGGGGATGTGTACTCGATCCGGTCAGTCATGTGTACTCGATCCAGTTGGGCACGTGCACTTAATCTGGTCACACATGTGTACTCGATCCGTTCGGGCATGTGTAATCGATCCGGTCGGGCATGTGTACTCGATCCGGTCAGGCATGTGTACTCGATCCGGATGGGCACGTGCACTTAATCTGGTCACACACGTGTACTCGATCCGTTCGGGCATGTGTACACGATCCGGTCTGGCATGTGTGCTCGATCCGGTCGCGCATGTGCACTCGATCCGGTCGGGCATGTGTACTCGATCCGGTCGGGCATGTGTACTCGATCTGGTCGTGCATGTGTACTCAATCCGGTCTGCATGTGTACTCGATCCGGTTGGGCATGTGTACTCGATCCGGTCGGGCATGTGTACTCGATACGGTCCGGAGTGTTTACTCGCTCCGGTCCGGCAAGTGTAATCGATCCGGTCGGGGATGTGTACTCGATCCGGTCAGGCATGTGTACTCGATCCGATCGGGCATGTGTACTCGATACGGTCCGGAGTGTTTACTCGCTCCGGTCCAGCAAGTGTAATCGATCCGGTCGGGGATGTGTACTCGATCCGGTCGGGCATGTGTACTCGATCTGGTCGCGCATGTGTACTCGATCCGGTCAGGCTTGTGTACTCGATCGGTTCCGGCATGTGTACTCGATCCGGTCGGACATGTGTACTCGATCCGGTTGCGCATGTGTACTCGATCCGGTCGGGGATGTGTACTCGATCCGGTCAGGCATGTGTACTCGATCCGGTTGGGCAAGTGCACTTAATCTGGTCACACATGTGTACTCGATCCGGTCAGGCATATGTACTCGATCTGGTAAGCATGTGTACTCGATCCGGTTGGGCATGTGTACTCGATCCGGTCGGGCAATTGTACTCGCTCCGGTCAGGCATGTGTAATCGATCCGCTCAGGCATGTGTACTCGATCTGGTCAGGCATGTCTACACGATCCGGTCGGGCATGTGTACTTGATCCGGTCGGGCATGTGTGCTCGATCCGGTCGCGCATGTGTACTCGATCCGGTCGGGCATGTGTACTCGATCCGGTCGGGCATGTGTACTCGATCTGGTCGTGCATGTGTACTCAATCCGGTCTGCATGTGTACTCGATCTGGTCGCGCATGTGTACTCGATCCGGTCAGCCTTGTGTACTCGATCGGTTCCAGCATGTGTACTCGATCCGGTCGGGCATGAGTACTCGATCCGGTCGCGCATGTGTACTCGATACGGTCCGGAGTGTGTACTCGCACCGGTCCGGCATGTGTAATCGATCCGGTCGGGGATGTGTACTCGATCCGGTCAGGCTTGTGTACTCGATCCGGTTGGGCACGTGCACTTAATCTGGTCACACATGTGTACTCGATCCGGTCAGGCATATGTACTCGATCCGTTCGGGCATGTGTAATCGATCCGGTCGGGCATGTGTACTCGATCCAGTCAGGCATGTGTACTCGATCCGGATGGGCACGTGCACTTAATCTGGTCAAACACGTGTACTCGATCCGTTCGGGCATGTGTACTCAATCCGGTCGGGCATGTGTACTCGATCCGGTCGGGCATGTGTACTCAATCCGGTCCGGCATGTGTACTCGATCAGGTCGGGCATGTGTACTCGATCAGGTCGGGCATGTGTACTCGATCTGGTCGGGCATGTGTTCTCGATCCGGTCGGGCATGTGTACTCAATCCGGTCTGCATGTCTACTCGATCCGGTCACACATGTGTACTCGATCAGGTCGCGCATGTGTACTCGATCCGGTCAGGCATGTGTACTCGATCCGGTCCGGCATGTGTACTCGATCAGGTCGGGCATGTGTTCTCGATCCGGTCGGGCATGTGTACTTGATCAGGTCGGGCATGTGTACTCGATCCGGTCCAGCATATTTACTCGATCTGGTCGCGCATGTGCTCTCGATTCGGTCAGGCATGTATACTCGATCCGGTCAGGCTTGTGTACTCGATCGGTTCCGGCATGTGTACTCGATCCGGTCGGGCATGTGTACTCGATCCGGTCGCGCATGTGTACTCGATACGGTCAGGAGTGTGTACTCGCACCGCTCCGGCATGTGTAATCGATCCGGTCGGGGATGTGTACTCGATCCGGTCAGTCATGTGTACTCGATCCAGTTGGGCACGTGCACTTAATCTGGTCACACATGTGTACTCGATCCGTTCGGGCATGTGTAATCGATCCGGTCGGGCATGTGTACTCGATCCGGTCAGGCATGTGTACTCGATCCGGATGGGCACGTGCACTTAATCTGGTCACACACGTGTACTCGATCCGTTCGGGCATGTGTACACGATCCGGTCTGGCATGTGTGCTCGATCCGGTCGCGCATGTGTACTCGATCCGGTCGGGCATGTGTACTCGATCTGGTCGTGCATGTGTACTCAATCCGGTCTGCATGTGTACTCGATCCGGTTGGGCATGTGTACTCGATCCGGTCGGGCATGTGTACTCGATACGGTCCGGAGTGTTTACTCGCTCCGGTCCGGCAAGTGTAATCGATCCGGTCGGGGATGTGTACTCGATCCGGTCAGGCATGTGTACTCGATCCGATCGGGCATGTGTACTCGATACGGTCCGGAGTGTTTACTCGCTCCGGTCCAGCAAGTGTAATCGATCCGGTCGGGGATGTGTACTCGATCCGGTCGGGCATGTGTACTCGATCTGGTCGCGCATGTGTACTCGATCCGGTCAGGCTTGTGTACTCGATCGGTTCCGGCATGTGTACTCGATCCGGTCGGACATGTGTACTCGATCCGGTTGCGCATGTGTACTCGATCCGGTCGGGGATGTGTACTCGATCCGGTCAGGCATGTGTACTCGATCCGGTTGGGCAAGTGCACTTAATCTGGTCACACATGTGTACTCGATCCGGTCAGGCATATGTACTCGATCTGGTAAGCATGTGTACTCGATCCGGTTGGGCATGTGTACTCAATCCGGTCGGGCAATTGTACTCGCTCCGGTCAGGCATGTGTAATCGATCCGCTCAGGCATGTGTACTCGATCTGGTCAGGCATGTCTACACGATCCGGTCGGGCATGTGTACTTGATCCGGTCGGGCATGTGTGCTCGATCCGGTCGCGCATGTGTACTCGATCCGGTCGGGCATGTGTACTCGATCCGGTCGGGCATGTGTACTCGATCTGGTCGTGCATGTGTACTCAATCCGGTCTGCATGTGTACTCGATCTGGTCGCGCATGTGTACTCGATCCGGTCAGCCTTGTGTACTCGATCGGTTCCAGCATGTGTACTCGATCCGGTCGGGCATGAGTACTCGATCCGGTCGCGCATGTGTACTCGATACGGTCCGGAGTGTGTACTCGCTCCGGTCCGGCATGTGTAATCGATCCGGTCGGGGATGTGTACTCGATCCGGTCAGGCTTGTGCACTCGATCCGGTTGGGCACGTGCACTTAATCTGGTCACACATGTGTACTCGATCCGGTCAGGCATATGTACTCGATCCGTTCGGGCATGTGTAATCGATCCGGTCGGGCATGTGTACTCGATCCAGTCAGGCATGTGTACTCGATCCAGATGGGCACGTGCACTTAATCTGGTCAAACACGTGTACTCGATCCGTTCGGGCATGTGTACTCAATCCGGTCGGGCATGTGTACTCGATCCGGTCGGGCATGTGTACTCAATCCGGTCCGGCATGTGTACTCGATCAGGTCGGGCATGTGTACTCGATCAGGTCGGGCATGTGTACTCGATCTGGTCGGGCATGTGTTCTCGATCCGGTCGGGCATGTGTACTCGATCCAGTCAGGCATGTTTACTCGATCCGGTCGGGCATGTGTACTCAATCCGGTCGGGCATGTGTACTCGATCCGATCAGGCATGTGTACTCGATCTGATCGTGCATGTCTACTCGATCCGGTCACACATGTGTACTCGATCCGGTCGCGCATGTGTACTCGATCCGGTCAGGCATGTGTACTCGATCCGGTCGGGCATGTGTACTCGATCAGGTCGGGCATGTGTACTCGATCTGGTCGGGCATGTGTTCTCGATCCGGTCGGGCATGTGTACTCGATCCAGTCAGGCATGTTTACTCGATCCGGTCGGGCATGTGTACTCAATCCGGTCGGGCATGTGTACTCGATCCGATCAGGCATGTGTACTCGATCTGATCGTGCATGTCTACTCGATCCGGTCACACATGTGTACTCGATCCGGTCGCGCATGTGTACTCGATCCGGTCAGGCATGTGTACTCGATCCGGTCCGGCATGTGTACTCGATCAGGTCGGGCTTGTGTTCTCGATCCGGTCGGGCATGTGTACTTGATCAGGTCGGGCATGTGTACTCGATCCGGTCCAGCATGTTTACTCGATCCGGTCGCGCATGTGCTCTCGATTCGGTCAGGCATGTGTACTCGATCCGGTCAGGCTTGTGTACTCGATCGGTTCCGGCATGTGTACTCGATCCGGTCGGGCATGTGTACTCGATCCGGTCGCGCATGTGTACTCGATACGGTCAGGAGTATGTACTCGCTCCGGTCCGGCATGTGTAATCGATCTGGTCGGGGATGTGTACTCGATCCGGTCAGGCATGTGTACTCGATCCGGTTGGGCACGTGCACTTAATCTGGTCACACATGTGTACTCGATCCGGTCAGGCATATGTACTCGATCCGTTCGGGCATGTGTAATCGATCCGGTCGGGCATGTGTACTCGATCCGGTCAGGCATGTGTACTCGATCCGGTTGGGCACGTGCACTTAATCTGGTCACACATGTGTACTCGATCCGGTCAGGCATATGTACTCGATCCGTTCGGGCATGTGTAATCGATCTGGTCGGGCATGTGTACTCGATCCGGTCAGGCATGTGTACTCGATCCGGATGGGCACGTGCACTTAATCTGGTCAAACACGTGTACTCGATCCGTTCCGGCATGTGTACTCAATCCGGTCGGGCATGTGTACTCGATCCGGTCGGGCATGTGTACTCAATCCGGTCCGGCATGTGTACTCGATCAGGTCGGGCATGTGTACTCGATCAGGTCGGGCATGTGTACTCGATCTGGTCGGGCATGTGTTCTCGATCCGGTCGGGCATGTGTACTCGATCCAGTCAGGCATGTGTACTCGATCCAGTCAGGCATGTGTACTCGATCCGGTCGGGCATGTGTACTCGATCCGGTCGGGCATGTGTACTCGATCCGATCAGGCATGTGTACTCGATCTGGTCGTGCATGTCTACTCGATCCGGTCACACATGTGTACTCGATCCGGTCGCGCATGTGTACTCGAACCGGTCAGGCATGTGTACTCGATCCGGTCCGGCATGTGTACTCGATCAGGTCGGGCATGTGTTCTCGATCCGGTCGGGCATGTGTACTTGATCAGGTCGGGCATGTGTACTCGATCCGGTCCAGCATGTGTAATCGATCCGGTCGGGGATGTGTACTCGATCCGGTCAGTCATGTGTACTCGATCCGGTTGGGCACGTGCACTTAATCTGGTCACACATGTGTACTCGATCCGTTCGGGCATGTGTAATCGATCCGGTCGGGCATGTGTACTCGATCCGGTCAGGCATGTGTACTCGATCCGGATGGGCACGTGCACTTAATCTGGTCACACACGTGTACTCGATCCGTTCGGGCATGTGTACACGATCCGGTCTGGCATGTGTGCTCGATCCGGTCGCGCATGTTTACTCGATCCGGTCGGGCATGTGTACTCGATCCGGTCGGGCATGTGTACTCAATCCGGTCCGGCATGTGTACTCGATCAGGTCGGGCATGTGTACTCGATCAGGTCGGGCATGTGTACTCGATCTGGTCGGGCATGTGTTCTCGATCCGGTCGGGCATGTGTACTCGATCCAGTCAGGCATGTGTACTCGATCCAGTCAGGCATGTGTACTCGATCCGGTCGGGCATGTGTACTCGATCCGGTCGGGCATGTGTACTCGATCCGATCAGGCATGTGTACTCGATCTGGTCGTGCATGTCTACTCGATCCGGTCTGGCATGTGTACTCGATCAGGTCGCGCATGTGTACTCGATCCGGTCGGGCATGTGTACTCGATCCGGTCGGGCATGTGTACTCGATCTGGTCGTGCATGTGTACTCAATCCGGTCTGCATGTGTACTCGATCTGGTCGCGCATGTGTACTCGATCCGGTCAGCCTTGTGTACTCGATCGGTTCCAGCATGTGTACTCGATCCGGTCGGGCATGAGTACTCGATCCGGTCGCGCATGTGCACTCGATACGGTCCGGAGTGTGTACTCGCTCCGGTCCGGCATGTGTAATCGATCCGGTCGGGGATGTGTACTCGATCCGGTCAGGCATGTGTACTCGATCCGGTTGGGCACGTGCACTTAATCTGGTCACACATGTGTACTCGATCCGGTCAGGCATATGTACTCGATCCGTTCGGGCATGTGTAATCGATCCGGTCGGGCATGTGTACTCGATCCGGTCAGGCATGTGCACTCGATCCGGATGGGCACGTGCACTTAATCTGGTCAAACACGTGTACTCAATCCGTTCGGGCATGTGTACTCAATCCGGTCGGGCATGTGTACTCAATCCGGTCCGGCATGTGTACTCGATCAGGTCGGGCATGTGTACTCGATCAGGTCGGGCATGTGTACTCGATCTGGTCGGGCATGTGTTCTCGATCCGGTCGGGCATGTGTACTCGATCCAGTCAGGCATGTGTACTCGATCCAGTCAGGCATGTGTACTCGATCCGGTCGGGCATGTGTACTCAATCCGGTCGGGCATGTGTACTCGATCCGATCAGGCATGTGTACTCGATCTGATCGTGCATGTCTACTCGATCCGGTCACACATGTGTACTCGATCCGGTCGCGCATGTGTACTCGATCCGGTCAGGCATGTGTACTCGATCCGGTCCGGCATGTGTACTCGATCAGGTCGGGCATGTGTTCTCGATCCGGTCGGGCATGTGTACTTGATCAGGTCGGGCATGTGTACTCGATCCGGTCCAGCATGTTTACTCGATCCGGTCGCGCATGTGCTCTCGATTCGGTCAGGCATGTTTACTCGATCCGGTCAGGCTTGTGTACTCGATCGGTTCCGGCATGTGTACTCGATCCGGTCGGGCATGTGTGCTCGATCCGGTCGCGCATGTGTACTCGATACGGTCAGGAGTATGTACTCGCTCCGGTCCGGCATGTGTAATCGATCCGGTCGGGCATGTGTACTCGATCCGGTCAGGCATGTGTACTCGATCCGGTTGGGCACGTGCACTTAATCTGGTCACACATGTGTACTCGATCCGGTCAGGCATATGTACTCGATCCGTTCGGGCATGTGTAATCGATCTGGTCGGGCATGTGTACTCGATCCGGTCAGGCATGTGTACTCGATCCGGATGGGCACGTGCACTTAATCTGGTCAAACACGTGTACTCGATCCGTTCCGGCATGTGTACTCAATCCGGTCGGGCATGTGTACTCGATCCGGTCGGGCATGTGTACTCAATCCGGTCCGGCATGTGTACTCGATCAGGTCGGGCATGTGTACTCGATCAGGTCGGGCATGTGTACTCGATCTGGTCGGGCATGTGTTCTCGATCCGGTCGGGCATGTGTACTCGATCCAGTCAGGCATGTGTACTCGATCCAGTCAGGCATGTGTACTCGATCCGGTCGGGCATGTGTACTCGATCCGGTCGGGCATGTGTACTCGATCCGATCAGGCATGTGTACTCGATCTGGTCGTGCATGTCTACTCGATCCAGTCACACATGTGTACTCGATCCGGTCGCGCATGTGTACTTGATCCGGTCAGGCATGTGTACTCGATCCGGTCCGGCATGTGTACTCGATCAGGTCGGGCATGTGTTCTCGATCCGGTCGGGCATGTGTACTTGATCAGGTCGGGCATGTGTACTCGATCCGGTCCAGCATGTTTACTCGATCTGGTCGCGCATGTGCTCTCGATTCGGTCAGGCATGTATACTCGATCCGGTCAGGCTTGTGTACTCGATCGGTTCCGGCATGTGTACTCGATCCGGTCGGGCATGTGTACTCGATCCGGTCGCGCATGTGTACTCGATACGGTCAGGAGTGTGTACTCGCTCCGGTCCGGCATGTGTAATCGATCCAGTCGGGGATGTGTACTCGATCCGGTCAGTCATGTGTACTCGATCCGGTTGGGCACGTGCACTTAATCTGGCCACACATGTGTACTCGATCCGTTCGGGCATGTGTAATCGATCCGGTCGGGCATGTGTACTCGATCCGGTCAGGCATGTGTACTCAATCCGGATGGGCACGTGCACTTAATCTGGTCACACACGTGTACTCGATCCATTCGGGCATGTGTCCACGATCCGGTCTGGCATGTGTACTCAATCCGGTCGGGCATGTGTACTCGATCCGGTTGGGCATGTGTACTCAATCCGGTCCGGCATGTGTACTCGATCAGGTCGGGCATGTGTACTCGATCAGGTCGGGCATGTGTGCTCGATCTGGTCGGGCAGGTGTTCTCGATCCGGTCGGGCATGTGTATTCGATCCAGTCAGGCATGTGTACTCGATCCAGTCAGGCATGTGTACTCGATCCGGTCCGGCATATTTACTCGATCCGGTCGCGCATGTGTACTCGATCCGGTCAGGCATGTGTACTCGATCAGGTCGGGCATGTGTTCTCGATCCGGTCGGGCATGTGTACTTGATCAGGTCGGGCATGTGTACTCGATCCGGTCCGGCATGTGTACTTGATCCGGATGGGCACGTGCACTTAATCTGGTCAAACACGTGTACTCGATCCGTTCGGGCATGAGTACTCAATCCGGTCGGGCATGTGTACTCGATCCGGTCGGGCATGTGTACTCAATCCGGTCCGGCATGTGTTCTCGATCCGGTCGGGCATGTGTACTCGATCCAGTCAGGCATGTGTACTCGATCCGGTCGTGCATGTGTACTCGATCCGATCAGGCATGTGTACTCGATCTGGTCGTGCATGTCTACTCGATCCGGTAACACATGTGTAATCGATCTGGTCAGGCATGTGTACTCGATCCGGTCAAGCATGTGTACATGATCGGGTCCGGCATGTTCACTCGATCCGGTCACGCATGTGTACTCGATCCGGTCAGGCATGTGCACTCGATCTGGTCCGGCATGTGTACTCGATCAGGTCGGGCATGTGTTCTCGATCCGGTCGGGCATGTGTACTCGATCCGGTCGGGCATGTGTACTCGATCCGGTCCGGCATGTTTACTCGATCCGGTCGCGCATGTGTACTCGATCCGGTCAGGCATGTGTACTCGATCCGGTCCGGCATGTGTACTCGATCAGGTCGGGCATGTGTTCTCGATCGGGTCGGGCATGTGTACTTGATCAGGTCGGGCATGTGTACTCGATCCGGTCGAGCATGTGTACTCGATACTGTGGGGCATGTGTACTCGATCCGGTCAGGCACGTGTACTCGATCTGGTCATTCATGTGTACTCTATCCGGTCGTGCATGTGTACTTGATCCGGTCAGGCATCTGTAAAAGATCTGGTCGGGCATGTGTACTCGATCCGGTCGGGCATGTGTACTCAATCCAGTCGGGCATGTGTACTCGATCCGGTCGGGCATGTTTACTCGATCCGGTCGGGCATGTGTACTCGATCCAGTCAGCATGTGAACTCGATCCGGTTGGGCATGTGTACTCGATCCGGTCAGCATGTGTAGTCGATCCGGTCAGGCACGTGGACTCGATCTGGTCAGGCACGTCTACTCGATCTGGTCGCACATGTGTACTCTATACGGTCGCGCATGTTTACTCGATCCGGTCAGGCTTTTGTACTCGTTCCGTTCAGGCATGTGTACTCGGTCTGGTCACACATGTGTACTCGATCCGATCAGGCATGTGTACTCGATCTGGTTGTGCATGTCTACTCGATCCGGTCGGGCATGTGTAATCGATCCGGTCAGGCATGTGTACTCGATCTGGTCAGGCATGTGTACACGATCCGGTCGTGCATGTGTACTTGATCCGGTTGGGCATGTGTACTCGATCCGGTCGCGCGTGTGTACTCGATCCAGTCGCACATGTGTACTCGATCCAGTCGGGCATGTGCACTAAATCCGGTCCGGCATGCGTACTCGATCCGGTCGGGCATGTGTACTCGATCCGGTCCGGCATGTTTACTCGAACCGGTCGCGCATGTGCACTCGATCCGGTCAGGTATGTGTACTCGATCCGGTCGGGCATGTGTACTCGATCCGGTCAGGCATGTGTACTCAATCCGGTTGGGCACGTGTACTTAATCTGGTCACACATGTGTACTCGATCCGGTCAGGCATTTGTACTCGATCAAATTGCGCATGTGTACACGATCCGGTCAGGCATGTGTTCTCGAACCGGTCGGGCATGTGTACTCGTTCCGGTCGTGCATGTCGACACGATCCGGTTGGGCATGTGTACTCGATCCGATCCGGTATGTTTACTCGATCAGGTCGGGCATGTGTACTCGATCTGGTCAGGCATGAGTACTCGATCCGGTCGGGCATGTGTACTCGATCCGGTCAGGCACTTGTACTCGATCTGGTCGCTCATGTGTACTCTATCCGGTCAGGCATGTGTACTCGATCCGGTCCGGCATGTGTACTCGATCAGGTCGGGCATGTGTTCTCGATCGGATCGGGCATGTGTACTTGATCCGGTTGGGCATGTGTACTCGATCCGGTCGCGCGTGTGTACTCGATCCAGTCGCACATGTGTACTCGATCCAGTCGGGCATGTGCACTAAATCCGGTCCGGCATGTGTACTCGATCCGGTCGGGCATGTGTACTCGATCCGGTCCGGCATGTTTACTCGATCCGGTCACGCATGTGCACTCGATCCGGTCAGGTATGTGTACTCGATCCGGTCGGGCATGTGTACTCGATCCGGTCAGGCATGTGTACTCGATCCGGTTGGGCACGTGTACTTAATCTGGTCACACATGTGTACTCGATCCGGTCAGGCATTTGTACTCGATCAAATTGCGCATGTGTACACGATCCGGTCAGGCATGTGTTCTCGATCCGGTCGGGCATGTGTACTCGTTCCGGTCGTGCATGTCGACACGATCCGGTTGGGCATGTGTACTCGATCCGATCCGGTATGTTTACTCGATCAGGTCGGGCATGTGTACTTGATCTGGTCAGGCATGAGTACTCGATCCGGTCGGGCATGTGTACTCGATCCGGTCAGGCACTTGTACTCGATCTGGTCGCTCATGTGTACTCTATCCGGTCGCGCATGTTTACTCGATCCGGTCGGGCATGTGTACTCGATCCGGTCAGGCACTTGTACTCAATCTGGTCGCTCATGTGTACTCTATCCGGTCACGCATGTGTACTCGATCCGGTCAGGCATGTGTACTCGATCCGGTCAGGCATGTATACTCGATCCAGTTGGGCACGTGTACTTAATCTGGTCACACTTGTGTACTCGATCCGGTCAGGCATGTGTACTCGATCCGGTTGGGCACGTGTACTTAATCTGGTCACACGTGTGTACTCAATCCGGTCAGGCATGTGTACTCGATTCATTCGCGCACGTATAGTCGATCCGGTCAGCATGTGTACTCGATCCGGTTGGGCATGTGTTCTCGATCCGGTCGGGCATGTCTACACGATCCGGTCGGGAATGTGTACTTGATCCGGTCGGGCATGTGTACTCGATCCGGTCGCGCATGTGCACTCGATCCGGTCGGGCATGTGTACATGATCCGGTCGGGCATGTGTACTCGATCCAATCATGCATGTGCACTCAATCCGGTCTGCATGTGTACTCGATCTGGTCGCGCATGTGTACTCGATCCGGTCAGGCTTGTGTCCTCGATCGATTCCAGCATGTGTACTCGATCCGGTCGGGCATGTGTACTCGATCCGGTCGCGCATGTGTACTCGATACGGTCAGGAGTGTGTACTCGCTCCGGTCCGGCATGTGTAATCGATCCGGTCGGGGATGTGTACTCGATCCGGTCAGGCATGTGTACTCGATCCGGTTGGGCACGTGCACTTAATCTGGTCACACATGTGTACTCGATCCGGTCAGGCATATGTACTCGAGCCGTTCGGGCATGTGTAATCGATCCGGTCGGGCATGTGTACTCGATCCGGTCAGGCATGTGTACTCGATCCGGATGGGCACGTGCACTTAATCTGGTCACACACGTGTACTCGATCCGTTCGGGCATGTGTACACGATCCGGTCTGGCATGTGTACTCAATCCGGTCGGGCATGTGTACTCGATCCGGTTGGGCATGTGTACTCAAAACGGTCCGGCATGTGTACTCGATCTGGTCGGGCATGTGTTCTCGATCCGGTCGGGCATGTGTACTCGATCCAGTCAGGCATGTGTACTCGATCCAGTCAGGCATGTGTACTCGATCCGGTCGGGCATGTGTACTCGATCCGGTCGGGCATGTGTACTCGATCCGATCAGGCATGTGTACTCGATCTGGTCGTGCATGTCTACTCGATCCGGTCACACATGTGTACTCGATCCGGTTGGGCATGTGTACTCGATCCGGTCAGACAATTTTACTCGATCCGGTCAGGCATGTGTAATCGATCTGGTCAGGCATGTGTACTTGATCCGGGCAGGCATGTGTACTCGATCGGGTCCGGCATGTTTACTCGATCAGGTCGGGCATGTGTACTCGATCCGGTCCGGCATGTGTACTCGATCCAGTCAGCATGTGTACTCGATCCGGTCGGGCATGTGTACTCGATCTGGTAAGCATGTGTAGTCGCTCCGGTCAGGCACGTGGACTCGATCTGGTCAGGCACGTGTACTCGATCTGGTCGCACATATGTACTCTATACGGTCGCGCATGTTTGTCTCGATCCGGTCAGGCTTTTGTACTCGTTCCGTTCAGGCATGTGTACTCGGTCTGGTCACACATGTGTACTCGATCCGATCAGGCATGTGTACTTGATCTGGTTGTGCATGTCTACTCGATCCGGTCGGGCATGTGTAATCGATCCGGTCAGTCATGTGTACTCAATCTGGTCAGGCATGTGTACACGATCCGGTCGGGCATGTGTACTTGATCCGGTTGGGCATGTGTACTCGATCCGGTCGGGCATGTGTACTCGATCCAGTCGCGCATGTGTACTCGATCTGGTCGGGCATGTGTACTCGATCCGGTCGGGCATGTATACTCGATCCAGTCGCGCATGTGTACTCGATCTGGTCGGGCATGTGTACTCGATCCGGTCGGGCATGTGTACTCGATCCGGTCGGGCATGTGTACTCGATCCAGTCGCGCATGTGTACTCGATCTGGTCGGGCATGTGTACTCGATCCGGTCGGGCATGTATACTCGATCCAGTCGCGCATGTGTACTCGATCTGGTCGGGCATGTGTACTCGATCCGGTCGGGCATGTGTACTCGATCCGTTCGGGCATGTGTACACGATCCGGTCTGGCATGTGTACTCAATCCGGTCGGGCATGTGTACTCGATCCGGTTGGGCATGTGTACTCAAACCGGTCCGGCATGTGTACTCGATCTGGTCGGGCATGTGTTCTCGATCCGGTCGGGCATGTGTACTCGATCCAGTCAGGCATGTGTACTCGATCCGGTCGGGCATGTGTACTCGATCCGATCAGGCATGTGTACTCGATCTGGTCGTGCATGTCTACTCGATCCGGTCACACATGTGTACTCGATACGGTTGGGCATGTGTACTCGATCCGGTCAGACAATTTTACTCGATCCGGTCAGGCATGTGTAATCGATCTGGTCAGGCATGTGTACTTGATCCGGGCAGGCATGTGTACTCGATCGGGTCCGGCATGTTTACTCGATCAGGTCGGGCATGTGTACTCGATCCGGTCCGGCATGTGTACTCGATCAGGTCGGGCATGTGTTCTCGATCCGGTCGGGCATGTATACTCGATCCGGTCGGGCATGTGTACTCGATCCGGTCCGGCATGTGTACTCGATCCGGTCGGGCATGTTTACTCGATCCGGTCGGGCATGTGTACTCGATCCAGTCAGCATGTGTACTCGATCCGGTCGGGCATGTGTACTCGATCTGGTAAGCATGTGTAGTCGCTCCGGTCAGGCACGTGGACTCGTTCTGGTCAGGCACGTGTACTCGATCTGGTCGCACATATGTACTCTATACGGTCGCGCATGTTTGTCTCGATCCGGTCAGGCTTTTGTACTCGTTCCGTTCAGGCATGTGTACTCGGTCTGGTCACACATGTGTACTCGATCCGATCAGGCATGTGTACTTGATCTGGTTGTGCATGTCTACTCGATCCGGTCGGACATGTGTAATCGATCTGGTCAGTCATGTGTACTCAATCTGGTCAGGCATGTGTACACGATCCGGTCGGGCATGTGTACTTGATCCGGTTGGGCAAGTGTACTCGATCCGGTCGCGCATGTGTACTCGATCCGGTCGGGCATGTGTACTCGATCCGGTCGGGCATGTGTACTCGATCCAGTCGCGCATGTGTACTCGATCTGGTCGGGCATGTGTACTCGAACCGGTCGGGCATGTGTACTCGATCCGTTCGGGCATGTGTACTCGATCCAATCGCGCATGTGTACACGATCCGGTCAGGCATGTGTACTCGATCCAGTCGGGCATGTGTACTCGATCCGGTCGTGCATGTGTAGTCGATCCGGTCGGGCATGTGTACTCGATCCGGTACGGCATGTGTACTCGATCACGTCGGTCATGTGTACTCGACCAGGTCAGACATGTGTACTCGATCCGGTCAGGCATGTGTACTCGATCCGGTTGGGCACGTGCACTTAATCTGGTCGGGCATGTGTACTCGATCCGGTTGGGCATGTGTACTCAAAACGGTCCGGCATGTGTACTCGATCTGGTCGGGCATGTGTTCTCGATCCGGTCGGGCATGTGTACTCGATCCGGTCAGGCATGTGTACTCGATCCGGATGGGCACGTGCACTTAATCTGGTCACACACGTGTACTCGATCCGTTCGGGCATGTGTACACGATCCGGTCTGGCATGTGTACTCAATCCGGTCGGGCATGTGTACTCGATCCGGTTGGGCATGTGTACTCAAAACGGTCCGGCATGTGTACTCGATCTGGTCGGGCATGTGTTCTCGATCCGGTCGGGCATGTGTACTCGATCCAGTCAGGCATGTGTACTCGATCCAGTCAGGCATGTGTACTCGATCCGGTCGGGCATGTGTACTCGATCCGGTCGGGCATGTGTACTCGATCCGATCAGGCATGTGTACTCGATCTGGTCGTGCATGTCTACTCGATCCGGTCACACATGTGTACTCGATCCGGTTGGGCATGTGTACTCGATCCGGTCAGACAATTTTACTCGATCCGGTCAGGCATGTGTAATCGATCTGGTCAGGCATGTGTACTTGATCCGGGCAGGCATGTGTACTCGATCGGGTCCGGCATGTTTACGCGATCAGGTCGGGCATGTGTACTCGATCCGGTCCGGCATGTGTACTCGATCAGGTCGGGCATGTGTTCTCGATCCGGTCGGGCATGTATACTCGATCCGGTCGGGCATGTGTACTCGATCCGGTCCGGCATGTGTACTCGATCCGGTTGGGCATGTTTACTCGATCCGGTCGGGCATGTGTACTCGATCCAGTCAGCATGTGTACTCGATCCGGTCGGGCATGTGTACTCGATCTGGTAAGCATGTGTAGTCGCTCCGGTCAGGCACGTGGACTCGATCTGGTCAGGCACGTGTACTCGATCTGGTCGCACATATGTACTCTATACGGTCGCGCATGTTTGTCTCGATCCGGTCAGGCTTTTGTACTCGTTCCGTTCAGGCATGTGTACTCGGTCTGGTCACACATGTGTACTCGATCCGATCAGGCATGTGTACTTGATCTGGTTGTGCATGTCTACTCGATCCGGTCGGGCATGTGTAATCGATCCGGTCAGTCATGTGTACTCAATCTGGTCAGGCATGTGTACACGATCCGGTCGGGCATGTGTACTTGATCCGGTTGGGCATGTGTACTCGATCCGGTCGGGCATGTGTACTCGATCCAGTCGCGCATGTGTACTCGATCTGGTCGGGCATGTGTACTCGATCCGGTCGGGCATGTATACTCGATCCAGTCGCGCATGTGTACTCGATCTGGTCGGGCATGTGTACTCGATCCGGTCGGGCATGTGTACTCGATCCGTTCGGGCATGTGTACACGATCCGGTCTGGCATGTGTACTCAATCCGGTCGGGCATGTGTACTCGATCCGGTTGGGCATGTGTACTCAAACCGGTCCAGCATGTGTACTCGATCTGGTCGGGCATGTGTTCTCGATCCGGTCGGGCATGTGTACTCGATCCAGTCAGGCATGTGTACTCGATCCAGTCAGGAATGTGTACTCGATCCGGTCTGGCATGTGTACTCGATCCGGTCGGGCATGTGTACTCGATCCGATCAGGCATGTGTACTCGATCTGGTCGTGCATGTCTACTCGATCCGGTCACACATGTGTACTCGATACGGTTGGGCATGTGTACTCGATCCGGTCAGACAATTTTACTCGATCCGGTCAGGCATGTGTAATCGATCTGGTCAGGCATGTGTACTTGATCCGGGCAGGCATGTGTACTCGATCGGGTCCGGCATGTTTACTCGATCAGGTCGGGCATGTGTACTCGATCCGGTCAGTCATGTGTACTCAATCTGGTCAGGCATGTGTACACGATCCGGTCGGGCATGTGTACTTGATCCGGTTGGGCATGTGTACTCGATCCGGTCGCGCATGTGTACTCGATCCGGTCGGGCATGTGTACTCGATCCGGTCGGGCATGTGTACTCGATCCAGTCGCGCATGTGTACTCGATCTGGTCGGGCATGTGTACTCGATCCGGTCGGGCATGTGTACTCGATCCGTTCGGGCATGTGTACTCGATCCAATCACGCATGTGTACACGATCCGGTCAGGCATGTGTACTCGATCCAGTCGGGCATGTGTACTCGATCCGGTCGTGCATGTGTAGTCGATCCGGTCGGGCATGTGTACTCGATCCGGTACGGCATGTGTACTCGATCAGGTCGGTCATGTGTACTCGACCAGGTCAGACATGTGTACTCGATCTGGTCGGGCATGTGTACTCGATTTGGTAGGGCATGTGTACTCGATCCGGTCGGGCATGTTTACTCGATCCGGTCGCGCATGTGCACTCGATCCGGTCAGGCATGTGTACTCGATCCAGTCAGGCATGTGTACTAGATCCGGTCGGGCATGTGTACTCGATCCGGTCGGGCATGTGTACTCGATCCGGTCAGCATGTGTACTCGATCCGGTCGGGCATGTGTACTCGATCCGGTAAGCATGTGTACTCGATCCGGTCGGGCATGTGTACTCGATCCGGTCGGGCATGTGTACTCGATCTGGTCGCGCATGTGTACTCGATCCGGTCAGGCTTGTGTACTCGATCGGTTCCGGCATGTGTACTCGATCCGGTTGGACATGTGTACTCGATCCGGTCGCGCATGTGTACTCGATCCGGTCGGGGATGTGTACTCGATCCGGTCAGGCATGTGAACTCGATCCGGTTGGGCACGTGCACTTAATCTGGTCACACATGTGTACTCGATCCGGTCAGGCATATGTACTCGATCCGGTAAGCATGTGTACTCGATCCGGTTGGGCATGTGTACTCGATCCGGTCGGGCAATTGTACTCGCTCTGGTCAGGCATGTGTACTTGATCCGGTCGGGCATGTGTACTCGATCCGGTCGTGCATGTGTACTCGATCCGGTCGGGCATGTGTACTCGATCCGGTCGGGCATGTGTACTCGATCCGGTAGTGCATGTGTACTCAATCCGGTCTGCATGTGTACTCGATCTGGTCGCGCATGTGTACTCGATGCGGTCAGGCTTGTGTTCTCGATCGGTTCCAGCATGTGTACTCGATCCGGTCGGGCATGTGTACTCGATCCGGTCGCGCATGTGTACTCGATACGGTCAGGAGTGTGTACTCGCTCCGGTCCGGCATGTGTAATCGATCCGGTCGGGGATGTGTACTCGATCCGGTCAGGCATGTGTACTCGATCCGGTTGGGCACGTGCACTTAATCTGGTCACACATGTGTACTCGATCCGGTCAGGCATGTGTACATGATCCGGTCAGGCATGTGTACTCGATCCGGTCGGGCATGTATACTCGATCCGGTCGGGCATGTGTACTTGATCCAGTAAGCATGTGTAGTCGATCCGGTCAGGCACGTGGACTCGATCTGGTCAGTCACGTGTACTCGATCTGGTCGCACATGTGTATTCTATATGGTCGCGCATGTTTACTCGATCCGGTCAGTCTTTTGTACTCGTTCCGTTCAGGCATGTGTACTCGGTCTGGTCACACATGTGTACTCGATCCGATCAGGCATGTGTACTCGATCTGGTTGTGCATGTCTACTCGATCCGGTCGGGCATGTGTAATCGATCCGGTCAGGCATGTGTTCTCAATCTGGTCAGGCATGTGTACACGATCCGGTCGGGCATGTGTACTTGATCCGGTTGGGCATGTGTACTCGTTCCGGTCGCGCATGTGTACTCGATCCGGTCGCGCATGTGTACTCGATCCAGTCTGGCATGTGTACTCGAACCGGTTGGGCATGTGTACTCGATCGGTTCCGGCATGTGTACTCGATCCGGTTGGGCACATGTACTTGATCCGTTCGGGCATGTGTACTCGATCCGATCAGGCATGTGTACTTGATCCGGTCGCGCATGTGTACTCGATCCGGTTGGGCATGTGTACTCGATCCGGTCAGGCATGTGTAATCGATCCGTTCAGGCATGTGTACTCGATCTGGTCAGGCATGTGTACACGATTCGGTCGGGAATGTGTACTTGATCCGGTCGGGCATGTGTACTCGATCCGGTCGGGCATGTGTACACGATCCCATCGGGCATGTGTACTCGATCCGGTCGGGGATGTTTACTCAATCCGGTCGTGCATGTGTACTCGATCCGGTCAGGCTTGTGTACTCAATCAGTTCCGGCATGTGTACTCGATCCGGTTGGGCATGTGTACTCAATCCGGTCCGGCATGTTTACTCGATTCGGTCGCACATGTGTACTCGATCCGCTCAGCCATGTGTACTCGATCCGGTCCGGCATGTGTACTCGATCAGGTTGGGCAAGTGTACTCGATCCGGTCGTGCATGTGTACTCGATCCTGTGGGGCATGTGTACTCGATCCGGTTAGGCATGTGTACTCGATCTGGACGCTCATGTGTACACGATTCGGTCGTGCATGTGTACTCGATCCGGTCGGGCATGTGTACTCGATCCGGTCTGGCATGTGTACTCCATCAGGTCGGGCATGTTTACTCGATCCGGTCGGGCATGTGTTCTCGATCCGGTAGGGCATGTGTACTCGATCCGGTCGGGCATGTGTACTCGATCCGGTCGGGCATGTTTACTCGATCCAGTCGGCATGTGTATTCGATCCAGTCAGGCATGTGTGCTCGATCCGGTCGGGCATGTGTACTCGATCCGGTCGGGCATGTGTACTCGATCAGGTCAGACATGTGTACTCGATCTGGTCGGGCATGTGTTCTCGATCCGGTCGGGCATTTTTACTCGATCCGGTTGCGAATGTGCACTCGATCCGGTCAGGCATGTGTACTCAATGCAGTCAGGCATGTGTACTCGATCTGGTTGGGCATGTGTACTCGATCCGGTCAGGCATGTGTACTCGATCCGGTCAGGCATGCGTACTCGATCCGGTCAGGCATGTGTACTCGATCTGGTCAGGCATGTGTACACGATTCGGTCGGGCATGTGTACTTGATCCGGTCTGCATGTGTACTCGATCTGGTCCCGCATGTGTACTCGATCATGTCACGCTTGTGTACTCGATCGGTTCCGGCATGTGTACTCGATCCGGTCGGGCATGTGCACTCGATCCGGTCAGGCATGTGTACGCGATCCAGTCAGGCATGTGTACTCGATCCGGTTTGGCATGTGTACTCGATCCGGTCCGGCATGTGTACTCGATCTGGTCGGGCATGTGTACTCGATCCGGTCGGGCATGTTTACTCGTTCCGGTCAGGCATGTTTACTCGCTCCGGTCGCGCATGTGCACTCGATCCGGTCAGGCATGTGTACTCGATCCGGTCAGGCATGTGTAATCGATCCGGTCAGGCATGTGTACTCGATCCGGTTGAGCACGTGCACTTAATCTGGTCACACATGTGTACTCGATCTGGTCAGGCATGTGTACTCGATTCATTCGCGCATGTGTACACGATCAGGCCTGGTATGTGTACTCGATCCGTTCAGGCATGTGTACTCGATCCAATCGCGCATGTGTACACGATCCGGTCTGGCATGTGTACTCGATCCGTTCAGGCATGTGTACTCGATCCAATCGCGCATGTGTACACAATCCGGTCTGGCATGTGTACTCGATCCGGTCGGGCTTCTGTCCTCGATCTGTTCGGGCATATGTACTCGATCCGGTCCGGCATGTGTACTCGATCTGGTCGGGCATGTGTACTCGATCCGGTCGGGCAATTTTACTCGATATGGTTGCGCATGTGCACTCGATCCGGTCAGGCATGTGTACTCGATCTAGTCAGGCATGTGTACTCGATCCGGTCGGGCATGTGTACTCGATCTGATCGGGCATGTGTACCCGATCCGGTCGGGCATGTGCTCTCGATTCGGTCAGGCATGTGTACTCGATCCGGTCAGGCATGTGTACTCGATCCGATCAGGCATGTGTACTCGATCCGATCAGGCATGTGTACTCGATCCGGTCCGGCATGTTTACTCGATCCGGTCGCGCATGTGCTCTCGATTCGGTCAGGCATATGTACTCGATCCGGTCTGGCATGTGTACTCGATCCGGTCGGTCATGTGTACTCGATCCGGTCGTGCATGTGTACTCGATCCTGTGGGGCATGTGTACTCGATCCGGTTAGGCACGTGTACTCGATCTGGACGCTCATGTGTACACGATTCGGTCGTGCATGTGTACTCGATACGGTCGGGCATGTGTACTCGATACGGTCGGGCATGTGTACTCGATCCGGTCAGGCATGTGTACTCAATCAGGTTGGGCATGTGTACTCGATCTGGTCGGGCATGTGTTCTCGATCCGGTCGGGCATGTGTACTCGATCCGGTCGTGCATGTGTACTCGATCCTGTGGGGCATGTGTACTCGATCCGGTTAGGCACGTGTACTCGATCTGGACGCTCATGTGTGCACGATTCGGTCGTGCATGTGTACTCGATACGGTCGGGCATGTGTACTCGATCCGGTCGGGCATGTGTACTCGATCCGGTCTGGCATGTGTACTCAATCAGGTCGGGCATGTGTACTCGATCAGGTCGGGCATGTGTTCTCGATCCGGTCGGGCATGTGTACTCGATCAGGTCGGGCATGTGTACTCGATCAGGTCGGGCATGTTTTCTCGATCCGGTCGGGCATTTTTACTCGATCCGGTTGCGCATGTGCACTCGATCCGGTCAGGCATGTGTACTCAATCCAGTCAGGCATGTGTACTCGATCTGGTTGGGCATGTGTACTCGATCCGGTCGGGCATGTGTACTCGATCCGGTCAGGCATGCGTACTCGATCCGGTCAGGCATGTGTACTCGATCTGGTCAGGCATGTGTACACGATTCGGTCGGGCATGTGTACTTGATCCGGTCTGCATGTGTACTCGATCTGGTCCCGCATGTGTACTCGATCCGGTCAGGCTTGTGTACTCGATCGGTTCCGGTATGTGTACTCGATCCGGTCGGGCATGTGTACTCGATCCGGTCGCGCATGTGCACTCGATCCGGTCAGGCATGTGTACGCGATCCAGTCAGGCATGTGTACTCGATCCGGTCGGGCATGTTTACTCGATCCGGTCCGGCATGTGTACTCGATCCGGTCGGGCATGTCTACTCGATCCGGTTAGCATGTGTACTCGATTCGGTCGGGCATGTCTACTCGATCCGGTTAGCATGTCTACTCGATGCGGTCGCGCACGTATACTCGATCTGGTCGGGCATGTGTACTCGATCCGGTTGGGCATGTTTACTCATTCCGGTCGGGCATGTTTACTCGATCCGGTCACGCATGTGCACTCGATCCGGTCAGGCATGTGTACTCGATCCGGTCGGGCATCTTTACTCGTTCCGGTCGGGCATGTTTACTCGATCCGGTCGCGCATGTGCACTCGATCCGGTCAGGCATGTGTACTTGATCCGGTCAGGCATGTGTAATCGATCCGGTCAGGCATGTGTACTCGATCCGGTTGAGCACGTCCACTTTATCTGGTCACACATGTGTACTCGATCTGGTCAGGCATGTGTACTCGATTCATTCGCGCATGTGTACACGATCCGGTCTGGTATGTGTACTCGATCCGTTCAGGCATGTGTACTCGAGCCAATCGCGCATGTGTACACGATCCGGTCTGGCATGTGTACTCGATCCGTTCAGGCATGTGTACTCGATCCAATCGCGCATGTGTACACGATCCGGTCTGGCATGTGTACTCGATCCGGTCGGGCTTCTGTCCTCGATCTGGTCGGGCATATGTACTCGATCCGGTCCGGCATGTGTACTCGATCTGGTCGGGCATGTGTACTCGATCCGGTCGGGCAATTTTACTCGATCCGGTTGCGTATGTGCACTCGATCCGGTCAGGCATGTGTACTTGATCTAGTCAGGCATGTGTACTCGATCCGGTCGGGCATGTGTACTCGATCCGGTCGGGCATGTGTATTCGATCCGGTCAGCATGTGTACTCGATCCGGTCGGGCATGTGTACTCGATCCGAGCAGGCATGTGTCCTCGATCTGGTCGTGCATGTCTACTCGATCCGGTAGCGCATGTGTACTCGATCCGATTGGGCGTTTGTACTCGATCCGGTCAGGCAATTGTACTCAATCCGGTCAGGCATGTGTAATCGATCCGGTCAGGCATGTGTACTCGATCTGATCAGGCATGTGTACACGATTCGGTCGGGCATGTGTACTTGATCCGGTCGGGCATGTGTACTCGATCCGGTCGTGCATGTGTACTCAATCCGGTCTGCATGTGTACTCGATCTGGTCCTGCATGTGTACTCGATCCGGTCAGGCTTGTGTACTCGATTGGTTCCGGCATGTGTACTCGATCCGGTCGGGCATGTGTACTCGATCCGGTCCAGCATGTGTACTCGATCTGGTAGGGCATGTGTTCTCGATCCGGTCGGGCATGTGTACTCGATCCGGTCGGGCATGTTTACTCGATCCGGTCGGGCATGTTTACTCCATCCGGTCGCGCATGTGTACTCGATCCGGTCAGCATGTGTACTCGATCCGGTCGGGCATGTGTACTCGATCCGATCAGGCATGTGTACTCGATCTGTTCGTGCATGTCTACTCGATCCGGTCGCGCATGTGTACTCGATTCGGTTTGGCATGTGTAATCGATCCGGTCTGGCATGTGTACTCGATCCGTTCAGGCATGTATACTCGGTCCAATCGCGCATGTGTACACAATCCGGTCTGGCATGTGTACTCGATCCGGTCGGGCTTCTGTCCTCGATCTGGTCAGGCATATGTACTCAATCCGGTCCGGCATGTGTACTCGATCTGGTCGGGCATGTGTACTCGATCCGGTCGGGCAATTTCACTCGATATGGTTGCGCATGTGCACTCGATCCGGTCAGGCATGTGTACTCGATCCGGTCGCGCATGTGTACTCGATCCGGTCAGGCATGTGTACTCGATCCGGTTGGGCATGTGTACTCGATCCGGTCCGGCATGTTTACTCGATCCGGTCGTGCATGTGCTCTCGATTCGGTCAGGCATGTGTACTTGATCCGGTCGGGCATGTGTACTCGATCCGGTCGGGCATGTGTACTCGATCCGGTCGCGCATGTGTACTCGATCCGGTCAGGCATGTGTACTCGATCCGGTTGGGCATGTGTACTCGATCCGGTCCGGCATGTTTACTCGATCCGGTCGTGCATGTGCTCTCGATTCGGTCAGGCATGTGTACTTGATCCGGTCGGGCATGTGTACTCGATCCGGTCGGGCATGTGTACTCGATCCGATCGGGCATGTGCTCTCGATTCGGTCAGGCATATGTACTCGATCCGGTCGTGCATGTGTACTCGATCCTGTGGGGCATGTGTACTCGATCCGGTTAGGCACGTGTACTCGATCTGGACGCTCATGTGTACACGATTCGGTCGTGCATGTGTACTCGATACGGTCGGGCATGTGTACTCGATCCGGTCGGTCATGTGTACTCGATCCGGTCTGGCATGTGTACTCAATCAGGTTGGGCATGTGTACTCGATCTGGTCGGGCATGTGTTCTCGATCCGGTCTTGCATGTGTACTCGATCCGGTCATGCATGTGTACTCGATCCTGTGGGGCATGTGTACTCGATCTGGTTAGGCACGTGTACTCGATCTGGACGCTGATGTGTACACGATTCGGTCGTGCATGTGTACTCGATACGGTCGGGCATGTGTACTCGATCCGGTCGGGCATGTGTACTCGATTCGATTGGGCATTTGTACTCGATCCGGTCAGGCAATTGTACTCAATCCGGTCAGGCATGTGTAATCGATCCGGTCAGGCATGTGTACTCGATCTGATCAGGCATGTGTACACGATTCGGTCGGGCATGTGTACTTGATCCGGTCGGGCATGTGTACTCAATCCGGTCGTGCATGTGTACTCATTCCGGTCTGCATGTGTACTCGATCTGGTCCTGCATGTGTACTCGATCCGGTCAGGCTTGTGTACTCGATTGGTTCCGGCATGTGTACTCGATCCGGTCGGGCATGTGTACTCGATCCGGTCCGGCATGTGTACTCGATCTGGTAGGGCATGTGTTCTCGATCCGGTCGGGCATGTGTACTCGATCCGGTCGGGCATGTTTACTCGATCCGGTCGGGCATGTTTTCTCCATCCGGTCGCGCATGTGTACTCGATCCGGTCAGCATGTGTACTCGATCCGGTCGGGCATGTGTACTCGATCCGATCAGGCATGTGTACTCGATCTGTTCGTGCATGTCTACTCGATCCGGTCGCGCATGTGTACTCGATTCAGTTTGGCATGTGTAATCGATCCGGTCTGGCATGTGTACTCGATCCGTTCAGGCATGTATACTCGGTCCAATCGCGCATGTGTACACAATCCTTTCTGGCATGTGTACTCGATCCGGTCGGGCTTCTGTCCTCGATCTGGTCGGGCATATGTACTCGATCCGGTCCGGCATGTGTACTCGATCTGGTCGGGCATGTGTACTCGATCCGGTCGGGCAATTTCACTCGATATGGTTGCGCATCTGCACTCGATCCGGTCAGGCATGTGTACTCGATCTAGTCAGGCATGTGCTCTCGATTCGGTCAGGCATGTGTACTCGATCTGGTCAGGCATGTGTACTCGATCCGGTCGGGCATGTGTACTCGATCCGGTCGCGCATGTGTACTCGATCCGGTCAGGCATGTGTACTCGATCCGGTCGGGCATGTGCTCTCGATTCGGTCAGGCATATGTACTCGATCCGGTCGTGCATGTGTACTCGATCCTGTGGGGCATGTGTACTCGATCCGGTTAGGCACGTGTACTCGATCTGGACGCTCATGTGTACACGATTCGGTCGTGCATGTGTACTCGATACGGTCGGGCATGTGTACTCGATCCGGTCGGTCACGTGTTCTCGATCCGGTCTGGCATGTGTACTCAATCAGGTTGGGCATGTGTACTCGATCTGGTCGGGCATGTTTTCTCGATCCGGTCTTGCATGTGTACTCGATCCGGTCATGCATGTGTACTCGATCCTGTGGGGCATGTGTACTCGATCTGGTTAGGCACGTGTACTCGATCTGGACGCTCATGTGTACACGATTCGGTCGTGCATGTGTACTCGATACGGTCGGGCATGTGTAATCGATCCGGTCGGGCATGTGTACTCGATCAGGTCGGGCATGTGTTCTCGATCCGGTCGGGCATGTGTACTCGATCAGGTCGGGCATGTGTACTCGATCAGGTCGGGCATGTTTTCTCGATCCGGTCGGGCATTTTTACTCGATCCGGTTGCGCATGTGCACTCGATCCGGTCAGGCATGTGTACTCGATCTGGTTGGGCATGTGTACTCGATCCGGTCGGGCATGTGTACTCGATCCGGTCAGGCATGCGTACTCGATCCGGTCAGGCATGTGTACTCGATCTGGTCAGGCATGTGTACACGATTCGGTCGGGCATGTGTACTTGATCCGGTCTGCATGTGTACTCGATCTGGTCCCGCATGTGTACTCGATCCGGTCAGGCTTGTGTACTCGATCGGTTCCGGCATGTGTACTCGATCCGGTCGGGCATGTGTACTCGATCCGGTCGCGCATGTGCACTCGATCCGGTCAGGCATGTGTATGCGATCCAGTCAGGCATGTGTACTCGATCCGGTCGGGCATGTTTACTCGATCCGGTCGGGCATGTGTACTCGATCCGGTCGGGCATGTCTACTCGATCCGGTTAGCATGTGTACTCGATTCGGTCGGGCATGTCTACTCGATCCAGTCAGCATGTCTACTCGATCCGGTCGCGCATGTATACTCGATCTGGTCGGGCATGTGTACTCGATCCGGTTGGGCATGTTTACTCGTTCCGGTCGGGCATGTTTACTCGATCCGGTCACGCATGTGCACTCGATCCGGTCAGGCATGTGTACTCGATCCGGTCGGGCATCTTTACTCGTTCCGGTCGGGCATGTTTACTCGATCCGGTCGCGCATGTGCACTCGATCCGGTCAGGCATGTGTACTTGATCCGGTCAGGCAAGTGTAATCGATCCGGTCAGGCATGTGTACTCGATCCGGTTGAGCACGTGCACTTAATCTGGTCACACATGTGTACTCGATCTGGTCAGGCATGTGTACTCGATTCATTCGCGCATGTGTACACGATCCGGTCTGGTATGTGTACTCGATCCGTTCAGGCATGTTTACTCGATCCGGTCAGGCATGTGTACTCGATCTAGTCAGGCATGTGTACTTGATCCGGTCGGGCATGTGTACTCGATCTGGTCGTGCATGTCTACTCGATCCGGTCGCGCATGTGTACTCGATCCGATTGGGCATGTGTACTCGATCCGGTCAGGCAATTGTACTCAATCCGGTCAGGCATGTGTAATCGATCCGGTCAGGCATGTGTACTCGATCTGATCAGGCATGTGTACACGATTCGGTCGGGCATGTGTACTTGATCCAGTCGGGCATGTGTACTCGATCCGGTCGCGCATGTGTACTCGATCCGGTCAGGCATGTGTACTCGATCCGGTCGGGCATGTGTACTCGATCCGGTCGTGCATGTGTACTCAATCTGGTCTACATGTGTACTCGATCTGGTCCTGCATGTGTACTCGATCCGGTCAGGCTTGTGTACTCGATCGGTTCCGGCATGTGTACTCGATCCGGTCGGGCATGTTTACTCGATCCGGTCCGGCATGTGTACTCGATCTGGTCGGGCATGTGTTCTCGATCCGGTCGGGCATGTGTACTCGATCCGGTCGGGCATGTTTACTCGATCCGGTCGGGCATGTTTACTCCATCCGGTCGCGCATGTGTACTCGATCCGGTCAGCATGTGCACTCGATCCGGTCGGGCATGTGTACTCGATCCGATCAGGCATGTGTACTCGATCTGTTCGTGCATGTCTACTCGATCCGGTCGCGCATGTGCACTCGATCCGGTTTGGCATGTGTACTCGATCCGGTCAGGCAATTGTACTCGCTCCGGTCAGGCATGTGTAATCGATCCGGTCAGGCATGTGTACTCGATCTTGTCAGGCAATTGTACTCGCTCCGGTCAGGCATGTGTACTCGATCCGGTCAGCATGTGTACATGATCCGTTCGGGCATGTGTACTCGATCCGGTCAGGCTCGTGTACTCGATCCGGTCAGGCACGTGTACTCGATCTGGTCGCACATGTGTACTCTGTACGGTCGCGCATGTGTACTCGATCCGGTCAGGTATTTGTACTCGAGCGGTAGTGCAACTGAATTCGATCCGGTCGGGCATGTGTTCTCCATCCAGTCAGGCATGTTCACTCGATCCGGTCACGCATTTGTAATCGATTCGGTCGGCATGTGTACACGATCCAGTTGGGCATGTGTACTCGATCTGGTTGCACATGTGTACTCGATCTGGTCCGGCATTTGTACTCGAACCTGTCGCTCATGTGTACTCGATCCAGTCAGGCATGTGTAATCGATCCTGTTGGGCATGTGTACTCGATCTGGTTGCGCATATGTACTCGATCCGGTTAGGCATGTGTACTCGATCCTCTCAGGCATGTGTACTCGATCTGGTCGGGCATGTGTACTCGATCCGGTCGGGCATGTGTACTCGCTCCGGTCGGGCTTGTGCAGTCGATCGGGTCGGGCATGTGTACTCGATCCGTTCAGGCATGTGTACTCGATCCAATCGCGCATGTGTACACAATCCGGTCTGGCATGTGTACTCGATCCGGTCGGGCTGCTGTCCTCGATCTGGTCGGGCATATGTACACGATCCGGTCCGGCATGTGTACTCGATCTGGTCGGGCATGTGTACTCGATCCGGTCGGGCAATTTTACTCGATATGGTTGCGCATGTGCACTCGATCCGGTCAGGCATGTGTACTCGATCTAGTCAGGCATGTGTACTCGATCCGGTCGGGCATGTGCTCTCGATTCGGTCAGGCATGTGTACTCGATCCGGTCAGGCATGTGTACTCGATCCGGTCGGGCATGTGTACTCGATCCGGTCGCGCATGTGTACTCGATCCGGTCAGGCATGTGTACTCGATCCGGTCCGGCATGCTTACTCGATCCGGTCGTGCATGTGCTCTCGATTCGGTCAGGCATGTGTACTCGATCCGGTCGGGCATGTGTACTCGATCCGGTCGGGCATGTGTACTCGATCCGGTCGGGCATGTGCTCTCGATTCGATCAGGCATATGTACTCGATCCGGTCCGGCATGTGTACTCGATCTGGTCGGGCATGTGTACTCGATCCGGTCGGGCAATTTTACTCGATATGGTTGCGCATGTGCACTCGATCCGGTCAGGCATGTGTACTCGATCTAGTCAGGCATGTGTACTCGATCCGGTCGGGCATGTGTACTCGATCTGGTCGGGCATGTGTACCCGATCCGGTCGGGCATGTGCTCTCGATTCGGTCAGGCATGTGTACTCGATCCGGTCAGGCATGTGTACTCGATCCGGTCGGGCATGTGTACTCGATCCGGTCGCGCATGTGTACTCGTTCCGGTCAGGCATGTGTACTCGATCCGGTTGGGCATGTGTGCTCGATCCGGTCAGGCATGCTTACTCGATCCGGTCGTGCATGTGCTCTCAATTCGGTCAGGCATGTGTACTCGATCCGGTCGGGCATGTGTACTCGATCCGGTCGGGCATGTGTACTCGATCCGGTCGGGCATGTGCTCTCGATTCGATCAGGCATATGTACTCGATCCGGTCTGGCATGTGTACTCGATCCGGTCGGGCATGTGTACTCGATCCGGTCGTGCATGTGTACTCGATCCTGTGGGACATGTGTACTCGATCCGGTTAGGCACGTGTACTCGATCTGGACGCTCATGTGTACACGATTCGGTCGTGCATGTGTACTCGATACGGTCGGGCATGTGTACTCGATCCGGTCGGTCATGTGTACTCGATCCGGTCTGGCATGTGTACTCAATCAGGTTGGGCATGTGTACTCGATCTGGTCGGGCATGTGTTCTCGATCCGGTCGGGCATGTGTACTCGATCCGGTCGTGCATGTGTACTCGATCCTGTGGGGCATGTGCACTCGATCTGGTTAAGCACGTGTACTCGATCTGGACGCTCATGTGTACACGATTCGGTCGTGCATGTGTACTCGATACGGTCGGGCATGTGTACTCGATCCGGTCGGTCATGTGTACTCGATCCGGTCTGGCATGTGTACTCAATCAGGTTGGGCATGTGTACTCGATCTGGTCGGGCATGTGTTCTCGATCCGGTCTTGCATGTGTACTCGATCCGGTCGTGCATGTGTACTCGATCCTGTGGGGCATGTGTACTCGATCTGGTTAGGCACGTGTACTCGATCTGGACGTTCATGTGTACACGATTCGGTCGTGCATGTGTACTCGATACGGTCGGGCATGTGTACTCGATCCGGTCGGGCATGTGTACTTGATCCGGTCTGGCATGTGTACTCAATCAGGTCGTGCATGTGTACTCGATCAGGTCGGGCATGTGTTCTCGATCCGGTCGGGCATGTGTACTCGATCAGGTCGGGCATGTGTACTCGATCAGGTCGGGCATGTTTTCTCGATCCGGTCGGGCATTTTTACTTGATCCGGTTGCGCATGTGCACTCGATCCGGTCAGGCATGTGTACTCAATCCAGTCAGGCATGTGTACTCGATCTGGTTGGGCATGTGTACTCGATCCGGTCGGGCATGTGTACTCGATCCGGTCAGGCATGCGTACTCGATCCGGTCAGGCATGTGTACTCGATCTGGTCAGGCATGTGTACACGATTCGGTCGGGCATGTGTACTTGATCCGGTCTGCATGTGTACTCGATCCGGTCAGGCATGTGCACGCGATCCAGTCAGGCATGTGTACTCGATCTGGTCGGGCATGTTTACTCGATCCGGTCGGGCATGTGTACTCGATCCGGTCGGTCATGTCTACTCGATCCGGTTAACATGTGTACTCGATTCGGTCGGGCATGTGTACTCGATACGGTCGGGCATGTGTACTCGATCCGGTCGGTCATGTGTACTCGATCCGGTCTGGCATGTGTACTCAATCAGGTTGGGCATGTGTACTCGATCTGGTCGGGCATGTGTTCTCGATCCGGTCTTGCATGTGTACTCGATCCGGTCGTGCATGTGTACTCGATCCTGTGGGGCATGTGTACTCGATCTGGTTAGGCACGTGTACTCGATCTGGACGTTCATGTGTACACGATTCGGTCGTGCATGTGTACTCGATACGGTCGGGCATGTGTACTCGATCCGGTCGGGCATGTGTACTTGATCCGGTCTGGCATATGTACTCAATCAGGTCGTGCATGTGTACTCGATCAGGTCGGGCATGTGTTCTCGATCCGGTCGGGCATGTGTACTCGATCAGGTCGGGCATGTGTACTCGATCAGGTCGGGCATGTTTTCTCGATCCGGTCGGGCATGTGTACTCGATCCGGTCAGGCATGCGTACTCGATCTGGTCAGGCATGTGTACTCGATCTGGTCAGGCATGTGTACACGATTCGGTCGGGCATGTGTACTTGATCCGGTCTGCATGTGTACTCGATCCGGTCAGGCATGTGTACGCGATCCAGTCAGGCATGTGTACTCGATCTGGTCGGGCATGTTTACTCGATCCGGTCGGGCATGTGTACTCGATCCGGTCGGTCATGTCTACTCGATCCGGTTAACATGTGTACTCGATTCGGTCGGGCATGTCTACTCGATCCAGTCAGCATGTCTACTCGATCCGGTCGCGCATTTATACTCGATCTGGTCGGGCATGTGTACTCGATCCGGTCGGGCATGTTTACTCGTTCCGGTCGGGCATGTTTACTCGATCCGGTCACGCATGTGCACTCGATCTGGTCAGGCATGTGTACTCGATCCGGTCGGGCATCTTTACTCGTTCCGGTCGGGCATGTTTACTCGATCCGGTCGCGCATGTGCACTCGATCCGGTCAGGCATGTGTACTTGATCCGGTCAGGCAAGTGTAATCGATCCGGTCAGGCATGTGTACTCGATCCGGTTGAGCACGTGCACTTAATCTGGTCACACATGTGTACTCGATCTGGTCAGGCATGTGTACTCGATTCATTCGCGCATGTGTACACGATCCGGTCTGGTATGTGTACTCGATCCGTTCAGGCATGTGTACTCGATCCGGTCAGGCATGTGTACTCGATCTAGTCAGGCATGTGTACTTGATCCGGTCGGGCATGTGTACTCGATCTGGTCGTGCATGTCTACTCGATCCGGTCGCGCATGTGTACTCGATCCGATTGGGCATGTGTACTCGATCCGGTCAGGCAATTGTACTCAATCCGGTCAGGCATGTGTAATCGATCCGGTCAGGCATGTGTACTCGATCTGATCAGGCATGTGTACACGATTCGGTCGGGCATGTGTACTTGATCCGGTCGGGCATGTGTACTCGATCCGGTCGCGCATGTGTACTCGATCCGGTCAGGCATGTGTACTCGATCCGGTCGGGCATGTGTACTCGATGCGGTCGTGCATGTGTACTCAATCTGGTCTGCATGTGTACTCGATCTGGTCCTGCTTGTGTACTCGATCCGGTCAGGCTTGTGTACTTGATCGGTTCCGGCATGTGTACTCGATCCGGTCGGGCATGTGTACTCGATCCGGTCCGGCATGTCTACTCGATCCGGTTAGCATGTGTACTCGATTCGGTCGGGCATGTCTACTCGATCCAGTCAGCATGTCTACTCGATCCGGTCGCGCATGTATACTCGATCTGGTCGGGCATGTGTACTCGATCCGGTCGGGCATGTTTACTCGTTCCGGTCGGGCATGTTTACTCGATCCGGTCACGCATGTGCACTCGATCCGGTCAGGCATGTGTACTCGATCCGGTCGGGCATCTTTACTCGTTCCGGTCGGGCATGTTTACTCGATCCGGTCGCGCATATGCACTCGATCCGGTCAGGCATGTGTACTTGATCCGGTCAGGCAAGTGTAATCGATCCGGTCAGGCATGTGTACTCGATCCGGTTGAGCACGTGCAGTTAATTTGGTCACACATGTGTACTCGATCTGGTCAGGCATGTGTACTCGATTCATTCGCGCATGTGCACACGATCCGGTCTGGTATGTGTACTCGATCCGTTCAGGCATGTGTACTCGATCCAATCGCGCATGTGTACACGATCCGGTCTGGCATGTGTACTCGATCCGTTCAGGCATGTGTACTCGATCCAATCGCGCATGTGTACACGATCCGGTCTGGCATGTGTACTCGATCCGGTCGGGCTTCTGTCCTCGATCTGGTCGGGCATATGTACTCGATCCGGTCCGGCATGTGTACTCGATCTGGTCGGGCATGTGTACTCGATCCGGTCGGGCAATTTTACTCGATCCGGTTGCGCATGTGCACTCGATCCGGTCAGGCATGTGTACTCGATCTAGTCAGGCATGTGTACTTGATCTGGTCGGGCATGTGTACTCGATCTGGTCGTGCATGTCTACTCGATCCGGTCGCGCATGTGTACTCGATCCGATTGGGCATGTGTACTCGATCCGGTCAGGCAATTGTACTCAATCCGGTCAGGCATGTGTAATCGATCCGGTCAGGCATGTTTACTCGATCTGATCAGGCATGTGTACACGATTCGGTCGGGCATGTGTACTTGATCCGGTCGGGCATGTGTATTCGATCCGGTCGCGCATGTGTACTCGATCCGGTCAGGCATGTGTACTCGATCCGGTCGGGCATGTGTACTCGATCCGGTCGTGCATGTGTACTCAATCTGGTCTGCATGTGTACTCGATCTGGTCCTGCATGTGTACTCGATCCGGTCAGGCTTGTGTACTCGATCGGTTCCGGCATGTGTACTCGATCCGGTCGGGCATGTGTACTCGATCCGGTCCGGCATGTGTACTCGATCTGGTCGGGCATGTGTTCTCGATCCGGTCGGGCATGTGTACTCGATCCGGTCGGGCATGTTTACTCGATCCGGTCGGGCATGTTTACTCCATCCGGTCGCGCATGTGTACTCGATCCGGTCAGCATGTATACTCGATCCGGTCGGGCATGTGTACTCGATCCGATCAGGCATGTGTACTCGATTTGTTCATGCATGTCTACTCGATCTGGTCGCGCATGTGTACTCAATCCGGTCAGGCATGTGTAATCGATCCGGTCAGGCATGTGTACTCGATTTTGTCAGGCATGTGTACACGATTCTGTCGGGCATGTGTACTTGATCCGGTCGGGCATGTGTACTCGATCCGGTCGGGCATGTGCACTCGATTTGGTCGGGCATGTGTACTCGATCCGGTCGGGCATGTGTACTCGATCCGGTCGTGCATGTGTACTCAATCCGGTCTGCATGTTTACTCGATCTGGTCGCGCATGTGTACTCGATCCGGTCAGGCTTGTGTACTCGATCGGTTCCGGCATTTGTACTCGATCCGGTCGGGCATGTGTACTCGATCCGGTCGCGCATGTGTACTCGATCCGGTCAGGCATGTGTACTCGATCCTGTTGGGCATGTGTACTCGATCCGGTCCGGCATGTTTACTCGATCCGGTCGTGCATGTGCTCTCGATTCGGTCAGGCATGTGTACTCGATCCGGTCAGGCATGTGTACTCAATCCGGTCAGGCATGTGTACTCGATCCGGTCGGGCATGTGTACTCGATCCGGTCGGGCATGTGTACTCGATCCGGTCAGCATGTGTACATGATCTGGTCGCACATGTGTACTCTGTACGGTCGCGCATGTGTACTCGATCCGGTCAGGTATTTGTACTCGAGCGGTAGTGCAACTGTATTCGAACCGGTCGGGCATGTTTACTAAATCCAGTCAGGCATGTGTACTTGATCCTCTCAGGCATGTGTACTCGATCCGGTCGGGCATGTGTCGTAGATCCAGTCTGGCATGTGTACTCGATCCGGTCGCGCATGTGTAATCAATCCGGTCAGGCATGTGTACTTGATCTGGTCAATCATTTGTACCTGATCCGGTCAGGCATGTGTTCTTGATCCGCTCGGGCATGTGTACTCGATCAGGTCAGGCATGTGTACACGATCCGATCAGGCATGTGTACTCGATCCGGTCAGGCATGTGTACTCGATCCGGTCAGGCATGTGTACTCGATCTGATCGCGCATGTGCACTCGATCCGATCGGGCATGTGTACTCGATCCAGTCGCACATGTGTACTCGATCCTCTCAGGCATGTGTACTCGATCCAGTCAAGCTAATGTTCTCGATCCGGTCCAGCATGTGTACTCGATCCGGTCAGACACGTGTACTCGATCTGGTCCACATGTGCACTCAATCCAATCAGGCATGTGTACTCGATCCGGACACGCATTTGTAATTGATCCAGTCGGCATGTGTACTCGATCCGGTCAGGCATGTGTACTCGATCAGGTCGGGCATGTGTACTCGATCAGGTCGGAATGTGTACTCGATTCGCTCAGGCATGTGTACTCGATCCGGTCATCATGTGTACTCGATCAGGTCGGGCATGTGTACTCGATCCGGTCAGGCATGTGTACTCGATCAGGTCGGGCATGTGTAATCGATCCTGTCGGGCATGTGTTCTAGATCCGGTCAGGCATGTGTACTCGATCCGGTCGGGCATGTGTTCTCCATCCAGTCAGGCATGTTCACTCGATCCGGTCACGCATTTGTAATCGATTCGGTCGGCATGTGTACACGATCCAGTTGGGCATGTGTACTCGATCTGGTTGCGCATGTGTACTCGATCTGGTCCGGCATTTGTACTCGAACCTGTCGCTCATGTGTACTCGATCCAGTCAGGCATGTGTAATCGATCCTGTTGGGCATGTGTACTCGATCTGGTTGCGCATGTGTACTCGATCCGGTTAGGCATGTGTACTCGATCCTCTCAGGCATGTGTACTCGATCTGGTCGGGCATGTGTACTCGATCCGGTCGGGCATGTGTACTCGCTCCGGTCGGGCTTGTGCAGTCGATCGGGTCGGGCATGTGTACTCGATACAGTCGGGCATGTGTAGTCGATTCGGTCGGGCATGTGTACTCGAGCCAGTCAGGCATGTGTCCACGCTCTGGTCAGGCATGTGTACACAATCCGATCAGGCATGTGTACTCAATCTGGTCCGGCATGTTTACTCGATACAGTCGGGCATGTGTAGTCGATTCGGTCAGGCATGTGTGCTCGATCCAGTCGGCATGTGTGCTCGATTCTATCAGGCATGAATACTCGATCCGGTCGGGCATGTTTACTGGATCCGTTTGCGCTTGTGTACTCGATTCACTCAGGCATGTGTACTCGATCCGGTCGGGCATGTGTACTCGATCCGGTCGGCATGTGTACTCGATCAGGTCGGGCATGTGTACTCGATCCGGTCAGGCAAGTGTACTCGATCAGGTCGGGCATGTGTAATCGATCCAGTCACGCATGTGTACTCGATCCGGTCGCGCATGTGTACTCGATCCGGTCAGGCATGTGTACTCTATCCGGTCGGAAATGTGTACTCGATCCAGTCAGGCATGTGTACTCGATCCGGTCGCGCATGTGTACTCTATCTGGTCGCGCATGTGTACTCGATCCGGTCAGGCATGTGTACTCTATCTGGTTGGGCATGTGTACTCGATCCGGTCGGGCATGTGTACTCGATCCGGTCGGGCATCTGTACTTGATCCCGTCGGGCATGTGTACTCGATCCGGTCGGGCATATGTACACGATCCAGTTAGGTATGTGTACATGATCCAATCAGGCATGTGTACTCGATCCGGTCCGGCATGTTTACTCGATACAGTCGGGCATGTGTAGTCGATTCGGTCAGGCATGTGTGCTCGATCCAGTCGGCATGTGTGCTCGATTCTATCAGGCATGAATACTCGATCCGGTCGGGCATGTTTACTGGATCCGTTTGCGCTTGTGTACTCGATTCGCTCAGGCATGTGTACTCGATCCGGTCGGGCATGTGCACTCGATCCGGTCGGCATGTGTACTCGATCAGGTCGGGCATGTGTACTCGATCCGGTCAGGCAAGTGTACTCGATCAGGTCGGGCATGTGTAATCGATCCAGTCACGCATGTGTACTCGATCCGGTCGCGCATGTGTACTCGATCCGGTCAGGCATGTGTACTCTATCCGGTCGGAAATGTGTACTCGATCCAGTCAGGCATGTGTACTCGATCCGGTCACGCATGTGTACTCTATCCGGTCGCGCATGTGTACTCGATCCGGTCAGGCATGTGTACTCGATCCGGTCGGGCATGTGTACTCGATCCGGTCGGGCATCTGTACTTGATCCCGTCGGGCATGTGTACTCGATCCAGTCGGGCATATGTACACGATCCAGTTAGGTATGTGTACATGATCCGATCAGGCATGTTTACTCGATCCGGTCCGGCATGTGTACTCGATACAGTTGGGCATGTGTACTCGATCCGGTCGGGCATGTGTACTCGATCCGGTCAGCATGTGTACATGAACCGTTCGGGCATGTGTACTCGATCCGGTCAGGCTCGTGTACTCGATCCGGTCAGGCACGTGTACTCGATCTGGTCGCGCATGTGTACTCTATACGGTCGCGCATGTGTACTCGATCCAGTCAGGCATTTGTACTCGAGCGGTAACGCAACTGTATTCGATCCGGTCGGGCATGTTTACTCAATCCAGTCAGGCATGTGTACTTGATCCTCTCAGGCATGTGTACTCGACCCGGTCGGGCATGTGTAGTAGATCCGGTCTGGCATGTGTACTCAATCCGGTCGCGCATGTGTAATCAATCCGGTCAGGCATGTGTACTTGATTTGGTCAGGCATTTGTACCTGATCCGGTCAGGCATGTGTTCTTGATCCGCTCGGGCATGTGTACTCGATCAGGTCAGGCATGTGTACACGATCCGTTCGGGCATGTGTACTCAATCCGATTGGGCATGTGTACTCGATCCAGTCGCACATGTGTACTCGATCCTCTCAGGCATGTGTACTCGATCCAGTCAAGCGAATGTTCTCGATCCGGTCCGGCATGTGTACTCGATCCGGTCAGACTCGTGTACTCGATCCGGTCCACATGTGCACTCAATCCAATCAGGCATGTGTACTCGATCCGGACACGCATTTGTAATCGATCCAGTCGGCATGTGTACTCGATCCGGTCAGGCATGTGTACTCGATCCGGTCGGGCATGTTTACTCGATCCGGTCGGGCATGTGTACTCGATCCGGTCGGGCATGTCTACTCGATCCGGTTAGCATGTGTACTCGATTCGGTCGGGCATGTCTACTCGATCCAGTCAGCATGTCTACTCGATCCGGTCGCGCATGTATACTCGATCTGGTCGGGCATGTGTACTCGATCCGGTCAGGCATGTTTACTCGTTCCGGTCGGGCATGTTTACTCGATCCGGTCACGCATGTGCACTCGATCCGGTCAGGCATGTGTACTCGATCCGGTCGGGCATCTTTACTCGTTCCGGTCGGGCATGTTTACTCGATCCGGTCGCGCATGTGCACTCGATCCGGTCAGGCATGTGTACTTGATCCGGTCAGGCAAGTGTAATCGATCCGGTCAGGCATGTGTACTCGATCCGGTTGAGCACGTGCACTTAATCTGGTCACACATGTGTACTCGATCTGGTCAGGCATGTGTACTCGATTCATTCGCGCATGTGTACACGATCCGGTCTGGTATGTGTACTCGATCCGTTCAGGCATGTGTACTCGATCCGGTCAGGCATGTGTACTCGATCTAGTCAGGCATGTGTACTTGATCCGGTCGGGCATGTGTACTCGATCTGGTCGTGCATGTCTACTCGATCCGGTCGCGCATGTGTACTCGATCCGATTGGGCATGTGTACTCGATCCGGTCAGGCAATTGTACTCAATCCGGTCAGGCATGTGTAATCGATCCGGTCAGGCATGTGTACTCGATCTGATCAGGCATGTGTACACGATTCGGTCGGGCATGTGTACTTGATCCGGTCGGGCATGTGTACTCGATCCGGTCGCGCATGTGTACTCGATCCGGTCAGGCATGTGTACTCGATCCGGTCGGGCATGTGCACTCGATCCGGTCGTGCATGTGTACTCAATCTGGTCTGCATGTGTACTCGATCTGGTCCTGCATGTGTACTCGATCCGGTCAGGCTTGTGTACTCGATCGGTTCCGGCATGTGTACTCGATCCGGTCGGGCATGTGTACTCGATCCGGTCCGGCATGTCTACTCGATCCGGTTAGCATGTGTACTCGATTCGGTCGGGCATGTCTACTCGATCCAGTCAGCATGTCTACTCGATCCGGTCGCGCATGTATACTCGATCTGGTCGGGCATGTGTACTCGATCCGGTCGGGCATGTTTACTCGTTCCGGTCGGGCATGTTTACTCGATCCGGTCACGCATGTGCACTCAATCCGGTCAGGCATGTGTACTCGATCCGGTCGGGCATCTTTACTCGTTCCGGTCGGGCATGTTTACTCGATCCGGTCGCGCATATGCACTCGATCCGGTCAGGCATGTGTACTTGATCCGGTCAGGCAAGTGTAATCGATCCGGTCAGGCATGTGTACTCGATCCGGTTGAGCACGTGCACTTAATCTGGTCACACATGTGTACTCGATCCGTTCAGGCATGTGTACTCGATCCAATCGCGCATGTGTACACGATCCGGTCTGGCATGTGTACTCGATCCGGTCGGGCTTCTGTCCTCGATCTGGTCGGGCATATGTACTCGATCCGGTTGCGCATGTGCACTCGATCCGGTCAGGCATGTGTACTCGATCTAGTCAGGCATGTGTACTTGATCCGGTCGGGCATGTGTACTCGATCTGGTCGTGCATGTCTACTCGATCCGGTCGCGCATGTGTACTCGATCCGATTGGGCATGTGTACACGATCCGGTCTGGTATGTGTCCTCGATCCGTTCAGGCATGTGTACTCGATCCAATCGCGCATGTGTACTCGATCTGGTCGTGCATGTCTACTCGATCCGGTCGCGCATGTGTACTCGATCCGATTGGGCATGTGTACTCGATCCGGTCAGGCAATTGTACTCAATCCGGTCGGGCATGTTTACTCGATCCGGTCGCGCATGTGCACTCGATCCGGTCAGGCATGTGTACTTGATCCGGTCAGGCAAGTGTAATCGATCCGGTCAGGCATGTGTACTCGATCCGGTTGAGCACGTGCACTTAATCTGGTCACACATGTGTACTCGATCTGGTCAGGCATGTGTACTCGATTCATTCGCGCATGTGTACACGATCCGGTCTGGTATGTGTACTCGATCCGTTCAGGCATGTGTACTCGATCCGGTCAGGCATGTGTACTCGATCTAGTCAGGCATGTGTACTTGATCCGGTCGGGCATGTGTACTCGATCTGGTCGTGCATGTCTACTCGATCCGGTCGCGCATGTGTACTCGATCCGATTGGGCATGTGTACTCGATCCGGTCAGGCAATTGTACTCAATCCGGTCAGGCATGTGTAATCGATCCGGTCAGGCATGTGTACTCGATCTGATCAGGCATGTGTACACGATTCGGTCGGGCATGTGTACTTGATCCGGTCGGGCATGTGTACTCGATCCGGTCGCGCATGTGTACTCGATCCGGTCAGGCATGTGTACTCGATCCGGTCGGGCATGTGCACTCGATCCGGTCGTGCATGTGTACTCAATCTGGTCTGCATGTGTACTCGATCTGGTCCTGCATGTGTACTCGATCCGGTCAGGCTTGTGTACTCGATCGGTTCCGGCATGTGTACTCGATCCGGTCGGGCATGTGTACTCGATCCGGTCCGGCATGTCTACTCGATCCGGTTAGCATGTGTACTCGATTCGGTCGGGCATGTCTACTCGATCCAGTCAGCATGTCTACTCGATCCGGTCGCGCATGTATACTCGATCTGGTCGGGCATGTGTACTCGATCCGGTCGGGCATGTTTACTCGTTCCGGTCGGGCATGTTTACTCGATCCGGTCACGCATGTGCACTCGATCCGGTCAGGCATGTGTACTCGATCCGGTCGGGCATCTTTACTCGTTCCGGTCGGGCATGTTTACTCGATCCGGTCGCGCATATGCACTCGATCCGGTCAGGCATGTGTACTTGATCCGGTCAGGCAAGTGTAATCGATCCGGTCAGGCATGTGTACTCGATCCGGTTGAGCACGTGCACTTAATCTGGTCACACATGTGTACTCGATCCGTTCAGGCATGTGTACTCGATCCAATCGCGCATGTGTACACGATCCGGTCTGGCATGTGTACTCGATCCGGTCGGGCTTCTGTCCTCGATCTGGTCGGGCATATGTACTCGATCCGGTTGCGCATGTGCACTCGATCCGGTCAGGCATGTGTACTCGATCTAGTCAGGCATGTGTACTTGATCCGGTCGGGCATGTGTACTCGATCTGGTCGTGCATGTCTACTCGATCCGGTCGCGCATGTGTACTCGATCCGATTGGGCATGTGTACACGATCCGGTCTGGTATGTGTCCTCGATCCGTTCAGGCATGTGTACTCGATCCAATCGCGCATGTGTACTCGATCTGGTCGTGCATGTCTACTCGATCCGGTCGCGCATGTGTACTCGATCCGATTGGGCATGTGTACTCGATCCGGTCAGGCAATTGTACTCAATCCGGTCAGGCATGTGTAATCGATCCGGTCAGGCATGTGTACTCGATCTGATCAGGCATGTGTACACGATTCGGTCGGGCATGTGTACTTGATCCGGTCGGGCATGTGTATTCGATCCGGTCGCGCATGTGTACTCGATCCGGTCAGGCATGTGTACTCGATCCGGTCGGGCATGTGTACTCGATCCGGTCGTGCATGTGTACTCAATCTGGTCTGCATGTGTACTCGATCTGGTCCTGCATGTGTACTCGATCCGGTCAGGCTTGTGTACTCGATCGGTTCCGGCATGTGTACTCGATCCGGTCGGTCATGTGTACTCGATCCGGTCCGGCATGTGTACTCGATCTGGTCGGGCATGTGTTCTCGATCCGGTCGGGCATGTGTACTCGATCCGGTCGGGCATGTTTACTCGATCCGGTCGGGCATGTTTCCTCCATCCGGTCGCGCATGTGTACTCGATCCGGTCAGCATGTGTACTCGATCCGGTCGGGCATGTGTACTCGATCCGATCAGGCATGTGTACTCGATTTGTTCATGCATGTCTACTCGATCTGGTCGCGCATGTGTACTCAATCCGGTCAGGCATGTGTAATCGATCCGGTCAGGCATGTGTACTCGATTTTGTCAGGCATGTGTACACGATTCTGTCGGGCATGTGTACTTGATCCGGTCGGGCATGTGTACTCGATCCGGTCGGGCATGTGCACTCGATCTGGTCGGGCATGTGTACTCGATCCGGTCGGGCATGTGTACTCGATCCGGTCGTGCATGTGTACTCAATCTGGTCTGCATGTGTACTCGATCTGGTCGCGCATGTGTACTCGATCCGGTCAGGCTTGTGTACTCGATCGGTTCCGGCATTTGTACTCGATCCGGTCGGGCATGTGTACTCGATCCAGTCGCGCATGTGTACTCGATCCGGTCAGGCATGTGTACTCGATCCGGTTGGGCATGTGTACTCGATCCGGTCCGGCATGTTTACTCGATCCGGTCGTGCATGTGCTCTCGATTCGGTCAGGCATGTGTACTCGATCCGGTCAGGCATGTGTACTCAATCCGGTCAGGCATGTGTACTCGATCCGGTCGGGCATGTGTACTCGATCCGGTCGGGCATGTGTACTCGATCCGGTCAGCATGTGTACATGATCCGCTCGGGCATGTGTACTCGATCCGGTCAGGCTCGTGTACTCGATCCGGTCAGGCACGTTTACTCGATCTGGTCGCACATGTGTACTCTGTACGGTCGCGCATGTGTACTCGATCCGGTCAGGTATTTGTACTCGAGCGGTAGTGCAACTGTATTCGATCCGGCCGGGCATGTTTACTAAATCCAGTCAGGCATGTGTACTTGATCCTCTCAGGCATGTGTACTCGATCCGGTCGGGCATGTGTAGTAGATCCAGTCTGGCATGTGTACTCGATCCGGTCGCGCATGTGTAATCAATCCGGTCAGGCATGTGTACTTGATCTGGTCAATCATTTGTACCTGATCCGGTCAGGCATGTGTTCTTGATCCGCTCGGGCATGTGTACTCGATCAGGTCAGGCATGTGTACACGATCCGATCAGGCATGTGTACTCGATCCGGTCAGGCATGTGTACTCGATCCGGTCAGGCATGTGTACTCGATCTGATCGCGCATGTGCACTCGATCCGATCGGGCATGTGTACTCGATCCAGTCGCACATGTGTACTCGATCCTCTCAGGCATGTGTACTCGATCCAGTCAAGTTAATGTTCTCGATCCGGTCCAGCATGTGTACTCGATCCGGTCAGACACGTGTACTCGATCTGGTCCACATGTGCACTCAATCCAATCAGGCGCTCTTGTGTACTCGATCCAGTCAGGCATGTGTAATCGATCCTGTTGGGCATGTGTACTCGATCTGGTTGCGCATGTGTACTCGATCCGGTTAGGCATGTGTACTCGATCCTCTCAGGCATGTGTACTCGATCTGGTCGGGCATGTGTACTCGATCCGGTCGGGCATGTGTACTCGCTCCGGTCGGGCTTGTGCAGTCGATCGGGTCGGGCATGTGTACTCGATACAGTCGGGCATGTGTAGTCGATTCGGTCGGGCATGTGTACTCGAGCCAGTCAGGCATGTGTCCACGCTCTGGTCAGGCATGTGTACACAATCCGATCAGGCATGTGTACTCAATCTGGTCCGGCATGTTTACTCGATACAGTCGGGCATGTGTAGTCGATTCGGTCAGGCATGTGTGCTCGATCCAGTCGGCATGTGTGCTCGATTCTATCAGGCATGAATACTCGATCCGGTCGGGCATGTTTACTGGATCCGTTTGCGCTTGTGTACTCGATTCACTCAGGCATGTGTACTCGATCCGGTCGGGCATGTGTACTCGATCCGGTCGGCATGTGTACTCGATCAGGTCGGGCATGTGTACTCGATCCGGTCAGGCAAGTGTACTCGATCAGGTCGGGCATGTGTAATCGATCCAGTCACGCATGTGTACTCGATCCGGTCGCGCATGTGTACTCGATCCGGTCAGGCATGTGTACTCTATCCGGTCGGAAATGTGTACTCGATCCAGTCAGGCATGTGTACTCGATCCGGTCGCGCATGTGTACTCTATCTGGTCGCGCATGTGTACTCGATCCGGTCAGGCATGTGTACTCTATCTGGTTGGGCATGTGTACTCGATCCGGTCGGGCATGTGTACTCGATCCGGTCGGGCATCTGTACTTGATCCCGTCGGGCATGTGTACTCGATCCGGTCGGGCATATGTACACGATCCAGTTAGGTATGTGTACATGATCCAATCAGGCATGTTTACTCGATCCGGTCCGGCATGTGTACTCGATACAGTTGGGCATGTGTACTCGATCCGGTCGGGCATGTGTACTCGATCCGGTCAGCATGTGTACATGAACCGTTCGGGCATGTGTACTCGATCCGGTCAGGCTCGTGTACTCGATCCGGTCAGGCACGTGTACTCGATCTGGTCGCGCATGTGTACTCTATACGGTCGCGCATGTGTACTCGATCCAGTCAGGCATTTTTACTCGAGCGGTAACGCAACTGTATTCGATCCGGTCGGGCATGTTTACTCAATCCAGTCAGGCATGTGTACTTGATCCTCTCAGGCATGTGTACTCGACCCGGTCGGGCATGTGTAGTAGATCCGGTCTGGCATGTGTACTCAATCCGGTCGCGCATGTGTAATCAATCCGGTCAGGCATGTGTACTTGATTTGGTCAGGCATTTGTACCTGATCCGGTCAGGCATGTGTTCTTGATCCGCTCGGGCATGTGTACTCGATCAGGTCAGGCATGTGTACACGATCCGTTCGGGCATGTGTACTCGATCCGATTGGGCATGTGTACTCGATCCAGTCGCACATGTGTACTCGATCCTCTCAGGCATGTGTACTCGATCCAGTCAAGCTAATGTTCTCGATCCGGTCCGGCATGTGTACTCGATCCGGTCAGACTCGTGTACTCGATCCGGTCCACATGTGCACTCAATCCAATCAGGCATGTGTACTCGATCCGGACACGCATTTGTAATCGATCCAGTCGGCATGTGTACTCGATCCGGTCAGGCATGTGTACTCGATCAGGTCGGGCATGTGTAGTAGATCCAGTCTGGCATGTGTACTCGATCCGGTCGCGCATGTGTAATCAATCCGGTCAGGCATGTGTACTTGATCTGGTCAATCATTTGTACCTGATCCGGTCAGGCATGTGTTCTTGATCCGCTCGGGCATGTGTACTCGATCAGGTCAGGCATGTGTACACGATCCGATCAGGCATGTGTACTCGATCCGGTCAGGCATGTGTACTCGATCGGTCAGGCATGTGTACTCGATCTGGTCGCGCATGTGCACTCGATCCGATCGGGCATGTGTACTCGATCCAGTCGCACATGTGTACTCGATCCTCTCAGGCATGTGTACTCGATCCAGTCAAGCTAATGTTCTCGATCCGGTCCAGCATGTGTACTCGATCCGGTCAGACACGTGTACTCGATCTGGTCCACATGTGCACTCAATCCAATCAGGCATGTGTACTCGATCCGGACACGCATTTGTAATTGATCCAGTCGGCATGTGTACTCGATCCGGTCAGGCATGTGTACTCGATCAGGTCGGGCATGTGTACTCGATCAGGTCGGAATGTGTACTCGATTCGCTCAGGCATGTGTACTCGATCCGGTCGTCATGTGTACTCGATCAGGTCGGGCATGTGTACTCGATCCGGTCAGGCATGTGTACTCGATCAGGTCGGGCATGTGTAATCGATCCTGTCGGGCATGTGTACTAGATCCGGTCAGGCATGTGTACTCGATCCGGTCAGGCATGTGTTCTCCATCCAGTCAGGCATGTTCACTCGATCCAGTCACGCATTTGTAATCGATTCGGTCGGCATGTGTACACGATCCAGTTGGGCATGTGTACTCGATCTGGTTGCGCATGTGTACTCGATCTGGTCCGGCATTTGTACTCGAACCTGTCGCTCATGTGTACTCGATCCAGTCAGGCATGTGTAATCGATCCTGTTGGGCATGTGTACTCGATCTGGTTGCGCATGTGTACTCGATCCGGTTAGGCATGTGTACTCGATCCTCTCAGGCATGTGTACTCGATCTGGTCGGGCATGTGTACTCGATCCGGTCGGGCATGTGTACTCGCTCCGGTCAGGCTTGTGCAGTCGATCGGGTCGGGCATGTGTACTCGATACAGTCGGGCATGTGTAGTCGATTCGGTCGGGCATGTGTACTCGAGCCAGTCAGGCATGTGTCCACGCTCTGGTCAGGCATGTGTACACAATCCGATCAGGCATGTGTACTCGATCCGGTCCGGCATGTGTACTCGATACAGTCGGGCATGTGTAGTCAATTCGGTCAGGCATGTGTGCTCGATCCAGACGGCATGTGTGCTCGATTCTATCAGGCATGAATACTCGATCCGGTCGGGCATGTTTACTGGATCCGTTTGCGCTTGTGTACTCGATTCGCTCAGGCATGTGTACTCGATCCGGTCGGGCATGTGTACTCGATCCGGTCGGCATGTGTACTCGATCAGGTCGGGCATGTGTACTCGATCCGGTCAGGCAAGTGTACTCGATCAGGTCGGGCATGTGTAATCGATCCAGTCACGCATGTGTACTCGATCCGGTCGCGCATGTGTACTCGATCCGGTCAGGCATGTGTACTCTATCCGGTCGGAAATGTGTACTCAATCCAGTCAGGCATGTGTACTCGATCCGGTCGCGCATGTGTACTCTATCCGGTCACGCATGTGTACTCGATCCGGTCAGGCATGTGTACTCTATCCGGTCGGGCATGTGTACTCGATCCGGTCGGGCATGTGTACTCGATCCGGTCGGGCATCTGTACTTGATCCCGTCGGGCATGTGTACTCGATCCGGTCGGGCATATGTACACGATCCAGTTAGGTATGTGTACATGATCCGATCAGGCATGTTTACTCGATCCGGTCCGGCATGTGTACTCGATACAGTTGGGCATGTGTACTCGATCCGGTCGGGCATGTGTACTCGATCCGGTCAGCATGTGTACATGATCCGTTCGGGCATGTGTACTCGATCCGGTCAGGCTCGTGTACTCGATCCGGTCAGGCACGTGTACTCGATCTGGTCGCGCATGTGTACTCTATACGGTCGCGCATGTGTACTCGATCCAGGCAGGCATTTGTACTCGAGCGGTAACGCAACTGTATTCGATCCGGTCGGGCATGTTTACTCAATCCAGTCAGGCATGTGTACTTGATCCTCTCAGGCATGTGTACTCGACCCGGTCGGGCATGTGTAGTAGATCCGGTCTGGCATGTGTACTCAATCCGGTCGCGCATGTGTAATCAATCCGGTCAGGCATGTGTACTTGATTTGGTCAGGCATTTGTACCTGATCCGGTCAGGCATGTGTTCTTGATCCGCTCGGGCATGTGTACTCGATCAGGTCAGGCATGTGTACACGATCCGTTCGGGCATGTGTACTCGATCCGATTGGGCATGTGTACTCGATCCAGTCGCACATGTGTACTCGATCCTCTCAGGCATGTGTACTCGATCCAGTCAAGCTAATGTTCTCGATCCGGTCCGGCATGTGTACTCGATCCGGTCAGACTCGTGTACTCGATCCGGTCCACATGTGCACTCAATCCAATCAGGCATGTGTACTCGATCCGGACACGCATTTGTAATCGATCCAGTCGGCATGTGTACTCGATCCGGTCAGGCATGTGTACTCGATCAGGTCGGGCATGTGTACTCGATCAGGTCGGAATGTGTACTCGATTCGCTCAGGCATGTGTACTCGATCCGGTCAGGCATGTGTACTCGATCAGGTCAGAATGTGTACTCGATTCGCTCAGGCATGTGTACTCGATCCGGTTGTCATGTGTACTCGATCAGGTCGGGCATGTGTAATCGATCCTGTCGGGGATGTGTACTAGATCCAGTCAGGCATGTGTACTCGATCAGGTCGGGCATGTGTAATCGATCCTGTCGGGCATGTGTACTCGATCAGGTCGGGCATGTGTACTCGATCCGGTCAGGCATGTGTACTCGATCAGGTCGGGCAAGTGTACTCGATCCGGTCGGGCATGTGTACTCCATCCAGTCAGGCATGTGTACTCGATCCGGTCACGCATTTGTAATCGATTCGGTCGGCATGTGTACTCGATCCAGTTGGGAATGTGTACTCGATCTGGTTGGGCATGTGTATTCGATCTGGTCCGGCATTTGTACTCGATCCTGTCGCTTATGTGTACTCGATCCAGTCAGGCATGTGTAATCGATGCTGTTGGGCATGTGCACTCGATCTGGTTGCGCATGTGTACTCGATCCGGTTAGGCATGTGTACTCAATCCTCTCAGGCATGTGTACTTGATCTGGTCGGGCATGTGTACTCGATCCGGTCGGGCATGTGTACTCGCTCCGGTCGGGCTTGTGTAATCGATCGGGTCGGGCATGTGTACTCGACACAGTCGGACATGTGTAGTCGATTCGGTCGGGCATGTGTACTCGATCCAGTCAGGCATGTGTCCACGCTCCGGTCAGGCATGTGTACACAATCCGATCAGGCATGTGTACTCGATCCGGCCTGGCATGTGTACTCGATACAGTCGGGCATGTGTAGTCGATTCGGGCAGGCATGTGTGCTCGATCCAGTCGGCATGTATACTCGATTCTATCAGGCATGAGTACTCGATCCGGTCGGGCATGTGTACTGGATCCGTTTGCGCTTGTGTACTCGATTCACTCTGGCATGTGTACTCGATCCGGTCGGGCATGTGTACTCGATCAGGTCGGGCATGTGTAATCGATCCAGTCTGGCATGTGTACTCGATCCGGTCCGGCACGTTTACTCGATCCGGTCGCGCATGTGTACTCGATCCGGGCGGGCATGTGTACTCGATCCGGTCGCACATGTGTACTCTATCCGGTCCGGCATTTGTACTCGATCCTGTCGCTCATGTGTACTCGATCCAGTCAGGCATGTGTAATCGATGCTGTTGGGCATGTGTACTCGATTTGGTTGCGCATGTGTACTCGATCCGGTTAGGCATGTGTACTCGATCCTCTCAGGCATGTGTACTTGATCTGGTCGGGCATGTGTACTCGATCCGGTCGGGCATGTGTACTCGCTCCGGTCGGGCTTGTGCAGTCGATCGGGTCGGGCATGTGTACTCGATACAGTCGGACATGTGTAGTCGATTCGGTCGGGCATGTGTACTCTATCCGGTCACGCATGTGTACTCGATCCGGTCAGGCATGTGTACTCTATCCGGTCGGGCATGTGTACTCGATCCGGTCGGGCATGTGTACTCGATCCGGTCGGGCATCTGTACTTGATCCCGTCGGGCATGTGTACTCGATCCGGTCGGGCATATGTACACGATCCAGTTAGGTATGTGTACATGATCCGATCAGGCATGTTTACTCGATCCGGTCCGGCATGTGTACTCGATACAGTTGGGCATGTGTACTCGATCCGGTCGGGCATGTGTACTCGATCCGGTCAGCATGTGTACATGATCCGTTCGGGCATGTGTACTCGATCCGGTCAGGCTCGTGTACTCGATCCGGTCAGGCACGTGTACTCGATCTGGTCGCGCATGTGTACTCTATACGGTCGCGCATGTGTACTCGATCCAGGCAGGCATTTGTACTCGAGCGGTAACGCAACTGTATTCGATCCGGTCGGGCATGTTTACTCAATCCAGTCAGGCATGTGTACTTGATCCTCTCAGGCATGTGTACTCGACCCGGTCGGGCATGTGTAGTAGATCCGGTCTGGCATGTGTACTCAATCCGGTCGCGCATGTGTAATCAATCCGGTCAGGCATGTGTACTTGATTTGGTCAGGCATTTGTACCTGATCCGGTCAGGCATGTGTTCTTGATCCGCTCGGGCATGTGTACTCGATCAGGTCAGGCATGTGTACACGATCCGTTCGGGCATGTGTACTCGATCCGATTGGGCATGTGTACTCGATCCAGTCGCACATGTGTACTCGATCCTCTCAGGCATGTGTACTCGATCCAGTCAAGCTAATGTTCTCGATCCGGTCCGGCATGTGTACTCGATCCGGTCAGACTCGTGTACTCGATCCGGTCCACATGTGCACTCAATCCAATCAGGCATGTGTACTCGATCCGGACACGCATTTGTAATCGATCCAGTCGGCATGTGTACTCGATCCGGTCAGGCATGTGTACTCGATCAGGTCGGGCATGTGTACTCGATCAGGTCGGAATGTGTACTCGATTCGCTCAGGCATGTGTACTCGATCCGGTCAGGCATGTGTACTCGATCAGGTCAGAATGTGTACTCGATTCGCTCAGGCATGTGTACTCGATCCGGTTGTCATGTGTACTCGATCAGGTCGGGCATGTGTAATCGATCCTGTCGGGGATGTGTACTAGATCCAGTCAGGCATGTGTACTCGATCAGGTCGGGCATGTGTAATCGATCCTGTCGGGCATGTGTACTCGATCAGGTCGGGCATGTGTACTCGATCCGGTCAGGCATGTGTACTCGATCAGGTCGGGCAAGTGTACTCGATCCGGTCGGGCATGTGTACTCCATCCAGTCAGGCATGTGTACTCGATCCGGTCACGCATTTGTAATCGATTCGGTCGGCATGTGTACTCGATCCAGTTGGGAATGTGTACTCGATCTGGTTGGGCATGTGTATTCGATCTGGTCCGGCATTTGTACTCGATCCTGTCGCTTATGTGTACTCGATCCAGTCAGGCATGTGTAATCGATGCTGTTGGGCATGTGCACTCGATCTGGTTGCGCATGTGTACTCGATCCGGTTAGGCATGTGTACTCAATCCTCTCAGGCATGTGTACTTGATCTGGTCGGGCATGTGTACTCGATCCGGTCGGGCATGTGTACTCGCTCCGGTCGGGCTTGTGTAATCGATCGGGTCGGGCATGTGTACTCGACACAGTCGGACATGTGTAGTCGATTCGGTCGGGCATGTGTACTCGATCCAGTCAGGCATGTGTCCACGCTCCGGTCAGGCATGTGTACACAATCCGATCAGGCATGTGTACTCGATCCGGCCTGGCATGTGTACTCGATACAGTCGGGCATGTGTAGTCGATTCGGGCAGGCATGTGTGCTCGATCCAGTCGGCATGTATACTCGATTCTATCAGGCATGAGTACTCGATCCGGTCGGGCATGTGTACTGGATCCGTTTGCGCTTGTGTACTCGATTCACTCTGGCATGTGTACTCGATCCGGTCGGGCATGTGTACTCGATCAGGTCGGGCATGTGTAATCGATCCAGTCTGGCATGTGTACTCGATCCGGTCCGGCACGTTTACTCGATCCGGTCGCGCATGTGTACTCGATCCGGGCGGGCATGTGTACTCGATCCGGTCGCACATGTGTACTCTATCCGGTCCGGCATTTGTACTCGATCCTGTCGCTCATGTGTACTCGATCCAGTCAGGCATGTGTAATCGATGCTGTTGGGCATGTGTACTCGATTTGGTTGCGCATGTGTACTCGATCCGGTTAGGCATGTGTACTCGATCCTCTCAGGCATGTGTACTTGATCTGGTCGGGCATGTGTACTCGATCCGGTCGGGCATGTGTACTCGCTCCGGTCGGGCTTGTGCAGTCGATCGGGTCGGGCATGTGTACTCGATACAGTCGGACATGTGTAGTCGATTCGGTCGGGCATGTGTACTCGATCCAGTCAGGCATGTGTCCACGCTCCGGTCAGGCATGTGTACACAATCCGATCAGGCATGTGTACTCGATCCGGCCTGGCATGTGTACTCGATACAGTCGGGCATGTGTAGTCGATTCGGGCAGGCATGTGTGCTCGATCCAGTCGGCATGTATACTCGATTCTATCAGGCATGAGTACTCGATCCGGTCGGGCATGTGTACTGGATCCGTTTGCGCTTGTGTACTCGATTCGCTCTGGCATGTGTACTCGATCCGGTCGGGCATGTGTACTCGATCCGGTCGGCATGTGTACTCGTTCAGGTCAGGCATGTGTACTCGATCCGGTCAGGCAAGTGTACTCGATCAGGTCGGGCATGTGTAATCGATCCAGTCACGCATGTTACTCGATGCAGTCAGTCATGTGTACTCGATCCGGTCTGGCATGTGTACTCGATCCGGTCCGGCATGTTTACTCGATCCGGTCACGCATGTGTACTCGATCCGGGCGGGCATGTGTACTCGATCCGGTCGCACATGTGTACTCTATCCGGTCAGGCATGTGTACTCGATCCGGTCGGGCATGTGTACTCGATCCGGTCGGGCATATGTACACGATCCAGTTAGGTATGTGTACATGATCCGATCAGGCATGTTTACTCGATCCGGTCCGGCATGTGTACTCGATACAGTCGGGCATGTGTACTCGATCCTGTCAGGCATGTGTACTCGATCCAGTCGTGCATGTGTACTCGATCCGGTCAGGCATGTGTACTCGATCTGGTCGGGCATGTGTACTCGATCCGGTCAGGCATGTGTACTCGATCAGGTCGGGCATGTGTAATCGATCCTGTCGGGCATGTGTTCTAGATCCGGTCAGGCATGTGTACTCGATCCGGTCGGGCATGTGTTCTCCATCCAGTCAGGCATGTTCACTCGATCCGGTCACGCATTTGTAATCGATTCGGTCGGCATGTGTACACGATCCAGTTGGGCATGTGTACTCGATCTGGTTGCGCATGTGTACTCGATCTGGTCCGGCATTTGTACTCGAACCTGTCGCTCATGTGTACTCGATCCAGTCAGGCATGTGTAATCGATCCTGTTGGGCATGTGTACTCGATCTGGTTGCGCATGTGTACTCGATCCGGTTAGGCATGTGTACTCGATCCTCTCAGGCATGTGTACTCGATCTGGTCGGGCATGTGTACTCGATCCGGTCGGGCATGTGTACTCGCTCCGGTCGGGCTTGTGCAGTCGATCGGGTCGGGCATGTGTACTCGATACAGTCGGGCATGTGTAGTCGATTCGGTCGGGCATGTGTACTCGAGCCAGTCAGGCATGTGTCCACGCTCTGGTCAGGCATGTGTACACAATCCGATCAGGCATGTGTACTCGATCCGGTCCGGCATGTGTACTCGATACAGTCGGGCATGTGTAGTCGATTCGGTCAGGCATGTGTGCTCGATCCAGACGGCATGTGTGCTCGATTCTATCAGGCATGAATACTCGATCCGGTCGGGCATGTTTACTGGATCCGTTTGCGCTTGTGTACTCGATTCGCTCAGGCATGTGTACTCGATCCGGTCGGGCATGTGTACTCGATCCGGTCGGCATGTGTACTCGATCAGGTCGGGCATGTGTACTCGATCCGGTCAGGCAAGTGTACTCGATCAGGTCGGGCATGTGTAATCGATCCAGTCACGCATGTGTACTCGATCCGGTCGCGCATGTGTACTCGATCCGGTCAGGCATGTGTACTCTATCCGGTCGGAAATGTGTACTCGATCCAGTCAGGCATGTGTACTCGATCCGGTCGCGCATGTGTACTCTATCCGGTCGCGCATGTGTACTCGATCCGGTCAGGCATGTGTACTCTATCCGGTCGGGCATGTGTACTCGATCCGGTCGGGCATGTGTACTCGATCCGGTCGGGCATCTGTACTTGATCCCGTCGGGCATGTGTACTCGATCCGGTCGGGCATATGTACACGATCCAGTTAGGTATGTGTACATGATCCGATCAGGCATGTTTACTCGATCCGGTCCGGCATGTGTACTCGATACAGTTGGGCATGTGTACTCGATCCGGTCGGGCATGTGTACTCGATCCGGTCAGCATGTGTACATGATCCGTTCGGGCATGTGTACTCGATCCGGTCAGGCTCGTGTACTCGATCCGGTCAGGCACGTGTACTCGATCTGGTCGCGCATGTGTACTCTATACGGTCGCGCATGTGTACTCGATCCAGTCAGGCATTTGTACTCGAGCGGTAACGCAACTGTATTCGATCCGGTCGGGCATGTTTACTCAATCCAGTCAGGCATGTGTACTTGATCCTCTCAGGCATGTGTACTCGACCCGGTCGGGCATGTGTAGTAGATCCGGTCTGGCATGTGTACTCAATCCGGTCGCGCATGTGTAATCAATCCGGTCAGGCATGTGTACTTGATTTGGTCAGGCATTTGTACCTGATCCGGTCAGGCATGTGTTCTTGATCCGCTCGGGCATGTGTACTCGATCAGGTCAGGCATGTGTACACGATCCGTTCGGGCATGTGTACTCGATCCGATTGGGCATGTGTACTCGATCCAGTCGCACATGTGTACTCGATCCTCTCAGGCATGTGTACTCGATCCAGTCAAGCTAATGTTCTCGATCCGGTCCGGCATGTGTACTCGATCCGGTCAGACTCGTGTACTCGATCCGGTCCACATGTGCACTCAATCCAATCAGGCATGTGTACTCGATCCGGACACGCATTTGTAATCGATCCAGTCGGCATGTGTACTCGATCCGGTCAGGCATGTGTACTCGATCAGGTCGGGCATGTGTACTCGATCAGGTCGGAATGTGTACTCGATTCGCTCAGGCATGTGTACTCGATCCGGTCAGGCATGTGTACTCGATCAGGTCAGAATGTGTACTCGATTCGCTCAGGCATGTGTACTCGATCCGGTTGTCATGTGTACTCGATCAGGTCGGGCATGTGTAATCGATCCTGTCGGGGATGTGTACTAGATCCAGTCAGGCATGTGTACTCGATCAGGTCGGGCATGTGTAATCGATCCTGTTGGGCATGTGTACTCGATCAGGTCGGGCATGTGTACTCGATCCGGTCAGGCATGTGTACTCGATCAGGTCGGGCAAGTGTACTCGATCCGGTCGGGCATGTGTACTCCATCCAGTCAGGCATGTGTACTCGATCCGGTCACGCATTTGTAATCGATTCGGTCGGCATGTGTACTCGATCCAGTTGGGAATGTGTACTCGATCTGGTTGGGCATGTGTATTCGATCTGGTCCGGCATTTGTACTCGATCCTGTCGCTTATGTGTACTCGATCCAGTCAGGCATGTGTAATCGATGCTGTTGGGCATGTGTACTCGATCTGGTTGCGCATGTGTACTCGATCCGGTTAGGCATGTGTACTCAATCCTCTCAGGCATGTGTACTTGATCTGGTCGGGCATGTGTACTCGATCCGGTCGGGCATGTGTACTCGCTCCGGTCGGGCTTGTGTAATCGATCGGGTCGGGCATGTGTACTCGACACAGTCGGACATGTGTAGTCGATTCGGTCGGGCATGTGTACTCGATCCAGTCAGGCATGTGTCCACGCTCCGGTCAGGCATGTGTACACAATCCGATCAGGCATGTGTACTCGATCCGGCCTGGCATGTGTACTCGATACAGTCGGGCATGTGTAGTCGATTCGGGCAGGCATGTGTGCTCGATCCAGTCGGCATGTATACTCGATTCTATCAGGCATGAGTACTCGATCCGGTCGGGCATGTGTACTGGATCCGTTTGCGCTTGTGTACTCGATTCACTCTGGCATGTGTACTCGATCCGGTCGGGCATGTGTACTCGATCAGGTCGGGCATGTGTAATCGATCCAGTCTGGCATGTGTACTCGATCCGGTCCGGCACGTTTACTCGATCCGGTCGCGCATGTGTACTCGATCCGGGCGGGCATGTGTACTCGATCCGGTCGCACATGTGTACTCTATCCGGTCCGGCATTTGTACTCGATCCTGTCGCTCATGTGTACTCGATCCAGTCAGGCATGTGTAATCGATGCTGTTGGGCATGTGTACTCGATCTGGTTGCGCATGTGTACTCGATCCGGTTAGGCATGTGTACTCGATCCTCTCAGGCATGTGTACTTGATCTGGTCGGGCATGTGTACTCGATCCGGTCGGGCATGTGTACTCGCTCCGGTCGGGCTTGTGCAGTCGATCGGGTCGGGCATGTGTACTCGATACAGTCGGACATGTGTAGTCGATTCGGTCGGGCATGTGTACTCGATCCAGTCAGGCATGTGTCCACGCTCCGGTCAGGCATGTGTACACAATCCGATCAGGCATGTGTACTCGATCCGGCCTGGCATGTGTACTCGATCTGGTCGGGCATGTGTACTCGATCCGGTCAGGCATGTGTACTCGATCAGGTCGGGCATGTGTAATCGATCCTGTCGGGCATGTGTTCTAGATCCGGTCAGGCATGTGTACTCGATCCGGTCGGGCATGTGTTCTCCATCCAGTCAGGCATGTTCACTCGATCCGGTCACGCATTTGTAATCGATTCGGTCGGCATGTGTACACGATCCAGTTGGGCATGTGTACTCGATCTGGTTGCGCATGTGTACTCGATCTGGTCCGGCATTTGTACTCGAACCTGTCGCTCATGTGTACTCGATCCAGTCAGGCATGTGTAATCGATCCTGTTGGGCATGTGTACTCGATCTGGTTGCGCATGTGTACTCGATCCGGTTAGGCATGTGTACTCGATCCTCTCAGGCATGTGTACTCGATCTGGTCGGGCATGTGTACTCGATCCGGTCGGGCATGTGTACTCGCTCCGGTCGGGCTTGTGCAGTCGATCGGGTCGGGCATGTGTACTCGATACAGTCGGGCATGTGTAGTCGATTCGGTCGGGCATGTGTACTCGAGCCAGTCAGGCATGTGTCCACGCTCTGGTCAGGCATGTGTACACAATCCGATCAGGCATGTGTACTCGATCCGGTCCGGCATGTGTACTCGATACAGTCGGGCATGTGTAGTCGATTCGGTCAGGCATGTGTGCTCGATCCAGACGGCATGTGTGCTCGATTCTATCAGGCATGAATACTCGATCCGGTCGGGCATGTTTACTGGATCCGTTTGCGCTTGTGTACTCGATTCGCTCAGGCATGTGTACTCGATCCGGTCGGGCATGTGTACTCGATCCGGTCGGCATGTGTACTCGATCAGGTCGGGCATGTGTACTCGATCCGGTCAGGCAAGTGTACTCGATCAGGTCGGGCATGTGTAATCGATCCAGTCACGCATGTGTACTCGATCCGGTCGCGCATGTGTACTCGATCCGGTCAGGCATGTGTACTCTATCCGGTCGGAAATGTGTACTCGATCCAGTCAGGCATGTGTACTCGATCCGGTCGCGCATGTGTACTCGATCCGGTCAGGCATGTGTACTCTATCCGGTCGGGCATGTGTACTCGATCCGGTCGGGCATGTGTACTCGATCCGGTCGGGCATCTGTACTTGATCCCGTCGGGCATGTGTACTCGATCCGGTCGGGCATATGTACACGATCCAGTTAGGTATGTGTACATGATCCGATCAGGCATGTTTACTCGATCCGGTCCGGCATGTGTACTCGATACAGTTGGGCATGTGTACTCGATCCGGTCGGGCATGTGTACTCGATCCGGTCAGCATGTGTACATGATCCGTTCGGGCATGTGTACTCGATCCGGTCAGGCTCGTGTACTCGATCCGGTCAGGCACGTGTACTCGATCTGGTCGCGCATGTGTACTCTATACGGTCGCGCATGTGTACTCGATCCAGTCAGGCATTTGTACTCGAGCGGTAACGCAACTGTATTCGATCCGGTCGGGCATGTTTACTCAATCCAGTCAGGCATGTGTACTTGATCCTCTCAGGCATGTGTACTCGACCCGGTCGGGCATGTGTAGTAGATCCGGTCTGGCATGTGTACTCAATCCGGTCGCGCATGTGTAATCAATCCGGTCAGGCATGTGTACTTGATTTGGTCAGGCATTTGTACCTGATCCGGTCAGGCATGTGTTCTTGATCCGCTCGGGCATGTGTACTCGATCAGGTCAGGCATGTGTACACGATCCGTTCGGGCATGTGTACTCGATCCGATTGGGCATGTGTACTCGATCCAGTCGCACATGTGTACTCGATCCTCTCAGGCATGTGTACTCGATCCAGTCAAGCTAATGTTCTCGATCCGGTCCGGCATGTGTACTCGATCCGGTCAGACTCGTGTACTCGATCCGGTCCACATGTGCACTCAATCCAATCAGGCATGTGTACTCGATCCGGACACGCATTTGTAATCGATCCAGTCGGCATGTGTACTCGATCCGGTCAGGCATGTGTACTCGATCAGGTCGGGCATGTGTACTCGATCAGGTCGGAATGTGTACTCGATTCGCTCAGGCATGTGTACTCGATCCGGTCAGGCATGTGTACTCGATCAGGTCAGAATGTGTACTCGATTCGCTCAGGCATGTGTACTCGATCCGGTTGTCATGTGTACTCGATCAGGTCGGGCATGTGTAATCGATCCTGTCGGGGATGTGTACTAGATCCAGTCAGGCATGTGTACTCGATCAGGTCGGGCATGTGTAATCGATCCTGTCGGGCATGTGTACTCGATCAGGTCGGGCATGTGTACTCGATCCGGTCAGGCATGTGTACTCGATCAGGTCGGGCAAGTGTACTCGATCCGGTCGGGCATGTGTACTCCATCCAGTCAGGCATGTGTACTCGATCCGGTCACGCATTTGTAATCGATTCGGTCGGCATGTGTACTCGATCCAGTTGGGAATGTGTACTCGATCTGGTTGGGCATGTGTATTCGATCTGGTCCGGCATTTGTACTCGATCCTGTCGCTTATGTGTACTCGATCCAGTCAGGCATGTGTAATCGATGCTGTTGGGCATGTGCACTCGATCTGGTTGCGCATGTGTACTCGATCCGGTTAGGCATGTGTACTCAATCCTCTCAGGCATGTGTACTTGATCTGGTCGGGCATGTGTACTCGATCCGGTCGGGCATGTGTACTCGCTCCGGTCGGGCTTGTGTAATCGATCGGGTCGGGCATGTGTACTCGACACAGTCGGACATGTGTAGTCGATTCGGTCGGGCATGTGTACTCGATCCAGTCAGGCATGTGTCCACGCTCCGGTCAGGCATGTGTACACAATCCGATCAGGCATGTGTACTCGATCCGGCCTGGCATGTGTACTCGATACAGTCGGGCATGTGTAGTCGATTCGGGCAGGCATGTGTGCTCGATCCAGTCGGCATGTATACTCGATTCTATCAGGCATGAGTACTCGATCCGGTCGGGCATGTGTACTGGATCCGTTTGCGCTTGTGTACTCGATTCACTCTGGCATGTGTACTCGATCCGGTCGGGCATGTGTACTCGATCAGGTCGGGCATGTGTAATCGATCCAGTCTGGCATGTGTACTCGATCCGGTCCGGCACGTTTACTCGATCCGGTCGCGCATGTGTACTCGATCCGGGCGGGCATGTGTACTCGATCCGGTCGCACATGTGTACTCTATCCGGTCCGGCATTTGTACTCGATCCTGTCGCTCATGTGTACTCGATCCAGTCAGGCATGTGTAATCGATGCTGTTGGGCATGTGTACTCGATTTGGTTGCGCATGTGTACTCGATCCGGTTAGGCATGTGTACTCGATCCTCTCAGGCATGTGTACTTGATCTGGTCGGGCATGTGTACTCGATCCGGTCGGGCATGTGTACTCGCTCCGGTCGGGCTTGTGCAGTCGATCGGGTCGGGCATGTGTACTCGATACAGTCGGACATGTGTAGTCGATTCGGTCGGGCATGTGTACTCGATCCAGTCAGGCATGTGTCCACGCTCCGGTCAGGCATGTGTACACAATCCGATCAGGCATGTGTACTCGATCCGGCCTGGCATGTGTACTCGATACAGTCGGGCATGTGTAGTCGATTCGGGCAGGCATGTGTGCTCGATCCAGTCGGCATGTATACTCGATTCTATCAGGCATGAGTACTCGATCCGGTCGGGCATGTGTACTGGATCCGTTTGCGCTTGTGTACTCGATTCGCTCTGGCATGTGTACTCGATCCGGTCGGGCATGTGTACTCGATCCGGTCGGCATGTGTACTCGTTCAGGTCAGGCATGTGTACTCGATCCGGTCAGGCAAGTGTACTCGATCAGGTCGGGCATGTGTAATCGATCCAGTCACGCATGTTACTCGATGCAGTCAGTCATGTGTACTCGATCCGGTCTGGCATGTGTACTCGATCCGGTCCGGCATGTTTACTCGATCCGGTCACGCATGTGTACTCGATCCGGGCGGGCATGTGTACTCGATCCGGTCGCACATGTGTACTCTATCCGGTCAGGCATGTGTACTCGATCCGGTCGGGCATGTGTACTCGATCCGGTCGGGCATATGTACACGATCCAGTTAGGTATGTGTACATGATCCGATCAGGCATGTTTACTCGATCCGGTCCGGCATGTGTACTCGATACAGTCGGGCATGTGTACTCGATCCTGTCAGGCATGTGTACTCGATCCAGTCGTGCATGTGTACTCGATCCGGTCAGGCATGTGTACTCGATCCGGTCGGGCATGTGTACTCGATCCGGTCGGGCATGTGTACTCGATCCGGTCAGGCAAGTGTACTCGATCCGGTCGCGCATGTGTACTCGATCCAGTCAGGCATGTGTACTCGATCTGGTCGGGCATGTGTACTCGATCTGGTCGGGCATGAGTACTCGATTCGTGACGCGCATGTGTACTCGATCCTCTCAGCCATGAGTTCTTGATCCAGTCAAGCATGTGTACTCATTCTGGTCGGGCATGTGTACTCGATCCGGTCAGGCACGTGTACTCAATCTGGTCGCACTTGTGTACTCAATCCGGTCAGGCTTGTGTACTCGATCTGGTCGCTCACATGTACTCTATCCGGTCGTGCAGGTGTACTCGATCCGGAAGGCTTGTGTACTCGATCCGGTCAGGCATGTGTACTCTATCCGGCCGCACATGTGTACTTGATCCGGTCGGGCTAGTGTACTCGATCCAGTCAGGCATGTGTACTTGATCCGGTCAGGCATGTGTACTCGATCGGTAGGGCATCTGTATTCGATCCTATCGGGCATGTGTACTCAATCCAGTCACGCATGTGTACTCGATCCTCTCTGGCATGTGTACTCGATCCGGTCAGGCATGTGTACTTGATCTGGTCGAGTATGTGTATTCGATCTGGTCAGGCATGTGTTGTCGATCCGGTCGCGCATGTCTACTCGATCCGGTCAGGCATGTGTACTTGATCCAGTCGCACATGTGTACTCGATCCGGTCGCGCATGTGCACTCGATCCGGTTGGGCATGTGCACTCGATCCGGTCGGGCATGTGTACTCGATCCGCTCGGGCATGTGTACTCGATCCAGTCGCGCATGTGTATTCGATCCTCTCAGCATGTGTACTCGATCGAGTCAAGCATGTGTACTCGATCCGATCCTGCATGTGTACTCGATCCGGTCAGACACGTGCACTCGATCCATTCGGCATGTGTACTCGATCCAGTCGGGCATGTGTAATTGATCCTGTCAGGCATGTGAACTCGATCCGGTCAGGCATATGTACTCAATCCAGTCGGGCATGTGTAATTGATCCTATCAAGCATGTGTACACGATCCGGTTAGGCATGTGTACACAATCCGATCAGGCCTGTGTACTCGATCCGGTCCGGCATGTGTACTCGTTACAGTCGGGCATGTGTACGAGATCCGGTCGCACATGTGCACTTGATCCGGTCGGGCATTTGTACTCGATCCGGTCGGGCTTGTGTACTCATCTGGTGGGGCATTTCTACTCGATCTGGTTGGGCATGAGTACTTGATTCGGTCGCGCATGTGTACTCGATCCTCTCAGCCATGTGTACTTGATCGAGTCAAGCATGTGTACTCGATCTGGTCGGGCATGTGTACTCGATCTGGTCGCCCACGTGTACTCTATCCGGTCGCGCATGTGTACTCGATCCGGTCAGGCATGTGTACTCGATCCGGTCGGGCTTGTGTACTCGATCCGGACAGGCATGTGTACTCGATCCGGTCCGACATGTGTACTCGATCGGTAGCGCATCTGTATTCGATCCGGTCGGGCATGTGTACTCGATCCAGTCAGGCATGTATACTCGATCCTCTCAGGCATGTGTACTCAATCTGGTCGGGCATGTGTAATCGATCCGGTCAGGCATGTGTACTCGATCTGGTCAGGCATTTGTACTTGATCCGGTCAGGCATTTGTACTCGATCCGGTTAGCCATGTGTACACGAACCGGTCAGGCATGTGTACACGATCCGATCAGGCATGTGTACTCGAGACAGTCGGGCATGTGTAGTCGATTCGGTCAGGCATGTGTACTCGATTCGGTCCGTCATGTGTACTCGAGACAGTCGGGCATGTGTAGTCGATTCGGTCAGGCATGTGTACTCGATCCAGTCGGCATGTGTACTCGATTCGCTCAGGCATGTGTACTCGATCCGGTCAGGCATGTGTACTCGATCTGGTCGGGCATGTGTACTCGATCTGGTCGGGCATGTGTACTCGATCCGATCGTGCATGTCTACTCGATCCGGTCAGGCATGTGTACTCGATACGGTCGCGCATGTGTACTCGATCCGGTCGGGCATGTGTACTCGATCCGTTCCTGCATGTGTACTCGATTCGCTCAGGCATGTGTACTCGATCCGGTCAGGCAAGTGTACTTGATCCGGTCGCGCATGTGTACTCGATCCGGTCAGGCATGTGTACTCGATCCGGTCGGGCATGTGTACTCGATCCGGTCGGGCATGTGTACTCGATCCGGTCGCACATGTGTACTCGATCCGGTCAGGCATGTGTGCTCGATCCGGTCGCGCATGTGTACTTGATCCGGTCGGGCATTTGTACTCGATCCGGTCGAGCATGTGTACGCGATCCGGTCGCACAATTGTACTCGATCCGGTCAGGCATGTGTACTCATCTGGTCGGGCATTTCTACTCGATCTGGTTGGGCATGAGTACTTGATTTGGTCTCGCATGTGTACTCGATCCTCTCAGCCATGTGTACTTGATCCAGTCAAGCATGTGTACTCGATCTGGTCGGGCATGTGTACTCGATCTGGTCAGGCACGTGTACTCAATCTGGTCGCACATGTGTACTCAATCCGGTCAGGCATGTGTACTCGATCTTGTCGCTCATGTGTACTCTATCCGGTCGCGCATGTGTACTCGATCCGGTCAGGCATGTGTACTCGATCCGGTCCGACATGTGTACTCGATCGGTAGCACATCTGTATTCGATCCGGTCGGGCATGTATACTCGATCCAGTCAGGCATGTATACTCGATCCTCTCAGGCATGTGTACTCAATCTGGTCGGGCATGTGTACTCGATCCGGTCTGGCATGTGTACTCGATCTGGTCGCGCATGTGTAATCGATCCGGTCAGGCATTTGTACTTGATCCGGTCAGGCATGTGTACTTGATCCGCTCGGGCATGTGTACTCGATCCGGTCTGCCATGTGTACACGATCCGGTCAGGCATGTGTACACGATCCGATCAGGCATGTGTACTCAATCCGGTCCGGCATGTGTACTCGAGACAGTCGGACATGTGTAGTCGATTCGGTCAGGCATGTGTACTCGATCCAGTCGGCATGTGTACTTGATTCGCTCAGGCATGTGTACTCGATCCGGTCAGGCATGTGTAGTCGATCTGGGCGGGCATGTGTACTCGATCTGGTCAGGCATGTGTACTCGATCCGTTCGCCCATGTCTACTCAATCTGGTCAGGCATGTGTACTCGATCCGGTCGCGCATGTGTAATCGATCCAGTCGGGCATGTGCACGCGATCCGGTCGGGCATGTGTACTCGATCATGTCGGGCATGTGTACTCGATCCTGTCGCGCATGTGCACTCAATTCGGTCGGGCATGTGCACTCGATCCAGTCAGGCATGTGTACTCGATCCGGTCGGGCCTGTGTACTCAATCCAGTCGCGCATGTGTACTCGATCCTCTCAGGCATGTGTACTCGATCCAGTCAAGCATGTGTACTCGATCCAGTCGGGCATGTGTACTCGATCCGGTCAGACATGTGTACGCGATCCGGTCCACATGTGCACTCAATGCAGTCAGGCATGTGTACTCGATACGGACATGCATTTGTAATCGATCCAGTAGGCATGTGTCCTCGATCCGGTCAGGCATGTGTACTCAATCAGGTCGGGCATGTGTAATTGATCCGGTCAGGCATGTGTACACGATCCGGTCAGGCATGTGCACACAATCCGATCGGGCATGTGTACTCAATCCAGTCAAGCATGTGTACTCGATCTGGACACGCATTTGTAATCGATCCAGTCGGCATGTGTACTCGATCCGGTCAGGCATGTGTACTCGATCCATTCGGCGTGTGTACTCAATCCGGTTGGGCATGTGTAATTGATATGATCAGGCATGTGTACACGATCCGGTCAGGCATGTGTACACAATCCGATCAGGCATGTGTACTCGATCCAGTCGGCATGTGTACTCGATTCGCTCTGGCATGTATACTCGATCCGGTCGGGCATGTGTACTCGATCAGGTCGGGCATGTGTACTCGATCAGGTCGGGCATGTGTACTTGATCCGGTCAGGCATGTGTACTCGATCCGGTCGGGCATGTGTACTCCATCCAGTCAGGCGTGTGTACTCGATCCGTTCACGGATTTGTAATCGATCCAGTCGGCATGTGTACTCGATCCGGTTGGGCATATGTAATCGATCCAGTCGGGCATTTGTACTCGATACAGTCGGGCATGTGTACTCGATCCGGTCGGGCATGTGTACTCGATCCGGTCGGGCATGTTTAATCGATCCGATCGGGCATGTGTACTCGATTCACTCAGGCATGTTTACTCGATCCGTTCGGGCATGTGTACTCGATTCGCTCAGGCATGTGTACTCGATCCGGTCGTCATGTGTACTCGATCTGGTTGGGCATGTGTACTCGGCCTGGTCAGGCATGTGTACTCGATCCAGTTAGGCATGTGTACATCATCCGATCAGGAATGTGTACTCGATCCGGTCCGGCATGTCTACTCGATACAGTCGGGCATGAGTAGTCGATTCGGTCAGGCATGTGTACTCGATCCAGTCGGCATGCGTACTCAATTCGCTCAGGCATGTGTACTCGATCCGGTCAGGCACGTGTATTTGATCCGGTCGGGCATGTGTACTTGATCCGTTCCCGGATGTGTACTCGATTCGCTCAGGTATGTGTACTCAATCCGGTCAGGCATGTGTACTCGATCCGGTCACGCATGTGTACTCGATCCGGTCAGGCACGTGTATTTGATCCAGTCGGCATGTGAACTCGATCCGGTCAGGCCTGTGTACTCAATCAGGTCGGGCATGTGTAATTGATCTGGTCAGGCATGTGTACACGATCCAGTCAGGCATGTGCACACAATCCGATCAGGCATGTGTACTCGATCCGGTCCAGCATGTGTACTCGATACAGTCCGGCAGGTGTACTCGATCCGGTCAGGCATGTGTACTCGATCCAGTCGGCATGTGTACTCAATCCGGTTGGGAATGTGTAATTGATATGATCAGGCTTGTGTACACGATCCGGTCAGGCATGTGTACACAATCCGATCAGGCATGTGTACTCGATCAGGTCGGAATGTGTACTCGATTCGCTCAGGCATGTGTACTCGATCCGGTCGTCATGTGTACTCGATCAGGTCGGGCATGTGTACTCGATCCGGTCGGGCATGTGTACTCGATCCGGTCAGGCATGTTTACTCGATCCGGTCGGGCATGTGTACTCCATCCAGTCAGGCATGTGTACTCGATCCGTTCACGCATTTGTAATCGATCCAGTCGGCATGTGTACTCGATCCGGTTGGGCATGTGTAATTGATTCGGTCAGGCATGTGTACTTGATCAGGTCACGCATTTGTAATCGATCCTGTCCGGCATTTGTACTCGATCCTGTCGCTCATGTGTAATCGATTTGGTCAGGCATGTGTAATCGATCCTGTTGGGCATGTGTACTCGATCTGGTTGTGCATGTGTACTCGATCCGGTTAGGCATGTGTACTAGATCCTCTCAGGCATGTGTACTCGATCCGGTCGGGCATGTGTACTCGATACAGTCGGGCATGTGTACTCGATCCGGTCGCGCATGTGTACTCGATCCGGTCGGGCATGTGTACTCGATCCGGTCGGGCATGTGTAATCGATCCGGTCGGGCATGTGTACTCGATCCGTTGGTGCATGTGTACTCGATTCGCTCAGGCATGTGTACTCGATCCGGTCGTCATGTGTACTCGATCAGGTCACGCATGTGTACTCGGCCCGGTCAGGCATGTGTACTCGATCCGGTCAGGCATGTGTACACGATCCAGTTAGGCATGTGTACATCATCCGATCAGGCATGTGTACTCGATCCGGTCCGGCATGTGTACTCAATATAGTCGGGCATGAGTAGCCGATACGGTCAGGCATGTGTACTCGATCCAGTCGGCATGTGTACGCGATTCGCTCAGGCATGTGTACTCGATCCGTTCGGGCATGTGTACTCGATCCGGTTGCACATGTGTACTCGATCCGGTCAGGCATGTGTACTCGATCCGGTCGGGCATGTGTACTCGATCCGGTCGCACATTTGTATTCGATCCGGTAGGCATGTGTGCTCGATCTGGTCGGGCATGTGTACTCGATCTGGTCGGGCATGAGTACTCGATTCGGTCGCGCATGTGTACTCACTCCTCTCAGCCATGTGTACTCGATCCAGTCAAGCATGTGTACTCGATCCGGTCGGGCATGTGTACTCGATCCGGTCAGGCACGTGTACTTAATCTGGTCGCACATGTGTACTCGATCCAGTCAGGCATGTGTACTCGATCCGGTCAGGCATGGGTACTCGATCGGTAGCGCAACTGTATTCGATCCGGTTGGGCATGTGTACTCGATCCTCTCAGGCATGTGTACTCGATCCGTTCCGGGCATGTGTACTCGATCCGGTCTGGCATGTGTACTCGATCCGGTCGCGCATGTTTAATCGATCCGGTCAGGCATGTGTACACGATCCGGTCAGGCTTGTGTACACGATCCGATCAGGCATGTGTACTCGATCCGGTCAGACACATGTACTCGATCCGGTCCACATGTGCACTCAATCCAGTCGGCATGTATACTCGATCCGGTCAGGCATGTGTACTCTATCCAATCGGCATGTGAACTCGATCCGGTCAGGCATGTGTACTCAATCTGGTGGGGCATGCGTAATTGATCCGGTCAGGCATGTGTACACGATCCGGTCAGGCCTGTGTACACAATCCGATCAGGCATGTGTACTCGATCCGGTCCGGCATGTGTACTCGATACATTCGGGCATGTGTAGTCGATTCGGTCAGGCATGTGTACTCTATCCAGTCTGCATGTGTACTCGATTCGCTCAGGCATGTGTACTCGATCCGGTCGGGCATGTGTACTCGGTCAGGTCGGGCATGTGTACTCGATCAGGTCGGAATGTGTACTCGATTCGCTCAGGCATGTGTACTCGATCCGGTCGGGCATGTGTAATCGATCCTGTCTAGCCTGTGTACTCAATCCGGTCGCGCATTTGTAATCGATCCGGTCCGGCATTTGTACTCGATCCTGTCGCTCATGTGTACTCGATCCGGTCAGGCATGTGTAATCGATCCTGTTGGGCATGTGTACTCGATCTGGTTGCGCATGTGTACTCGATCCGGTTAGGCATGTGTACTCAATCCTCTCAGGCATGTGTACTCAATCCGGACGTGAATGTGTACTCGATCCGGTCGGGCATGTGTACTCGATCCGGTCGGGCATGTGTAATCGATCCGGTCGGGCATGCGTACTCGAAAAAGTCAGGTATGTGTCCACGAACCGGTCAGGCATGTGTACACAATCCAATCAGGCATGTGTTCTCAATCCGGTCCAGCATGTGTACTCGATACAGTCGGGCATATGTAGTCGATTCGGTCAGGCATGTGTACTCGATCCAGTCGGCGTGTGTACTCGATTCACTCAGGCATGTGTACTCGATCCGGTCCGGCATGTGTACTCGATCCGATCGTGCATGTCTACTCGATCCGGTCAGGCATGTGTACTCGATACGGTCGCGCATGTGTACTCGATCCGGTCGGGCATGTGTACTCGATCCGTTCCTGCATGTGTACTCGATTCGCTCAGGCATGTGTACTCGATCCGGTCAGGCAAGTGTACTTGATCCGGTCGCGCATGTGTACTCGATCCGGTCAGGCATGTGTACTCGATCCGGTCGGGCATGTGTACTCGATCCGGTCGGGCATGTGTACTCGATCCGGTCGCACATGTGTACTCGATCCGGTCAGGCATGTGTACTCGATCCGGTCGCGCATGTGTACTTGATCCGGTCGGGCATTTGTACTCGATCCGGTCGAGCATGTGTACGCGATCCGGTCGCACAATTGTACTCGATCCGGTCAGGCATGTGTACTCATCTGGTCGGGCATTTCTACTCGATCTGGTTGGGCATGAGTACTTGATTTGGTCTCGCATGTGTACTCGATCCTCTCAGCCATGTGTACTTGATCCAGTCAAGCATGTGTACTCGATCTGGTCGGGCATGTGTACTCGATCTGGTCAGGCACGTGTACTCAATCTGGTCGCACATGTGTACTCAATCCGGTCAGGCATGTGTACTCGATCTTGTCGCTCATGTGTACTCTATCCGGTCGCGCATGTGTACTCGATCCGGTCAGGCATGTGTACTCGATCCGGTCCGACATGTGTACTCGATCGGTAGCACATCTGTATTCGATCCGGTCGGGCATGTATACTCGATCCAGTCAGGCATGTATACTCGATCCTCTCAGGCATGTGTACTCAATCTGGTCGGGCATGTGTACTCGATCCGGTCTGGCATGTGTACTCGATCTGGTCGCGCATGTGTAATCGATCCTGTCAGGCATTTGTACTTGATCCGGTCAGGCATGTGTACTTGATCCGCTCGGGCATGTGTACTCGATCCAGTCTGCCATGTGTACACGATCCGGTCAGGCATGTGTACACGATCCGATCAGGCATGTGTACTCGATCTGGTCCGGCATGTGTACTCGAGACAGTCGGACATGTGTAGTCGATTCGGTCAGGCATGTGTACTCGATCCAGTCGGCATGTGTACTTGATTCGCTCAGGCATGTGTACTCGATCCGGTCAGGCATGTGTAGTCGATCTGGGCGGGCATGTGTACTCGATCTGGTCAGGCATGTGTACTCGATCCGTTCGCCCATGTCTACTCAATCTGGTCAGGCATGTGTACTCGATCCGGTCGCGCATGTGTAATCTATCCAGTCGGGCATGTGCACGCGATCCGGTCGGGCATGTGTACTCGATCATGTCGGGCATGTGTACTCGATCCTGTCGCGCATGTGCACTCAATTCGGTCGGGCATGTGCACTCGATCCAGTCAGGCATGTGCACTCGATCCGGTCGGGCCTGTGTACTCAATCCAGTCGCGCATGTGTACTCGATCCTCTCAGGCATGTGTACTCGATCCAGTCAAGCATGTGTACTCGATCCAGTCGGGCATGTGTACTCGATCCGGTCAGACATGTGTCCTCGATCCGGTCCACATGTGCACTCAATGCAGTCAGGCATGTGTACTCGATACGGACATGCATTTGTAATCGATCCAGTCGGCATGTGTACTCGATCCGGTCAGGCATGTGTACTCGATCCAGTTGGCATGTGAACTTGATCCGGTCAGGCATGTGTACTCAATCAGGTCGGGCATGTGTAATTGATCCGGTCAGGCATGTGTACACGATCCGGTCAGGCATGTGCACACAATCCGATCGGGCATGTGTACTCAATCCAGTCAAGCATGTGTACTCGATCTGGACACGCATTTGTAATCGATCCAGTCGGCATGTGTACTCGATCCGGTCAGGCATGTGTACTCGATCCATTCGGCATGTGTACTCAATCCGGTTGGGCATGTGTAATTGATATGATCAGGCATGTGTACACGATCCGGTCAGGCATGTGTACACAATCCGATCAGGCATGTGTACTCGATCCAGTCGGCATGTGTACTCGATTCGCTCTGGCATGTATACTCGATCCGGTCGGGCATGTGTACTCGATCAGGTCGGGCATGTGTACTCGATCAGGTCGGGCATGTGTACTTGATCCGGTCAGGCATGTGTAATCGATCCGGTCGGGCATGTGTACTCCATCCAGTCAGGCGTGTGTACTCGATCCGTTCACGGATTTGTAATCGATCCAGTCGGCATGTGTACTCGATCCGGTTGGGCATGTGTAATCGATCCAGTCGGGCATTTGTACTCGATACAGTCGGGCATGTGTACTTGATCCAGTCAAGCATGTGTACTCGATCTGGTCGGGCATGTGTACTCGATCTGGTCAGGCACGTGTACTCAATCTGGTCGCACATGTGTACTCAATCCGGTCAGGCATGTGTACTCGATCTTGTCGCTCATGTGTACTCTATCCGGTCGCGCATGTGTACTCGATCCGGTCAGGCATGTGTACTCGATCCGGTCCGACATGTGTACTCGATCGGTAGCACATCTGTATTCGATCCGGTCGGGCATGTATACTCGATCCAGTCAGGCATGTATACTCGATCCTCTCAGGCATGTGTACTCAATCTGGTCGGGCATGTGTACTCGATCCGGTCTGGCATGTGTACTCGATCTGGTCGCGCATGTGTAATCGATCCTGTCAGGCATTTGTACTTGATCCGGTCAGGCATGTGTACTTGATCCGCTCGGGCATGTGTACTCGATCCAGTCTGCCATGTGTACACGATCCGGTCAGGCATGTGTACACGATCCGATCAGGCATGTGTACTCGATCCGGTCCGGCATGTGTACTCGAGACAGTCGGACATGTGTAGTCGATTCGGTCAGGCATGTGTACTCGATCCAGTCGGCATGTGTACTTGATTCGCTCAGGCATGTGTACTCGATCCGGTCAGGCATGTGTAGTCGATCTGGGCGGGCATGTGTACTCGATCTGGTCAGGCATGTGTACTCGATCCGTTCGCCCATGTCTACTCAATCTGGTCAGGCATGTGTACTCGATCCGGTCGCGCATGTGTAATCTATCCAGTCGGGCATGTGCACGCGATCCGGTCGGGCATGTGTACTCGATCATGTCGGGCATGTGTACTCGATCCTGTCGCGCATGTGCACTCAATTCGGTCGGGCATGTGCACTCGATCCAGTCAGGCATGTGCACTCGATCCGGTCGGGCCTGTGTACTCAATCCAGTCGCGCATGTGTACTCGATCCTCTCAGGCATGTGTACTCGATCCAGTCAAGCATGTGTACTCGATCCAGTCGGGCATGTGTACTCGATCCGGTCAGACATGTGTCCTCGATCCGGTCCACATGTGCACTCAATGCAGTCAGGCATGTGTACTCGATACGGACATGCATTTGTAATCGATCCAGTCGGCATGTGTACTCGATCCGGTCAGGCATGTGTACTCGATCCAGTTGGCATGTGAACTTGATCCGGTCAGGCATGTGTACTCAATCAGGTCGGGCATGTGTAATTGATCCGGTCAGGCATGTGTACACGATCCGGTCAGGCATGTGCACACAATCCGATCGGGCATGTGTACTCAATCCAGTCAAGCATGTGTACTCGATCTGGACACGCATTTGTAATCGATCCAGTCGGCATGTGTACTCGATCCGGTCAGGCATGTGTACTCGATCCATTCGGCATGTGTACTCAATCCGGTTGGGCATGTGTAATTGATATGGTCAGGCATGTGTACACGATCCGGTCAGGCATGTGTACACAATCCGATCAGGCATGTGTACTCGATCCAGTCGGCATGTGAACTCGATTCGCTCTGGCATGTATACTCGATCCGGTCGGGCATGTGTACTCGATCAGGTCGGGCATGTGTACTCGATCAGGTCGGGCATGTGTACTTGATCCGGTCAGGCATGTGTAATCGATCCGGTCGGGCATGTGTACTCCATCCAGTCAGGCGTGTGTACTCGATCCGTTCACGGATTTGTAATCGATCCAGTCGGCATGTGTACTCGATCCGGTTGGGCATGTGTAATCGATCCAGTCGGGCATTTGTACTCGATACAGTCGGGCATGTGTACTCGATCCGGTCGGGCATGTGTACTCGATCCGGTCGGGCATGTGTAATCGATCCGGTCGGGCATGTGTACTCGATTCACTCAGGCATGTTTACTCGATCCGTTCGGGCATGTGTACTCGATTCGCTCAGGCATGTGTACTCGATCCGGTCGTCATGTGTACTCGATCTGATTGGGCATGTGTACTCGGCCCGGTCAGGCATGTGTACTCGATCCAGTTAGGCATGTGTACATCATCCGATCAGGAATGTGTACTCGATCCGGTCCGGCATGTCTACTCGATACAGTCGGGCATAAGTAGTCGATTCGGTCAGGCATGTGTACTCGATCCAGCCGGCATGCGTACTCAATTCGCTCAGGCATGTGTACTCGATCCGGTCACGCATGTGTACTCGATCCGGTCAGGCACGTGTATTTGATCCGGTCGGGCATGTGTACTTGATCCGTTCCCGGATGTGTACTCGATTCGCTCAGGTATGTGTACTCAATCCGGTCAGGCATGTGTACTCGATCCGGTCACGCATGTGTACTCGATCCGGTCAGGCACGTGTATTTGATCCAGTCGGCATGTGAACTCGATCCGGTCAGGCCTGTGTACTCAATCAGGTCGGGCATGTGTAATTGATCTGGTCAGGCATGTGTACACTATCCAGTCAGGCATGTGCACACAATCCGATCAGGCATGTGTACTCGATCCGGTCCAGCATGTGTACTCGATACAGTCCGGCATGTGCACACAATCCGATCAGGCATGTGTACTCGATCCGGTCAGGCATGTGTACTCGATCCAGTCGGCATGTGTACTCGATCCGGTCAGGCATGTGTACTCGATCCAGTCGGCATGTGTACTCAATCCGGTTGGGAATGTGTAATTGATATGATCAGGCTTGTGTACACGATCCGGTCAGGCATGTGTACACAATCCGATCAGGCATGTGTACTCGATCAGGTCGGAATGTGTACTCGATTCGCTCAGGCATGTGTACTCGATCCGGTCGTCATGTGTACTCGATCAGGTCGGGCATGTGTACTCGATCCGGTCGGGCATGTGTACTCGATCCGGTCAGGCATGTTTACTCGATCCGGTCAGGCATGTGTACTCCATCCAGTCAGGCATGTGTACTCGATCTGTTCACGCATTTGTAATCGATCCAGTCGGCATGTGTACTCGATCCGGTTGGGCATGTGTAATTGATTCGGTCAGGCATGTGTACTTGATCAGGTCACGCATTTGTAATCGATCCTGTCCGGCATTTGTACTCGATCCTGTCGCTCATGTGTAATCGATTTGGTCAGGCATGTGTAATCGATCCTGTTGGGCATGTGTACTCGATCTGGTTGTGCATGTGTACTCGATCCGGTTAGGCATGTGTACTAGATCCTCTCAGGCATGTGTACTCGATCCGGTCGGGCATGTGTACTCGATACAGTCGGGCATGTGTACTCGATCCGGTCGCGCATGTGTACTCGATCCGGTCGGGCATGTGTACTCGATCCGGTCGGGCATGTGTAATCGATCCGGTCGGGCATGTGTACTCGATCCGTTGGTGCATGTGTACTCGATTCGCTCAGGCATGTGTACTCGATCCGGTCGTCATGTGTACTCGATCAGGTCACGCATGTGTACTCGGCCCGGTCAGGCATGTGTACTCGATCCGGTCAGGCATGTGTACACGATCCAGTTAGGCATGTGTACATCATCCGATCAGGCATGTGTACTCGATCCGGTCCGGCATGTGTACTCAATACAGTCGGGCATGAGTAGCCGATACGGTCAGGCATGTGTACTCGATCCAGTCGGCATGTGCACGCGATTCGCTCAGGCATGTGTACTCGATCCGTTCGGGCATGTGTACTCGATCCGGTTGGACATGTGTACTCGATCCGGTCAGGCATGTGTACTCGATCCGGTCGGGCATGTGTACTCGATCCGGTCGCACATTTGTACTCGATCTGGTAGGCATGTGTGCTCGATCTGGTCGGGCATGTGTACTCGATCTGGTCGGGCATGAGTACTCGATTCGGTCGCGCATGTGTACTCACTCCTCTCAGCCATGTGTACTCGATCCAGTCAAGCATGTGTACTCGATCCGGTCGGGCATGTGTACTCGATCCGGTCAGGCACGTGTACTTAATCTGGTCGCACATGTGTACTCGATCCAGTCAGGCATGTGTACTCGATCCGGTCAGGCATGTGTACTCGATCGGTAGCGCAACTGTATTCGATCCGGTTGGGCATGTGTACTCGATCCGGTCGGGCATGTGTAATCGATCCGGTCGGGCATGTGTACTCGATCCGTTGGTGCATGTGTACTCGATTCGCTCAGGCATGTGTACTCGATCCGGTCGTCATGTGTACTCGATCAGGTCACGCATGTGTACTCGGCCCGGTCAGGCATGTGTACTCGATCCGGTCAGGCATGTGTACACGATCCAGTTAGGCATGTGTACATCATCCGATCAGGCATGTGTACTCGATCCGGTCCGGCATGTGTACTCAATACAGTCGGGCATGAGTAGCCGATACGGTCAGGCATGTGTACTCGATCCAGTCGGCATGTGCACGCGATTCGCTCAGGCATGTGTACTCGATCCGTTCGGGCATGTGTACTCGATCCGGTTGGACATGTGTACTCGATCCGGTCAGGCATGTGTACTCGATCCGGTCGGGCATGTGTACTCGATCCGGTCGCACATTTGTACTCGATCCGGTAGGCATGTGTGCTCGATCTGGTCGGGCATGTGTACTCGATCTGGTCGGGCATGAGTACTCGATTCGGTCGCGCATGTGTACTCACTCCTCTCAGCCATGTGTACTCGATCCAGTCAAGCATGTGTACTCGATCCGGTCAGGCATGTGTACTCGATCGGTAGCGCAACTGTATTCGATCCGGTTGGGCATGTGTACTCGATCCAGTCAGGCATGTGTGCTCGATCCTCTCAGGCATGTGTACTCGATCCGTTCCGGGCATGTGTACTCGATCCGGTCTGGCATGTGTACTCGATCCGGTCGCGCATGTTTAATCGATCCGGTCAGGCATGTGTACACGATCCGGTCAGGCTTGTGTACACGATCCGATCAGGCATGTGTACTCGATCCGGTCAGACACATGTACTCGATCCGGTCCACATGTGCACTCAATCCAGTCGGCATGTATACTCGATCCGGTCAGGCATGTGTACTCTATCCAATCGGCATGTGAACTCGATCCGGTCAGGCATGTGTACTCAATCTGGTGGGGCATGCGTAATTGATCCGGTCAGGCATGTGTACACGATCCGGTCAGGCCTGTGTACTCGATCCGGTCCGGCATGTGTACTCGATACATTCGGGCATGTGTAGTCGATTCGGTCAGGCATGTGTACTCTATCCAGTCTGCATGTGTACTCGATTCGCTCAGGCATGTGTACTCGATCCGGTCGGGCATGTGTACTCGATCAGGTCGGGCATGTGTACTCGATCAGGTCGGAATGTGTACTCGATTCGCTCAGGCATGTGTACTCGATCCGGTCGGGCTTGTGTAATCGATCCTGTCTAGCCTGTGTACTCAATCCGGTCGCGCATTTGTAATCGATCCGGTCCGGCATTTGTACTCGATCCTGTCGCTCATGTGTACTCGATCCGGTCAGGCATGTGTAATCGATCCTGTTGGGCATGTGTACTCGATCTGGTTGCGCATGTGTACTCGATCCGGTTAGGCATGTGTACTCAATCCTCTCAGGCATGTGTACTCGATCCGGTCGGGCATGTTTACTCGAGACGGTCGGGCATGTGTACTCAATCCGGACGTGAATGTGTACTCGATCCGGTCGGGCATGTGTACTCGATCCGGTCGGGCATGTGTAATCGATCCGGTCGGGCATGCGTACTCGAAAAAGTCAGGTATGTGTCCACGAACCGGTCAGGCATGTGTACACAATCCAATCAGACATGTGTTCTCAATCCGGTCCAGCATGTGTACTCGATACAGTCGGGCATATGTAGTCGATTCGGTCAGGCATGTGTACTCGATCCAGTCGGCGTGTGTACTCGATTCACTCAGGCATGTGTACTCGATCCGGTCGGGCATGTGTAATCGATCCGGTCGCGCATGTGTACTCGATCCAGACGGGCTTGTGTACGCGATCCAGTCAGGCATGTGTACTCGATCCGGTCAGGCATGTGTACTCGATTGGTAGCGCATCTGTATTCGATCCGGTCGGGCATGTGTACTCGATCCAGTCAGGCATTTGTACTTGATCCGGTCAGGCATGTGTACTTGATCCGCTCGGGCATGTGTATTAGATCTGGTCAGGCATGTGTACTCGATCCGGTCCGGCATGTGTACTCGAGACAGTCGGGCATGTGTACTTGATTCGCTCAGGCCTGTGTACTCGATCCGGTCAGACACGTGTACACAATCCGGTCCACATGTGCACTCAATCCAGTCAGGCATGTGTACTTGATTCGGATATGCATTTGTAATCGATCCAGTTGGCATGTGAACTCGATCCGGTGGGGCATGTGTAATTGATCTGGTCAGGCATGTGTGCACAATCCGATCAGGCATGTGTACTCGATCCGGTCCGGCATTTGTACTCGATCCGGTCGGGCATGTGTACTCGAACGGGTCGGGCATGTGTACTCGATCCGGTCGCACATTTGTACTCGATCCGGTCAGGCATGTGTACTCGATCTGGTCGGGCATGTGTACTCGATCTGGTCGGGCATGAGTACTCGATTCGGTCACGCATGTGTACTCACTCCTCTCTGCCATGTGTACTCGATCCAGTCAAGCATGTGTACTCGATCCGGTCGGGCATTTGAACTCGATCCGGTCAGGCACGTGTACTTAGTCTGGTCGCACATGTGTACTCAATCCGGTCAGGCATGTGTACTCGATCTGGTTGCTCACGTGTACTCTATCCAGTCGCGCATGTGAACTCGATCCGGTCAGGCATGTGTACTCGATCCGGTCGGGCTTGTGTACTCGATCTGGTCAGGCATGTGTACTCGATTCGGTCATGCATGTGTACTCGATCCGGTCGGGCATGTGTACTCGATCCAGTCAGGCATGTGTACTCGATCTGGAGATGCATTTGTAATCGATCCAGTCGGCATGTGTACTCGATCCGGTCAGGCATGTTTACTCGATCCAGTCGGCATGTGAACTCGATCCAGTCAGGCATATGTACTCAATCCGGTGGGGCATGTGTAATTGATCCGGTCAGGCATCTGTACACGATCCGGTCAAGCATGTGTACACAATCCGATCAGGCATGTGTACTCGATCTGGTCGGGCATGTGTACTTGATCCGTTCCCGGATGTGTACTCGATTCGCTCAGGTATGTGTACTCGATCCGGTCAGGCATGTGTACTCGATCCGGTCACGCATGTGTACTTGATCCGGTCAGGCATGTGTACTCGATCCGGTCAGGCATGTGTACTCGATCCGGTCGGGCATGTGTACTCGATACGGTTGGGCATGTGTACTCGATCCAGTCGCACATGTGTACTCGATCCGGTCAGGCATGTATACTCGATCCGGTCACGCATGTGTACTCGATCCGGTTGGGCATATGTACTCGATCCGGTCGGCCATGTGTACTCGATCCGGTCGGGCATGTGTACTCGATCCGGTCGCACATTTGTACTCGATCCGGTCAGACATGTGTACTCGATCTGGTCGGGCATGTGTACTCGATCTGGTCGGGCATGAGTACTCGATTTGGTCGCGCATGTGTACTCGCTCCTCTCAGCCATGTGTACTCGATCCACTCAAGCATGTGTACTCGATCCGGTCGGGCATGTGTACTCGATCCGGTCAGGCATGTGTACTCGATCCGGTCACGCATGTGTACTCGATCCGGTCAGGCATGTTTACTCGATCCAGTCGGGCTGGTGTACTCGATCCGGTTAGGCATGTGTACTCGATCCGGTCGAGCATGTGTTCTCGATCCAGTCGGGCTTGTGTACTCGATCCAGTCAGGCATGTGTACTCGATCCGTTCAGGCATGTGTACTCGATGCGGTCAGGCATGTGTACTCGATCGGTAGCGCATCTGTATTCGATCCGGTCGGGCATGTGTACTTGATCCAGTTAGGCATGTGTACTCGATCCTCTCAGGCATGTGTACTCGATCCGGTCGGGCATGTGTACTCATTTCGGTCGCGCATGTTTAATCGATCCGGTCAGACACGTGTACTCGATCCGGTCCACATGTGCACTCAATCCAGTCAGGCATGTGTATTCGATCCGGTATCGCATTTATAATCGATCCAGTCGGCATGTGTACTCGATCCGGTCAGGCATGTGTACTCGATCCAGTTGGCATGTGAACTCGATCCGGTCAGGCATGTGTACTCAATCCGGTGGGGCATGTGTAAATGATTCAGTCAGGCATGTGTGCACGATCTGGTCAGGTATATGTACACAATCCGATCAGGCATGTGTGCTCGATACGGTCCGGCATGTGTACTCGATCAGGTCGGGCATGTGTACTCGATCAGGTTGGAATGTGTACTCGATTCGCTCAGGCATGTGTACTCGATCCGGTCAGGCATGTGTACTCGATCCGAACGGGCATGTGTAATCCATCCAGTCATGCATGTGAACTCGATCCGGTCACGCATATGTAATCGATCCGGTCGGGCATTTGTATTGGATCCTGCCGCTCATGTGTACTCGATCCGGTCAGGCATGTGTAATCGATCCTGTTGGGCATGTGTACTCGATCTGGTTGCGCATGTGTACTCGATCCGGTTATGCATGTGTACTCGATCCTCTCAGGCATGTGTACTCGATCTGGTCGGGCATGTGTACTCGAGACGGTCGGGCATGTGTACTGGAGATGGTCGGGCATGTGTACTCGATCCGGTCGGGCATGTTTACTCGATCCAGTCCGGCATGTATACTCGATCCGGTCAGGCATGTGTAATCGATCCTGTTGGGCATGTGTACTCGATCTGGTTGCGCATGTGTACTCGATCCGGTTAGGCATGTGTACTCAATCCTCTCAGGCATGTGTACTCGATCCGGTCGGGCATGTTTACTCGAGACGGTCGGGCATGTGTACTCAATCCGGACGTGAATGTGTACTCGATCCGGTCGGGCATGTGTACTCGATCCGGTCGGGCATGTGTAATCGATCCGGTCGGGCATGCGTACTCGGAAAAGTCAGGTATGTGTCCACGAACCGGTCAGGCATGTGTACACAATCCAATCAGACATGTGTTCTCAATCCGGTCCAGCATGTGTACTCGATACAGTCGGGCATATGTAGTCGATTCGGTCAGGCATGTGTACTCGATCCAGTCGGCGTGTGTACTCGATTCACTCAGGCATGTGTACTCGATCCGGTCGGGCATGTGTAATCGATCCGGTCGCGCATGTGTACTCGATCCAGACGGGCTTGTGTACGCGATCCAGTCAGGCATGTGTACTCGATCCGGTCAGGCATGTGTACTCGATTGGTAGCGCATCTGTATTCGATCCGGTCGGGCATGTGTACTCGATCCAGTCAGGCATTTGTACTTGATCCGGTCAGGCATGTGTACTTGATCCGCTCGGGCATGTGTATTAGATCTGGTCAGGCATGTGTACTCGATCCGGTCCGGCATGTGTACTCGAGACAGTCGGGCATGTGTACTTGATTCGCTCAGGCCTGTGTACTCGATCCGGTCAGACACGTGTACACAATCCGGTCCACATGTGCACTCAATCCAGTCAGGCATGTGTACTTGATTCGGATATGCATTTGTAATCGATCCAGTTGGCATGTGAACTCGATCCGGTGGGGCATGTGTAATTGATCTGGTCAGGCATGTGTGCACAATCCGATCAGGCATGTGTACTCGATCCGGTCCGGCATTTGTACTCGATCCGGTCGGGCATGTGTACTCGAACGGGTCGGGCATGTGTACTCGATCCGGTCGCACATTTGTACTCGATCCGGTCAGGCATGTGTACTCGATCTGGTCGGGCATGTGTACTCGATCTGGTCGGGCATGAGTACTCGATTCGGTCACGCATGTGTACTCACTCCTCTCTGCCATGTGTACTCGATCCAGTCAAGCATGTGTACTCGATCCGGTCGGGCATTTGAACTCGATCCGGTCAGGCACGTGTACTTAGTCTGGTCGCACATGTGTACTCAATCCGGTCAGGCATGTGTACTCGATCTGGTTGCTCACGTGTACTCTATCCAGTCGCGCATGTGAACTCGATCCGGTCAGGCATGTGTACTCGATCCGGTCGGGCTTGTGTACTCGATCTGGTCAGGCATGTGTACTCGATTCGGTCATGCATGTGTACTCGATCCGGTCGGGCATGTGTACTCGATCCAGTCAGGCATGTGTACTCGATCTGGAGATGCATTTGTAATCGATCCAGTCGGCATGTGTACTCGATCCGGTCAGGCATGTTTACTCGATCCAGTCGGCATGTGAACTCGATCCAGTCAGGCATATGTACTCAATCCGGTGGGGCATGTGTAATTGATCCGGTCAGGCATCTGTACACGATCCGGTCAAGCATGTGTACACAATCCGATCAGGCATGTGTACTCGATCTGGTCGGGCATGTGTACTTGATCCGTTCCCGGATGTGTACTCGATTCGCTCAGGTATGTGTACTCGATCCGGTCAGGCATGTGTACTCGATCCGGTCACGCATGTGTACTTGATCCGGTCAGGCATGTGTACTCGATCCGGTCAGGCATGTGTACTCGATCCGGTCGGGCATGTGTACTCGATACGGTTGGGCATGTGTACTCGATCCAGTCGCACATGTGTACTCGATCCGGTCAGGCATGTATACTCGATCCGGTCACGCATGTGTACTCGATCCGGTTGGGCATATGTACTCGATCCGGTCGGCCATGTGTACTCGATCCGGTCGGGCATGTGTACTCGATCCGGTCGCACATTTGTACTCGATCCGGTCAGACATGTGTACTCGATCTGGTCGGGCATGTGTACTCGATCTGGTCGGGCATGAGTACTCGATTTGGTCGCGCATGTGTACTCGCTCCTCTCAGCCATGTGTACTCGATCCACTCAAGCATGTGTACTCGATCCGGTCGGGCATGTGTACTCGATCCGGTCAGGCATGTGTACTCGATCCGGTCACGCATGTGTACTCGATCCGGTCAGGCATGTTTACTCGATCCAGTCGGGCTGGTGTACTCGATCCGGTTAGGCATGTGTACTCGATCCGGTCGAGCATGTGTTCTCGATCCAGTCGGGCTTGTGTACTCGATCCAGTCAGGCATGTGTACTCGATCCGTTCAGGCATGTGTACTCGATGCGGTCAGGCATGTGTACTCGATCGGTAGCGCATCTGTATTCGATCCGGTCGGGCATGTGTACTTGATCCAGTTAGGCATGTGTACTCGATCCTCTCAGGCATGTGTACTCGATCCGGTCGGGCATGTGTACTCATTTCGGTCGCGCATGTTTAATCGATCCGGTCAGACACGTGTACTCGATCCGGTCCACATGTGCACTCAATCCAGTCAGGCATGTGTATTCGATCCGGTATCGCATTTATAATCGATCCAGTCGGCATGTGTACTCGATCCGGTCAGGCATGTGTACTCGATCCAGTTGGCATGTGAACTCGATCCGGTCAGGCATGTGTACTCAATCCGGTGGGGCATGTGTAAATGATTCAGTCAGGCATGTGTGCACGATCTGGTCAGGTATATGTACACAATCCGATCAGGCATGTGTGCTCGATACGGTCCGGCATGTGTACTCGATCAGGTCGGGCATGTGTACTCGATCAGGTTGGAATGTGTACTCGATTCGCTCAGGCATGTGTACTCGATCCGGTCAGGCATGTGTACTCGATCCGAACGGGCATGTGTAATCCATCCAGTCATGCATGTGAACTCGATCCGGTCACGCATATGTAATCGATCCGGTCGGGCATTTGTATTGGATCCTGCCGCTCATGTGTACTCGATCCGGTCAGGCATGTGTAATCGATCCTGTTGGGCATGTGTACTCGATCTGGTTGCGCATGTGTACTCGATCCGGTTATGCATGTGTACTCGATCCTCTCAGGCATGTGTACTCGATCTGGTCGGGCATGTGTACTCGAGACGGTCGGGCATGTGTACTGGAGATGGTCGGGCATGTGTACTCGATCCGGTCGGGCATGTTTACTCGATCCAGTCCGGCATGTATACTCGATCCGGTCAGGCATGTGTACTCGATCCGTTCCGGCATGTGTACGCGATCCAGTCGGCATGTGTACTCGAATCGCTCAGGCATATGTACTCAATCCGGTCGGGCATGTGTACTCAATCCGGTCCGGCATGTTTACTCGATCCGCTCGCGCATGTTTACTCGATCCGGTCAGGCATGTGTACTCGATCCGGTCCGGCATGTGTACTCGATCCAGTCGGCATGTGTACTCGATTCGATCAGGCATGTGTCCTCGATCCGGTCGGGCATGTGTACTCAATCCGGTCCGGCATGTTTACTCGATCCGGTCACACATGTGCACTCGATCCGGTCAGGCATGTGTACACGATACAGTTACGCATGTGTACATGATCTGAACAGGCATGTTTACTCGATCCGGTCCGGCATGTGTACTCGATACAGTCGGGCATGTGTAGTCGATTCGGTCAGGCATGTGTACTCGATCCAGTCGGCATGTGTACTCGATTCGCTCAGGCATGTGTACTCGATCCGGTCGGGCATGTGTACTCGATCCGTTCCCGCATGTGTACTCGATTCGCTCAGGCATGTGCACTCGATCTGGTCAGGCATGTGTACTCGATCCGGTCAGGCATGTGCACTCGATCTGGTCGGGCATGTGTACTCGATCTGGTCGCGCATGTCTACTCAATCCGGTCAGACATGTGTACGAGATCCGGTCGCGCATGTGTACTCGATCCGGTCGGGCATGTGCACTCGATCTGGTCGGGCATGTGTACTCGATCCGGTCGGGCATGTGTACTCGATCCGGTCAGGCATGTGTACTCGATGCGGTCGCGCATGTGCACTCGATCCGGTCGCGCATGTGCACTCGATCAGGTCGGGTATGTGTACTCGATCCGGTCGGGCATGTGTACTCGATCCAGTCGCGCATGTGTACTCGATCCTCTCAGGCATGTGTACTCGATCCAGTCAAGCATGTTTACTCGATCCGGTCCGGCATGTGTACTCGATCCGGTCAGACACGTGTACTCGATCCAGTCGACATGTGCACTCAATCCAGTCAGGCATGTGTACTCGATCCGGTCAGGCATGTGTACTCGATCCAGTTGGCATGTGAACTCGATCCGGTCAGGCATGTGTACTCAATCCGGTCGGGCATGTGTAATTGATCCGTTCAGGCATGTGTACACGATCCGGTTAGGCAGGTGTACACAATTCGATCAAATATGTGTACTCGATCCTCTCCGGCATGTGTAATCGATCCGGTCGGGCAAGTGCACTCGATCCGGTCGGGCATGTGTACTCGATCCAGTCGCGCATGTGTACTCGATCCCCTCAGGCATGTGTACTCGATCCACTCAAGCATGTGAACTCGATCCGGTCCGGGATGTGTACTCGATCCGGTCAGACACGTGTACTCGATCCGGTCAGCATGTGTACTCGATCTGGTCATCATGTGTACTCCATCAGGTCGGGCATGTATACTCAATCAGGTTGGGCATGTGCACTCGATCCGGTCAGGCATGTGTACTCGATCCGGTCGTCATGTGTACCCGATCCGGTCGGGCATGTGTAATTGATCCATTCAGTCTTGTGTACACGATCTGGTTAGGCATGTGTACACAATCCGATCAAATATGTGTACTCGATCCTCTCCGGCATGTGTACTCGATCCGGTCGGGCATATGCACTCGATCCGGTCGGCCATGTGCACTCAGTCCGGTCGGGCATGTGTACTCGATCCGGTCGGGCATTTGTACTCGATCCAGTCGCGCATGTGTACTCGATCCTCTCAGGCATGTGTACTCGATCCACTCAAGCATGTGTACTCGTTCCGGTCCGGGATGTGTACTCGATCCGGTCAGACACGTGTACTCGATCCGGTCAGCATGTGAACTCGATCCGGTCAGGCATGTGTACGCAATCCGGTCGGGCATGTGTAATCGATCCGGTCGGGCATGTGTACTCGATCCGGTCGGGCATGTGTACTCGATCCGGCCAGGCATGTGTACTCGATCCGGTCCGGCATGAGTACTCTATCCGGTCACGGATGTGTACTCGATCCAGTCGGGCATGTGTACTCAATCCGGTCAGGCATGTGTACTCGATCCGGTCGGGCATGTGTACTCGATCCGGTCGTGCATGTGTACTCGATCTGGTCGGGCATGTGTACTTGATCTGGTCGTCCATGTGTACACAATCCGATCAGGCATGTGTACTCAATCCGGTCTGGCATGTGTACTCGATACAGTCGGACATGTGTAGTCGATTCGGTCAGGCATGTGTACTCGATCCAGTCGGAATGTGTACTCGATTCGCTCAGGCATATGTACTCGATCCGGTCGAGCATGTGTACTCAATCCCGTCCGGCATGTGCACTCGATCTGGTCGGGCATGTGTACTCGATCCGGTACGGCATGTGTACTCGATCTGGTCGGGCATGTGTACTTGATCCGGTCGTGCATGTGTACACAATCCGATCAGGCATGTGTACTCGATCCGGTCGGGCATGTTTACTCCATTCAGTCCGGCATGTGTACTCAATCCGGTCAGGCATGTGTACTCGATCCGTTCCGGTATGTGTAGTCGATTCGGTCAGGCATGTGTACTCGATCCAGTCGGAATGTGTACTCAATTCGCTCAGGCATATGTACTCGATCCGGTCGGGCATGTGTACTCAATCCGGTCCGGGATGTTTACTCGATCCGGGCGCGCATGTGTACTCGATCTGGTCAGGCATGTGTACTCGATCCGGTCCGGCATGTGTACTCGATCCAGTCGGCATGTGTATTCGATTCGCTCAGGCATGTGTACTCGATCCAGTCAGGCATGTGTACTCAATCCGGTCCGGCATGTTTACTCGATCCGGTCACGCATGTGCACTCGATCCGGTCAGGCATGTGTACACGATCCAGTTACGCATGTTTACATGATCTGAACAGGCATGTTTACTCGATCCGGTCTGGCATGTGTACTCGATACAGTTGGGCATGTGCAGTCGATTCGGTCAGGCATGTGTACTCGATCCAGTCGGCATGTTTACTCGATTCGCTCAGGCATGTGTACTCGATCCGGTCGGGCATGTGTACTCGATCCGTTCCCGGATGTGTACTCGATTCACTCAGGCATGTGCACTCGATCTGGTCAGGCATGTGTACTCAATCCGGTCGCGCATGTGTACTCGATCTGGTCGGGCATGTGTACTCGATCCGGTCAGGCATGTGTACTCGATCCGGTCGGGCATGTGTACTCGATCCGTTCCGGCATGTGTACTCGATCCAGTCGGCATGTGTACTCGAATTGCTCAGGCATATGTACTCGATCCGGTCGCGCATGTGTACTCAATCCGGTCCGGCATGTTTACTCGATCCGGTCACACATGTGCACTCGATCCGATCAGGCATGTGTACACGATCCAGTTACGCATGTGTACATGATCTGAACAGGCATGTTTATTCGATCCGGTCCGGCATGTGTACTCGATCCAGTCGGCATGTGTACTCGATTCGCTCAGGCATGTGTACTCGATCCGGTCGAGCATGTGTACTCGATCCGTTCCCGCATGTGTACTCGATTTGCTCAGGCATGTGCACTCGATCTGGTCAGGCATGTGTACTCGATCCGGTCAGGCATGTGTACTCGATCTGGTCGGGCATGTGTACTCGATCTGGTCGGGCATGTGTACTCGATCCGGTCGCGCATGTCTACTCAATCCGGTCAGACATGTGTACGAGATCCGGTCGCGCATGTGTACTCGATCCGGTCGGGCATGTGCACTCGATCTGATCGGGCATGTGTACTCGATCCGGTCCAGCATGTGTACGCGATCTGGTCAGGCATGTGTACTCGATCCGGTCGCACATGTGCACTCGATCCGGTCGGGTATGTGTACTCGATCCGGTTGGGCATGTGTACTCGATCCAGTCGCGCATGTGTACTCGATCCTCTCAGGCATGTGGACTCGATCCAGTCAAGCATGTTTACTCGATCCGGTCAGGCATGTGTACTCGATCCAGTCGGCATGTGAACTCGATCCGGTCAGGCATGTGTACTCAATCCGGTCGGGCATGTGTAATTGATCCATTCAGGCATGTGTACACGATCCGGTTAGGCCTGTGTACACAATCCGATCAAATATGTTTACTCGATCCGGTCCGGCATGTGTACTCGATACAGTCGGGCATGTGTAGTCGATTCGGTCAGGCATGTGTACTCGATCCAGTCGGCATGTTTACTCAATTCGCTTAGGCGTGTGCACTTGATCCGTTCGGGCATGTGTACTCAATCAGGTCGGGCATGTGCAATCGATCAGGTCGGCATGTGTACTCGATCCGGTCAGGCATGTGTACGCGATCCGGTCGTCATGTGTACTCGATCAGGTCGGGCATGTATACTCAATCAGGTTGGGCATGTGCACTCGATCCGCTCAGGCATGTGTACTCGATCCGGTCCGGCATGTTTACTCGATCCGGTCGCGCATGTGTACTCGATCCGGTCAGGCATGTGTACTCGATCCGGTCTGGCATGTGTACTCAATCCGGTCCGGCATGTTTACTCGATCCGGTCACACATGTGCACTCGATCCGGTCAGGCATGTGTACACGATCCAGTTACGCATGTGTACATGATCTGAACAGGCATGTTTACTCGATCCGGTCCGGAATGTGTACTCGATACAGTCGGGCATGTGTAGTCGATTCGGTCAGGCATGTGTACTCGATCCAGTCAGCATGTGTACTCGATTCGCTCAGGCATGTGTACTCGATCCGGTCGAGCATGTGTACTCGATCCGTTCCCGCATGTGTACTCGATTCGCTCAGGCATGTGCACTCGATCTGGTCAGGCATGTGTACTCGATCCGGTCAGGCATGTGTACTCGATCTGGTCGGGCATGTGTACTCGATCTGGTCGGGCATGTGTACTTGATCCGGTCGCGCATGTCTACTCAATCCGGTCAGACATGTGTACGAGATCCGGTCGCGCATGTGTACTCGATCCGGTCGGGCATGTGCACTCGATCTGGTCGGGCATGCGTACTCGATCCGGTCCGGCATGTGTACTCGATCTGGTCAGGCATGTGTACTCGATCCGGTCGCGCATGTGCACTCGATCCGGTCGCGCATGTGCACTCGATCCGGTCGGGTATGTGTACTCGATACGGTCGGGCATGTGTACTCGATCCAGTCAAGCATGTTTACTCGATCCGGTCCGGCATGTGTACTCGATCCGGTCAGACACGTGTACTCGATCCGGTCCACATGTGCACTCAATCCAATCAGGCATGTGTACTCGATCCGGTCAGGCATGTGTACTCGATCCAGTCGGCATGTGAACTCGATCCGGTCAGCCATGTGTACTCAATCTGGTCGGGCATGTGTAATTGATCCGTTCAGGCATGTGTACACGATCCGGTTAGGCCTGTGTACACAATCCGATCAAATATGTGTACTCGATCCGGTCCGGCATGTGTACTCGATACAGTCGAGCATGTGTAGTCGATTCGGTCAGGCATGTTTACTCGATCCAGTCGGCATGTGTACTCAATTCGCTTAGGCATGTGCACTTGATCCATTCGGGCATGTGTACTCAGTCAGGTTGGGCATGTGCAATCGATCAGGTCGGCATGTGTACTCGATCCGGTCAGGCATGTGTACTCGATCCGGTCGTCATGTGTACTCGATCAGGTCGGGCATGTATACTCAATCAGGTTGGGCATGTGCACTCGATCCGGTCAGGCATGTGTACTCAATCCGGTCAGGAATGTGTACTCGATCCGGTCCGGCATGTGTACTCGATCCAGTCGGCATGTGTACTCGATTCGCTCAGGCATGTGTACTCGATCCGGTCGGGCATGTGTACTCAATCCGGTCCGGCATGTTTACTCGATCCGGTCACACATGTGCACTCGATCCGGTCAGGCATGTGTACACGATCCAGTTACGCATGTGTACATGATCTGAACAGGCATGTTTACTCGATCCGGTCCGGAATGTGTACTCGATACAGTCGGGCATGTGTAGTCGATTCGGTCAGGCATGTGTACTCGATCCAGTCGGCATGTCTACTCGATTCGCTCAGGCATGTGTACTCGATCCGGTCGAGCATGTGTACTCAATCCGTTCCCGCATGTGTACTCGATTCGCTCAGGCATGTGCACTCGATCTGGTCAGGCATGTGTACTTGATCTGGTCAGGCATGTGTACTCGATCTGGTCGGGCATGTGTACTCGATCTGGTCGGGCATGTGTACTTGATCCGGTCGCGCATGTCTACTCAATCCGGTCAGACATGTGTACGAGATCCGGTCGCGCATGTGTACTCGATCCGGTCGGGCATGTGTACTCGATCTGGTCAGGCATGTGTACTCGATCCGGTCACGCATGTGCACTCGATCCGGTCGCGCATGTGCACTCGATCCGGTCGGGTATGTGTACTCGATCCGGTCGGGCATGTGTACTCGATCCAGTCGCGCATGTGTACTCGATCCTCTCAGGCATGTGTACTCGATCCAGTCAAGCATGTTTACTCGATCCGGTCTGGCATGTGTACTCGATCCGGTCAGACACGTGTACTCGATCCGGTCCACATGTGCACTCAATCCAGTCAGGCAGGTGTACTCGATCCGGTCAGGCATGTGTACTCGATCCAGTCGGGCATGTTTACTCCATTCAGTCCGGCATGTGTACTCAATCCGGTCAGGCATGTGTACTCGATCCGTTCCGGTATGTGTAGTCGATTCGGTCAGGCATGTGTACTCGATCCAGTCGGAATGTGTACTCAATTCGCTCAGGCATATGTACTCGATCCGGTCGGGCATGTGTACTCAATCCGGTCCGGGATGTTTACTCGATCCGGGCGCGCATGTGTACTCGATCTGGTCAGGCATGTGTACTCGATCCGGTCCGGCATGTGTACTCGATCCAGTCGGCATGTGTATTCGATTCGCTCAGGCATGTGTACTCAATCCAGTCAGGCATGTGTACTCAATCCGGTCCGGCATGTTTACTCGATCCGGTCACGCATGTGCACTCGATCCGGTCAGGCATGTGTACACGATCCAGTTACGCATGTTTACATGATCTGAACAGGCATGTTTACTCGATCCGGTCTGGCATGTGTACTCGATACAGTTGGGCATGTGCAGTCGATTCGGTCAGGCATGTGTACTCGATCCAGTCGGCATGTTTACTCGATTCGCTCAGGCATGTGTACTCGATCCGGTCGGGCATGTGTACTCGATCCGTTCCCGGATGTGTACTCGATTCACTCAGGCATGTGCACTCGATCTGGTCAGGCATGTGTACTCAATCCGGTCGCGCATGTGTACTCGATCTGGTCGGGCATGTGTACTCGATCCGGTCAGGCATGTGCACTCGATCCGGTCGGGCATGTGTACTCGATCCGTTCCGGCATGTGTACTCGATCCAGTCGGCATGTGTACTCGAATTGCTCAGGCATATGTACTCGATCCGGTCGGGCATGTGTACTCAATCCGGTCCGGCATGTTTACTCGATCCGGTCACACATGTGCACTCGATCCGATCAGGCATGTGTACACGATCCAGTTACGCATGTGTACATGATCTGAACAGGCATGTTTATTCGATCCGGTCCGGCATGTGTACTCGATCCAGTCGGCATGTGTACTCGATTCACTCAGGCATGTGCACTCGATCTGGTCAGGCATGTGTACTCAATCCGGTCGGGCATGTGTAATTGATCCATTCAGGCATGTGTACACGATCCGGTTAGGCCTGTGTACACAATCCGATCAAATATGTTTACTCGATCCGGTCCGGCATGTGTACTCGATACAGTCGGGCATGTGTAGTCGATTCGGTCAGGCATGTGTACTCGATCCAGTCGGCATGTTTACTCAATTCGCTTAGGCGTGTGCACTTGATCCGTTCGGGCATGTGTACTCAATCAGGTCGGGCATGTGCAATCGATCAGGTCGGCATGTGTACTCGATCCGGTCAGGCATGTGTACGCGATCCGGTCGTCATGTGTACTCGATCAGGTCGGGCATGTATACTCAATCAGGTTGGGCATGTGCACTCGATCCGCTCAGGCATGTGTACTCGATCCGGTCCGGCATGTTTACTCGATCCGGTCGCGCATGTGTACTCGATCCGGTCAGGCATGTGTACTCGATCCGGTCTGGCATGTGTACTCAATCCGGTCCGGCATGTTTACTCGATCCGGTCACACATGTGCACTCGATCCGGTCAGGCATGTGTACACGATCCAGTTACGCATGTGTACATGATCTGAACAGGCATGTTTACTCGATCCGGTCCGGAATGTGTACTCGATACAGTCGGGCATGTGTAGTCGATTCGGTCAGGCATGTGTACTCGATCCAGTCAGCATGTGTACTCGATTCGCTCAGGCATGTGTACTCGATCCGGTCGAGCATGTGTACTCGATCCGTTCCCGCATGTGTACTCGATTCGCTCAGGCATGTGCACTCGATCTGGTCAGGCATGTGTACTCGATCCGGTCAGGCATGTGTACTCGATCTGGTCGGGCATGTGTACTCGATCTGGTCGGGCATGTGTACTTGATCCGGTCGCGCATGTCTACTCAATCCGGTCAGACATGTGTACGAGATCCGGTCGCGCATGTGTACTCGATCCGGTCGGGCATGTGCACTCGATCTGGTCGGGCATGCGTACTCGATCCGGTCCGGCATGTGTACTCGATCTGGTCAGGCATGTGTACTCGATCCGGTCGCGCATGTGCACTCGATCCGGTCGCGCATGTGCACTCGATCCGGTCGGGTATGTGTACTCGATACGGTCGGGCATGTGTACTCGATCCAGTCAAGCATGTTTACTCGATCCGGTCCGGCATGTGTACTCGATCCGGTCAGACACGTGTACTCGATCCGGTCCACATGTGCACTCAATCCAGTCAGGCATGTGTACTCGATCCGGTCAGGCATGTGTACTCGATCCAGTCGGCATGTGAACTCGATCCGGTCAGCCATGTGTACTCAATCTGGTCGGGCATGTGTAATTGATCCGTTCAGGCATGTGTACACGATCCGGTTAGGCCTGTGTACACAATCCGATCAAATATGTGTACTCGATCCGGTCCGGCATGTGTACTCGATACAGTCGAGCATGTGTAGTCGATTCGGTCAGGCATGTTTACTCGATCCAGTCGGCATGTGTACTCAATTCGCTTAGGCATGTGCACTTGATCCATTCGGGCATGTGTACTCAGTCAGGTTGGGCATGTGCAATCGATCAGGTCGGCATGTGTACTCGATCCGGTCAGGCATGTGTACTCGATCCGGTCGTCATGTGTACTCGATCAGGTCGGGCATGTATACTCAATCAGGTTGGGCATGTGCACTCGATCCGGTCAGGCATGTGTACACGATCCAGTTACGCATGTGTACATGACCTGAACAGGCATGTTTACTCGATCCGGTCCGGAATGTGTACTCGATACAGTCGGGCATGTGTAGTCGATTCGGTCAGGCATGTGTACTCGATCCAGTCAGCATGTGTACTCGATTCGCTCAGGCATGTGTACTCGATCCGGTCGAGCATGTGTACTCGATCCGTTCCCGCATGTGTACTCGATTCGCTCAGGCATGTGCACTCGATCTGGTCAGGCATGTGTACTCGATCCGGTCAGGCATGTGTACTCGATCTGGTCGGGCATGTGTACTCGATCTGGTCGGGCATGTGTACTTGATCCGGTCGCGCATGTCTACTCAATCCGGTCAGACATGTGTACGAGATCCGGTCGCGCATGTGTAATCGATCCGGTCGGGCATGTGCACTCGATCTGGTCGGGCATGCGTACTCGATCCGGTCCGGCATGTGTACTCGATCTGGTCAGGCATGTGTACTCGATCCGGTCGCGCATGTGCACTCGATCCGGTCGCGCATGTGCACTCGATCCGGTCGGGTATGTGTACTCGATACGGTCGGGCATGTGTACTCGATCCAGTCAAGCATGTTTACTCGATCCGGTCCGGCATGTGTACTCGATCCGGTCAGACACGTGTACTCGATCCGGTCCACATGTGCACTCAATCCAGTCAGGCATGTGTACTCGATCCGGTCAGGCATGTGTACTCGATCCAGTCGGCATGTGAACTCGATCCGGTCAGCCATGTGTACTCAATCTGGTCGGGCATGTGTAATTGATCCGTTCAGGCATGTGTACACGATCCGGTTAGGCCTGTGTACACAATCCGATCAAATATGTGTACTCGATCCGGTCCGGCATGTGTACTCGATACAGTCGAGCATGTGTAGTCGATTCGGTCAGGCATGTTTACTCGATCCAGTCGGCATGTGTACTCAATTCGCTTAGGCATGTGCACTTGATCCATTCGGGCATGTGTACTCAGTCAGGTTGGGCATGTGCAATCGATCAGGTCGGCATGTGTACTCGATCCGGTCAGGCATGTGTACTCGATCCGGTCGTCATGTGTACTCGATCAGGTCGGGCATGTATACTCAATCAGGTTGGGCATGTGCACTCGATCCGGTCAGGCATGTGTACTCAATCCGGTCCGGCATGTTTACTCGATCCGGTCGCGCATGTGTACTCGATCCGGTCAGGAATGTGTACTCGATCCGGTCCGGCATGTGTACTCGATCCAGTCGGCATGTGTACTCGATTCGCTCAGGCATGTGTACTCGATCCGGTCGGGCATGTGTACTCAATCCGGTCCGGCATGTTTACTCGATCCGGTCACACATGTGCACTCGATCCGGTCAGGCATGTGTACACGATCCAGTTACGCATGTGTACATGATCTGAACAGGCATGTTTACTCGATCCGGTCCGGAATGTGTACTCGATACAGTCGGGCATGTGTAGTCGATCCGGTCAGGCATGTGTACTCGATCTGGTCGGGCATGTGTACTCGATCTGGTCGGGCATGTGTACTTGATCCGGTCGCGCATGTCTACTCAATCCGGTCAGACATGTGTACGAGATCCGGTCGCGCATGTGTACTCGATCCGGTCGGGCATGTGCACTCGATCTGGTCGGGCATGCGTACTCGATCCGGTCCGGCATGTGTACTCGATCCGGTCGGGCATGTGTACTCAATCCGGTCCGGCATGTTTACTCGATCCGGTCACACATGTGCACTCGATCCGGTCAGGCATGTGTACACGATCCAGTTACGCATGTGTACATGATCTGAACAGGCATGTTTACTCGATCCGGTCCGGAATGTGTACTCGATACAGTCGGGCATGTGTAGTCGATCCGGTCAGGCATGTGTACTCGATCTGGTCGGGCATGTGTACTCGATCTGGTCGGGCATGTGTACTTGATCCGGTCGCGCATGTCTACTCAATCCGGTCAGACATGTGTACGAGATCCGGTCGCGCATGTGTACTCGATCCGGTCGGGCATGTGCACTCGATCTGGTCGGGCATGCGTACTCGATCCGGTCCGGCATGTGTACTCGATCTGGTCAGGCATGTGTACTCGATCCGGTCGCGCATGTGCACTCGATCCGGTCGCGCATGTGCACTCGATCCGGTCGGGTATGTGTACTCGATACGGTCGGGCATGTGTACTCGATCCAGTCAAGCATGTTTACTCGATCCGGTCCGGCATGTGTACTCGATCCGGTCAGACACGTGTACTCGATCCGGTCCACATGTGCACTCAATCCAGTCAGGCATGTGTACTCGATCCGGTCAGGCATGTGTACTCGATCCAGTCGGCATGTGAACTCGATCCGGTCAGCCATGTGTACTCAATCTGGTCGGGCATGTGTAATTGATCCGTTCAGGCATGTGTACACGATCCGGTTAGGCCTGTGTACACAATCCGATCAAATATGTGTACTCGATCCGGTCCGGCATGTGTACTCGATACAGTCGAGCATGTGTAGTCGATTCGGTCAGGCATGTTTACTCGATCCAGTCGGCATGTGTACTCAATTCGCTTAGGCATGTGCACTTGATCCATTCGGGCATGTGTACTCAGTCAGGTTGGGCATGTGCAATCGATCAGGTCGGCATGTGTACTCGATCCGGTCAGGCATGTGTACTCGATCCGGTCGTCATGTGTACTCGATCAGGTCGGGCATGTATACTCAATCAGGTTGGGCATGTGCACTCGATCCGGTCAGGCATGTGTACACGATCCAGTTACGCATGTGTACATGATCTGAACAGGCATGTTTACTCGATCCGGTCCGGAATGTGTACTCGATACAGTCGGGCATGTGTAGTCGATTCGGTCAGGCATGTGTACTCGATCCAGTCAGCATGTGTACTCGATTCGCTCAGGCATGTGTACTCGATCCGGTCGAGCATGTGTACTCGATCCGTTCCCGCATGTGTACTCGATTCGCTCAGGCATGTGCACTCGATCTGGTCAGGCATGTGTACTCGATCCGGTCAGGCATGTGTACTCGATCTGGTCGGGCATGTGTACTCGATCTGGTCGGGCATGTGTACTTGATCCGGTCGCGCATGTCTACTCAATCCGGTCAGACATGTGTACGAGATCCGGTCGCGCATGTGTACTCGATCCGGTCGGGCATGTGCACTCGATCTGGTCGGGCATGCGTACTCGATCCGGTCCGGCATGTGTACTCGATCTGGTCAGGCATGTGTACTCGATCCGGTCGCGCATGTGCACTCGATCCGGTCGCGCATGTGCACTCGATCCGGTCGGGTATGTGTACTCGATCCGGTCGGGCATGTGTACTCGATCCAGTCAAGCATGTTTACTCGATCCGGTCCGGCATGTGTACTCGATCCGGTCAGACACGTGTACTCGATCCGGTCCACATGTGCACTCAATCCAGTCAGGCATGTGTACTCGATCCGGTCAGGCATGTGTACTCGATCCAGTCGGCATGTGAACTCGATCCGGTCAGCCATGTGTACTCAATCTGGTCGGGCATGTGTAATTGATCCGTTCAGGCATGTGTACACGATCCGGTTAGGCCTGTGTACACAATCCGATCAAATATGTGTACTCGATCCGGTCCGGCATGTGTACTCGATACAGTCGAGCATGTGTAGTCGATTCGGTCAGGCATGTTTACTCGATCCAGTCGGCATGTGTACTCAATTCGCTTAGGCATGTGCACTTGATCCATTCGGGCATGTGTACTCAGTCAGGTTGGGCATGTGCAATCGATCAGGTCGGCATGTGTACTCGATCCGGTCAGGCATGTGTACTCGATCCGGTCGTCATGTGTACTCGATCAGGTCGGGCATGTATACTCAATCAGGTTGGGCATGTGCACTCGATCCGGTCAGGCATGTGTACTCAATCCGGTCCGGCATGTTTACTCGATCCGGTCGCGCATGTGTACTCGATCCGGTCAGGAATGTGTACTCGATCCGGTCCGGCATGTGTACTCGATCCAGTCGGCATGTGTACTCGATTCGCTCAGGCATGTGTACTCGATCCGGTCGGGCATGTGTACTCAATCCGGTCCGGCATGTTTACTCGATCCGGTCACACATGTGCACTCGATCCGGTCAGGCATGTGTACACGATCCAGTTACGCATGTGTACATGATCTGAACAGGCATGTTTACTCGATCCGGTCCGGAATGTGTACTCGATACAGTCGGGCATGTGTAGTCGATTCGGTCAGGCATGTGTACTCGATCCAGTCGGCATGTGTACTCGATTCGCTCAGGCATGTGTACTCGATCCGGTCGAGCATGTGTACTCGATCCGTTCCCGCATGTGTACTCGATTCGCTCAGGCATGTGCACTCGATCTGGTCAGGCATGTGTACTTGATCCGGTCAGGCATGTGTACTCGATCTGGTCGGGCATGTGTACTCGATCTGGTCGGGCATGTGTACTTGATCCGGTCGCGCATGTCTACTCAATCCGGTCAGACATGTGTACGAGATCCGGTCGCGCATGTGTACTCGATCCGGTCGGGCATGTGTATGCGATCTGGTCAGGCATGTGTACTCGATCCGGTCATGCATGTGCACTCGATCCGGTCGCGCATGTGCACTCGATCCGGTCGGGTATGTGTACTCGATCCGGTCGGGCATGTGTACTCGATCCAGTCGCGCATGTGTACTCGATCCTCTCAGGCATGTGTACTCGATCCAGTCAAGCATGTTTACTCGATCCGGTCCGGCATGTGTACTCGATCCGGTCAGACACGTGTACTCGATCCGGTCCACATGTGCACTCAATCCAGTCAGGCATGTGTACTCGATCCGGTCAGGCATGTGTACTCGATCCAGTCGGCATGTGAACTCGATCCGGTCAGGCATGTGTACTCAATCCGGTCGGGCATGTGTAATTGATCCGTTCAGGCATGTGTACACGATCCGGTTAGTCCTGTGTACACAATCCGATCAAATATGTGTACTCGATCCGGTCCGACATGTGTACTCGATACAGTCGGGCATGTGTAGTCAATTCGGTCAGGCATGTGTACTCGATCCAGTCGGCATGTGTACTCAATTCGCTTAGGCATGTGCACTTGATCCGTTCGGGCATGTGTACTCAGTCAGGTTGGGCATGTACAATCGATCAGGTCAGCATGTGTACTCGATCCGGTCAGGCATGTGTACTCGATCCGGTCGTCATGTGTACTCGATCAGGTCGGGCATGTATACTCAATCAGGTTGGGCATGTGCACTCGATCCGGTCAGGCATGTGTACTCGATCCGGTCCGGCATGTTTACTCGATCCGGTCGCGCATGTGTACTCGATACGGTCAGGCATGTGTACTCGATCCGGTCCGGCATGTGTACTCGATCCAGTCGGCATGTGTACTCGATTCGCTCAGGCATGTGTACTCGATCCGGTCGGGCATGTGTACTCAATCCGGTCCGACATGTTTACTCGATCCGGTCACACATGTGCACTCGATCCGGTCAGGCATGTGTACACGATCCAGTTACGCATGTGTACATGATCTGAACAGGCATGTTTACTCGATCCGGTCCGGCATGTGTACTCGATACAGTCGGTCATGTGTAGTCGATTCGGTCAGGCATGTGTACTCGATCCAGTCGGCATGTGTACTCGATTTGCTCAGGCATGTGTACGCAATCATGTCGAGCATGTGTACTCGATCCGTTCCCGCATGTGTACTCGATTCGCTCAGGCATGTGCACTCGATCTGGTCAGGCATGTGTACTCGATCCGGTCAGGCATGTGTACTCGATCTGGTCGGGCATGTGTACTCGATCTGGTCGGGCATGTGTACTCGATCCGGTCGCGCATGTCTACTCAATCCGGTCAGACATGTGTACGAGATCCGGTCGCGCATGTGTACTCGATCCGGTCGGGCATGTGCACTCGATCTGGTCGGGCATGTGTACTCGATCCGGTCCGGCATGTGTACTCGATCTGGTCAGGCATGTGTACTCGATCCGGTCGCGCATGTGCACTCGATCCGGTCGCGCATGTGCACTCGATCCGGTCGGGTATGTGTACTCGATCCGGTCCGGCATGTGTACTCGATCTGGTCAGGCATGTGTACTCGATCCGGTCGCGCATGTGCACTCGATCCGGTCACGCATGTGTACTCGATCCGGTCGGGCATGTGCACTCGATCTGGTCGGGCATGTGTACTCGATCCGGTCCGTCATGTGTACTCGATCCGGTCAGACACGTGTACTCGATCCGGTCCACATGTGCACTCAATCCAGTCAGGCATGTGTACTCGATCCGGTCAGGCATGTGTACTCGATCCAGTCGGCATGTGAACTCAATCCGGTCAGGCATGTGTACTCAATCCGGTCGGGCATGTGTAATTGATCCGTTCAGGCATGTGTACACGATCCGGTCCACATGTGCACTCAATCCAGTCAGGCATGTGTACTCGATCCGGTCAGGCATGTGTACTCGATCCAGTCGGCATGTGAACTCGATCCGGTCAGGCATGTGTACTCAATCTGGTCGGGCATGTGTAATTGATCCGTTCAGGCATGTGTACACGATCCGGTTAGGCCTGTGTACACAATCCGATCAAATATGTGTACTCGATCCGGTCCGGCATGTGTACTCGATACAGTCGGGCATGTGTAGTCGATTCGGTCAGGTATGTGTACTCGATCCAGTCGGCATGTGTACTCAATTCGCTTAGGCATGTGCACTTGATCCGTTCGGGCATGTGTACTCAATCAGGTTGGGCATGTGCAATCGATCAGGTCGGCATGTGTACTCGATCCGGTCAGGCATGTGTACTCGATCCGGTCGTCATGTGTACTCGATCTGGTCGGGCATGTATACTCAATCAGGTTGGGCATGTGCACTCGATCCGGTCAGGCATGTGTACTCGATCCGGTGGTCATGTGTACTCGATCCGGTCGGGCATGTGTAATTGATCCGTTCAGGCATGTGTACATGATCCGGTTAGGCATGTGTACACAATCCGATCAAATATGTGTCCTCGATCCTCTCCGGCATGTGTACTCGATCCGGTCGGGCATGTGCACTCGATCCGGTCGGGCATGTGCACTCAGTCCAGTCGCGCATGTGTACTCGATCCTCTCAGACATGTGTACTCGATCCACTCAAGCATGTGTACTCGTTCCGGTCCGGGATGTGTACTCGATCCGGTCAGACACGTGTACTCGATCCGGTCAGCATGCGAACTCGATCCGGTCAGGCATGTGTACGCAATCCGGTCGGGCATTTGTAATTGATCCGGTCAGGCATGTGTACACGATCCGGTCAGGCATGTGTACACAATCCGATCAGGCATGTGTACTCGATCCGGTCCAGCATGTTTACTCGATCCGGTCGCGCATGTGTACTCGATCCGGTCAGGCATGTGTACTCGATCCGGTCCGGCATGTGTACTCGATCCAGTCGGCATGTGTACTCGATCCAGTCGGGCATGTGTACTCAATCCGGTCCGGCATGTTTACTCGATCCGGTCACACATGTGCACTCGATCCGGTCAGGCATGTTTACACGATCCAGTTACGCATGTGTACATGATCTGAACAGGCATGTTTACTCGATCCGGTCCGGAATGTGTACTCGATACTGTCGGGCATGTGTAGTCGATTCGGTCAGGCATGTGTACTCGATCCAGTCGGCATGTGTACTCGATTCGCTCAGGCATGTGTACTCGATCCGGTCGAGCATGTGTACTCGATCCGTTCCCGCATGTGTACTCGATTCGCTCAGGCATGTGCACTCGATCTGGTCAGGCATGTGTACTCGATCCGGTCAGGCATGTGTACTCGATCTGGTCGGGCATGTGTACTCGATCTGGTCGGGCATGTGTACTCGATCCGGTCCAGCATGTATACGCGATCTGGTCAGGCATGTGTACTCGATCCGGTCGGGCATGTGCACTCGATCTGATCGGGCATGTGTACTCGATCCGGTCCAGCATGTGTACGCGATCTGGTCAGGCATGTGTACTCGATCCGGTCGCGCATGTGCACTCGATCCGGTCGCACATGTGCACTCGATCCGGTCGGGTATGTGTACTCGATCCGGTCGGGCATGTGTGCTCAATCCAGTCGCGCATGTGTACTCGATCCTCTCAGGCATGTGTACTCGATCCAGTCAAGCATGTTTACTCGATCCGGTCAGGCATGTGTACTCGATCCAGTCGGCATGTGAACTCGATCCGGTCAGGCATGTGTACTCAATCCGGTCGGGCATGTGTAATTGATCCATTCAGGCATGTGTACACGATCCGGTTAGGCCTGTGTACACAATCCGATCAAATATGTGTACTCGATCCGGTCCGGCATGTGTACTCGATACAGTCGGGCATGTGTAGTCAATTCGGTCAGGCATGTGTACTCGATCCAGTCGGCATGTGTACTCAATTCGCTTAGGCATGTGCACTTGATCCGTTCGGGCATGTGTACTCAATCAGGTTGGGCATGTGCAATCGATCAGGTCGGCATGTGTACTCGATCCGGTCAGGCATGTGTACGCGATCCGGTCGTCATGTGTACTCGATCAGGTTGGGCATGTATACTCAATCAGGTTGGGCATGTGCACTCGATCCGCTCAGGCATGTGTACTCGATCTGGTCCGGCATGTTTACTCGATCCAGTCGCACATGTGTACTCGATCCGGTCAGGCATGTGTACTCGATCCGGTCTGGCATGTGTACTCAATCCGGTCCGGCATGTTTACTCGATCCGGTCACACATGTGCACTCGATCAGGTCAGGCATGTGTACACGATCCAGTTACGCATGTGTACATGATCTGAACAGGCATGTTTACTCGATCCGGTCCGGAATGTGTACTCGATACAGTCGGGCATGTGTAGTCGATTCGGTCAGGCATGTGTACTCGATCCAGTCGGCATGTGTACTCGATTCGCTCAGGCATGTGTACTCGAACCGGTCGAGCATGTGTACTCGATCCGTTCCCGCATGTGTACTCGATTCGCTCAGGCATGTGCACTCGATCTGGTCAGGCATGTGTACTCGATCCGGTCAGGCATGTGTACTCGATCTGGTCGGGCATGTGTACTCGATCTGGTCGGGCATGTGTACTTGATCCGGTCGCGCATGTCTACTCAATCCGGTCAGACATGTTTACGAGATCCGGTCGCGCATGTATACTCGATCCGGTCGGGCATGTGCACTCAATCTGGTCGGGCATGTGTACTCGATCCGGTCCGGCATGTGTACTCGATCTGGTCAGGCATGTGTACTCGATCCGGTCGCGCATGTGCACTCGATCCGGTCGCGCATGTGCACTCGATCCGGTCGGGTATGTGTACTCGATCCGGTCGGGCATGTGTACTCGATCCAGTCGCGCATGTGTACTCGATCCTCTCAGGCATGTGTACTCGATCCAGTCAAGCATGTTTACTCGATCCGGTCCGGCATGTGTACTCGATCCGGTCAGACACGTGTACTCGATCCGTTCCACATGTGCACTCAATCCAGTCAGGCATGTGTACTCGATCCGGTCAGGCATGTGTACTCGATCCAGTCGGCATGTGAACTCGATCCGGTCAGGCATGTGTACTCAATCTGGTCGGGCATGTGTAATTGATCCGTTCAGGCATGTGTACACGATCCGGTTAGGCCTGTGTACACAATCCGATCAAATATGTGTACTCGATCCAGTCCGGCATGTGTACTCGATACAGTCGAGCATGTGTAGTCGATTCGGTCAGGCATGTGTACTCGATCCGGTCGGCATGTGTACTCAATTCGCTTAGGCATGTGCACTTAATCCGTTCGGGCATGTGTACTCAGTCAGGTTGGGCATGTGCAATCGATCAGGTCGGCATGTGTACTTGATCCGGTCAGGCATGTGTACTCGATCCGGTCGTCATGTGTACTCGATCAGGTCGGGCATGTATACTCAATCAGGTTGGGCATGTGCACTCGATCCGGTCAGGCATGTGTACTCGATCCGGTCCGGCATGTTTACTCGATCCGGTCGCGCATGTGTACTCGATCCGGTCAGGCTTGTGTACTCGATCCGGTCCGGCATGTGTATTCGATCCAGTCGGCATGTGTACTCGATTCGCTCAGGCATGTGTACTCGATCCGGTCGGTCATCTGTACTCAATCCGGTCCGGCATGTTTACTCGATCCGGTCACACATGTGCACTCGATCAGGTCAGGCATGTGTACACGATCCAGTTACGCATGTGTACATGATCTGAACAGGCATGTTTACTCGATCCGGTCCGGAATGTGTACTCGATACAGTCGGGCATGTGTAGTCGATTCGGTCAGGCATGTGTACTCGAACCAGTCGGCATGTGTACTCGATTCGCTCAGGCATGTGTACTCGATCCGGTCGAGCATGTGTACTCGATCCGTTCCCGCATGTGTACTCGATTCGCTCAGGCATGTGCACTCGATCTGGTCAGGCATGTGTACTCGATCCGGTCAGGCATGTGTACTCGATCTGGTCGGGCATGTGTAGTCGATCTGGTCGGGCATGTGTACTTGATCCGGTCGCGCATGTCTACTCAATCTGGTCAGACATGTGTACGAGATCCGGTCGCGCATGTGTACGAGATCCGGTCGGGCATGTGCACTCGATCTGGTCGGGCATGTGTACTCGATCCGGTCCGGCATGTGCACTCGATCTGGTCAGGCATGTGTACTCGATCCGGTCGCGCATGTGCACTCGATCCGGTCGCGCATGTGCACTCGATCCGGTCGGGTATGTGTACTCGATCCGGTCGGGCATGTGTACTCGATCCAGTCGCGCATGTGTACTCGATCCTCTCAGGCATGTGTACTTGATCCAGTCAAGCATGTTTACTCGATCCGGTCCGGCATGTGTACTCGATCCGGTCAGACACGTGTACTCGATCCGGTCCACATGTGCACTCAATCCAGTCAGGCATGTGTACTCGATCTGGTCAGGCATGTGTACTCGATCCAGTCGGCATGTGAACTCGATCCGGTCGGGCATGTGTAATTGATCCGTTCAGGCATGTGTACACGATCCGGTCCACATGTGCACTCAATCCAGTCAGGCATGTGTACTCGATCCGGTCAGGCATGTGTACTCGATCCAGTCGGCATGTGAACTCGATCCGGTCAGGCATGTGTACTCAATCTGGTCGGGCATGTGTAATTGATCCGTTCAGGCATGTGTACACGATCCGGTTAGGCCTGTGTACACAATCCGATCAAATATGTGTACTCGATCCGGTCCGGCATGTGTACTCGATACAGTCGGGCATGTGTAGTCGATTCGGTCAGGTATGTGTACTCGATCCAGTCGGCATGTGTACTCAATTCGCTTAGGCATGTGCACTTGATCCGTTCGGGCATGTGTACTCAATCAGGTTGGGCATGTGCAATCGATCAGGTCGGCATGTGTACTCGATCCGGTCAGGCATGTGTACTCGATCCGGTCGTCATGTGTACTCGATCAGGTCGGGCATGTATACTCAATCAGGTTGGGCATGTGCACTCGATCCGTTCAGGCATGTGTATTCGATCCGGTCGTCATGTGTACTCGATCCGGTCGGGCATGTGTAATTGATCCGTTCAGGCATGTGTACATGATCCGGTTAGGCATGTGTACACAATCCGATCAAATATGTGTCCTCGATCCTCTCCGGCATGTGTACTCGATCCGGTCGGGCATGTGCACTCGATCCGGTCGTCATGTGTACTCGATCAGGTCGGGCATGTATACTCAATCAGGTTGGGCATGTGCACTCGATCCGGTCAGGCATGTGTACTCGATCCGGTCGTCATGTGTACTTGATCCGGTCGGGCATGTGTAATTGATCCGTTCAGGCATGTGTACATGATCCGGTTAGGCATGTGTACACAATCCGATCAAATATGTGTCCTCGATCCTCTCCGGCATGTGTACTCGATCCGGTCGGGCATGTGCACTCGATCCGGTCGGGCATGTGCACTCAGTCCGGTCGGGCATGTGTACTCGATCCGGTCGGGCATGTTTACTCGATCCGGTCACACATGTGCACTCGATCCGGTCAGGCATGTGTACACGATCCAGTTACGCATGTGTACATGATCTGAACAGGCATGTTTACTCAATCCGGTCCGGCATGTGTACTTGATACAGTCGGGCATGTGTAGTCGATTCGGTCAGGCATGTGTACTCGATCCAGTCGGCATGTGTACTCGATTCGCTCAGGCATGTGTACTCAATCCGGTCGAGCATGTGTACTCGATCCGTTCCCGCATGTGTACTCGATTCGCTCAGGCATGTGCACTCGATCTGGTCAGGCATGTGTACTCGATCCGGTCAGGCATGTGTACTCGATCTGGTCGGGCATGTGTACTCGATCTGGTCGGGCATGTGTACTCGATCCGGTCGCGCATGTCTACTCAATCCGGTCAGACATGTGTACGAGATCCGGTCGCGCATGTGTACTCGATCCGGTCGGGCATGTGCACTCGATCTGGTCGGGCATGTGTACTCGATCCGGTCCGGCATGTGTACTCGATCTGGTCAGGCATGTGTACTCGATCCGGTCGCGCATGTGCACTCGATCCGGTCGCGCATGTGCACTCGATCCGGTCGGGTATGTGTACTCGATCCGGTCCAGCATGTGTACTCGATCTGGTCAGGCATGTGTACTTGATCCGGTCGCGCATGTGCACTCGATCCGGTCACGCATGTGTACTCGATCCGGTCGGGCATGTGCACTCGATCTGGTCGGGCATGTGTACTCGATCCGGTCCGGCATGTGTACTCGATCCGGTCAGACACGTGTACTCGATCCGGTCCACATGTGCACTCAATCCAGTCAGGCATGTGTACTCGATCCGGTCAGGCATGTGTACTCGATCCAGTCGGCATGTGAACTCGATCCGGTCAGGCATGTGTACTCAATCCGGTCGGGCATCTGTAATTGATCCGTTCAGGCATGTGTACACGATCCGGTCCACATGTGCACTCAATCCAGTCAGGCATGTGTACTCGATCCGGTCAGGCATGTGTACTCGATCCAGTCGGCATGTGAACTCGATCCGGTCAGGCATGTGTACTCAATCTGGTCGGGCATGTGTAATTGATCCGTTCAGGCATGTGTACACGATCCGGTTAGGCCTGTGTACACAATCCGATCAAATATGTGTACTCGATCCGGTCCGGCATGTCTACTCGATACAGTCGGGCATGTGTAGTCGATTCGGTCAGGTATGTGTACTCGATCCAGTCGGCATGTGTACTCAATTCGCTTAGGCATGTGCACTTGATCCGTTCGGGCATGTGTACTCAATCAGGTTGGGCATGTGCAATCGATCAGGTCGGCATGTGTACTCGATCCGGTCAGGCATGTGTACTCGATCCGGTCGTCATGTGTACTCGATCAGGTCGGGCATGTATACTCAATCAGGTTGGGCATGTGCACTCGATCCGGTCAGGCATGTGTACTCGATCCGGTCGTCATGTGTACTCGATCCGGTCGGGCATGTGTAATTGATCCGTTCAGGCATGTGTACATGATCCGGTTAGGCATGTGTACACAATCCGATCAAATATGTGTCCTCGATCCTCTCCGGCATGTGTACTCGATCCGGTCGGGCATGTGCACTCGATCCGGTCGTCATGTGTACTCGATCAGGTCGGGCATGTATACTCAATCAGGTTGGGCATGTGCACTCGATCCGGTCAGGCATGTGTACTCGATCCGGTCGTCATGTGTACTTGATCCGGTCGGGCATGTGTAATTGATCCGTTCAGGCATGTGTACATGATCCGGTTAGGCATGTGTACACAATCCGATCAAATATGTGTCCTCGATCCTCTCCGGCATGTGTACTCGATCCGGTCGGGCATGTGCACTCGATCCGGTCGGGCATGTGCACTCAGTCCGGTCGGGCATGTGTACTCGATCCGGTCGGGCATGTGTACTCGATCCAGTCGCGCATGTGTACTCGATCCTCTCAGACATGTGTACTCGATCCACTCAAGCATGTTTACTCGTTCCGGTCCGGGATGTGTACTCGATCCGGTCAGACACGTGTACTCGATCCGGTCAGCATGTGAACTCGATCCGGTCAGGCATGTGTACGCAATCCGGTCGGGCATGTGTAATTGATCCGGTCAGGCATGTGTACACGATCCGGTCAGGCATGTGTACACAATCCGATCAGGCATGTGTACTCGATCCGGTCCGGCACGTGCATTTGTAATCGATCCGGTCCGGCATGTGTACTCGATCCTGTCGCGCATGTGTACTCGATCCGGTCAGGCATATGTAATCGATCCTGTTGGGCATGTGTACTTGATCCGGTCACGCAGGTGTACTCGATCCGGTCGGGCATGTGTAATCGATCCAGTCGGGCATGTGTACTCGATCCGGTCGGGCATGTGTACTCGATCCAGCAGGCATGTGTACTCGATCCGGTCCGGCATGAGTACTCTATCCGGTCACGGATGTGTACTCGATCCAGTCGGGCATGTGTACTCAATCCGGTCAGGCATGTGTACTCGATCCGGTCAGGCATGTGTACTCGATCCGGTCGGGCATGTGTACTCGATCCGGTCGTGCATGTGTACTCGATCCGGTCGGGCATTGAAGAGATCGCAAAGTCTTTGTTTGAAGAATGGACTCAGTCGAGAATATTTTGTGGACTTTATCGGATGACCCTGTGCAGATATGTGAAAAACTGGTTTGTTAAAACTCCAGAGAACGCATGGCAGTTGGCTGTGACAAAAGAACTGTCAGTCATCCCGAATGTATGGGTTCTCCCGACAGTCCTGGAAAAGGAGAAGGGGGCCATTGACCCGTTGAACTTGAACCTATTAGAAAGCCACTCTAATGTGCAAAAGCACTTCTCACCTCCATCTCAGAAGAGAAGCAGAACAATGAACCCACTGGCCTAGCCAGCCGGAGAGGGGCCAGTTTTTCCCAACACAAAGACCGAGAGATGTCCCAGACTTAGGGCCATTAGTCCAATCACGGAATACTCATGGGTCTGAGGATGACCCATCACTGATTAAGCACCGGAGTGCTTAGAAACAAAAGGATTTTAAAGATTGGCGGGAAAGATAGGGGTAGCGAGACTCCTATAAAGATAGACCTTTTCCCACCATTCTCTCTCTCTCTCTCGCTCTCGCTGCACCAAGATCGACCTAACAAGAAGAAGTACCAGAGGAAGAAGCAGCTAAGCGGAGCGATCGAGACCGACTGTGTGTGGGGGTAAGCACGGTCTCGAGTGTCCCACGCCGTTAACCAGATATCCCAGGCGAGCTGGGTGAGGTGTAAAGAGCTCAGGGTTTTTCTCAGAAGTGAAGCTTTTGGGCTATTCCGGGGTGGGAGCTTCGTTTGGTTCAGCCAGGCGAAGGGGCTTATGCGACTGGGTAATTCATTGGCAGGGGTGGAATTAGAGTCCACCATAGCAACAAAGGAATTACTGCTTGTTATAGTCCCCAGTTGGGTACTGTATGTATGTTGTTTGTAACCTGGATTTTTATTCTCCACAGAGACAGTTATTTTATTTAGGAGTGCATGTTTTAGCCAGTGTATGTTCGGCCAAATAAATATAAGTACGATTTTTCACCAAAGCATTCCTGTCCGTGACTTATTTCATTTACACTCTGAATAATAATTCCTGGGTATAGAACTTTCGTAAGGCGGGGGCGATTCGAACCGTCCGTCTAGCAATTGGGCTAGGATCAAAACCGCTTACATCTCTTGTCGACCGCGGGGCAGGAACTGGGTTAAAGGAGTGTAAATCACTCATGGACAGCGCTTCTGGCGAAAGATCCCAAATGGAGGAAAGGATTTGTTCAAATGTGTTTAAGAAGGTTAACGTCACTAAGAAGTGGGTGCTAGGCTTGTTGCGTGCAGGGAGACAGAGGAAAGGGAAGCAAGGATAGAAGCAAAAGACAGGAAGGAGAAAAGCAAAAGTGGCAGTCAGAGAAATCAAGGGTGTAAATTAAACATGGCCACAGTAAATAATGGCCCAGAAATTGATCTCGCTCTGTTCCCGCGTGGGTAAGCCTTCCCCGCGATGTCTCACCTCGCTTATGCTTTTTCTGATCCAGCTCGCACGAAATTGATGTTCCAGACATCAGCTGTGCTGGGCTTGCGTATCCCAGCGGCGTAGTTAATTCGTGCGAGCTGTGGGATCACGTGACTCAGTTAGAGCCAATGGCAGCACACCATCTTCCATTCATAAGTCTCACAGCATGGCTGTGAGACTTATGAATCTTACACCCCCCCAAAATAACAGCTAAACCTCAATTAAATTAAAAAAAAAACCCATCACATTAATAAAATAAGTATAGTTAATTAAATTAACCATTTTAAATAAAAAATTAAATTTTTGAAAAAATTTAAAATCTTTAAAAAAGTTATAAAAATAAACTTACCTGTCTTTAAAGTCTATAAAAAAGATATACCTGTAAAAAAAAATTCAAAAAAATACTTAATTCACTACTTACCTTCTTAAAAGCGGGTCTTACTCCTCCTTTTTACATTTCCAAAATCTTCCGTCCTTACCTGCGCATCCAAAGCATGAAGTGCACAGCGTGCGCGCAGCCTGTAGCGCGCACGCGATGCACTCAAGCCCTGCCCCCTTTTCGGAAGAGCAATTGCCGGTTTTCAGCGCATGCGCAGGGCATGCAGAAAACCGGCAATTGGAGTGGGAATACGCGAGAGTACGCAGTGCGTACTCTCGCGTCCCGGGATCAATTTTCGGCCCATAAATTCTAAAAGGTCTAAGAGTGTTAAAAAAACAAGCCTGAAGGCTTTGTGTCTTAATGCGAGGAGCATTTGTAATAAGGTGGATGAATTAGCTGCGCAAATAGATGTAAACGGATATGATATAATTGGGATTACGGAGACATGGCTCCAAGGTGACCAAGGCTGGGAATTCAACATCCAGAGGTATTCAATATTCAGGAAAGACAGGCAAAAAGGAAAAGGAGGTGGGGTAGCATTGCTGGTTAAAGAGGAGATTAACACAATAGTAAGGAAGGATATTAGCTCTGATGTTATGGAATCTGTATGGGTACAGCTGAGAAATACCAACGAGCAGAAAACGTTAGTGGGAGTTGTATACAGACCCCCAAACAGTAATGCTGAGGTTGGGAATGGCATTAAATGGGAAATTAGAGAAGCGTGCAATAAGGGCACTGCAGTTATCATGGGTGACTTTAATCTACATATAGATTGGGCTAAGCAAATTAGTAACAATACTGTGGAGGAGGAATTCCTAGAGTGTATACGGGATGGTTTCCTGGACCAATATGTCGAGGAACCAACTAGAGATCAGGCCATCTTAGACTGGGTATTATGTAATGAGAAAGGATTAATTAGCAATCTTGTTGTGCGAGGCCCCTTAGGGAGGAGTGATCATAATATGATAGAATTCTTCATTAAGATGGAGAGTGAAGTAGTTGACTCAGAGACAAGGGTCCTGAATTTAAATAAAGGAAACAATGATGGTATGAGGCGTGAATTGGCTATGATGGATTGGGGAACGTTACTTAAAGGGTTGACGGTGGATAGGCAATGGCAAACATTTAAAGATCGCATGGATGAACTACAGAATTTGTTCATCCCTGTTCGGCATAAAAATAAAACAAAAAAGGTGACTCAACTATGGCTAACAAGGGAAATTAGGGATAGCATAAGATCCAAGGAGAGGACATATAAATTGGCCAGAAAAAGCAGCAAACCTGAGGATTGGGAGCAGTTTAGGATTCAGCAAAGGAGGACAAAGGGATTAATTAAGAGGGGAAAAATAGAGTATGAGAGTAAGCTTGCGAGGAACATAAAAACTGACTGTAAAAGCTTGTATAGATATGTGAAGAGAAAAAGATTGGTGAAGTCAAGCATAGGTCCCTTGCAGTCAGAATCAGGGGAATTTATAATGGGGAACAAAGAAATGGCAGACCAATTAAATACATACTTTGGTTCTGCCTTCACAAAGGAGGACACAAATAACCTCCCAGAGATGTCGGGGAACATAGGGTCTAAAGAGAGGGAAGAACTGAATGAAATCAGTATTTGTAGGGAAATGGTGCTAGGGAAATTGATGGGATTGAAGACCAATACATCCCCAGGGCCTGATAATCTACATCCTAGGGTACTTAAGGAAGTGGCCCTAGAAATAGTAGATGCATTGCTGGTCATCTTCCAAAATTCTATAGACTCTGGCACAGTTCCCATGGATTGGAGGGTAGCTAATGTAACCCCACTATTTAAAAAAGGTGGGAGAGAGAAAACGGGGAATTATAGATGGGTAAGCCTGACATCACTGGTGGGGAAAATGCTAGAGTCCATTTTAAAAGATGTAATAGCAGAGCACTTAGAAAACAGTGACAGGATCGGACAAAGTCAACATGGATTTACAAAAGGTAAATCATGCTTGACTAATCTGCTGGAATTTTTTGAGGATGGAACTGGTAGAATAGATAAGGGAGAACCAGTGGATGTGGTCTATTTGGACTTTCAGAAGGCTTTCGATAAGGTCCCGCATAAGAGATTGCGTGAAAAGTTAAAGCACATGGGATTTGGGGTAAGGTACTGACTTGGATAGAAAACTGGTTGGCAGACAGGAAGCAAAGAGTTGCAATAAACGAGTCTTTTTCCGAGTGGCAGGCAGTGACTAGTGGGGTACCGCAGGGATCGGTGCTAGGACCCCAGTTATTCACAATATATATTAATGATCTAGATGAGGGAACTAGATGTCATATCTCCAAGTTTGCAGACGACACAAAGCTGGGTGGGCGTGTGTGTTGTGAGGAGGATGCAGAGAAACTCCAGTATGATTTGGACAAGTTGGGTGATTGGGCAGATGCATGGCAGATGCAGTATAATGTGGATAAATGCAAGGTTATCCACTTTGGTGGCAAAAACAGGAAGGCAGATTATTATCTGAACAGCAATAGATTGGGAAAAGGGGAAGTGCAACGAGACCTGGGAGTCCTTGTGCACCAGTCGCTGAAGGTAAACATGCAGGTGTAGCAAGCAGTTAAGAAGGCAAATGGTATGCTGGCCTTCATAGCGAGAGGATTTGAGTACAGGAACAAGGATGTCTTGCTGCAGTTGTACAGGGCCTTGGTGAGACCACACCTTGAGTATTGTGTGCAGTTTTGGTCGCCTTATCTGAGGAAGGATGTTCTTGCCATGGAGGGAGTGCAGCGAAGATTCACCAGACTGATACCTGGGATGGCAGGAATGACGTATGAAGAGAGATTGGGACGATTGGGGTTGTATTCGCTAGAGTTTAGAAGAATGAGAGGGGATCTCATTGAAACTTATAAAATTCTAACAGGACTAGACAGACTAGATGCAGGAAGGATGTTCCCGATGGCGGGGGAGTCCAGAACCAGGGGTCAGAGTCTAAGGATAGGGGTAAGCCATTAGGACTGGGATGAGAAGGAATTTCTTCACCCAGAGAGTGGTGAACCTGTGCAATTCTCTACCACAGAAGGCAGTTGAGGCCTACTCCTGCTCCTATCTTCTGTGTTTCTATGAAAGGAGAAGGAGGTGGTAGGTATACCAGGGAAGCATCGGGTTCTTAACAAGAACATCCCAGCCTGTGCCCCCACCATCGCAGCCGTAGCCGACCTGATCGGGAGTATCCCAGCATCCGCGAAAACATTCACGGTGCTGGACATTTCGAACGGATTCTGGTCTATCCCTCTCAAAAGGGAGGACCAGTATAAGTTCGCATTCACTTTCAAGGGTCAGCAGTACACATGGACCTGCCTTCCCCAAGGGTTTCATAACAGTCCTTCTATTTTCCACCAATGTATGGCCAACTGTTTAAAAGGGTTTAGCAGACCGCAGCGGCTTGTGCAGTACGTGGACGACCTGCTTTTGTTCTCCAACGAGGGGAAGGAGCATGGCCCACTGCTGGCTGAGCTGCTGAGTCTGTTAAAGGAAGCTGGGTTCAAGGTTAATCCCAAGAAAGCACAGATCGGCCAGCAGGAAGTAAAATTCCTCGGGCTGACCGTGCGTGCTGGAGAGAGGGCCATTGATGATGCGAAAAGGAAGGCGGTACAGGAGCTACCTGCCCCGACCACGGTAACGGGGGTAAGATCCTTCCTGGGAATTACAGGATACTGCAGGGATTTCATAGAGGACTATGCCGCTACGGCAGCTCCTCTACTCCGGCTCCTCCACAAGGGAGTGGGCTGGGAGTGGGATGAGGACTGCATGGCAGCTTTTAGTCATCTGAAGAGAGATCTGCAGACCGCACCAGCTTTAGGAGCGATTGATGGGGGAAAGGAGTTCTTTTGGAGGTAGCTGCCACAGGGGACAGTTTGAGCGCAGTGCTGCTCCAGGAGCGGCATGGCAAGCTGAGGCCTGTGGTATACTCATCAAGAATCCTCACAGATGTAGAGAGGGGGTACTCCAATTGTGAGAGGCACCTGCTTGCCACACATTGGACCATGAGGAGATCACAAATCTTCACGGGGGCGTCCCCAATAACTCTCTTTACCCATCATACGCCCACTCAGATGCTTCTGGATGGGAGGATAAAGGACGGCACGGTTTGCTCGCTGGACTTTATCGCTCTCTCAGACGAATTTGAGTGTGAAAGGCTTCTGTGAGCCCAAGCTCACCACAAATTTGATCTTCCCAGGGGTGGCCCACAAATGTTCTGTTGAAGGGGTATGGGACGTAGACATAGGGTTTCAGGCTGAGATCCATCCCATGGGCCGCGAGATCGATGTAGGCGGGTCCAGTACAGTGGTGGCAGGGGAGCGACTCACTGGATGCGGGATTTTTGACCCAAAGGCAGGCATTGCCAAGGCCATTAAACTCCCGAGCACCATGAGCGCCCAGCATGCTGAACTGTCGGCGGTGGTGTATGTGGTTACCCACCCCGGAGAGTTCCCTACACCCTACACGATTTGCTCGGACAGCATGTTCACTTGCAATTCGTGTACAGAATATTTAGCCATTTGTTCTCGTCGCGGGTTCACATCTGTAGACGGGAAACCCCTAGCAAACAAGCCATTGTTGCAACAGATCATAACATCGATAGGAACCCAGGAGGATTTTTATATTCTAAGGCGGAACTCCGTATGGAGGGCAATCAGCAGGCCGACGTGATGGTCAAAGAGGGTGCTCAAACGGGCACGTTTTGGGATCCATATGGGTCAAGTCTGGTAGCAGCGATCAGAGACAGAGGTGGGACCTAAGGGAGTGCATGGGTAGCATTGGCCCTGGACCTAAAGGTGGTCCAGGCACGGGATCCCGCCCTAAAGACTGTTCTGGAGACGCTGGCTAAGGGAGATAAGGTAGAGGGTCCATACGGAGTGGCAGGTATTATGGTAAAGGAAGGGATGGTTTTCAGAGGGGAACAGTGGGTAGTTCCGCAGCAGCACTGGAGAGAATTCCTTCAGTTGGCCCACGAGGGTCCAGGAGCGGGACACCCTGGGCCGGAGACCACCTGGCAATGGGTGGAACAGGCAGGGTGGTGGCCGCAACTGAGGGAGGACATCCGCAACTTCTGCGCGGATTGCTTGGTGTGTGCTGCAAACAACCCTGACCCCCAGAAAAGGAAGGTATCCATGGGACACACTAGGAGAGTGGAGGGACCATGGCAGTCCATACAGGTCGATTATATCGGACCGCTGCCGACCGCACAGGGGGGTTCCAAGTACTGCCTGGTCCTGGTGGATGTGTTCTCTAAATGGGTAGAAGCCTTCCCATGCCGAACAGCCACAGCTTTGGGGACCGCAAGGATTCTAGTGAGAGAAGTGTTCTCTAGGTGGGGGCTACTACAGTATGTGGAGTCCGATCAGGGGAGTCACTTCACAGGGGCAGTCGTGCAGGCGACTGTAGGTGTAGAGGGTAAATGGCACGTCCCACAGAACCCGCAGTAATCGGGGATTGTGGAGCGGATGAATAGGACCATCAAGGAAAGGTTACGGAAGGAGACGGGAGACTCGCCTAGAAAATGGGCGGAGGTCTTGCCGTTAGTTCTGATGGGGGTCCGCCCAGCCGTCTAGAAGCACAGGGTATTCCCCGCATGAGCTCGTGACTGGCAGGGTCATGAGAACGCCCAGCCATGTACTGGCCCCGGTTCTCACGGAAGGTCAGTTGAAAGAGGTGAACTGGGACAGGTTTGTTAAGAATTTGTTTGAGCATCTCAGACAGATCCATTGGCAGGCTGCCAGTAATATGGGGAAGCAACATCGTAGAAATCGTTTATTGCTTGAGCCTCAGAGGCACCACGAGTGGAAGATCGGAGATCAAGTAATGGTTAGAAACTTTACCAGGGTAGGGACTTTTGAACCGCTATACATGGGTCCGTACAGTATCGTGGATAGGGCAAGTCCGATGGTATATGCGGTCAAAATGCCCCGACGAACTAAGTGTTCCACATCAATCAGTGCAAGCTTTTCATCCCTGGGGAAAGAGCTGATAAGAGGAGGAAACAGCAGGGAGTGGTGAGCTGCACGACAGGTGTGGGTCTCCAGCCCATAATCTGGGACTGTGAGGAGCCCACAGAGGGACCAGTCGTTCCGCCTGTGGGGGCAGGAGTGAGAAGGAGTGCCAGGATCCCACGGCCGAGGGTGCCGTGGACGCCTCCTTACACACCGGTGAACGAAGGAAGCCGGAGTCGTAACAAGCCCAGGGTCGAGGAGACCTAGTGTGGCCACCCGGAGACGGGTGGCGCTGTACATAACTTCTTTCTCTCCTGTCTGTTGCCTTAGCTTGTCTGTATAGTTTGGATTTACATGTATGTTAGACCAAATGTAATCATGTGTAGCTGCGTCTGGAAAGGTGAGGCATCACCCAAGGACAACGTTGCATTGTGTGTTTTCAGGGAACACCTAAGAACAAGATGAAGTCAGCTATGGTAATCCTGATCGTCATGATTGAAGCCAGCACGAGTCACAGGGGCGACAGCGAGGAATCGGTTGTCTTCGGCTGCACCGGCAGAGACGGACCGACCGTGACCACTGGAGGTGGCTCAAAGGATGGGGCGAGCGTCTATCTCCACGAGGGAAGATGGCCAGGATGGTGGGGTCGAATTCCACCCAGTATTCCTATGGTGAAGCGTCCATCCCATGCCCAAGAATAGGGGTTACCACCTCCCGGGTTAGGGTAACAGAGGGTAAACGGGTGTGCCTTAGCTGTAGGGGACACATTCCACTGGGAAGGTGGTGGTGGCTCAGGAAACTGAGCACAGATACAGGGGACCAGACAGCTGACTGGGAAAGACTAAGTAATGACACGTACCGGACGATCACGGGTTCTCAGGGAGGAGTGAATGTGTGTTGGGATAAGTGGTGGGTATCCGAGGAAGGGATTTGTGTGTGTATGTGGGGGTCGGAAAAGATCTGCCCAGCGGGTGTGTCGATCGCGTTTAGCAGGCGATGGCAGGATGCCAGGGGATGGATCGGTTGGGATCGGAGTGTGGACTCCTGTGTGATCCCAAAACCCCCGAACACCATCAATGCCACAGAGCTCATCTCATACACCAGAAAGCCCCCACCCAGAGCCCCGATGGTACAGACGACTGTAGATGGGTGTCCCACCACCACCAGGGGTCCAGGGAATGGGTTGGTGTTAATCCCTACTGACAAAGTGTTGTTTCAGAACATGCACTACGCCGTGGCATCCGTGATCCTGAACCTGACTGAAGTCCATCTGCCTGTGTGGTGTCCAAGGAAGACGGAGAAGCTTTATGAAGCTCTGTTAAAAGCGATGTTTCAGGAATTTTATGAACTGGACTATGGAAATGTAGAGAAAGAACAGCTTTATAATCTGAATGTTGGGGATAGTGTGGGGTCCGCGAGGCAGAGAAGAGGGACCTGGAACGATGTAGCCACAGCGTTCAGTACAGGAACAGGTATTGTTAATAGTATGGATGATGCACAACTCCAGATGCAGATCACTGGGTTAAAGAACCAACTGCGTAAGATTCTAGGGGAAGAGAATACAGTGGTGGGTTCAGAGCTTCATGAGGACCAGGCAATGACCGTTCATTTAAAGGAGGTCATTGCGGAGCTGGAGAGGCACGCAAAAACTGTTAATGATTTGATACGGGAGGACAGGAACGCCTCGGAGCAGGCTGCACGGAATGAGGTGTGTGTGTTGTATGGAGCATGGTTGCTGGGCGAGGGCCGCAGTAACCTGGAGGACCTGAGGCAAGGTCGCGTCCCTTCATGGTGAAACAATAAGCATTTTGCCGCGCTGCACCCGTATAGCAATTTGTTGAGCCCGTGCCAGCTTCGTTTAGCCTCTGAAGCCTACCCTGTCCCTGTAGATTGCGGGCGGTCCAACCATACAGTGATGGGAATTGTAGTGAGGATGCCGGTAATGGGCAGGTCATCCCAGCCAACACTGGTATACAGGGTTGAGAATATCGGGGTCATTCGTGGAGGAGTACATGTTCGTTTTAAAGCGGTCCCGCCGTATGTCATAAAGTGGGAGCATGCTATGACAGGCACAGACCTCTCCGGATGCCAGAGCCGGGGTGCACACGTAATACTGTGTCCCCAGCACTTGAATGCTTTTGTGCGACCAGAATGTGGGTTTGCTTCTGCAGGCGCGGAACCTATCAATTGCACCATGGAAGTGATGGCACCAGATCACGTACCTCCACAGGTAGCATACGTAGGGAGTGGGACATACTGTGTCACCACAAGTGCGCTCCGCTACCGGTACAGCCAGGACATGTGGTGTCCGGTGAGCGAGAGCAGTTTTTGCTTCAAACTCAAGACTGAGGTTCAGGTGGCACAAGAGCGAATTACTCCCATCCCCGAACCCTCGACCATGCACCTCACTGTGAACAACACCTTCACGCGTCTCCAGGACTATGTGGAGCATTTCGGGTACCCGATTCCTTTTCTGCCGGAACACCTCACTGAGTTAATAAAGACCGTTGAGCTCTCCCAGAAACATTTTTACACTTTAGAGCAAAAGACAGTAGAAGTGGGGAGGAGATCAAGGGGATTGTCTCGCCACCATGGTGGGACATCGGTCTGAGTATAGAGATTCCTCCCTGGATCCGCCTCTGTTCCCATGCATTAGTTATCATCCAATTGTTGCTTGTAAGCTACTTGTTTTACACCAGCTGCAGGCGACAGAGCCAGATGCTCCGAGCGCGGTGGCAAGGGGTGTTAGACCGATCCGGAGCCGGATGCTCCGAGCGCGGTGGCAAGGGGTGTTAGATCGATCCAGAAAGGTGTCATTGATTTATGTTAATGATAGTTTCTCCCTGCAAAACCTTGTAATGTACCAAAGTTCTGTAAGCAAGTGTATTGTATTCTGTTTATAGTTTTACACTCTATATTGCGCTATGTGTGCTGTTGCATTTTTGTAATGTGTTACCACCTGTCAATGCTGTACTGTGTGATGTGCGCGGTGAATTTTTGGTAACGTCCTGTGGATCTTATTAATGTTCTGTATTTTCACTTGAAGTTTGTCGGTGGGAATTGGAACCCAGCCGTTTGAATGTGTTAAGAAGCCGTTTCACTGATGTTTTGACTCGGTAGAAGGGAACTATGACACGCAGGAAGGGGTACAGTTCTGGGGTTTAAAATGTAAAATCAGGGAAACAGCTTCACTTGTGGGAGACTTTGGCCTTTGCTCTCTCGTCGAATGATGCTTCTGTGGAAAGGAAAGCATCAAACGGGGGATTGAAGAGCTCGCAAAGTCTCTGTTTGAAGAATGGACTCAGTCGAGAATATTTTGTGGACTTTATCGGATCACCCTGTGCAGATACGTGAAAAACTGGTTTGTTAAAACTCCAGAGAACGCATGGCAGTTGGCTGTGACAAAAGAACTGTCAGTCATCCCGAATGTATGGGTTCGCCCGACAGTCCTGGAAAAAGGGATGGGGACCATTGACCCGTTGAACTTGAACCTATTAGAAAGCCACTCTAATATGCAAAAGCACTTCTCACCTCCATCTCAGAAGAGAAGCAGAACAATGAACCCACTAGCCTAGCCAGCCGGAGAGGGACCAGTTTTTTCCAACACAAGGACCGAAAGATGTCCCAGACTTAGGGCCATTAGTCCAATCACGGAATACACATGGGTCTGAGGATGACCCATCACTGATTAAGCACCGGAGTGCTTAGAAACAAAAGGATTTTAAAGATTGGCGGGAAAGATAGGGGTAGCAAGACTCCTATAAAGATACGATAGCAAAATACTGCGGATGCTGGAAATCTGAAATAACAACAGAAAATGCTGGAAAAACTCAGCAGGCCAGGCAGCATCCGTGGAGAGAGAAAGAGAGTTAACGTTTCAGGTCGATGACCTTTCGTCAGAACTGTGAAGAGCCGGAAATCAAATAGATTTAAGGCCAGAGTAAAGCTGGGAAAAGGGGGAGGGGATAAAAGAACAAAGGGGGAGATGAAGAGACATTAAGAGACATTAAGAGATATGCAAGGCTAGAGGTGGTGTTAATGTGACAGATTAAGGCTGAAAGAAGTGTGAAATCCACTGGCAGAATGAAGGACAGCTGCCAGCTTCTAGGAGGAAAAAAAAGGTGGGGGGGGCAAATAAAAGGATGGATAAAATAAAATATAAATGTGATTGGAGCTGAGGTTATGATCTAAAATTGTTGAACTCGATATTGAGTCCAGAGGGCTGTAGCGTGCCTAAACGAAAGATGAGGTGCTGTTCCTCGAGCTTACGCTGCGCTTCCATGGAACAGTGTAATGGGCCGAGGACGGTGAGGTCAGAGTGGGAGTGAAGCGGTGAATTAAAGTGACAGGCCACCGGGAGCTCGGGGTCCCCCGATAGACCTTTTCCCACCATTCTCTCTCTCTCTCGCTCTCGCTGCACCAAGATCGACCTAACAAGAAGTACCAGAGGAAGAAGCAGCTAAATGGAGCGATCGAGACCGACTGTGTGTGGTGGTAAGCATGGTCTCGAGTGTCCCACGCCGGTAACCAGAGGGCTCAGAGTTTTTCTCAGAAGTGAAGCTTTTGGGCTATTCCGGGGTGGGAGCTTTGTTTGGTTCAGCCAGGCGAAGGGGCTTATGCGACTGGGTAATTCGTTGGTAGGGGTGGAATTAGAGTCCACCATAGCAACAAGGGAATTACTGCTTGTTATAGTCCCCAGTTGGGTACTGTATGTATGTTGTTTATAACCTGGATTTTTATTCTCCACAGAGACAGTGATTTCGTTTAGTAGTGTATGTTTTAGCCAGTGTAGGTTAGACCAAATAAATATAAGTACGATTTTTCACCGAAGCATTCCTGTCCGTGACTTATTTCATTTACACTCTGAATAATAAATCCCGGGTATAGAACTTACGTAAGGCGGGGGCGATTCGAACCGTCCGTCTAGCAATTGGGCTAGGATCAAAACTGGTTACAGGCATGTGCACTCGATCAGGTCGGGCATGTGTACTCGATCAGGTCGGGCATGAGTACTCGATCCGGTCACACATGTGTACTCGATCCAGTCAGGAATGTGTACTCGATCAGGTCGGGCATGTGTACTCGATCCGGTCGGGCATGTGTACTCGATCCCGTCGCACATGTGTAATCGATCCAGTCAGGAATGTGTACTCGATCAGGTCGGGCATGTGTACTCGATCCCGTCGCACATGTGTAATCGATCCGGTCAGGCATGTGTACTCGATCAGGTCGGGCATGTGTACTCGATCAGGTCGGGCATGTGTACTCGATCCGGTCGGGCATGTGTACTCGATCCGGTCGGGCATGTGTACTCGATCTGGTCGGGCATGTGTACTCGATCCGGTCGGGCATGTGTACTCGATCCAGTCGCACATGTGTACTCGATCCAGTTAGGAATGTGTACTCGATCAGGTCAGGCATGTGTACTCGATCCGGTCAGGCATGTGTACTCGATCCGGTCAGGCATGTGTACTCGATCCGGTCAGGCATGTGTACTCGATCCGGTCGCGCATGTGTACTCGATCCGGTCGCGCATGTGTACTCGATCCGGTCGCGCATGTGTACTCGATCCGTTCAGGCATGTGTACTCGATCCGGTCAGGCATGTGTACTCGATCCGTTCCCGCATGTGTACTCGATCCGGTCAGGCATGTGTACTCGATCCGTTCCCGCATGTGTACTCGATCCGGTCGCGCATGTGTACTCGATCCGTTCCCACATGTGTACTCGATCCTGTCGCGCATGTGCACTCGATCCGGTCGCGCATGTGTACTCGATCCGGTCAGGCATGTGTACTCGATCCGGTCACGCATGTGTACTCGATCCCGTCAGGAATGTGTACTCGATCCCGTCAGGCATGTGTACTCGATCCGGTCAGGAATGTGTACTCGATCCGGTCGGGCATGTGTACTCAATCCGGTCGTGCATGTATACTTGATCCGGTCAGGCATGTGTACTCGATCCGGTCGCGCATGTGTACTCGATCCGGTCAGGCATGTGTACTCGATCCGGTCGCGCATGTGTACTCGATCCGGTCAGGCATGTGTACTCGATCCAGTCGGGCATGTGTACTCGATCCGGTCGTGCATGTGTACTCGATCCGGTCAGGCATGTGTACTCGATCCGGTCGCGCATGTGTACTCGATCCGGTCAGGCATGTGTACTCGATCCGGTCAGGCATGTGTACTCGATCCGGTCGTGCATGTGTACTCGATCCGGTCAGGCATGTGTACTCGATCCGGTCGCGCATGTGTACTCGATCCGGTCAGGCATGTGTACTCGATCCGGTCAGGCATGTGTACTCGATCCGGTCGTGCATGTGTACTCGATCCGGTCAGGCATGTGTACTCGATCTGGTCAGGCATGTGTACTCGATCTGGTCGGGCATGTGTACTCGATCCGGTCAGGCATGTGTACTCGATCCGGTCGGGCATGTGTACTCGATCCAGTCAGGCATGTGTACTCGATCCGGTCGCGCATGTGTACTCGATCCGGTCAGGCATGTGTACTCGATCCGGTCAGGCATGTGTACTCGATCCGGTCAGGCATGTGTACTCGATCCGGTCGCTCATGCGCAGCACCAAATGGTGTGACAGCTGTGGCCTACACAGGCATACTTTCCTCATTTTTTGTGGAGAAGGTCAGGGGTTCGTATGGGGGGAGGAGAGGAAATCGAAGGGGGGGAGAGGAGAGAGGATCGAAGGGGGGGATAGGAGAGGGGATCGAAGGGGGGGAGAGGAGAGGGGATCGAAGGGGTGGAGAGGAGAGGGGATCAAAGGGGGGGAGAGGAGAGGGGATCGAATGGGGTGGAGAGGAGAGGGGATCGAAGGGGGGGAGAGGAGAGGGGATCGAAGTGGGGGGGGAGAGGGGATCGAAGTGGGGGGGAGAGGGGATCGAAGGGGGGGAGAGGAGAGGGGATCAAAGGGGAGGAGAGGAGAGGGGATCAAAGGGGGGATAGGAGAGGGGATCGAATGGGGTGGAGAGGAGAGGGGATCAAAGGGGGGGAGAGGAGAGGAGATCGAAGGGGGGAAGAGGAGAGGGGATCGAAGGGGTGGAGAGGAGAGGGGATCAAAGGGGGGGAGAGGAGAGGGGATCGAATGGGGGGAGAGGAGAGGGGATCGAAGGGGTGGAGAGGAGAGGGGATTGAAGGGGGGGAGAGGAGAGGGGATCAATGGGGAGGAGAGGAGAGGGGATCAAAGGGGGGGATAGGAGAGGGGATCGAATGGGGTGGAGAGGAGAGGGGATCGAATGGGGTGGAGAGGAGAGGGGATCAAAGGGGGGGAGAGGAGAGGGGATCAAAGGGGGGGAGAGGAGAGGGGATCGAAGGGGGGAAGAGGAGGGGGATCGAAGGGGGGAAGAGGAGAGGGGATCGAAGGGGTGGAGAGGAGAGGGGATCAAAGGGGGGGAGAGGAGAGGGGATCGAATGGGGTGGAGAGGAGAGGGGATCGAAGGGGGGGAGAGGAGAGGGGATCGAAGTGGGGGGGGAGAGGGGATCGAAGTGGGGGGGAGAGGGGATCGAAGGGGGGGAGAGGAGAGGGGATCAAAGGGGGGGAGAGGAGAGGGGATCGAGGGGGGGAGAGGAGAGGGGATCGAAGGGGGGAGAGGAGAGGGGATCGAAGGCGGGGAGAGGAGAGGGGATCGAAGGGGGGGAGAGGGGATCGAAGGGTGGCCAGCAACCGGCCAGTAGCCATTCTCCGCCCATTTCAGGCGGGCAGTTGACCGTCAGCATGCAGAAGAGGCCTGGGAGTTACAATACCCCCAGGCCTGAAATCTGGGCCAGCGAGTGGTTTTTGCGCTCGTCCCAGCCCCCTGCCCACCCGAAACACGCTGCGAGTTAAAATTGACTTCTTTGTAATCATATTAGCATACGGATTTCGTGTCACTTAGAGGAATAACAACAATTTACATTGTAAAGCACTCCAAGGCGCTTCACAGAAGCATTATCAGACAAAAACTGGGAACGAGTCAAAGAAGGAGATATTAGGCAGATGGCCAAAGTCTTGGGCAAAGAGGTGGGTTTTAAAGATGGTCTTAAAGGAGGGAGGTGGAGAGGCGGAGAGGTTAAGGGAGGGAATTCCGAACTCTTTAAAAAAAATTAGGATTTACTCCATTAAACCACTCTATATTTGAATGAATCTGGAAAATGCTATACGTTTTCCAAAGATCATTTGCTATATTTGCAATGCAATTACCTTCACTATAATTATTTCCCTCATAGATGTATTCCACCGAAATTTCAATTCTAATTCTCCACAGGAATTTGTCACTATAGGTAGTAACTCATCACTCTATATGAAGGAGCAGATCTACACAATAATCTTCAAAGGTCTATATTAAATATTTTGATAAGGAAGATGCAAACACAGCTGGTGTCTAATTTGGAAATAATAAAAGTTGCCAAAACACACGTTTTGCATTTGTAAAACCTTCTTGAGGTGTGTATATATCATCTACAGTACATTACATTTCTATTTTAAATATGCAAAATTATGCGCCTATTAATATTAGTGATTCAATTGGTCATTTTCATATTTTTATCCCTATTACATGCAGTATGTATCAAACATTTCCTCTTAATCTCTCAGACATTACAGGATATATTAAAAATGGAGAACCTTCTATTAAATATAATGAACTAGGTCTGCTTATACTATAATTGTTCCTCATTATGTATAATATTTTACCGCTGCGTTGCTGTGATATACCGACTAAACGATCAAATTTCAACACACGAAGCATGAAGTTGGTACCAGGAGAGAAGCGCTTAATGATAAATTGGAAATTCCAACTAATTCTCTCATCAAATGTTATATTTCCAAATTAGTTTGGCATCTACTTTTGAAACCGAGTACACACGTATAAATTGAAAGGAATTTAATTTTAAATGTGTGAAACAAAGCAGCGAACGTACTGCATTAATTCAAAAATGCAGCACATGTTAAAGGGCAATTGTGGGGAAAGGAAGTGTAGTACAGATTTCACTAGTTGTGAAAAAAAAACTAGTATCTAACAGCCCAAGTGATTGAGCACTTGTCTCTTAATCAGCAGGTTGTGAGTTCAACCCCAGGGCTACCTGTCATTGGAATCTGATCCTCTCAGTTGGATGAGTTTTGATAGTTCTCTGTCGTATCAGTGGATGGCGTGGCTGAATGGGGTTTTGTGACAAATAATGACATTTGGAGAGGGATGGATAAAAGCGTAAGATTGATAATGTGAAATTACTGTGCAAGGTTTCTGCAGACACGAAATAGCAGTCTGCTCAGAACTGTGAGCAAAGGAATGGTTTCAAATAATTCATTATGAGGAGATTCAATGGAAATTGTAGGGATCATAAATAGTAAAATGTGTACAGAAATCATACTAAAATCTTTATTCTTTTCCTCTTAAAGCCAGAATATCTCAGTATTTCAGAAAGATAAATTTTAGCCCAGAGCTGGAATTAAACTCAATTTTGATACATCCTCTTTCATTCCAAAAATTACTGTCAATTACAATTGGCTCAATAAAGGAAGCATGATTAGAATTTTAATAGAAGCCTAGGAGTGCTTCTTTGTAAGGTAGAGCACCCTTTACACCACATTAAAGGATCATTGAGACCCCGCTATTAATGCGGAGATGGGATCTGAGTGGGGCGGGGGGCGATACCGGGCGACAAACACGCAAGATCGTGGGACGTGTGGGAATGTCCGATTTCAACAGGGAGACTTCATTATCATTTTATTTCTGGGTTTCGCGCCTCCACTGAGTGTGAGCGGGCATGATGTTGACCCGCATGACACGATTTCACCTCAACTATTTAAAGGCCCATTTCACAGATGCAATTTGGAGGAGTTGTGTGGATTTTGTTAAGTGAAGGGGAAGTTGCAATAGGAAATCAGGGAGGGCAAAGGCTGGGTCACGATTTAATGAGGCATCCCTAGAAGTACTGCTGGTGCAGTAAGGGCTAGGAAGATGGTGCACTTCCCTAGCAGCAACAAAAAAAACTTGCTGCCGCAACAAAGAAGGTGTGGCTGGAGGTGGCCCAAGAGGTGAGCAGCAGGAGTGTTGTCATGGCGACATGAATCCAGTGTAGGAAGCGTTTCAATGACCTAACCAAGTCAGGAAAGGTGAGCAAAGTCACAGATTCACCTACATCCTGTAGTGCCCTTCTCACTCTGTCTTGTCAATCCTACTCCATCATAACACTCCTCACACCCACTTAAATTTCTGCAGCTCCCATCATTCCATTTCAATGCCCTTCCTCACCTCCCCCTTCCTCCAATCTCTGCCACTCAACCCAATCCTGATATAATGTGATCCCACCATAGTCAGCTCCCCACAATTCTCAACATACATCCTCAAATGCATGACAGTGACGCTTGTGATGCATCTGCCTGATAGTCACCCTCACCGAATGCACTGCATCCAGCTTCCCTTCCTGGTCCCCATGTTGCCTGATGTTAGTAATAGTTCCCTCTCCTCAGGTGCTGTTCCTCTCCCCTTCAAATGCCATCATCACCCCTCTCCTCAAAAAAACATCCTTGACTCCTCTGTCCTTGCAAACTACCACCCCATCTCTAATACAATAGCAAAATACTGCGGATGCTGGAAATCTGAAATAACAACAGAAAATGTTGGAAACACTCAGCAGGCCAGGCAGCATCCGTGGAGAGAAAAACATGTGCCTGGCCTGCTGAGTGTTTCCAGCATTTTCTGTTGTTATTTCACCCCATCTCTAACCTCCATTTCCTTTCCAAAATCCCTTCCCGACCTATCTGTAGCCTTTGGCACAGTTGACCATACCATTCTCCTCCAACGCCTCTCCTCCATCGTCCAGCTGGGTGGAACTGCTCTTGCCTGGTTCCATTCTTATCTATTGAATCATAGCAAGAGAATCACCTGCAATGGCTTCTCTTCCCACTTTGCACTGTTACCACTGGAGTCCCCCAAGGATCTATCCTTGGCCCCCCTCCTATTTCTCATCTACACGCAGCCTCTCAGCGACATCATCCGAAAGCACGCCAGGTTCCACATATACACTGATGACACTTAGCTCTATCTCACCACCACCTCTCTTGATCCCTCCACTCTCTCTGATTTGTCACACTGCTTGTCCAACATCCAATATTGGATGAGCAGAAATTTCCTCCAACTAAATATTGTGAAAGCCAAAGCCATTTTCTTCTGTCCCCGCCACAAACTCCATTCCCTGACCACCATTTCCATCCCTGGCAACTGCCTGAAGCTGAGCCAGATCATTCGCAACCTTGGTGTTGTGTTTGACCCTGAGATGAGCTTCCAACCACATTTCCGCTCCATCACCAAGTCTGCTTACTTCCACCTCCGTAACATCGCCCAACTCCGAACTTGTCTCAGCTCATCTGCTGTTGAAACCCTCATCCATGCCTTTGTTACCTCGAGGCTTAACTATTCCAATATAAAAACAGAAAAGGCTGGAAATACTCAGCAGGTTAGGCAGCACCTGTGGAGAGAAAAACAGAGTTAACGTTTCAGGTCGATGACCTTTCATCAGGCATCCCTTTTGTCTTTTAATCTCCCCTGCCTTGCACCCTATCACAGACCTTCCCTTTTGTTCTTTCCTCTCCTCCCCCCTTCCCCTGCCTCTGTACTTACTTAAAACCTGCTATATCTCTAACTTTTTTCACTTCTGATGAAAGGTCATCGTCAGAGGGCATAGTCCTCTAGGAACATAGGAACAGGAGTAGGCCATTTAGCCCATCGAGCCTGTTCCATCATTCAAAGAGGTCATGGCTGATCTGTGACCTAACTCCCTATACCCGCCTGTGCCTCACATCCCTTAATACCTTTGGTTAACAAAAAGCTATCAATCTCAGATTTAAAATTAACAATTGATCTCGCATCAATTGCCATTTGCGGAAGAGAGCTCCAAACTTCTACCACCCTTGTGTGAAGAAGTGTTTCCTAATTTCACTCCTGAAAGGTCTGGCTCTAATTTTTAGACTATGCTCCCTAGTCCTAGAATCCCCAACCAGCGGTAATAGTTTCTCTCTATCTATCCTATCAGTTGCCCTTAATATCTTGAAAACTTCAATCAAATCACCCCTTAACCTTCTAAATTCCAGGGAATACAACTCTAGTTTGTGTAATTTTCTGTACATGTCCATGACATTTTAATGAACTATGTACATGGACCCCTAAGTCTCTTTGGACCTCCACTGTTTCTAGCTTTTCACCATTTAGAAAGTACTCTGTTCTATCCTTTTTAGGTCCAAAGTGGATGACCTCGCATTGGCTGTTGCCCCTTCGTCAGGTAGAGTTACCCTGACGAAGGGGCAGCAGCTCCGAAAGCTTGAAATTTTAAATAAATCTGTTGGACTATAACCTGGTGTTGTGCGACTTCTCATTTTTGTCCACCCCAGTCCAACACCGGCATCTCCGCATCATGACATGAAACAGGTGCAGGTGGAGCAGTCTTTGGTGGGGCCCTCATGGGCTCCAACACCCAGAGGTCATCGGCCGCGAGCACCTGAGAAGTCAGAGCAGGGATCAGAGCAGCCTGCCACTACCTCTGCTGAAGCCACAGAGGTTGCACCACATAGTTGCAAACGTTTCTGTAGGTATGTATGCGCTCACTCGGAGGTCGAACTCCAAACCATCGTCAACACCTTCACCGAAACGTACGAGAGCATGGGCCTTACACTAAACATCCGTAAGACAAAGGTCCTTTACCAACCTGCCCCCGCCACACAGTACTGCCCCCCGATTATCAAAATCCACGACAAGGCCTTGGACAACGTGGACCACTTTCCATACCTCGGGAGCCTACTGTCAACAAGGGCAGATGTCGACGACGAAGTCCAACACCGCCTTCAGTGTGCCAGTGTAGCCTTCGGTCGCCTGAGGAAGAGAGTGTTTGAAGACCAGGACCTCAAACCCGGCACTAAGCTCATGGTCTACAGAGCAGCAGTGATACCCGCCCTGCTGTATGCCTCAGAGACATGGACCATGTACAGCAGGCACCTCAAAGCACTGGAGAGGTACCACCAACTCTGCCTCCGCAAGATCCTGCAAATCCATTGGCAGGATAGGCGCACCAACGTCAGTCTTCTTGCTCAGGCCAACATTCCCAGCATCGAAGCTTTGACCACGCTCGATCAGCTCCGATGGACGGGTCACATTGTCCACATGACCGATACGAGACACCCAAAACAAGCACTCTACTCGGAGCTCTGACACGGCAAGAGAGCCCCAGGTGGGCAGAGGAAATGCTTCAAGGACACCCTCAAAGCCTCCTTGAAAAAGTGTAACATCCCCACCGACACCTGGGAATCCCTGGCCCAAGACCGCACAAAGTGGAGGAGAAGCATCCGGGAAGGCGCCGAACACCTCGAGTCTCTTCGCCAGGAGCAAGCGGAAGCCAAGCGCAGGCAGCGCAAGGAGCGCACGTCAACCCAAGCACCCCACCCACCTGCTCCTTCAACCACCGTCTGCCCCACCTGTGATAGAGACTGTAGGTCCCGCATTGGACTCATCAGTCACCTGAGAACTCATTTTTAATGTGGAAGCAAGTCATCCTCAGTTCTGAGGGACTGCCTAAGAGAGAGAGAGGTATGTAAATAGGAAGAGATTAGTGAAAGTAAACGTGGGCCCATTAGAGGCAGAGACAGGAAAAATTATAATGAGCAATAAAGAAATAGCAGAGACATTAAACAAATACTTTGTATCTGTCTTCACGGTAGAAGACACAAAAAACATTCTGGAAATAATGGGAAACCAAGGGTCTAGAGAGAATGAGGAACTTAAAGAAATCAGTATAAGTAAAGACATAGTACTGGAGAAATTAATGGGACTAAGTGGCGACAAATCCCCTGGACCTGATGACCTGCATCCTAGGGTTTTAAAAGAGGTAACTGCAGAGATAGTGGATGCACTGGTATTAATCTTCCAGAATTCCCTAGATTCTAGAACAGTCCCCAAGGATTGGAAGGTAGCAAACATAAGCCTGCTATTTAAGAAAGGAGGAAAAGAAAAAAATGAGGAACTATAGGCCAGTTAGCCTGACATCAGTAGTAGGCAAAATGCTAGAATCTATTATTAGAAACGTGGTAACAGGGCACTTAGAAAATCGTAATATGATTAGGCAGTGTCAACATGGTTTTATGAAAGGGAAATCGTGTTTGACAAATCTGTTAGAGTTTTTTGAAGATGTAACTAGTAGGATGGATAAGGGGGAACCAGTGGATGTAGTGTATTTGGATTTTCAAAAAGCATTCGATAAAGTGCCACACAAGAGGTTATTAAACAAAATTAGGACTCATGGGATTGGGGGTAATATATTTGCATGGATTGAGGATTGGTTGATGGGCGGAAAACAGAGAGTAGGAATAAACGGGACTTTTTTGGGTTGGCAGGCTGTGGCTAGCGGGGTACCGCAAGGATCAGTGCTTGGGCCTCAGCTATTTATAATCTATATTAATGACTTAGATGAAGGGACTGAATGTAATGTATCCAAGTTTGCTGATGATACAAAGTTAGGTGGGAAAGTAAGCTGTGAGGAGGACGCAAAGAGGCTGCAGAGATCGATAGACAGGTTGACTGAGTGGGCAGGAACATGGCAAATGGAATATAATGTGGAGAAGTGTGAAGTTATCCACTTTGGTAGGAAAAACAAAAAAGCAGAATAATTTTTGAATGGTGGGAGACTGGGAATTTTTGCATTCAGAGGGACTGTAAGGGGTTCGCGTGGCTCTGTGCTTAGCCTGGGTGCTAGTGCGGGGTTAGGCCTTGTTGCCTGTTCTGGTCTCCAGCCAGCCTGGTAACACTAGACACCTGTGAGTGGTTCGACCCACTCGCCCTTACGGTTCTGACACTGGACTTAGGTGCGAGAGCAATAATGCAGAGAAAACTCAGGTAGACCCGGTTGAATAGTGCGAAATGGAAAATCTTTATTGCATATTATTCAAGATTACGAAATACATGTCATAAGCACAGATTAATGACAGTACAAACTTACATACATTTATGCAACTAGTTTTAGGGAAACGAGGAGCGCACGACACATCGTAAAAGGGGACACACATTATAATTATCCTTAAAACATAAACCCTCCCCTATCAATACCTGTCCTAATCTAGATCTGTAGGATCGAGACTCATGCTCACCACTCGTGATAACTCGGAGAATTCCGAAACGCTGCTCGGATGTTTTCACCACAACACCTGACTATTCACGTGTTGATCAGGGGTCTCTGTACCCCACTTGTTTACTCGCTTTGCTCCGGCTAGCAGGCTGGACCGTCTGCTGTCATGAAGATCTGTGTTGACCTCGGAACTCTGATAAAACTCAAAGAAGAGTCTTCCTGTGCTCGACACCAGTTAGCCGGTAAAATTCAAAGAAGAGTCTTTCTGGACCGACACCAGTTGTCGGTAGAACTCGAAGAAAAGTCTTCCAGGGCCAGTTGTAGAGTATCCGATAGAATTCGAAGAAGTGGTTAATCGATTTTTCGGGCGCGGTCGGGGTTTACTGACCGCGGCGGCACGTGTAGTCGTCTTCTTCTCTTCTCATCTCATCTCATCTCATCTCATCTCCTCTCGGGCCTTCGGTTCCAACACCGTTTACCGACTTCTCGGGATGGTGCGCCCGCTTACCGGCCTTCGCAGACCAGCTCTCCACAGATCTTCGCGGCAAGCCACGAGGTTGACTCCCGGAAAATCAGCGGATCAGAGAATAAGAGTCAAGAGTTCTCTAGCGAGTCAAAGGAATAAGAGAAAGATGGACGTTTGGACACTACAGTTATAGTACTGTAATTCCTTATCTCCCGCCCAATCTTAATGTCCATCTTTTGTCATGTTTTGGCGCTCAAACTTCTTGTATGGGGTGGTACTTGTCGTTAATGGGTTTCGGTGATACTTGTAACTGTCTGAGTACCCGTTAATATTTCTCCCCTTGTGGAACCGGCTAAGAGTCTCCCTGGAGGGGTTTTGGGGGCCTCCGAATTCTTGCTGTGAGTACCCGCGAACGGCTCTCTCATCGTAGAGCCGTGGGGAATTTGCGTATCAATGTCTTTTGGATGGGCCCTTAATTGCCCAGTACAATAGCTCTCATTTGCGCATGGAAAACCCGATTCCAGCACTTATATTCCTTGCTTGGGTGTTAAAATGCAAAACGATCTCGTCTTGTCTTATCTCAATATGCTGAGTCCTGTCCGATCTTGCTGAAATGTTTATTGAAACGCCATCTTGTCTGCCTGCTGAAAATCTAGAACCTTCTGCCACGAGGCGTGGCGGCCATTTTACAGGCTGCTTGTGTCCGTTTTGAAACCTGACAGCATTTTGCTGAAATAAAGCTGTGTTTACGAAACTGTATGTCTCTTTCTCATTATTTTTAAATCGCGATAATTTGCGAATTCTACAGGACCTGGGTATCCTTGTACATGAATCACAGAAAATTAACATGCAGGTACAGCAAGCAATTAGGAAAGCAAATGGTATGTTAGCTTTTGTTACAAAGGGATTAGAGTATAAGAGTAAAGAAGTCTTACTACAATTATACAGGGCATTGATGAGGCCACACCTGGAGCACTGTATACAGTTCTGGTCTCCTTACCTAAGGAAAGATATACTTGCCTTAGAGGGAGTGCAATGAAGGTTCACTAGACTGGTTCCTGGGATGAGGATGATCTAGTCCTCGCTGCTGCGCTGTGTAGTGCAGAGCGCAGCATTTCATGATTATCCTGGAGACCCTCACTTGTGAGTACTGAAGAGCGCCTCCAGACCTGTCCAGGCACCTGAAGCACATCTTGATCATGCCGATGGCTTGCTCGATGACACATCTGCTTGTCATATGGCACGTGTTGTAGCATTCCTGGAGATTATAGGTGGGGTTTCTTAGGGCTGTCATCAGCCAGGTTTGAAGGGGCTATACTTTGTCGCATAGCTGCCACCTTTTAAGGTTGGTTCCAGCTCTGAATAAATCGGGGATGTTGGACTGCCGCAGTATGAAAGCATCATGGCAGTTCCGAGGGATTCTAGCGCAAACCTGCATGAACATTTTCTTGTGGTTGCACACCAGCTGAACATTGATGGAATTAAATCCCTTGCGGGTGACAAATGCTTCTGATTGGTCAGGTGGTGCTCGGATTGCCACATCTGCACAATTGATGGCACCCTGTACCTGTGGGAAGCCAGCCAGAGATGAAAATTCCAGTGCCTGTTCATTCTGGCTATTGTCATTTCAGAGGAAGTTTAATACATCCCAGCCCTGGCAAACAATCTACCCATCACCTGCCTTATGTACTTATGTGCAGCCTGGAAGGAACCAGAGGAAAAGAAATTGAGAGATTGGTGAATTTCACAGCCATTGGTAATGGATGGCTACCAGGTCCAGTAGGCAGCAGGTCTTCTTCTAGGAGGCTGCAGAGGTCCGCTACCACCTGCCGTGACAACCACAGCCTCTGGAAGGACTGCTCTTTTTTTTAGATGAAGGACTGCTCTTTGGAGAGGTCAAGGAACATAAGAAAATAAGAACATAAGAATTAGGAGCAGGAGTAGGCCATATGGCCCCTCGAGCCCGCTCTGCCTTTCACTAAGATCATGGCTGATCTTCGACCTCAACTCCACTTTCCCTCCCGATTTCCATATCCCTTGATTCGCCTAGAGTCCAAAAATCTACCTATTTCAGCCTTGAATATGATCAACAATTCAGCATCCACAGTCCTCTGGGGCAGAGAATTTCAAAGATTCACAACCCTCTGAGTGAAGAAATTCCTCCTCATCTCAGTCTTAAATGGCCGGCCCCTTATCCTGCAACTATGCCCCCTAATTCTCGACTCTCCAGCCAGGGGAAACAACCTCAGCATCTACCCTGTCAATCCCCCTCAGAATCTTATATGTTTCAATGAGACCACTTCTCATTCTTCTAAACTCCAGAGAGTATAGGCCCAATCTACTCAATCTCTCCTCATAGGACAAACTTCTCAACCCAGGAACCTTCATTGCACCACCTCCAAGGCAAGTATATCCTTCCTCAGATAAGGAGACCAAACCTGTGCACAGTACTCCAGGTGTGGTCTCACCAAGGCCCTGTACAATTGTAATAAGACTTCTTTACTCTTGTATTTCAACCACCTTGCAATAAAGGCCAACATGCCATTTGCCTTCAAAATTGCTTGCTGTACCTGCTTGCTAACTCTGTGTTTCCTGTACGAAGACACCTAAACCTCTCTGAACACCAACATTTAATAGTTTCTCACCATTTAAAAAATATTCTGTTTTTCTATTCTTCCTACCAAAGTGAGAATAGAATACTTTTTAAATGGTGAGCCTCTGTCTATAATCCTTGTTAGTTGGGTAGTGCCTCCTATGACCTCTGTTGCTCCCTCTCTGTTGTCCACCTCTCATGCACCTGTAGCTCTATCCACAGCATGCCCTTGCTGCTGCTGATTGCCTTCCTCATCCGAAGTCCAATCTAAAGCAGCCATGGTGCCACCCATCCTGATGTTCTCTGTGTGAACACCTCCAAACTGTACAAATAAGTCTCTCACAAAAGTGTTTCCCAGAGGGAACTGAGAAAGCAGCTGTGAGCGCTGAACCTTTATTCATAGCGGGACTCCTGACTTTTAACCATCCCAATGAAGTGCAGCTCAATCTCTCCTCTGTTTCACTGGAGAATTTCCCGAACCCCGGGAAACCCGTGCAGGAGGCATTAATTTCAAGTTGCTGGCAAAATCGCATGCTCGGAGTCTCATTTAAATATGATAATGACGGACCCAGCTCTCCAGAGTGGGTTATTCGGACGCCCTGATATCCGCTGCGATAAAAACGGAAACATGCCCATGAATGGCAGGTTAGAGTCGCGTTTTGCGAATTTGACAATTTAACCCCCCCACCTCCCCAACTCTCTACCCACCCGACCTTCTCCCTCCCGTTGTGTGGTGGGGTTAACATCAAGGCCTGAGAGTCAGAAACAGGCCCAAGCAAGAATAACTGATCACCTGTGGTAAATCATTAGCTTGATCCCCAGTACCCCATGACCTTTGTTACTACGGCAACTAACTTTACAGTATAGAAGAGTAAATAGCTTGCGAAGTCCTTTCCACTACTGAAAATACAACTATTAGCTCTCATTCTTTATTTGCCCTTCAACAGATTCTCATTAAAAGGATTTCAGACACTGTACAACATAATCTAGTCTTTAGGGAATTACTTAGCTCTCATCTTCCTTCCATTTTGAGGGATGGAAAAAGACTTTAGAAGATTTTACTTGTCCACAAATGTATTCGAAGAGCCACCAATGCCCTTAATAATTCATCATTTTATCAACTGTTGGAAACACTGAATTGTCTGAAACGTGGATTGTCATGAGTCTCGCAAATATATTTTTAGAATCTGTAAAGATTAGAATTTTGATAATTTATCATGTTCAAGTAGGAATCCTTCAGGGGAAAAGTTAGGTAATTAGATTAAGGGTTCAAATTTCTCACTGTGCTGCAGTTAACACCCGCACATATTGCCTGTTAAAGCTGAATAATCTTTCAAATGCAAACTGGTCCATTTCCTAAAAATTGCTCTGTGGCATTACTGATTGTTGCGCAAATTTATGCATATTTCATCCATAAATCAGGTTAGCTTGTTAAGTCTTTATTAAAAGGCATTATATGAAGGGGAAGTGCAATCATGCAATCTTTCTCCTCTCCCTCAGAGTGTATATCACACCTGATATAATCTGGCGTTAGTGCTGCAGAGAGGGTGGGTAACACCCAGAAGGTAACAGATGAGACACTACAAAGGAGGATACTTTATTTTGGTGGATCAACAGCATGGGTACGGTGTGCAGTGCTGCTTTGATGAATTATTGGTAGCTGGGAGAGCAACAGAGGCAGGATAGGGAGCCAGGGAATCTGCAAACTTTGGAGGTGAAACCACTTTATTTAAGAACATAAGAAATAGGAGCAGGAGTAGGCCATTCAGCCCTTCGTGCCTGCTCTGCCATTCAATAAGATCATGGCTGATCTTTTACCTCAACTCCACCTTTCCACCCGATCCCCATATCCCTTAATTCCCTTAATATCCAAAAATCTATTGATCTCTGTCTTGAATATATTCAACGACTGAGCATCCACAGCCTCAGGTGTGTTATTTATACCTCAGGTACCAGGTGTGCTGCAAGACAGTGAGCTACCTGCACCTCACCTGTCTGAGAAGGCTGTACTCACGAGGACATTGATCAGCAGACTATAATACTTGTGGCAATGAAAGAGTCCGTGACCATCAATTTCTATGTCACAGGCTCATTGCAGTCACCCACAAGATGCTTGTGAAGGATCAGGCAGCATGTTTTGCGCCACTGAAATTAACAGGTGACACTGGCCCAGAAATTAAACAGTGAGGGTTCCCGCGGGGGTAAGGATTCCCCGCGATATCGCACTCCGTGCCTACCTTTTTGCTCCGGGCCCACACGAACTTTAGTTTGAAAGGCTCTCTCTCTTGGAACCGTGCAGTGCTTGCGTGACCCAGAGACGCAATTAGTTCGTGCGAGCTCTGGGATCACGTGATTCAGTTAGAGCCAATGGCAGCACACCATCTTTCATTCATAGTTTTGACAGGAAGACCTGTCAAGGCTATGAATACTACAACCCCCCAAAAGAACAGCTAAACCTCAATTAAATTTAAAAAAAAGCCATCACATTAATAAAATAAGTATAGTTAAATAAATTAACCACTTTAAACAAAAAATTAAATTTTTGAAAATTTTTTAAATCTTTTTAAAAGTTATAAAAATAAACTTACCTTTCTTTAAAGTCTCTAAAAAAGATAAACCAGTTGAAAAAAATTAAAAATGACACTTAATTAACTACTTACCTTGTTAAAAGGGGGTCCTACGCCTGCTTTCTTTATGTGTAAAATGTTCACCACTTACCTACGCGTTCAAAGCTGAAAAAATAACTAAGTGCACTGCGTGCGCACAGCCTGTAGCACGCACGCGGTTCACTTAGGAACCGCCCCCTTTTGAATTCACGAAGTGCTGGTTTCCCGCGCATGCGCAGTGCATGCAGGAAACCGGCAATTGGAGACCTAATACGCGAGAGTACACAGTGCGTACTCTCGCGTATTAGGTCTAATTTTCGGGCCACTATGTCAGCCTTGGAATCCAGATGCATTTCTACAGGCTGCACAGCTTCCCCAGGGTACGGGGCTGCATAGATATAGCCCTTCAGGCACCTGCACACAATGTTGTACCCTACATGAGCAGAAAAGGCCACAATAAATAAATGTTCAAATAGTCTGAAAGCACAACAACAGCAATTTGAATTTATATAGCGTCTTTAATGTAGTAAAACATCCCAAGGCACTTCAAAGGAGCGATCATCAAACAAAATTTGACACCAAGCCACATAAGTAGATATTAGGACAGGTCAAAGAGGTAGATTTTAAGGAGCATCTTAAAGGAAGACAGAGAGGTAGAGAGCAGGAGAGGTTTAGGGAGGGAATTCTGAAGCATAGGGGCTAGGCAACTGAAGGCATGGTCACCAATGGTGCAGCGATGAAAATTGGCAATACACAAGAGACCAGAATTGAAGGAACACTAAGATCTCGGAAGGTTGTAGGGCTGAAGGAGGTTACAGAGATAGGGAGGGGTGAGACCATGGAGAGATTTGAAAACAAGGATGAGAATTTTAAAATCAAGGCATTGCTGGAACGGGAGCCAATGTCAGTGAGCACTGGAGTGATAGGTGAACAAGACTGGGTGAGAGTTAGGAAATGGGCAGCAGAGTTCTGGATGAGCTCAAGTTTACAGAGGGTGCAAGTAGGGAGGCCGGCCAGGAAACCGTTGGAAGTTGAATCTAGAGGTAACAAAGGCATGGATGAGGGTTTCAGCATCAGATGAATTAAGGTGGGGCGAAGACGGGTGATGTTATGGAGGTGGAAGTAGGCAGACTTGGTGATAGAGAGTATATGGGGTTAAAAGCTTAGCTATGGGTCAAAAAAAACACTAAGGTTACGAACAGTTTGATTCAGCCTCAGACAGTGGCCAGGTACAGGGATGCAGTCAATCGGGTTTGTGGTGGGGACTGAGGACAATGGTTTTGGTCTTCCCAATATTTAAATGGAAGAAATTTCTGCTCTTCCAGTACTGGATGTCAAACAAGCAGCGTGACAAATCAGCAACAGTGGAGGCGTCAAGACAGGTGATAGTGAGGTAGAGTTGAGTGTCATCAGCGCACATGTGGACTGACATTGTGCTTTCGCTGGGGGGCAGCGTGTAGATGAGAAATAGGAGGGGGCCAAGGATAGATTCTTGGTGACTCCAGCGGTAATTGTGCGGGAGTGGGAAGAGAAGCCATTGCAGGCAATTCTGTGGCTACAACTGGATAGTTAGGAATGAAACCAGACAAGGGCAGTCCCATCCAGCTGGACAACGGAGGAGAGGTGTTGGAGTAGGATGGTGTGGTCAACCATGACAAAAGGCTGCAGCCAGGTCAAGAAGATGGGGATGGGTAGTTTACCACGGTTATAGTCACATAGGATGTCAATTGAGACTTTGATGAGAGCCGTTTCAATGCTGTGGCGAGGCGGAAACCTGATTGGAGGGGTTCAAACATGGACTTGTGGGAAAGATAGTCACGGATTTGGGAGGCAACAACATATTCACCACATATGAATCATCCAACAACAACAACTTGCATTTATATAGAGCCTTTAAGATGGTAAAATGCCCCAAGAAACTTCACAGGAGCATAATCAGACAAAAATTGACACTGAGCCAAAGAAGGAGACTGAGGGGGTGATTTTGCCAATGGGGGCACGTTGGTGGTGGGATTCCCACTTGTCGGGTTTCAGTCCCGCCTCCATCGACTTGTGGCCAACCCACGCTATTTTCCCTTGATTGACCTTGTTCAGCCCGCCCAGCGTGACGTTTCATCTGGTCAAGAGCTTTTGACAGATGAATGTCAGCGTTTGACGGCTCTGTGAAGCTGTCAAACACTGACAATCTGTCCTCTAAGTTGAGCCCTTCCACTCAGGCTCAGTTGGAGAGCTCTCCTGAGCAGAAAGCAGAAGGTTGCAGCTTTTGACAGTTCAGCGGTCATTCTGCTTTCTGTTCCGGTGAGATGAAGCCTGCAGGAAGAAGTAAAGGTAAGTAAAATTTATTAAAACACTTTACACTTACCTCACACACTCACCTCTCCACACTTGCACCCATCACTCACCTGCACACCAGACATCTCGGCCCCTCTGACCCCCGCAGACTGACGGCCCGCCTCGCTGACCCTGGCGTGGTTCAGAGCCGTCGGGAAGCCCACACTTCAGGGCTGGAAAATAGGGATTCTCCAAAAAACCCGCCCCCAGATTCTGCCATTTTCCCGGCAGTCCCGCCTCCTTAGGGCTGGCAAAATCGCCCCCATCAGGACAGGTGACCAAATGCTTGGTTAAAGAAGTAGGTTTTAAAGAGCGTCTTAAAGGAGGAGAAAGAGGTGGAGAGGTGAAGTGGTTTAGGGAGGGAATTCCAGAGCTTAGGGCTTGGACGGGTGGTCTAATCATTCATCACCAGATTTGGCTAGATCATATAAAGCACTACTGGGTCCTGCTCTCCATCACTAAAACTGTCCACTATTCTAAGATCATCCAGGATGGCAAAAGTAACACCAGGCTTCTCTTCTCCACCACTAACCGTCTTTTCAAACTACCCTCCCCTGCCTCCTCCTCCCTCACCTCCAACAATAAATGTGAGGAGCTCATGGACTTCTTTGTTAAAAAGATCGACAACATCCGTTCAACTGCTTCTGCTTTCAATTCCCTCCCTTCCCTGAGCCCACCGGACCTTACTTCCTCTCCGTTTTCCCCCCGCCCTAACCCTAAATTTGCATATTTCTGTAATTTCTCTCCTAACTCCCCTTTTACCCTTTCAAAGCTCATCTTGTCAATGAGACCGACCTCCTGCTCTCTCGATCCTATTTCTACTAAATTGCTGACAACCCAACTTTCCTTCCTGGCTTCCATGTTAGCGGATATTGTTAATGGTTCTCTCTCCTCTGGTATTGTCCCCCTTTCCTTCAAATCTGCCGTCATCAAACCTCTCTTCAAAAAAACCAAATCTTCAGCCCTCCATCCTTGCAAACTATCGCCCCATCTCTAACCCCCCTTACCTCTCCAAAGTTCTTGAACGTGTTGTCGCCTCCCAAATCCGTGCCGATCTTTCCCAGAACTCCATGTTTGAATCCCTCTAATCGGGCTTCCGCCCCTGCCACGGTACTGAAACTGCTCTTACCAAGGTCACAAATGACATCCTAATTGACTGCAACAAAGGTAAACTATCCTTTCTCGTCCTTCTGGGCCTGTCTGCAGTCTTTGACACGGTTGACCACAAAATTCTGCTCCAACACCTCTCCAGCATCTTCCAGCTGGATGGGACAGCACTCGCCTGGTTTCATTCCAATCTTTCCACCTGTAACCATAGAATCACCTGCACTGGCTTCTGTTCCCGATCCTGCACTGTTACCTCTGGTGACCCCAAGGATCTATCCTTCGCCTCCTCCTATTTCTAATCTACATGCTGCCCCTCGGTGACATCATCCGGCAACACAATGTGAGTTTTCACATGTACACTGATAATACCCAGATCTACCTCTCCTCCACCCCTGTCAAACCCTCCACTGTCTCTATACTATCAGACTGCTTGTCCGGCATCCAGAACTAGGTGAGTAGAAATTTCCTCCAATTAAATATCGGGATGACCGAATCCATTGTCTTCAGTTCACGCCACAAACTCCATTCCCTTTCCATTGATTCGATCTCTCTCCCCGGCAAGGCTGACCAAGTCTGTTCGCAACCTTGGTGTCATATCTGATAACGAATTGAACTTCCTACCTCATATCCATTCTACCACTAAGGCTGCCCATTTCCACCTCCGTAATATAGCCCATCTCCGCCCTTACCTCAACTTCTCTGCTGCTGAAACCCTCATCCATGACTATCACCTCTAGACTTGACTATTCCAAAGCACTCCTGGCTGGCCTCCCTAGTTCTACCTTCCATAAACTTGAGGTCATCCAAAACTCTGCTGCCTGTGTGCTAATTCGCACCAAGTCCAGCTCACCCATCTCCCCTGTGCTTGCTGACCTACATTGGCTCCCAGTTAAGCAACACCTCGATTTTAAAATTTGCATCCTTGTTTTCAAATCCCTTTATGGCCTCACCTCTCCTTATCTCTGTAATCTCCTCCAGCCCTATAATCCCCCTAGACCTCTGCACTCCACCTATTCTGGCCTTTTCAACATCCCTGATTTTAATCGCTCCACCATTTGGCGGTCGTGCCTTCAGCTGCCTAGGTCCTAAGCTCTGGATTGCCCTCTCTAAACCTCTCCACCTCTCTACTTCTCTTTCCTCCTTTAAGATGCTCCATAAAACCCACCTCTTCGACCAAGCTTTTGGTCATCTACCCTAACATCTTATATGACTCGGTGCAAAATGTTCTTATTTTTTTTATAACACTCCTGTGAAATGCCTTGGGACGTTTTATTATGTTAAAGGCACTATATAAATAAAAGTTCTTGTTGTTGTCGTTGTTGAAGACATGGCTGCCAATGGTGGGGCGAAGGAATTGGGGGATGGACAAGCGGTCACGTGAGAGCCCAAGAAGCATTGCAACCCCTGCATCCTGCAACATTCATGCATTCTCAAACTTTGATGGTGAAGGAAAATTGCAAAGTTGTCTCTTTGGGGAATCTTGGTTACATGCAGCAAATGTGGCTCATGACAGTGAACACAACCCCAATACAGCATTACAGCACAACTATAATGAGGGACAGGGACAATCCAGGGTATTAAGTGAGCAAACGTTTGATAATTTCAGATGTTTAAGCCATTTAGTCGGAGCTTTGCAAGAGGGATTGGAAAATTATTGTGTTGCATACGCATAGTGGGCATAAATGTGATCATGAAGTGACTGAGAAAGGACAAAACCCATGGAGGAAGGAGAGAAATATCAAGCCACAGGAACTACTGGCAGGAAACAACCCCTAAAAGTTACTATTGAATCTGCTTCTATCACCCTTTCAGGCACCTTCATAGATTTGTGTATGTGAACCCCCAGATCTCTCTGTTCCTGCACCCACTTTAAAATTGTACCATTTAGTTTGTATTGCCTCTCCTCATTTTACCTCCCAAAATGACTGGTAAATGATGGTCAGAGCCTGTGCTATTTCCTCTCTTACTTCTCTATCCCAGACTGTTAAGAGAAGTAAGAGAGGAAATAGCGGAGGCTCTGACCATCATTTTCCAATCCTCTCTGGCTACAGGTGTGGTGCCAGAGGACGGGAGGACTGCTAACATGGTACCGTTGTTTAAAAAGGGATAGACTGAGTAATTACAGGCCAGTCAGCCTAACCTCGGTGGTGGGAAAATTATTGGAAAAAATTCTGAGGGACTGGTTAAATCTTCATTTAGAAAGACATAGATTACTCAGGGACAGTCAGCATGGATTTGTTAAGGGAAGGTCATGTCTGACTAACTTGATTGAATTTTTGAGGAGGTAACAAGGAGGGTCGATGAGGGTAGTGCATTTGATGTAGTCTATATGGATTTTAGCAAGGCTTTTGATAAGGTCCCACATGGCAGACTGGTCACAAAAGTAAAAGCCCATGGGATCCAAGGAAAATGGCAAGTTGGATCCAAAATTGGCTCACCTGAAGTGCCATAGCCTACAAGGCTACGGACCAAGTGCTGGAAAGTGGGATTAGGGTGGATTGCTCTTTGTCGGCCAGCACGGATAAGATGGGCCGAATGGCCACCTTCTGTGCTGTAAATTTCTATGATTCTATGAATGCATCACTTCATACTTCTCTGCATGAAATTTCACCTGCCATGTGCCTGTCCATTTCACCAGTCTGTCTATGTCCGCCTAAAGTCTACTACTATGCTCCTCATTGTTTACAGTTCCATGTTTCGTATTAGAAGTTTAAAGTGTGCATTGGGTCAGAAATGAGAACAGGATTATCATCCGCATCCCATTGTAAACAGTCACACTGCTTCTGAGAGTGTTTCTGAGAGACTTGAACAGCTTAACATCAATTTAGAAAGTAACTCTGGGACTGACCAGGTGCACAAATGTCAGGAAAGACTTCCTTAGTTTGCAGTTACACTGCACAAGGCAAACTGACAGCAAATCTCTCGGGTTCACTGAAGTCGTAGCGCGATGATTTGTATTGTCTTGGAGAGCACAAAGCAATTCCCAATTCAAGCTAATGAATTAAAAGTCACAGGAAATGCTAAACAGATATTGCAATACTCTGGACAGTAATGACAGAGTGAATGGATAAAGCCCAGCAAAAAAAAAAATAGCAAGGATTGATTTAATTTCTGTTCTGCAGGTTCCCATTTGGACGGATATCAAATTTTGGGGGAAAAACCTATAGCGTTTGGTAGGAAGAGCATGAATATCAAGTACCATCATGACATAAATTGCTGCACATGGGAGGAAATTGGAGTCAGGAAGCTCGAATTGCTTAAGACCCTGTTTACTCCAAAGGAAGGAATGTATGCTTCGTGTGTGAAACCCCCAAGGTGTTGGCATTTTTCTTTGAGAACTTATAAACATATTGGGCCAAAAATTGATCCCGCTGCGCGAGAGTACGCACTGCGTACTCTCGCGTATTCTCTCTCCAATTGCCGGTTTTCTGCATGCCCTGCGCATGCGCTGAAAACCGGCACTTGGTCTTTGGAAAAGGGGGCGGTTCCTCGGTGCATCGCGTGCGCGCTACAGGCTGCGCGCACGCTGTGCACTTCGTGCTTTGGACGCGCAGGTAAGGACGGAAGATTTTAGAAATGGAAAAAGGAGGAGTAAGACCCACTTTTAACAAGGTAAGTAGTGAATTAAGTATTTTTTTGAATTTTTTTTAACAGGTATATCTTTTTTAGAGACTTCAAAGACAGGTAAGTTTATTTTTATAACTTTTTAATAGATTTTAAATTTTTTCAAAAATTTAATTTTTTATTTAAAATGGTTAATTTATTTAACTATACTTATTTTATTAATGTGATGGTTTTTTTTAAATTTAATTGAGGTTTAGCTGTTATTTTGGGGGGGTGTAAGATTCATAGCTTTCACAGCACTTATGTGAAACTTATGAATGGAAGATGGTGCGCTGCCATTGGCTCTAACTGAGTCACGTGATCCCACAGCTCGCACGAATTCACTACGCCGGTGGGATACGCAAGCACTGCCCAGCTGATGTCTGGAACATCAAGTTCGTGCGAGCTGGATCTGAAAAAGCCAACGCGGAGTGAGAGATCGCGGGGAAGCCTTACCCCCGCGGGAACAGAGCGAGATCAATTTCTGGGCCATTAAATAAATGGACAGAAAAAGACCATCTGGTCTATCGTGATGCTTGAAAAAGAAAAAAAAACTTGCATTGCTATAGTGCCTTTCATGACCCCACAATGTCCCAAAGCATTTCACAGTAATGAAGTACTTTTTGAAGTGTAGTCACTGTTGCAATGTAGTAAATACAGCAGCCAATTTGTGCACAGCAAGATGCCACAAACAGCAATGTCATAATAACCAGATAATCTGTTTTAGTGATGTTGGTTGAGGGATAAATATTGGCTAGGACACAGGGGAGAACTCCCCTCCTCTACTTCAAAATAATGCCACGGATTCTTTTACATCCACTTGAGAGGGCAGATGGGGTCCCCGGTTTAATGTCTCATCCAAAAAATGGCACTTCCGACAGTGCAGCATTCCCTCAGTACAACACTGGAGTGTCAGCCTGGATTATGTGATCAAGTCTCTGAAGTGGGTTTTGAACCCATAGCCTCTGATTCCAGAGGTGAGAGTGCTACCACTGAGCTATGGCTGACACATGAAGCATTGTGATTAGACACGCCCCTAACTACCAGCAGCCATGTAATCTCATGGGAGACTCAAAAAGACCAGATAAAAACCCATTAGTTCCAGAAACTATTTGCAACGCCAACTTGCAATCCTGATACAGAAATTTCCTCAAAATATATATGGTGTTTAGCACCTAAAGGAATGCAAAGGATAGTAAATAGGCCTCCTTATACCTCACCTCCTGCAGCAGCACCTCCACTTCATCAAACAGGGAGAGTTTAGGTGTTGCGTTCCTCCAACTCTGGCCTCCTGTGGATTCCTCACTTCCTTAGCCATACTATTGGCGGCCATGGCTTCACCGTCTAGGCCCTAAGCTCTGGAATTCCCTCGCCTAAACCTATTTGCCTCTCCGCCTCTCCCTCTTCCTTTAAGATGCTGCTTAAAACCAACCTCTTTGATCAAGCTATTGGTCACTTGCCCTAATGTCTCCTATTTTGAGTTGTTGTCAGTTTTTGTCTGATTATACTCCTGTGAAGCACCTTGAGGCCTTTTATAACACTAAAGGCCCTATATAAATGCAAATTGTTTTTGCACTGCTCCATCATTTCTTCACTGACACCACACCACAGTTATTGTGTTAGCTGCTAAAGGCGAGTGGAATGTTTGCTTTCATTTTTAGTGATTGCATCTTTTTTTGTAATTTTACTTAAAGGGCTGCTGTCATGTGCAATTTGCCCCTCCCCCCTCCCCACCTAACCCCTTACTGACCAACTCCAAGCACAAGGCCCAACATGGGCCAGGAGCTCATCTGCATATTTACTTAAGGCCGACTCCAGGTGTGCTCAAAGTTCTCCACTCCATTATAATTTACTGCTTGGTAGCTCCTCAAGAACAACTAAGAAATGGAAGGAACCATTTTTCTCTTGCTTGAAAGTCATCAGTCAATAATTCATAGAAGTCAGAATGTCATTCCCTCAAGCTTCTTGGAATCTTGTGATTGACTCAAGGACTCAGGGCACAAATATATGAACAAAGTATGGAACAAGAAAAGGCAATTTCATACATAAATCACATTCCTTTCAACAGATCAGGTGCAATCTGTGCTCTCCTGAACAGTTCCTCACATATTCAACCTCATGGGGGGGATTTTTTCGGGGGTTCAGCGGGCACGTTCAGGTGGGGAAAAAAAAATTGACAGCGAGTCGGGACCTCACTGTCAACTCGCTGCTATGCGCCTTTCCCAGATGCCAGGTCCGTCAGCGCTGAACAGACCCGACACGCAGCAGCGGGGAAGGTAATTCAGGTCGTTCTGACGTTGTTAACAGCCCACTAAGAAGTATTTTGAGCTCACCTTTACATTTTACGAGAACATTGCATAAAACATCCAAGTGCCTACCCTTGTGTGTTGTTAGTTGGTATGATTGGACTAGGATGAGGGTGGGTGTGAGGGGTGGCTAGTGAGATGGGGAAGTGATAATGTAGATAGAGGGGGTGGGGTGGAGGTGCAAGGTATGTTGGTGTGAGTAAGGATGTGCAGAGTGACGGGGATGTGATGAGTGACACAGCAGGATGAGGTTGAGTGTGGCTTTGCAGTAACGTTTCGTGATCTACTGAGATCATTGAAACGTGTGCGGCACTGCAGCCTGGTCCTCCTGACCACATCCCTGCTTGTGCCCTCCTCTGCAATGTGCAACCAGGCTGCGTTGATCTCCTAGGGAGGTCTCTTCCGCCCATGGGAAGGGAAGAGGACCCCCCCCTGTGTGCTGTGACTCCCTCCATAAGCATATGGAGGGAGTCATGGGAGAGCCTGGGTGCAGCCGTACACCTCTGTGTAGTGCTCGTCAGTGTTTGTCGCATCTCAATGCTGCAGAACACTGACAGCACAAATGTCAAAGTATATTTGCGCATGGTCCCTTTAAGGAAACCAGCTGATGACGTGTCATCAAATGACGTCATCAGACCTACTTTCTTCAATTGGACAGGGAAACATGCTGGGCGGGCTTAAAAAGCCCAATCAACATAAAATCATTTTGGACAGCAGACTGGAGGCAGCAGCGGGGTCGGGACCCGTCACCGAGGCAGGGGAAATAGCAGCCTTGGTGTTTAAAATGATAAAAGGATAGGGTAGATAAAGTGAATCTATTTCTTCTGGTGAATGAATCCAGAATAAGAGGCCATAAACTTAAAATTAGAGCTTGCCATTCAGGAGTGAAATCAGTAAGCACTTATTCACAAAGTGTAATGGAAATCTGGAATTCTCGCCCTGAAAAGGCTATGGCTACCGGGTCAATTGAAGGTTTCAAGACTGAGATCGACAGATTTTTATTCGGTAAGGGTATCAAGGTACCCTTACCGAATCAAAAGTGGATAAATGGGGTTGAGGTACAAATCAGCCATGATCCAATTGAGTGGTGGAACAGGCTCGAGGGGCTGAATGGCCTACTCTTGTTCTTATGTTCCTAAGCAAGTAACTACAAGAAAGCCTGCAAGAAAATAAAATTCTGAATTTTTTTCCTGACCCACAATGATAATTGAGCACAGCTGTAGGATATTGACTAACATTACGATCTACCCAAAAATTCATCAGATTCATTTGAAGCTATTACACCTTTTAAGGAAATCAGTCCACATATTACAGTAAGATTACTTCCACTGTAGCATCTACAATTCCTGGCACATTGTCTGAAAATCAGTTGCTGAATGAGTTTCTGCAGTTGCCAAATCCTGCTCAGATTGTGCAGCTGTTACTTAGGATTGTCTGAGAGTACTTCTATATTTTGACAAGATATTAAAACCTAGGTTAAAATGGCTTAACACCTTCAGTGGTTTATGCTTAATTTAGTGGTATAAAACAATAGAATTCAATGGTTTTCACTCACATTTGTTGGTATAACTGACTGGAACATTAACCATTACTACAGCATGTCAAGGCCAACTGCAAACAGATAATAAATTACATAAACTGACTTTATTTTTCATTTTCCAGCAACAGGAACTTCAGGCTACTGCACATAGCAAAATTGTATGCTCATATCTTTATCTCCCTTAATGAAATAGATAATACAGGCGTGGGGCCTCTTCCTGCTGAATTCCTTCAGGTTCTTTCCTTTGGGAGATTACTTTCCTACTTTATACCACAACCAAACAGGTAGAAGTGCTGTGTGTGCCAGATAATACAGGGGTGCTATGAGACTTGTTCGTCCACATCATTTATATTTATAAACTTATTCAGAATCTTTATTTAGTTATCTCCTTTCCTTCATAAATTCCCCAAAAAGTTAGAGAACAACATTTCAATGAAATTGCACAATTCATTTTTTCTAGTCTTACTTTATTTGCTTCACAGCCTTGGTGTTTCTAGTTATTCAGTGACACCCATCATACTGTCCGCCAAGGGAATGATAATTGAAACTCCACAGCACCATAGGAATAGAGGATCAGACAGCAGGGCAGACCTGCCATTTAGATATGACCGCATCACAAGATTTATTTATTTATTCATTCGTGAGCTTGAGAACACATTTTCTCCCCAGTTTCTCTGAACTATTTGAGTCAAGTACCACTTGCATAGAATCATTGACTGGTTACGGCACAGAAGGAGGCCATATAGCCCGTCGAGCCCTTGCCAGCTTTCTGTAAGAGCACTTCAGCTAGTCTCACTCCCCCGTCCTTTCCCCGTAGCCCTGCAATTTTTTTCCTTCAGGTACTTATCCAATCCCCTTTTGAAAGCCACGATCGAGTCTGCCTCCACCACCCTTCCGCCAATGGGAACAGTTTCTCTCTATCTACTCTGTCTAGACCCTCATGATTTTGAACACCTCTATCAAATCTCCTCTCAGTCTTCTCTGCTCTAAGAGAACAACCCCAGCTTCTCTATTCTATCCATGTAACTGAAGTCCCTCATCCCTGGAATCATTCTCGTAAATCTTTTCTGCACCTTTACTAAGGCTTCACATCCTTCCTAAAATGCGGTGCCTAGAATTGGACACAATACTCCAGTTGAGGCCGAACCAGTGTTTTATAAAGGTTCATCATAACTTCCTTGCTTTAGTACTCTCTGCCTCTATTTATGAAGCCCAGGATCCTAGAATCATAGAAGATAGGAGCAGGAGTAGGCCATTCGGCCCCTCTAGCCTGCTCCGCCATTCAATGCGATCATGGCTGATCATCCAAATTCAGTACCCTGTCCCTGCTTTCTCCCCATATCCCTTGATCCCTTTAGCCTTAAGAAATATATCCAACTCCTTCTTGAATCTATTTAATGAATTGGCCTCTATTGCCTTCTGTGGCAGAGAATTCCACAGGTTCACCACTCTCTGGGTGAAGAAATTCCTCCTCATTTCTGTCCTAAATGGCTTACCCCTTATCCTTAGACTGTGACCCCTGGTTCTGGACTCCCCGACCATCGGGAACATCCTTCCTGCATCTAGTTTGTCCTGTCCTGTCAGAATTTTATAAGTTTCAATGAGATCCCCTCTCATTCTTCTAAACTCCAGCGAGTATAAGCCCAATCGACCCAATCTCTCTTCATATGTCATTCCTGCCATCCCAGGTATCAGCCTTGTGAATCTTCGCTGAACTCCTTCCATGGCAAGAACATCCTTCACAGAATCACAGAATCCCCACAGTGCAGATAGAGGCCATTTCGGCCCATCGAGCCTGCACCGACACATATCCCACCCTATCCCCGTAACCCCATGTATTTAATCCCCCTAACACTAAGGGTCAATTTATCATAGCCAAATCAACCTAACCCGCACATCTTTGGACTGTGGGAGGAAACCGGAGCACCCGGAGGAAACCCACGCAGACACGGGGAGAATGTGCAAACTCCACACAGACAGTCACCCGAGGCCGGATTCAAACCCGGGTCCCTGGCGCTGTGAGGCAACAGTGCTAACCACTATGCCACTGTGTTAAGGCGACCAAAACTGCACACAGTACTCAAGGTGTGGTCTCACCAAGGCCCTGTACAACTGCAGCAAGACATCCTTGTTCCTGTACTCAAACCCTCTCGCTATAAAGGCCAACATACTATTTGCCTTCTTAACCGCCTGCTGCACCTGCATGCTTACCTTCAGCGACTGGTGCACAAGGACACCCAGGTCTCGTTGCACTTCCCCTTCTCCCAATCTATTGCCATTCAGATAATAATCTGCCTTTCTGTTTTTGACACCAAAGTGGATAACCTCGCATTTATCCACGTTATATTGCATCTGCCACGCTTCTGCCCAATCACCCAACCTGTCCAAATCATCCTGGAGTTTCTCCGCATCCTCCTCGCTGCACACACGCCCACCCAGTTTTGTGTCGTCTGCAAACTTGGAGATATTACATCTAGTTCCCTTGTCTAGATCATTAATATATATTGTGAATAGTTGGGGTCCAAGGACCGATCCCTGCGGTACCCCACTAGTCACTGCCTGCCACTCGGAAAAAGACCCGTTTATTGCAACTCCTTGCTTTCTGTCTGCCAACCAGTTCTCTATCCAAGTCAATACCTTGCCCCCAATCCCATGTGCCTTAACTTAACACGCTAATCTCTTATGCGGGACCTTATCAAAAGCCTTTTGGAAGTCCAAATACACCACATCCACTGGTTCTCCCTTATCTATTTTACCAGTTACATCCTGTATGCTTTTTTAACCACTTTCTCAACCTGCCCTGCCACCTTCAACGATTTGTGCACATATACCCATAGGTCTCTCTGTTCATGCACCCCCTTTAGGATTGTACCCTTTAGTTTATATTGCCTCTCCTCGTTCTTCCTACCAAAATGTATCACTTCACACTTTTTTGCGTTAAATTTCATCTGCCACGTGTCCACCCATTTCACCAGCCCATTCATGTTTTCTTGGTCTATCACTATCCTCCTATACTTCCAAGTTTTGTGTCATCTGCAAATTTTGAAATTGTGCCCTGTACATTCAAGTCCAAGTCATTAATATATATCAAGAAAAGCAGTGGTCCTAGTACCAACCCCTGGGGAACACCTTCCTCCAGTCCAAAAAACAAACGTTCACTGCTACTTTCCCTTTCCTGTCACTTAGCCAATTTTGTATCCATGCTGCCACTGTCTGTTTTATTCCATGGGCTTCAACATTACTGGCAAGCCTATTATGTGGCACTTTATCAAAGTTAAGAGGCTTACACAAATATGATTTCCTTTCAACATATACATGGAATTACCTCAGTGTACAGCTCCCCCATAGTGTGAATTCTTCGATACTAGTAATAGTTTATTGTCCCTATGGTGGGTTTATGTTAAGTATGGTAGGTAGTGAAAATCGCCACCTGCCTAGTTTTGACTTTTAATGGCAGCTGTGAGATAAACATATATTATCTCGAGGGGGCTGGATTACAAAGGGGAGAACATTTTCTTTCAGTTGTAAAGAGTCTTGGTCAGACCCCATCTGGAGTACTGTGTTCAGTTTTGGGTCCGCACTTCAGGAAGGATATATTGGCTTTGGAGGGGGTGCGGCACAGGTTCACCAGAATGATACCAGGGCTTAGGGGGTTAAATTATGAGTACAGGTTGCATAAACTTGGCTTATATTCCCTTGAGCATAGAAGATTAAGGGGTGATCTGATCGAGGTTCTTAAAATGTAAAAATGACCTCGAGGCAACAAGGGGGCAAGCCATATTAGATTTAGTAATGAGTAATGAACCAGATTTAGTTAACAGCCTAACTGTGCGTGAACATTTATCCAATAGCCATCGTAACATGATCGAGTTCAAAGTAGCGTTTGAAAGGGAGAAACACAAAACAGCTACTAAGATTCTAGATTTACGTAAGGCCGACTTCAACGGGATGAGGCAGAGACTGTCCACAGTAAACTGGGCAAATCTGTTAATGGATAAACTGACAGAATATCAGTGGGAGATGTTTAAAAAAGAATTTGTGATACAGAACCAGTTTATACCCCTGAGGGGCAAGAACTCTACTTGCCAAAAAAAAAAGGCATGGACAACTGAAGAGGTAAGGGACAGCATAAAACTTAAGGATAGGGCATACAAAAATGCAAAAGATTCTGGTGAATGGGAAAGATACAAAGAACAGCAAAGGGTCACAAAACAGATAATAAGAGCTACAAAAAGGGAGTATGAAAAGAAACTTGCAAGGGATATCAAAATCAATATGAAGAATTTTTACAATTACATTAGGAAAAAGAGGGTGGTCAGGAGCAATGTTGGCCCTTATAAATGAAAGTGGTGATATTGTCAATGACAATGGGGAAATGCGGACATGTTGAATAATTACTTTGCGGCAGTATTTAGTAGAAGAAGAAGATAGCATGCTGGAAATCCCAAAGAAACTAATATTGGGACAGGGACTCAATAAAATTAACGTAGGTAAAATAAAAGTAATAAAGAAAATAATGGCACTAAAGAGTGACAAATCCCCAGGACCAGATGGTTTCCATCCCAGGGTTTTAAAGGAAGTAGGTGGGCACATTGCAGATGCCCTAACTATAATCTTCCAAAGTTCTCTAGATTCAGGAACCGTTCCTTTAGATTGGAAAATTGCACATATCACACCGCTTTTTAAGAATGGAGAGAGAGGGAAACCAGGGAATTATAGACCAGTTAGCCTAACATCTGTTGTGGGGAAATTGCTAGAGTCCATAATTAAGGATAGGGTGACTGAACACCTTGAACATTTTCAGTTGATCAGAGAGAGCCAGCATGGATTTGTGAATGATAGGTCATGCCTGAGAAACCCGATTGAATTTTTTGAAGAGGTGACTAAAGTAGTGGACAGGGGAATGTCTATGGATGTTATTTATATGGACTCCCCATGGAGTTGAGGGCAAATTATTGACCTGGTTAGGAAATTGGCTGAGTGGCAGGAGACAGAGAGTAGGGATAATGGGCAGGTACTCTAATCGACAGGATGTGACTAGTGATGTCCCGCAGGGATCTGTGTTGGGGCCTCAACTATTCACAATATTTATTAACGATTTAGATGATGGCATAGAAAGTCACATATCCAAATTTGCCGATGACACAAAGATAGGCGACATTGTAGATGAAAGTATAAAATTACAAAAAGGGATATTAATAGATTAAGTGAATGGGCAAAACTTTTTTTGAGTCATCAGGGTTTCATTTTCTATGATAAATTATCTTTGGACACCATTACCATATTTATCATCATGTAAAATAGCAGTGGCTAATGATTGCCACCCAAGTAGTCATCAACCAATTAAACTACTAAATAACATCACTTGTGCAATGTAAATCGATGTGCAGCTCTTCTGGGCACTTTAATCCCCTTGAACTAATCTTTTAACATCAGTGAAAGGATTATATTTCTGAATCATTATTAATTAATCATCAGTAAGCCCAGTTACAATTTTCCAGCACTTTTCTGAGTGGTAAACATTGGTGGTATTAAGGCCCATTTGAAGCTGGGTTTAACAGCGCACTCCATGGGAGAAATGCTTTACAGACAAACCTTTCATGTAGCTCCTCTAACAAATGAAAGTGCTGGGGCTTATTCTAGCATTGGAAATCATTACCTGTCAGACCGATACGAGAGTTTTAGGATTTGGTTGCAAATCACCCATCTCTATAAAGTTGCTAGAGTGATAAAACTATGGAGGAGAAATTGGTCTTTGTTCCAGGCAGAAAATGGGAGCAAAAATGACCAATTTCTGGGAGCAAGGCCATATTGGGTTGGGCGATTTTTCAGGCACGCTGGCGGCCACCTAAGCGAGTGTTAGAACTCATTAAATATGTAAGGGACCTAACGCCTTTTTTGGGACCCCTCTGCTCTGCTCAGGAATCTTCAGCAGCTGCTGCAGCTAAGTCGCGCTGCCAACAACAGTGAGCACTTTAAAAAAAAAAGTTTTATGTGGAGCCGACAGGAAAAGGATTTACTCATCCCAGCTCCACAGCACCCCCAAGGGCCAGCACCAGCTCGTGATCAGCCTCTCCCTCACCAACCCCCCCACCACCCCGGCTCCACAGCACCCTCGAGGGCCACCACCAGCTCGTGATCAGCCTCTCCCTCACCAACCCCCCCAACTCCAGCTCCACAGCACCCCCGAGGGCCATCACCAGCTCGTGATCAGCCTCTCCCTCACCAACACCCCCAACTCCAGCTCCACAGCACCCCCGAGGGCCACTGCCAGCTCGTGATCAGCCCCTCCCTCACCAACCGCACCCCCCCCACCCCCACCACCCCGGCTCCACAGCACCCCCAAGGGCCACTGCCAGCTCGTGATCAGCCCCTCCCTCACCAACCGCACCCCCCCCACCCCGGCTCCACAGCACCCCCAAGGGCCACTGCCAGCTCGTGATCAGCCTCCTAACCATTGCCATTCCCCCTTAGCCTCCCCACCACAACTTCCCCGCAACTTACCTAAAGGGCCTCTATCGGTGAGGCAAGCAGCCCGAAATTCATCCTTTTGAAATGGATAAGTTGCCTCAGGGAGACCGACTGGTGCCGGCAGCTCGCCCAAATTATTGAAATGAGGGCTCCGAGGTCCAATTTCGGGTGCGCCTCGGGCATCCTGGTTGGGACTAACTGCCAGCCGAAAATAGGCCCTAACCAAATTCTACCCCTATGTTTTGTCTTACTCTTAAAGGGACTCAGGGTAATGTATGATGCAACAGATTCTGCCTTATCAAAATAATTTAATAATTTACCTAGCGCAAAAGAGGCTACCTTATATACACAGTGCAGTTTTAGAAAGCCTGCAGAACCTCTGACTATATCCAGCCTACAGTACCCATTTGGAATATCAACTGGACACTTGCATACATAGTTAGTTCTAAGAAGCAACACTACTGATAGCCAGGTAATTTATAGCAGCAATGCACTATTTTCTTCCCACTGTCCTTCTGAACTTTTGCCTGTGGTGAGGTGTTTGACCAGCCAGGAGTGCTGATCAGAAAATCACAGGCAATGATCTGTGTTCATAGCAAGCCAGTTATCTTGCCACAGGTGAGGACTCAGCAGACCTACCCTCATGTATTTGCATTGGCTCAGTTGGTAGCACTCTCACCTCTGAATCATTAGGTTGTGGGTTCAAGACCCACTCCAGAAACTTGATCATATGATCTCGGCTGACGCTTCACTGCAGTACTGAAGAAGTGCTGCACTGTCGGAGGTGCCGTCTTTCAGAAAATATATTAAACCGAGGCCCCGTCTGCCCTCTCGGGTGAACATAAAAGATCCCATGGCACTATTCAAAGAGCAGGGGAGTTCTCCCCAGTGTCCTCGTCAATATTTATCCCTCAACCAACATCGCTAAAACAGATTATATGGTCATTATCGCATTGCTGTTTGTGGGACCTTGCTGTGCGCAAATTGACAGTCATGTTTCTTACATTACAACAGTTATGACACTTCAAATAGTACTTCATTGGCTGTAAAACACTTTAGCATGACCCTGAGGTTATGAAAGATGCTACATAAATGCAAATTCCTCCTTCTTTCTTTCTGTTCTGTAAAGACAGCTTTAAGAAAATAATAAACCTTTAAATGTTCTTTAAAGGTAATTTGGAGAACTCATGGAACAGTATTCCCTTAAAATTGTCCCATAGCATGGGGATAATTTCCACGCTCCTTCATTTTCCCTATTTCCGTGTGCCAGATCTATTTTAAAAACATGTTCCTCAATAAGATGAGGAACCAACAAATATAAAACAGAAAAATAAGGTAGGGCCATCCTTAACAGGATTGCAACATTTATTAGCAGAAATTTGGATAATATCCCATTCCCACACAAACTGAACCATTCTACCAAGTATTCTGAATCTGCATGCTATTAAAAATCCGACACGTTTTTTGAAAGCAGTTAGCCACCACTCTGTTGCCCATTACTGCTGTACTTTATGAATAGAACAGCAATGTGCTCCACAGCTGTGCTGAATAACATTCCAAATACATTTGGCAGGAAGAGGACAATGGAGACTCCTGGGAATTAGCCTCTGACTACAGGTGAGGAGGAGAATTACATGAAGATGGGTACTGGAGTGATAAATCAAGAGATGAGGCTGGCAGAGATGATGAATGTATGTAACCTGCTAAAGGTGGTGTCATTTCTGGAGTTTTTGGTTATTTTTTAAAATGTTGGCAAGTGTGCTTTGCTCAGAGCCAGCAGCGATGACATTTTATGTAATCTGTTAGCACAAATCATGTTTGTCTGTGTAATATTTTTTCCTACTTAATCTACCCTCTAGGCTGCTGCGATATTGTTCCTTCCCCATTAGCAGCATCTCCACTTTAAGTAGGTAAAAGCACAACACCGCTAGAATGAGGCAAGCTCCTTTAGTTTTGTGTTGCTGGGGTCTGTTGATTGATAGATGAACAGCAGTAGTTCAGTATAAATGCCTGTAAACAAACTGCAATGATCATAATTTCAAAAATTCAGTCACAGGAACCAGATTTTATATCAAAAGTGCTCAATATTTTCAAGGGGATTTGAGGCTTCCAATTATAACAGGTTCAAACACTAGGTTTGGCAAAGATACACAAAGTACATAAAGCATTTTTTGAAATTCACAACATGAAAATAGATTACAAACAGCAAAAGGGCGGTGAGGCAGTCTGACCAACTGAGGAGCTGATTTGTATTGATCATTGTCTGCATTGAAGTAGAAAAACAGCCTTGCCAAACTAGCTTGGCTCTTTAATGGGTGGCTGAATTACAAACCTCATATTTGAGATAGACAAAGTAAACAAGGATTAAAGCACTTACTTCATTTATTCTCAATCCATACAACTAAACCGTTGCACCTCAGGCCCGTAAATAAAGAAAGGCAGTGATCCAGTAAGAGATGACCAAGGATACAGTAGCAATGAAGTCTAGGTTCTTGTCAAGTGCTCTTTTAAAACGTCAGTGTAGAATAGCTTTGTGGATTGAGATCTATGATTGTTGTAATGACTTATCCATTTCTGAACTGCTTATTAGAACATAACATAAGAAATAGGAGCAGGAGCAGTCTATTCGGCCCCTCGAGCCTGCTCCGCCATTTAATGAGATCATGGCTGATTCGATTTTGGCCTCAACTCCACTTTCCTGCCCGCTCCCCATAACCCTTGACACCCCTGTTGCTTAAAAATCTGTCTATCTCAGCCTTGAATATATTCAATGACTCCGCTTCCACAGCTCTCTGGGGTAAAGAATTCCAAAGATTCACAACCCTCAGAGAAGAAATTCCTCCTCATCTCCGTCTTAAATAGGCGACCCCTTATTCTGAGACTATGTCCCCTTGTTCTAGATTCCCTGACGAGGGGAAACATCCTCTCAGCATCTACCCTGTCCAACTCCCTGAGAATCTTATATGTTTCAATAAGATCACACCTCATTCTTCTAAACGCCAATAAGTATAGGCCCAACCTGCTCAACCTTTCCTCATAAGAGAACCCTTCCATCCCAGGAATGAACCTAGTGAACCTTCTCTGAACTGCCTCCAATGCAAGTATATCCCTCCTTAAATAAGGGGACCAGAGCTGTACGCAGTACTCTAGGTGTGGTCTCACCAGCGCCCTATACAGTTGTTGCAAGACTTCCCTACTTTTATACCCTATCCCCCTTGAAATAAAGGCCAACATTCCATTTGCCTTCCTAATTACTTGCTGCACCTGCATGTTAACTTTTTGTGTTTCATGTACGAGGACACCTAAATCCCTCTGTACCGCTGCATTCTGTAGTCTTTCTCTATTTAAATAATATTTTTATTTTCTATTCTTCCTACCAAAGTGGATAACTTCACATTTTCCCACATTATACTCTATCTGCCAAAATCTTGCCCACTCACATAACCTATCTATATCCCTTTGCAGACTCTTTGGCCAGATATTCCGATCGCAGGACTCCCGCGGGCGGAGGACTGCGATCTGGAAAAATCTGCGCCAAGACCGGAGGGCTCCCAGGAGGCGCACAGTTCCGCTGCTGGGCCTCTCCAAACTGCCGGTGCGCAGGGCCCACATATCCCAGAGGCGGAGGTAGTTCGCAGCGTCCCTGGGATCACGTGGGCCATGGGGAGCCAATCAGAGAAGGGAATCTCCCTTCACACATTTGACAGGAAGACCTGTCAAATATATGAATAGAGATCACCCCCAAAACATAGTAAATGTTTAAATAAATTAAAAAAACATCACATTTTTAAAATGACTTGAAATTACATACATTAATCATTTTTAAATAAAAATTTTAATTTTTGAAAAAATAATTAAAGTTTTTAACAGGGCTAAAAATAAACTTACCTTTTTTAAAAGTATTTTTAAATGATAAATCAGTGGAAATTAAAAAAAAAAAACATTTTTTCAACTCTTATCCTGGTAAAAGCAGGCGCAAGAATTGTAAGTGTTTTCTGCGGGCGGAGGGTCTCCAAAAAGCAGAACTCTCCGCCCGCAGAGGCCCTTCTCTATGGCAGCCGGAGGATCTGTCAAGAGATTCCAACCAACGCATCCACTATCTCTGTAGCCACTTCTTTTAAGACCCTAGGATGCAGGCCATCAGGTCCACGGGACTTGTCAGCCTTTAGACCCATAAATTTGCCTAGCACTTTTTCTCTAGTGATAGTGATTGCTTTAAGTTCCTCCCTCCCGTTTGCCCCTTGATTTTCTACTATTACTGGGATATTTTTAGTGTCCTCTACTGTGAAGACAGATACAAAATATTTGCTCAATGCCTCTGCCATTTCCTTGTTTCCCATTATTATTTCTCCAGTCTCGTCCTCTAAGGGACCAACTTTTATTTTAGCTACTCTCTTCATTTTTATATACTTGTAGAAGCTCTTACTGTCAGTTTTTATATTTCTTGCTAGTTTACTCTCATAAGTTATTTTCTCCCTCTATTATTTTTTAGTCATCCTTTGCTGGTTTCTAAAATTTTCCCAATCTTCTGGTCTACCACTAATCTTTGCAATATTGCATGCCTTTTCTTTCAATTTGATACCATCCTTAACTTCCTTGGTTAGCCATGGTTGGTTCATCCTTCTCTTCGAGTCTTTCTTTCTCACTGAAAGTCATGAAAGTCATGCAATATCTCTTTAAATGTCTGCCACTGCTTTTCTACCGTCTTACCCTTTAATCTATTTTCCCAGTCCACTTTAACCGAGTTAGTTTAGGAAAATAATCTATAAATATGAACTTATACTGCCTCGTGTCAGCCGTGGCTCAGTGGTAGCACTCACCTCTGAGTCAGAAGGTTGTGGGTTCAAAGTCCCACTCCTTGAGCACATAATCTAGGCTGACACTCTAATGAAGTGCTGATGGAATGCTGCATCGTCAGAAGTGCCATCTTTCAGATGAGACGTGAAACCGAGGCCCTCTCAGGTGCATGTAAAAGATCCCACGGCACTATTCAAAGTAGTGCTGGGGGGTTCTCCCTGGTGTCCTGGCCAATCTTTATCCCTCAAGCAACAGCATTAAAAAACAGAATATCTGGTTATTATCTCATTGCTGTTTGTGGGACCTTGCTGTGCGCAATTTGGCTGCTGATTTCCTACATTACAACAGTGACTACACTTCAAAAGTACTTCATTGGCTATAAAGCACGTTGAGGGATCCTGAGGTTGTGAAAGGCGCTATATAAATGCAAGTACTTTCTTTCTTTCACATACTTTGTAACCAGATTTCTAAAATTAGACTTTGATCTGAATTTTGTTGAAAGTAGGAATGGACTGAAATTTGAATTCAAGGGGTCACAAAGTGATTTTAAAAATGTAAATTAAAAAAAATGTTTCTCACAAACTTAATTCGCTGCCATTTATTCCATTTTCTATTGTGCTTTGGGAAAACCAAGCTGTGACTTGGCAATTTTTCATCACCATCGGAGTGGCATTGCACTTCCTTCGTGTAATGTTTGACACAGCTCTGGTGAAGTTGCTTATAATATAAAATTACACTTTTCTTCCCCAACACAACTATGAAAAGTTTTACTGCTCACTGGCTACAGCAGCATCATCCTTCCACATTACACTGGAAGAAGGAGAAGGATCGGCATTTCCTTGGCAACTAAATAATGCAATGTTGTAAGCTGAATTTCCCTGTGATGCAACAGTGGATCGTTTGAAACACTCATCAGAGGGTTCTGTTTGTGAATGTGTTGCTGAAATACCATTAAAAAAAAATACAATGACCCAATGGCCCCGATCTTAATGGGGTGGAGGGGGGAATGGTGCGTGTGAGCCCTAAAGTAGGCAGCGCACCCGGATGTAACTGAGAGGTCGAAGCCCAGCCGATTTAAACGTTCGGATGTCATTTCCATAACTTTTCTCTGACTCCCATCTGAACCCGGCCAAATCCACTACCTGGCCAGTATGTGGGGGTGGAAGTGGGAATTCGGTGACTTGTAGGAACGGTCCTCAGCAGTTAGGTAAGTGGTGAGGGGGTGGCTCTGGATACGATCGGTGGGAGGGGGTGAAACCTGGGGCACGATCCAGTTCCCGAAAGGTTTGGCCCGACAGGGAAGCCCTCACTGCTCCCTCGCTCAGGCCTTGGACTGAAATAGCAGCTTGGTTCCTGCGCGCCCCCGCTTCCTTCCTGCGGGTGTCCCGCTTGCCTGCTCAAAAGAGCAGATTAACACCGGGATGCGGCGGGAAGGCAACGGGATCAGAAGGGTTAAGTCTCTGCCCTCGTTTTAAGTGCCCCATCCTGCCCAGCTTCACCAGGTGGGGGGATTTAAAATCGGGGCCAAAGTTCACTTTTAATAATCCAAATTGATTCCAATGAGAGGAATTGTGACAAATTTGTGAACATCAAAAATTTTCTCTAAGTTTGGTCCTTTAAGAAACTTGTCTCACCACATAGAATGATGGCATGTTTGCCAAGTCCTATCTGTTCTGCACTGTCATACATTTTTCTATATATGTTTGAAGCTGTATAGAAGAGGTAACGCTGCCAAATCAGTCAATATATCTCGACATCTTGCTTCACATGTCAGCAGCTGGAAGGGAATGAAAGCTGAGTTTAATTTTTTTCTCTTTTTCTAGGGGCTATATGCCCATCCATTCAATCTTGCTGGCAGTCTAGTAGCTGAGCATCCATCAGATCTCCTTGCTGAAGTAATGAGTTTATGTCTATCTCATCTCCCCGGTGGTCTAGTGGCTATACATCAGGGTGGGAAAATTACACTTGCCAGCACGAGCCTTGGTGAGGCGAAAATCAAAGCAACTCACCCGATTGCACAGAACATCATCCTCTCTATCTCGCCATCTCAATCTTTCATTGACTCTTTCTTTACTTTCTTACTACTCCCGATTCTTTGTGGCCGATTGCAACTCTTCCACGCTGATTCACTTCTTATCTGTGGAAAGATAAAGATGTGTATTTGGTCCGGTTTTAGGATTCATTTCTTCTGGAATGTTTGAGTGGCTTAGCAAGTGTAAAATAAATTTTCTGAAGAATTTAAAAAGGCCTTGCTTTGCAAAGTAGCGGTAACATTTAAAGTATTCGGATGGACCTCTGTCCAGCTGCTCCCATTTGCTATGCATCTAATCTTCCCGTCAGTCCAGTGGGTTTTATACGTTCAACTTGTCTAAAAAGATATAATCGAAGGAAAAATCGGGCAGGCGTTATTATTGGCGTGCGATCCTCCCTGCCTGATTTTCCTCTCTGCGCTTTGCCACGGTGGCCCAGGTGAAAATCTTCCCTTATATCTCCAATCTCCCTGCAGATCTGGTTGGCAAGTATCACTCTAGTATCCTAGGGGTAGATTTTAGCTTTCAACCACCTAATCCGTTACGGGAGCGAAGAGGTGGAGCCATTTGGAGGCCTGGGCAAGCTGCCCGCCCCAACTAGGCATCCCGATGCAGCGTGACGGATTCAGGCCAGTGCAATATCGGGTGGCCTTTGATAAGGTAAGTCCTGGGAGCGGGGTTTGCGATTGCAAAGGGGGCGGGGAGCCCCGAGCGACAGCGGCCCAGATTATTTTTGCCTGGCCCCACAAACATAATTTATAACTTTCCTTTTTGTTACTCCTCAGCTGTACCGCTCCGCCTAGTTGCCTCCCAAAATGGCAATCAGTGTCCTAGGTACATCATGGGACCCCCGATTTCCATATTAAAAGGACCTACTGCCTAAAACAGGCAGGCACTTCAACCGCCCAGCAATGGGCCCCTTTAAAAATGGTGGCAGCTGAAGTGTCACCATTAATTGGGCAACAAATCTACCAACCACATCTTGAGGTCATTAGCGCCTTGGTAATGCCGATTTGGCCAAGTTAAAATCATCTCCACAATGGTTCATTCTGCTGATTTAGCAGCTCTACACCCAATTTCCCTGATGGCATGCTTATACATCCATGGGACTTGTCTTGCAATCTAGGGAAAAGCTCCCAACACCTCCAGCAACTCCCCTACATTCTTGGTCCTGGGGATGCGAGCCTTCAATAATGGTAGAGGTCATTTCAATGGCTAGTTTGTATCTCCCCATTTTAAAGTACACATCATAAACACCATTCGTTCCAAAATTACTGCTTAACATTCCAAATAAGTAGGGGTTACAATCCAAATCCTAAATTAAAAAAAAACCTGAGCTCTGATTTCTAAAGTAACCTGCACTATTAATATATAGATCAGTCATTGAGGCTGCATTATGATTACAATTAGAAGTGTATGGAAGAGCAAGATCCATAAATGAAAACTAAAAGCTTTAAAACTAAAGGGTGCTTGATACTGTTCTCAGTAATATCACTTGGTAACATTAGTGAGTTATTTATTCTCCATTAAGTTCAACTGTACTTGAGAGAATGTTTGCCTGTCCTGCCCTTTCATGAAGGGTGATGGAATCAGTAAGAACTAGCATCCAAAACACAACTTAGGGCCTTCGGCAACATATTGACTTCATAATCCTGTATAATAAGAAAGCAAATGTGTAACTTGAAAAATAGACCAAGAATTACACTAATTTAAAACTACTTTTTATTGAAAAGAGCTTGCAGAATTTCAATAAATTGGCCTGGAATTACCTTGAAGGGAGAGACACTACATTTGCCCCTTTAAAAAGAAATTGCGCCCACTGAGCGCCTGCAGCGAGAGTGACACACAGGTTTCCTGAGTCTGCTCATTCCCATTGATATGAATGTCAGAATGTTACCCAGATCATTGATTGAAATTGATGTTAACAAAAAAGTGAACCAGGGCCTGCCCTACCACTGTGTACATCATACAGTGAGGCCTGCCCTACCACTGTGTACATCATACAGTGAGGCCCCATTAGAAAGAATTCTTCAATTGCACTTGTTTTCAACAGCTGCCATTTATGAAATATAGGCAGAGAATTACGTCAAAGTGAGTTATAATGCAGTTGCCCCTTTAAAAAAAGTTGTGTTCACTGTGGCCTCTAGAGGGAGCTACATACAGGGTTACCTGGGTCTGCTCATTTGCATTCCCATTGGTGTAAAACCGTTGTAAAACTGGTGTAAGCAGCTGAACGACCTCGAAACTCCTGTGCAGCATTTAAAAAGATGGTTCAGCCTTCACTCTTCAGCAGCAGATTGTCAGAGTTATACAGCACAGAAAGAGGCCCTTCGGCCCATCGTGTCCGCGCCGGCCATCAAGCCCTGTCTATTCTAATCCCATTTTCCAGCACTTGGTCCGTAGCCTTGTATGCTATGGCATTTCAAGTGCTCATCTAAATGCTTCTTGAATGTTGAGGGTTCCTGCCTCTACCACCCTTTTAGGCAGTGAGTTCCAGATTCCAACCACCCTCTAGGTGAAAAAGTTTTTCCTCAAATCCCCTCGAAACCTCCTGCCCCTTACCTTGAAACGATGCCCCCTGGTTATTGACCCCTCCACTAAGGGGAAAAGTTCCTTTCTATCTACCCTATCTATGCCCCTCATAATTTTGTACACCTCAATCAGGTCCCCCCTCAGCCTTCTCTGCTCTAAGGAAAACAACCCCAGCATGTCCAGTCTCTCTTCATAGCTGAAGCGCTCCAGCCCAGGTAACATCCTGGTGAATCTCCTCTGCACCCTCTCCAATGCAATCACATCCTTCCTATAGTGTGGTGACCAGAACTGCACACAGTATTCCAGCTGTGGCCTAACTAGCGTTTTGTACAGCTCCATCATAACCTCCCTGCTCTTATATTCTATGCCTCGGCTAATGAAGGCAAGTATCCCATATGCCTTTTTAACCACCTTATCTACCTGTCCTGCTGCCTTCAGGGATGTACATGCACACCAAGGTCCCTCTGTCCTTCCTAGGGTCCTACCATTCATTGTGTATTCCCTTGCCTTGTTAGTCCTCCCAAAATGCATCACCTCACACTTTTCAGGATTAAATTCCATTTGCCACTGTTCTGCCCATCTGACCAACCCGTCTATATCGTCCTGTAGCCTGAGGCTTCCCTCCTCACTATTTACCACTCCACCAATTTTTGTGTTATCTGCGAGCTTACTGATCATACCTCCTACATTCATATCTAAATCATTAATGTACACGACAAACAGCAAAGGACCCAGCACCGATCCCTGCAGTACACCACTAGACACAGGCTTCCAGTCACAAAAACAACCTTCGACCATCACCCTCTGCCTCCTACCACTAAGCCTATTTTGGATCAAATGTGCCAAATTGCCCTGGATCCCATGGGCTCTTACCTTCTTGACCAGTCTCCCATGCGGGACTTTGTCAAAAGCCTTACTGAAGTCCATGTAGACTACATCAACTGCACTACCCTCATCCACACACCTAGTCACCCCCTCAAAAAATTCAATCAAATTGGTCAGACATGATCTCCCCCTGACAAAGCCATGCTGACTATCCTTGATTAATCCTTGACTCTCCAAGTGGAGACTAATTCTGTCCCTCAGAATTTTTTCCAATAATTTCCCTACCACTGATGTTAGGCTCACTGGCTTGTAATTCCCTGATTTATCCCTACTACCCTTCTTGAATAATGGTACTATGTTAGCTGTCCTCCAGTCCTCTGGCACCTCCCCTGTGGCCAGAGGGGCTCTAAAAATGTGTGTCAGAGCCCCTGCAATCTCCTTCCTTGCCTCACACAGCAGCCTGGGATACATCTCGTCTGGGCCTGGGGATTTATCCACTTTTAAGCCCAACTAAAACCGCTAATACCTCCTCCCTCTCAATACTAATTTGTTCAAGTATATCACAATCCCCCTGCCTGATTTCTATGCCTACATCATCCTTCTCCATAGTGAAAACAGATGCAAAATATTCATTTAAAACCTCACCCACATCTTCCGGCTCTACACAGATTGCCACTTTGGTCCCTAATGGGCTCTACTCTTTCCCTGGTTATCCTCTTGCCCTTAATATACTTATAAAACACCTTGGGATTTTCCTTTATTTTGCCCACCAGTGTTTTTTCATGCCCCCTCTTCGCTCTCCTAATTTCTTTTTTTAAGTACCCCCCTGCACTTTCTATAGTCCTCTAGGGCTTCCACTGTTTTTAGTCCTTTGTATCTGCCAAAAGCCTCCCTTTTTTTCCTAATCCATTCTTGTATATCCCTTGACATCCAGGGTTCCCTGGGCTTGTTGGTCCCACCCTTGACCTTTACGGGAACATGTTGGCGTTGTACTCTCTCTGTTTCCTTTCTGAAAGACTCCCACTGCTCTGATGTGGATTTTCCTACAAGTAGCTGATCCCAGTCCACTTTCGCCAGATCCTGCCTTATCATATTAAAATCGGCCTTCCCCCAATTTAGAACCTTTATTTCCGGTCCATCTTTGTCCCTTTCCATGACTACCTTAAATCTCACCGAATTATGGTCACTGTCACCAAAATGCTCTCCTACTGACACTTCTACCACTTGCCCGGCTACATTCCCTAGAATTAGGTCCAGTACCGCCCCCTCTCTTGTAGGACTTTCTACATGCTGGCTCAAAAAGCTCTCCTGGATGCACTTTAAGAATTCCGCACCCTCTAAGCCTTTCACACTCTGACTATTCCAGTTAATATTGGGGAAGTTGAAATCCCCTACTATTATTTCTAAACTTCTGTGATTTGCCTACATATCCTTTCCTCTATCTCCACCTGACTGTTTGGGGGCCTATAGTGCATTCCCAGCAAAGTGCTTGCCCCCTTTTTGTTTTTAAGTTCTACCCATATGGCCTCATTAGAGGAACCTGCTAAGATATCATCCCTCCTTACAGCAGTAATTGACTCCTTGATTAATATTGCGACACCCCCTCTTCTTTTACACCCCCCTCTGTCTCGCCTGAAGATTCTATACCCCGGAATATTGAGCTGCCAGTCCTGCCCCTCCCTCAACCATGTCTCTGTGATAGCAACAATATCATACTCCCATGTGTTCATCAACACCTTCAATTCATCTGCTTTACTCGCAAGACTCCTTGCATTAAAAAAAATGCCATCCAGCCTTGCCATACTCCCTTGTGCCGTTACATATTTGCTCTGTCTTCCAGGCTGACTTGTTTTTTCCTCTATATTTGGCTGTGCATCACCCCCTACTATAGCTCCACTCCGTATCCCATCCCCCTGCCAAGTTAGCTTAAACCACCCCCAACAGTACTAGCAAATCTCCCCGCACGGATGTTGGTCCCGTTCCGGTTCCGGTTCAACCCATCCGACTTGTACAAGTCCCACCTTCCCCAGAAGCAGACCCAGTGATCCAGGAAACTAAAGCCCTCCCTCCTGCACCAACTCTTTAGCCACTCATTCATCTGCTCTATCCTCCTTAACCTATACTCACTAGCACGTGGCACCGGGAGTAATCCAGATATTACAACCTTTGAGGTCCTGCTTTTTAATCTGCTACCTAGCTCCCTAAATTCTTGTTGCAGGACCTCATCCCTCTTTCTACCCATGTCGTTGGTACCAATGTGAACCACGACCTCTGACTGTTCGCCCTCCCCCTTCAGAATGCCCTGCAGCCGTTCAGTGACATCCTTGACCCTGGCACCAGGGAGGCAACATACCATCTTGGAGTCACGACTGCGGCCACAGAAACGTCTATCTGTTCCCCTTACGATAGAATCTCCTATCACTATTGCTCTCCCACTCTTTTTCCTCCCCTCCTGTGCAGCTGAGCCACTCGTAGTGCCACGGACTTGGCTGTTGCTGCATTCCTGAGAAACCATCTCCCCCAGCAGTATCCAAAACGAAAAATCTGTTGGAGAGGGAGATGAACCCAGGGGACTCCTGCACTACCTTCCTAGTTATTTTACTCTCTCTGGTGGTCACCCATTCCCTGTCTGCCTCTGCACTCTTTACCTGTGGTGTGACCACCTCGTTAAACGTGCTATCCATGAAGATCTCAGCTTCGCGGATGCTCCACAGTGACTCCAGCCACAGCTCCAGCTCCGAAACGCGGATTTCGAGTAGCTGCAGCTGGAGACACTTCCTGCACATGTGTTCGCCCTGACTTCCCACATAGCACAGGAGGAGCACTTCACACTGCCGAGCTGCCCTGCCATGTCCTAAACTTAATTTACTCCCTTTACTTCCTCTAAATTAAAGAATATTAAATACACTAGGGACCTTATTTCCCTTTAAACACTACTTACTCTAAACTAGAGACCTTACTTTTACTTCAACGACTGGACTGTAGAAATACTCACCAAGTCCTACTTACCAATCAGCTCCTTCCCTGGTTGTGACGTCACTTTAGCGGTTTCACAGTTGTTGTTGCTTGACTGCTCCCGCTCTCCGACTCTTTCCCAACTCGCAGCACTCCGGTGTCGGGCCTCCTCTGCAGCGCTCTTTTATGGCCACTCCACCTTTTCTCAGGTCCCGCTGCCGCTCCCACACAGGTCCGCCTCCTCCGGTGTCGGGCCTCCTCTGCAGCGCTCTTTTATGGCTGCTCTGCCTTCTCTCAGGACCCGCTGCCGCTCCCACACAGGTCCGCCTCCTCTGGAGATCAGTGCCTGGCTCTTTCACTTCACTCTCTAATAACTTCACTGCATGTCTTAGCAATATTTTTGTACAGAATTATGATTTTGCAGAGACCATCTGGATGCAGAGAACAGCAAGGCCTGGCACCAAGCCAGAGAAGAAGAACACAAAGTTTCACTCATTCAGACCTTCAAGGCCTCCTCGAGCAAATAGATGCCAGGAGGCACAGACTACTGGGTGTGGGTGCCACCAAGTTACCCAGAAATGTCACTCATGCTGCCTGGGGCAAGGTGGCGCTGGCACTGAATGCCAACTCCCTCACCCATCACTGCACAACAGTGCCGCAAAATGTTCCATGACCTAACCAGGGCTGACAAGATAACACACTGGGGACTCTCTCCTTTTCTTTCTCGCCCACCCTGGGCACCAACATATTCTTCACCTTCTTAAAATGACACTTACACAACTAACTCTTCACAATGCACTTTGGTTAAGGGTGGCACTAACTCAATATTTTGCAATAAGGATAGCCAGCTTCCCTATAACAATTACTTAGATGCACAAACCTAAAACCCCTTCCTCCACTTTAACAGCCTCATATGCCTCCATATCTTTCTTTAACTTGTCCCATGCCACATACTCAACTGTAAGCCTTATCCCCTGTCACTCCATCCCTTTGCAGAACAAATTGGCACACAATGCCCACCAAAGGGAAGCCACTAAGTGGGCAACCCCACCTTTAGACCCCTCACTTGCTTCGAGCATAACGCCATGAAGCTGGTGGACACTCACTTGGTTTGTGTCATGGGAGATGGCAAGGTCAGTGGCAGCTTGAGGGTGCCGGATTAATAAATGAGCACGTGCACCATCACCCTGGTACCTCTCTGAAGCACTACACAGACATAACCATCCACCCCTACCACCACCACCCCACTTCTCTGTAAGAAAGAATAGTCTGATTGAGTGCACTTTGGAATTTGCTGTAATAAAATACAATGTGCACTGACATGGTGCTTTGTTATTGGTGAAGGTCAAGGTCATTCAGGAAAGGGGGTACTTATGTGTTGCTAACATCTTCATTCAAGGTGAAAATGATTGGCACGACAACAATTTGCATTTATATAGTGCCTTTAATGTAGTAAAACATCCCAAGGTGCTTCACAGGAGCATTCTAAAACAAAATTTGACACCGAACCTTATAAGGAGATATTTGGGGAGATGAACACTAGCTTGGTCAAAGAGGTAGGTTTTAACGAGCATCTTAAAGAAGGAAAGAGAGATAGAGGCAGAGAGGTTTAGGGAGGGAATTCTAGAGCTTAGGGCCTTGGCAGCTGAAGGCACGGCCACCAATAGTTGAGCAATTAATATCGGGGATGCTCAAGAGGCCAGAATTGGAGCAGCGCAGATATCTCTGAGGGTTGTGGGGCTGGAGGAGATTACAGAGATAGGGAGGAGCGAGGCCATGGAGGGATTTGAAAACAAGGATGAGAATTTTTAAATCCAGGGGTGATGGGTGAACGGGACTTGGTGCGAGTTAGGATATGGACAGCAGAGTTTTGGATGACCTCAAGTTTACAGAGGGTAGAACGTGGGAGGCCAGCCAGGAGTGCGTTGGAATAGTCAAGTCTCGAGGTAACAAAGGCATGGATGATGGTTTCAGCAGCAGATGAGCTGAGGCAGGGGTGGAGTCGGGCAATGCTCCGGAGGTGGAAATAGGCGGTCTTAGTGATGGAGTGGATATATGGTTGCAAGCTCATTTCAGGGTCAAATATGACACCAAGGTTGCGAACAGTCTGGTTCAGCTTCAGACAGTTGGCAGGGAGAGGGATGGAGTTGGAGGCTAGGGAACGGAGTTTGTGGCGGGGACCGAAGAAAATGGCTGCGGTCTTCCCAATATTTAATTGGAGGAAGTTTCTGCTCATCCAGTACTGGATTTTGGACAAGCAGTCTGACAATTGAGAGACGGTGGAGGGGTCGAGAGAAGAGGTAGTGAGGTAGAGCTGGGTGTTGTCAGCATACATGTGGAAACTGATGCTGTGTTTTTGGATGATGTCGCCAAGAGGCAGTATGTAGATGAGAAATAGGAGGGGGCCAAGGATAGATCCTTGGGGGGATACTAGAGGTATCGCCGCTGGAGCAGGAAGAGAACCATTGCAGGTGATTCTCTGGCTACGATTACATAAGAATGGAACCAGGCAAGTGCAGTCCCACCCAGCTGGACGATGGTGGAGAGGAGTTGGAGGAGGATGGTGTGGTCAACTGTGTCAAAGGCTGCAGACAGGTTGAGAAGGACAAGGAGTGATAGTTTACTACAGTCATAGAGGATGTAAGTTGTGACTTTGATAAGAGCCGTTTCGGTACTGTGGCAGGGGCGGAAACCTGATTGGAACTATTCAAACATGGAGTTCTGGGAAAGATGGGCATGGACTTGGGAGGCGACAACACATTCAAGAACTTTGGAGAGGAAAGGGAAGTTGGAGATGGGGCGATAGTTTGCAAGGACGGAGGGGGTCATGATTTGTTTTTTTGAGGAGGGGGTGATGAAGGCAGATTTGAAGGAAAGGGGTCAATACCAGAGGAGAGAACACTGTTAACAATATCCGCTAACATGGGAGCCAGGAAGGAAAGTTGGGTTATCAGCAATTTAGTAGGAATAGGGTCAAGAGAGCAGGAAGTCGGTCTCATTGACAAGATAACCATGATCTAATTAAATGGCAGAACAGGCTTGAGGGGCTGAATTATTACACCTGTTCCTATGTAATGCTCTGAAAACAGCAAGGAAATTCACCCCCATTATAATTATATTTAGGCAATTTCCAACTTTCTTTGTCTATGAATTTATCGAACACCTGATACATTTAGTCATAAGTCTCATGCCTGTGACACAAAGAGAGAGTGGGAAGCCAGCTATTTATTTCGATAACCTGTAAGCCATACCTGCTTTCAGTGTCGCTGTGTATGGTGTTGGAAGAGGTAATTGCTTTGTTCAGTGGAAGATGAGTCAGCCAGACCGCATTCTGTTTAAGTACTCCACTACAGTTCCAACCATATAGTCCCCACCGTTTATAGCAGGATTTGCCTGCTATATGCGGTGGATGCCGTAACCGAGAAATGTAAAAAGAGTACTTTGGTTCAAAAGAGTATTCAACTCATTCCAAAGTCCATGCGGAAGCGTTGGTGCCAGGATCCCCGAGTACATGACGGCCAAGATCCTGGAGCTGGCAGGGCAACATGGCACGGGACAAGAAGTCGCATATCATCCCCTGTAATGACAAGGAGCTCAACAAGCCTTGCAGGAGGTCGAGAGGTGATGATGCTGCCGTTGCATATTTGAGAGAGTACGAGTAGTTCCAATTATGCAGTCACTGTAAATGAGAAATCGTTTTCTTCTCTTGTCCTTAAATAATATAATCGTGAAAGGGTCACCCGGAACCATGAAAGGATTTGATGGTAATCCCACTTTAATGAGGTGCAAACAGCTGAGGATAAAAAAAATTCTGCTTCAACTACCTGAAATAGTCGGTGCGGTTTAAGTGGCGCCTTTGTAATTGATGCCTATTATGATGGGAAATGGTTAGCACCATTTCCCCAATATAGGCGGCTGTCCTAAATAAGCGTGGTGTGGACTTTACTGGGAGGTGCATGATATTAACAACGGTGGATGGTGCGGATTATATTACGGTGATGCACGGTAGTGAGAATTAGTGTTTAATGGGATGTGGCGGTCCAGAATTAAGATTTTTTCAGAGCTCCCATTTTTTGCCCATATGGCTCTCACAAGGTTAGACGTCTCTTATGCCCAAGAAGGGTGACGAGGGGTAGGGAATGGGCAACAATGTCAGTATTCTTTAGTCAGTCATTAAGAGGTGTTTCACAATGTTTTTTCTGGTTTTGCCCTACCACATTGAAGGAAGCGTCTAGTCTTTGGCTCCTTACCAAGGCAGCACAGCTGAAGTCAGAAATTCAGTGTCGTGGGAAGAATAATTCGCTGCAGCTCTCCGCTCCATGGCACTAATCACTGGTGCTCCAACATTCTGTATGTGTCTGACAAGGATATTCCCCTATTTGCAATGCTGAATCTAAAACTCTGATCGTGATCCAACTTCCAACAGGGCAGTGTATGAGTCTCATAGATTGCCAACAAATACAGACATATCCAGCAGAGCACCAATAGGGATCAGACACACACAACCCTCAGAACAACCAGACTGCCAACAGCATCAGAAGCAATGGGCACATAGTCTGGCGGGTCAGACTTTACAGAAATACACACAGCCAGCAAAAAAAAGGTACCTTTTTTCCCGTGACTGTAGGGAGTAGTTGTTCCATCGCCACCTGCCATGTATGTGGGATAAATAATAATGGCACTGCGTAGATGGAGAGGGAATGTTTGTCAAATTTTCAACAGTCAAGCTGCTTTTGAGGCACATAAGATCTTCAATTGCTCTGTTCCAATCTGGGTTAGAATGGCCCGAATGATATAACACAATTCCCTGCTTAAGACAGGATTTATGAGTGTTTTCTCTCCTTTTCTTTCTTCCCCACTGTTTGAATCTTAGGCTGCCTTTTTACTATGTGAAAGCTTTTGAAATTCTTCACAATAATAAAGCCTTTGAATATAGTGGCAAACTGAGAAATTGGATTTTTCAGTCTAATGTAGCATTGTTAGGCTTTTCACTGAAATGTTGATAGACAGAAACGACAAGAAAAGTGCAAGAAAGGATGATGGTTTTATGCTTTTCATATTTTTAATGATATAAGTCACTTCACCCACTTTTTGAAATTGTCCTTATATATTCAAAGAAAAATTGATCGGACAATTACTCATCTTGATCTCACAAACCACCTTGGTGAAATGAATGGCATTTAAGTTGTTGGGGTTGTGGAATAATTGCACTGCTTCCTGCTGTGCTGAGTCTACTATTGTCCTCCTGATTGGCAGGAGGACTTCGAAAGTGAAGGCTTTGATTTAGCGGTGATGTGTAACAGAATTGTAGCTGTAGAGCCATTCAGATGAGCCAGGGATTTTCGGAGAATCAGGATCTTCTTCCTACATGTTAGTACTGTAAATGCAAGGCTGGCTCCATGACGTAAAGCAAAATATAGCAAATGCTGGAAACCTGAAGACAAGTCTAGAAAAAGAAAAGATCTGTGAACTTTGATTAGGCAGCTCATTACTGTTGCTCCATGTCAGGCAGCTGATTGGCTGATTGTCCTTTTGAGATTTGACCTTATAAGGATGTCATTCACCTTATAAGGCTGAAAACAAGTCTAAAAAGGAAAAAAAAATAAAAAAAATTGGATACACAGCAGGCCAGTCAGTGTTTCAGGCTTGTACACTTCTTCAGAACTGGAGTGTTATGAAGAAAGGACCAAGGCCACAAATGTTGCTGTTCTATGCACAGATGCTGACTGACCTGTTGTGAGTTTCAAGCTTTTCCTGTTTGTGGATCTGCAGCTATTTGTTTTCAAAGGGGAAAGGGCTTATAAGTATCTAAGGTCAACTTTGTGTAAAGCTTGTTTTTCTATTAAAAAGAAATGAAATAACTTGCATTTCTAGAGCGTCTTTCGCAACCTCAGGTCATCTCAAAGGGGGAAAAATTCAGTTGGTTGCGCCTCCCGTTAGTGCCTTAAGAGGACGCTAATGGGGCGCAAAGCATCTAGCGCCCAGGCGCGGTGAAGTTTGTGCCGCTCGCGAAATTAACTAGACATTTTGCGGCGGCGCTAAACACTACCGCCACGATCTCCTGCGCCGGCAGATCATGACGTCAGTCGAGTGCGCAACGCCCCGGTATCGCCCCGGAGCGGATATTGAGTGGCGCCCCCTGCCTTACCGCCTGACGCAAGCAACGACAGGTTGAGGGGAGCGTTCTGCAGTCATGAAGGGAAAGGGGGAGCGCTATTTAAATGTGACCGCTTCCTGCCTTTTATTGTTCGTGCCATTTTTGAACTGCGCATTCTGAGAGAGAGAGGGAGAGACTTCTGGAGAGATTCAACGTTGTGTGAAGGAGTTTTGGGTACTGAGCAGCACTTTGCAGGTTCATTTTGATTTGCCATTCCTTGTATTGATTTAGAAGAGACTGTGGGGGCTGCACTCTGAGCTCTTTGCCTGGTACTCTCCATTGTTCTTTCCAGCAGATTTGATGTGCAGGTCTCTCCAGGCCGAGATTCAAGGCTGCAATGAGCAGGATGTGGATGGAAAGCAAGATTAACCATCCCCTTTAAGAACTGGCCCGTGCCATTGTGTGTGTGTTCCATTGCTGACTGACATTACATGAGCTTCGCCAGCGCTCTGAGGTAGCGCCTCGCTCCTTGGCCTTTGCGCCTTAAGACAGGTGTGAAGCGTCTGATTTAGCGCTCCAATCACCTCCAGGGGCGATAAAAGTCAAGTTTGCAGTCGGTGGCAATAATTAGCGCCAGGCGCTAATCTTTGCGCCCGGCCGATAATTGCGCCCCAAATGGGGCGATACTGAATTTCTCCCCCAAAGTGCTTTACAGTCAGTGAAGTACTTTTGAAGTGTAGTCACTGTTATAATATAGGCAAAACGTAGCAGACAATTTGTGCCCAGCAAGAACCCACAAACAGAAATGAGATAAATGGCCGCATAACCGTTTTTTTTAGTAATGTTGGTTGAGGGATAAATGTCAGCCAATGCCTAGTTAGAATACCTCAACATAAGATTTTTAAAGCCTGAGGATGATGAACTGAGGCTACCAGGGAAGTATATGAAACAGTGGGGGTAATTTTCAATTTAACACTGGAGTGTAGCACTGGCGTTGTGGGATCAGGCACCCGTTTTAGAAACCGTCGAGTTTTCCTATCCATTGATTACAATAATGAGCACCCGAACTGCAAAAAACAGTTTTACTCTCTAGTAAGTTGAAAATTGCTCCCAGGGTCTTGAGCAGCACGGTTTCACTTAATTTAAAGACTGATTATCAATTCAGTCCGCTCATGCAATCCTTTTGCCATCTGTGAGACAGTACGAAGCAGGATTGCATCAAGGAGTGATTCATTTTATTAATCCACGGTTTCAAACACAATGTCAAGAGACTTTCATTAATCATGTGGTGTATGAACTGGCATAGAAATAATGAAACTGATAGTGTTATCAACCGCCACAGGCAATGAGCTGACCAGAATATCAGGTACTTATTATGACCATAGGCGAAGATTGTACTGCTACAGTCACCAGTCGAAAGGTGGATATGAACTGAAAGCAAATTACATGCAAATGAAGTGGGTGCAAGCTACCAACGTCCACTGCTACCTCTGGCAGCCCTGAAGTTGGAGCAAATGTTAAGAACCATTAACCCATGATCCAACTACTATAAAGTAGCCATACCAATGGTAGTAATTTGAGACTGTGGTAGTGATACAAGATTGGTAGACCTAAGTTATACTGTTGGCGCCATATTGTTCTCTGGCTGAATGCCAGTCAAATTGTAATGTATTAACTTTCAGCTACGAGTAATAAATTTAATTCAGGTGTATTTCACTTTGAATTCAGGCACAGAAATTCCCCCAAAACATTGCCTTACCAGAGAAAAGTGTGCATGTGTGTGATATCAGATACATGAATGTATCAAACTATAACCTGATCCCTGAGGCACAACATCTATTCAAATTTGAAGAACAAGAACACAAGGGGCTACTTTTCCTACCCTCGTCCCACCTGGATGCAAGTCAGGTGGAATGCAGCCAAAGTGCATTCCACCTGCCTTGAACCTGCCTATATCTGTGGGTTCAGCTTATTATCCTAGGCCCAATGCACTCAGCTGCAGCCTCATCCCTTGGCGCAAGGAAATGAGTGCAGGAAACAAATCACTGGCCTACGGCAGTGGTATTGGTTGTTGGCTTTCCATCTGCTGTCCAAAAAACAGCAACCAGAAGCCCTCCACCTCTTATGTGGTCCTGCCGGCCCTAAAAAATAGGGCCTTACTTATTTCGGCCTCTAGGATTTTGCTACATGCTACTTTCAGATTCTACAATCTGAACAGGGCTCGGCAAAAAGCCTAAGAGCCACTGCTTCGGAAGCCATTTCAAATGGCGTTCACTTGGAGAATGAAGCAGAAGGCTCTATTAAGTTCCTCCCACCTCAGTAACTGTCCAAACCCCATCCCCATCCCTTACTGGGGATCCCTGAACAATGAAAAAGGTACAGAGACCTGGGGTCATGGGTCTCCACCTGTTTTTCATCTGCTTTGAGCCTTGGAACTGAGCATTCTCCAGGTGCACAACAGATGAAAATTGGCCCCAAACTGCCTTACACTATAGACTTATGGATACAATGTTAATTGCAGTGGTCTTAAAGGAATGTTCTTTTAATGGCCATGGGTTCATCTAGTTCACCTTCCACCATCCTGGTAGTGGCATGATGCAATGATAATGGAGTTGTTAACTAATCATAGCCATCAATCTCTATCAATTAGTCTACAACAGACCCAGACATGACACAAGGAAAACCCCAATGGTGGAGAGCTTTGGGAACCATAGGCCAAAAGCCACCTGTTCTTCTCAAGCATGCTACACTTACCATGTTGGTAGTGAATCTCTACCTCTGGTGCTTTAGCATCATTCCTGAATCAAGAAGTCTGTTGTTGGATAATTAAGATTAAATGCTCCTCCAAGTCCCTGATGAATCTTCCCGTGCGAAATCAGGATTGCCAAAGCAACAGATCTCCCTCATCTGTGCCTACAACTCACTGAAGAAGGCAAACTGAATTACAGCAGTGACATCAGAGCTCTTGTAAAAGACCCTGAAAGCAGAGGTTAGTCACACATGAAAGGCAGCACTCTTTTATCTTATACAGAAGCCTCACTTTATTTTGGAGCCAACGCTATTTTGTTCACAACACACATATTTAATGGCAAAATCACAGACACTTTGAATTCAGGCAGCAATCCCTCAGGATTTGGTTGAAGAATAAATCAAAATTTAAAAACTCACAATAAAAGGTCTATCCGGTTCACTCAAATCCCTCAATCCTGTAGCAAGTTCCCAGATGTCTACTTTATCTGATGAAAATAGTATTAATTCACTCATTGATTAGTATAAATTACCTCATAAGGATTGAGGTACAGCACTTTCTAAAATGCTGTTTAAAATATGTAATTTCTTTATAAGAATTAAAGGTGTTGAAATGTTTCAAGATTGAATTGTACTTGTTGGAAACAATCCATTGCTAAATCATATTATTACCGTGACACATTGGTGTAACTGAGTCATTTATATATTTCTTTCAAACAAATTATCGTTGAACTTTTACAATGTACGTGCGTATAAAACTACAGTGCATGCTTAACAAATCTTGCCATTAAATTATTTTAATTCAACTATGTCATTTTTATCAATCATATGAATTATCTATCAATTGTTGTGTTACTGCACACTGCTATATTTACATTATTGTTAAACAGCAAGTATCAGCTGCGCTGCTCCTTTGAAGACTTCTGCTTTCTAACTAGTTGATAAGTTGCTTACCAACTCAAGTTTTATTTATATCTCTCTCCCCACCATGTAATGCTGGAAGAGTTTCTTATTATTGGCCTTTAACAAGATCTTAACAAGTCCGTAACAGCTGATTTTTCTCTCACTAGTTTTCAGTGAAGCTCACTGTTGCCTAGGAAAAGATTTCAAAGTAAGGGTCCAAATGGACAAAAGGTTGGTCATACTTTCAATTGATCGTGCTGCCCTGTTGCTCCCATAAACTTATTTCCCAAAGGAAAATATGTCTCTAAAGGGCAGATTCAGTGCTGCTGCTCTCCCGAGCGTAAGTCAGAGCCCGGGCTCCTAAAGCTATTCCTAGTGAGGCTCATTGCTGGGAATTCAGCTTCAGTGATTTTGCCGGTAAATCTTTCCCAAAACATTCATATCCCATAACAAACAACAGAAGCTTAAACTATTTTGTAACAGCAGCAGTCAAATAGATTTAGTGTCGTTGTGTTGCAAAGTACATGATGTTATGCCTTTCATCTGGTAATTGTCAGACATTAGTAAAATGCTGCTAAAGAAGTCACTCCTTCACAATGTGGCAGTCAAGTCCAGATAAGCACATACCTAATCCGATTATAATTCTGATCCAGGCAGAGAATTCTATTGTACCGAACCACTTCTTGTACATTTCCATTGCATCAGCGTCCTAACCCATGCATAACACGTGCATATAGAAATCCCAGGCCAAGTATAAACTGTTGCGCAGAAGTCAATTCATCCAATATGGCCAATCTTCTGCAAATTTTTCCTGAGGCGAATTTAACAATCTGATCACTTTTTCTGATATATAAAAATCAAAATAACTGCAAGTCTAAAATGAAAACAAAAAATATTGAAAATACACAACGGGTCTTCAGCAGTTGAAAAGAGGCAGAATAGGTTAATATTTCAGGTTTACCAGAGCAAGAAAATGAAGGTGGGAGAATTCCTTTATAGATCTGTCAAAAAGGAAGAAAGATGGAAGAGAACAGCAGGCAAAGGAGATGGGTCAAGTAATCTAAATACTAGAAAGCAATGGACAGATGCTGCATCCGCAGAGATTGTATGGTAAGGTGCCTTGGGAGGTACAGCTAAGAGTGGAGGTGATGGAAGAATGAATAAGAGTATTGCAAAGGGAACACCTGTCCATATACATTTTTCCACACCCTTATCCATGGTCCCAATCACTGTGCAAAACAGGGCCATTATTATGATGGTAGTTGCCCAATGCACTGAAGTGCATCAGTGCCCCACCCCCTGTTTTCCAGAGGCCTACAAAATGTCCGACACACTCAGTGGGTCCCACTGTAGGTGGTGAGCACAAACAGGGATGGACCGGCACCCCCAAAAGGGCATGGGAGTTTCACAGAAAAAGGGTGGGGGGGAACACACTGATAATACAGCGCTATGGAACCATTCACGGATGCTAGACTCGCAAAACCCTGAATTCCATTTAAATACAGCAGCTATCCCATAATGTGGGTGGAATGTCCGAGCAGTGCTTGAGCCGCACAGTGCCCAGTTTGAATGGGTGCTGAAAGGAAGGCTGCACTGGTGACACAATATTTCCCATCCACTACTGCCTGGTGACCCCCAGGCAAAATTGCTCACCTCATACCCCTACTCTGTATTGTATGGTGAACCATACTGATATATAATTACATTTTATATTACATCTTATATCATATAGTTGCTTTTAATATTTGCTAAATCATAAAAAGAAAAAAAGACTTACATTTATAGAGGGTAATATATTAGCATGCATTGAGGATTGGTTAACAGACAGAAAACAGAGAGTAGGAATAAACGGGTCATTTTCAGGTTGGCAGGCTGTAACTAGGATCAGTGCTTGGGCCTCAGCTATTCACAATCTATATCAATGACTTAGATGAGAGAACCGAGTGTAATGTATCCAAGTTTGCTGACAATACAAAGCTAGGTGGGAAAGTAAGTTGTGAAGAGGATGCAAAGATGCTACAAAGGGATAGACAGGTAAGTGAGTGGGCAAGAACATGGCAGATGGAATATAATGTGGAAAAATGCGAAGTTATCCACTTTAGTCGGAAAAATACAAAAGCATACTATTTTTAAATGGTGAGAGATTGAGAAATATTGGTATTCAGAGGGGCCTGGGTGTCCTTGTGTACGAATCACTGAAAGTTACAGCAAGCAATTAGGAAAGCAAATGGTATGTGAGCCTTTATTACGAAAGGATTGGATTAGAAGAATAAAGAAGTCTTAGTGCAATTACATAGGGCCTTGGTGAGATGACACCTGAAGTACTGTGTACAGTTTTTGTCTCCTTACCAAATGAAGGATACACTTGCCTTAAAGGCGGTGCAATGAAGGTTCACCAGATTGATTGTTGGGATGGGGGATTGGCCTATGAGGAGAGATTGAGGAGACTAGGCTTGTATTCCCCAGAATTTAGAAGAATAAGAGGTGATCTTATTGAAACATATAAAATTCTTACAGGGCTTGACAGGGTAGATGCTGGGAGGATGTTTCACCTGGCTGGAGAGTCTAGAACTAGGGGTCACCATCTCAGAATAAGGGGTCGGCCATTTATGACAGAGATGAGGAGAAATTTCTTCACTGAAAGGGTTGTGAATCTTTGGAATTCTCTGTTCCAAAGGGCTGTGGATGCTTAGTTGCTGAATATATTCAAGACAGAGATCGATAGATTTTTCGATATTAAGGGCATCAAGGGATATGGGGATAATGCGGGAAGGTGGAGTTGAGGTAGAAGATCAGCATGATATTATTGAATGGTGCAGCAGGCTCGAAGGGCTGAATGGCCTACTCCTGCTCCTATTTCTTATGTTCTTATTTTCTTACCTTTATGATCTCAGAACATCCCAAAGTGCTTTACAGCCAAATGAAGTACCTTTGAAGTGTAGTCAATGTTATAATGTAGGGAAAGGCAGCAGCCAATTTGCGCACAGTAAGCGCCTACAAAGCAATGAGATAATGACCAGATAATCTGTTTTAGGTGTTGGTTGAGAAATAAATATTGACTGTGATACATGTTATTTATTATTATTCAAAGCTAGTTATAAACTTCAACAAGAAATGCAAATGTGAGAACAAAGGAAGTGGAAGAACACATGCTTGTGCTCTATGCTTATCATTTGTAACAGGATGACTTAACATATGAATCACATCTTTGAACTGTTAGACAAGGACCATTTGGTAGCCCTAATTAGAAAAGAAGCTCTTCTCACAGACAACCTTGGAGAAAAAGAACCAATTAACACTGAAACACTGCAAATTTAATTAAAGAAACCCTGAAGCAGGAAAGGAGACTTCTGAAAGTCTGAGTTGAACTAAACCCCATTGTTGAGCAGTGTGAGAATTGGGACAGAGGCAAATTCCCTACGGAAGAGCAGATTTTGCCTGGCTAAGTTGGTAGATCATTGTTAGTAACAAATGGGACCTGAGAGGGCAGTCAAGCATAGAAGCATAGAAGATAGGAGCAGGAGTAGGCCATTCGGCCCCTCGAGCCTGCTCCACCATTTAATGAGATCATAGCTGATCATCCAAATTCAGTACCCTGTCCCTGCTTTCTCCACATATCCCTTGATCTCTTTAACCTTAAGAAATATATCTATCTCCTTCTTGAATATATTTAATGAATTGGCCTCAACTGCCTTCTGTGGTAGAGAATTCCATAGGTTCACCACTCTCTGGGTGAAGAAATTCCTCCTCATCTCAGTCTTAAATGGCTTACCCCTTATCCTTAGACTGTGACCTCTGGTTCTGGACTCCCCCAAAATCGGGAACATCCTTCCAGCATCTAGTCTGTCTAGTCCTGTTAGAATTTTATAAGTTTCAATGAGATCCCCTCTCATTCTTCGAAACTCCAGCAAATATAAGCCTAATCGACCCAATCTCTCTTCATACGTCATTCCTGCAATCCCAGGTATCAGTCTGGTAAATATTCGCTGCACTCCCTCCATGGCAAGAACATCCTTCCTCAGATAAGGCGACCAAAACTGCACACAATACTCAAGGTGTAGTCTCACCAAGGCCTTGTACAACTGCAGCAAGACATCCTTGCTCCTGTGCTCGAATCCTCTCGCTATGAAGGCCAACATACCATTGCCTTCATAACCACCTGCTGCACCTGCATGCTTACCTTCAGCAACTGGTGCACAAGGACTCCCAGGTCTCGTTGCACTTTCCTTTTCCCAATCTAGTAATCTGTCTTCCTGTTTTTGCCACCAAAGTGGATAACCTCGCATTTATCCACATTATACTGCATCTGCCATGCATCTGCCCAATCACCCAACCTGTCCAAATCATACTGGAGTTTCTCTGCATCCTCCTCACAGCACACACGCCCACAGCAGCTTTGTGTCATCTGCAAACTTAAAGATATTACATTTAGTTCCCTCGTCTAGATCATTAATATATATTGTGAATAGCTGGGGTCCTAGCACCGATCCCTGTGGTACCCTACTAGTCACTGCCTGCCACTCGGAAAAAGACCCGTTTATTCCAACTCTTTGCTTCCTGTCTGCCAACCAGTTCTCTATCCAAATCAGTACCTTACCCCCAAACCCATGTGCTTTAACTTTGCACGCTAATCTCTTATGCGGGACCTTATCGAAAGCCTTCTGAAAGTCCAAATACACCACATCCACTGGTTCTCCCTTATCCATTTTACCAGTTACATCCTCAAAAAATTCCAGTAGATTAGTCAAGCATGATTTCCCTTTTGTAAATCCATGTTGACTTTGTCCAATCCTGTCACTGTTTTCCAAGTGCTCTGCTATTACATCTTTTATAATGGACTCTAGCATTTTGCCCACTACCGATGTCAGGCTTACCGGTCTATAATTCCCCATTTTTTCTCTCCCACCTTTTTTAAATAGTGGGGTTACATTAGCTACCCTCCAATCCATGGGAACTGTTCCAGAGTCTATAGAATTTTGAAAGATGACCAGCAATGCATCTACTATTTCAAGGGCCACTTCCTTCAGTACCCTAGGATGTAGATTATCAGGCCCTGGGGATTTATCGGCCTTCAATCCCGTCAATTTCCCTAACACCATTTCCCTACAAATACTGATTTCATTCAATTCCTCCCTCTCATTTGTAAGGGGTTTTGTCGTGCTTGTATCACAGACGGTGCTGGTGCGAGGTTAGGCCTTCGTTGCCTAATACTATTGCTTGCTCTGGTCTCCGGCCAGCCTTGTTGCAATAAGCACCAGTGAGTGGTTCGACCCACTCGCCCTTACGGTTCTAACACTGGACTTAGGTGCGAGAGCAGTAATGCAGAGAAAAACTCAAATAGACTCGGTTGAATAGTACGAAATGGAAATCTTTATTGCATAGCGTCCAAGATCATGAAGTACATGTCATAGGCGCAAATTAACGAGAGTACAAGTATACATACATTCATAAAGCTTGGTCTATGGTAATGAAGAACGCACGGCACATCGTAAAAAGGGGAACACATTATACTTTATCCTTATTAAAACCACCCTCCCCTATCAATACCTACACTACGTCTAGATTTGTAGGATCGGGAAACATGCTCACCACTCGTGATACTTCGGAGAATTTTAAAGTGAGGCACTCGGCTCGTTTCGCTGCAGCGCCTGACTGTCACGTGTTTGGAGGGGTCTCTGTACCCCACTTGTTTATCTTCGCTGCTGCGGCAAGCAGGCTGGGCTCCCCGTTGTCATGAAGAACTCGACAGCACTCGGGCCCGGCTGTAGAATTCAAAGAAAAGTCTTCCTGTACCGACGCCAGTTGTCGGTAGAATTCAAAGAAGAGTCTTTGACCGGTTCATGCAGTAACCTGTAGAGTTCAAGAAATGGGTCATATATTTTCGGGCACGGTCGGGGTTTACTGACCGCGGCGGCACGTGGATTCTTCTTCTTCTCTTGTCATCTCATCCTGTCTTGTTGGGCCTTCGGGTCCAAACACCGTTTACCGACTCTCGGGATGGTGCACCTGGTCACTGGCCTTCATCGAGGCGGCTCGTTCCGATTGAGCTCCACCCAACATAGGAGAATAAAAGTTCAGCCCGAGTCAAGAGTTCGCAGAGATAAGAGTCGATTCAAGCGAATAAGAGAATAAAACCATCAGCAGTCAGCAGCGAGAATAAGACCCGATGGACATTCGTTCACTATAGTTATAGTGCTGTGTTCCCTTATCTCCCGCCCAAATCTAAATGTTTGTCCTTTGTGAAATATTGGCGCTCAAAACTCCCAGCATGGGGTGATTCTTGTCTTTAACAGGTTTCAGTAGCACCTGAGACTGGCCAACTACCCGTTAATGTTTTCCCCATTGTTGGCCCAGCCAGGATCGTATGAATCGTCTCCCTGACTGGTTTTGGGGGCCCCCGAATACTTGTTTAATCACCCGAGAATGGCTGTCTCATTGTAGAGCTGTGGGGGTATTTGTGTATTGATGTGTCTGGATGGGCCTTCGATTGCCCAGTACAATGGTCCTTACTTGTGCATGGAAAACGATTCCAGCACTCATATCTTTTGCTATTGTCACAAATGCAAACAGGTTGCATCCTGTCTTTATCAGTGCTTATCGAGTATGATCCAGCCTTATATTGAAATGTTTATTCGAACGCCATCTTGTCTGCCCACTGTACTTCTGGAAGCTTCTGCCACGATGCGCGGCGGCCATTTTACAGGCTTCTGTGTCCTTTATATCATGACAGCATTTTGTTTAAATAAACTGATCAAACGAAGCTGCTTCTGTTTCGTTATTTTGAATCGCGATAATTGCGAAACTTTACACATTAGACCCTATGTTCCCCAATATCTCTGGGAGTTTATTTGTGTCCTCCTTTGTGAAGACAGAACCAAAGTATGTATTTAATTCGTCAGCCATTTCTTTGTTCCCCATTATAAATTCCCCTGATTCTGACTGCAAGGGACCTACGCTTGACTTCACCAATCTTTTTCTCTTCACATATCTATAGAAGCTTTTACAGTCAGTTTTTATGTTCCCTGCAAGCTTACTCTCATATTCTATTTTCCCCCTCTTAATTAATCCCTTTGTCCTCCTTTGCTGAATCCTAAACTGCTCCCAATCCTCAGGTTTGCTGCTTTTTCTGGCCAATTTATATGTCCTCTCCTTGGATCTTATGCTATCCCTAATTTTCCTTGTTAGCCATGGTTGAGTCATCTTTTTTGTTTTATTTTTATGCCAAACAGGGATGAACAAATTCTGTAGTTCATCCATGCGATCTTTAAATGTTTGCCATTGCCTATCCACCGTCAACCCTTTAAGTAACGCACCCCAATCCATCCTAGCCAACTCACGTCTCATACCATCGTAGTTTCCTTTATTTAAATTCAGGACCCTAGTCTCTGAGTCAACTACTTCACTCTCCATCTTAATGAAGAATTCTATCATATTATGATCGCTCCTTCCCAAGGAGCCTCGCACAACAAGATTGCTAATTAATCCTTTCTCATTACATAATACCCAGTCTAAGATGGCCTGATCTCTAGTTGGTTGCTCAACATATTGGTCCAGGAAACCATCCCGTATACACTCTAGGAATTCCTCCTCCACAGTATTGTTCCTAATTTGGTTAGCCCAATCTATATGTAGATTAAAGTCACCCATGATAACTGCTGTGCCCTAATTGCACGCATCTCTAATTTCCCATTTAATGCCATCCCCCAATGGGCAACACGGTGGCATAGTGGCATAGTGGTTAGCACTGGTGCCTCACAGCGCCAGAGACCCGGGTTCGAATCTGACCTCGGGTGACTGTCTGTGTGGAGTTTGCACATTCTCCCCGTGTCTGCGTGGGTTTCCTCCGGGTGCTCCGGTTTCCTCCCACAGTCCAAAAATGTGTGGGTTAGGTTGATTTGGCTATGATAAATTGACCCTTAGTGTTAGGGGGGATTAAATATGTGGGGTTATGGGGATAGGATGGGATATGTTAGGGGGAATTAAATACGTGGGGTTACGGGGGTAGGGTGGGATATGTGTACTGTGGGGATTAAAGCAGGGACAGGGTACTGGATTTGGATGATCAGCCATGATCGTATTGAATGGCGGAGCAGGCTCGACGGGCCGAATGGCCTACTCCTGCTCCTAGATTCTATGTTTCTATGTTTCTATGTTTCAACCTCAGCATTACTGTTTGGGGGTCTGTATACAACTCCCACTAACGTTTTTTGCCCCTTGGTATTTCTCAGCTCTACCCATACAAATTCCACATAATCAGAGCTAACATCCTTCCTTACTATTGTGTTAATCTCCTCTTTAACCAGCAATGCTACCCCACCTACTTTTCCTTTTTGTCTGTCCTTCCTGAATATTGAATACCCCTGGATGTTGAATTCCCAGCCTTGGTCATCCTGGAGCCATGTCTCCGTCATCCCAATTATATCATATCCATTTACATCTATTTGCGCAGCTAATTCATCCACCTTATTACGAATGCTCCTCGCATTAAGACACAAAGCCTTCAGGCTTGTTTTTTTTAACATTCTTAGTCCTTTTAGAATTATTATTTACTGTAGCCCTGTTTGATTTACACCCTTGATTTCTCTGCCTTCCACTTTTGCTTTTCTCCTTCCTGTCTTTTGCTTCTATCCTTGCTTCCCTTTCCTCTGTCTCCCTGCACAGGTTCCCAATTCCCTGCCATTTTAGTTTAAACCCTCCCCAACAGCACTAGCAAACACTCCCCCTAAGACATCAGTCCCGGTCCTGCCCAGGTGCAAACCGTCCAGTTTGTACTGGTCCCACCTCCCCCAGAACTGGTTCCAATGTCCCAGGAATTTGAATCCCTCCCCCTTGCACCATTCCTCCAGCCATGTATTCATCTGAAGTATCCTTCTATTTCTACTCTGACTAGCACGTGGCACCAGTAGCAATCCTGAGATTACTACCTTTGAGGTCCTATTTTTTAATTTACCTCCTAACTCCCTATATTCAGCTTTTAGGAACTCATCCCGTGTTTTACCTATATCGTTGGTACCTATATGCACCACGACAACTGGCTGTTCACCCTCCCCCTCCAGAATGCCCTGCAGCCGCTCCGAGACATCCTTGACCCTTGCACCAGGGAGACAACATACCATCCTGGAGTCTCGTTTGCGGCTGCAGAAACACCTATCTATTCCCCTTACAATAGAATCCCCTATCACTATAGCTCTCCCTACTTTTTCCTCCCGTCCTGTGCAGCAGAACCACCCATGGTGCCAGGAAGTTGGCTGCTGCTGCCTTCCCCCGATAAGCCATCTCCCTCAACAATATCCAAAGTGGTATATCTGCCTGCAGATGTTTGTCAAACAAACTGAAATCAAAGGAAGAGTGACACATAAACACAGTTACTTTTTGGAATTCTCCTTGCATTTTCAACCTGCCCAAACAGTGAGTCCACCAATGTCACTAGCGGCTGGATTACCGAAGGGAACTTTCACCCTAATTTTCAGAGTTCCCAACGTGAGTTACCAATGGAAGATGTTATCCCAAGTCGAACTGTGAGCATTGATTAAGTATTATTATATGATGCATCAGCCGTGGCTCAGTAGTAGCACTCGCGCCTCTGAGTCAGAAGGTTGTGGGTTCAAACCTCACTCCGGAGACTTGAGGGAGTGCTTCACTATCAGAAGTGCCATCTTTCAGATGAGATGTTAAACCGAGGCCCCATCTGCCCTCTCAGATGGACGTAAAATATCCTATGACACTATTTCGAAGAAGAGCAGGAGAGATCTCTCCAGTGCCCTGGCCAATATTTATCCCTCAAGCAACATCGCTAAAAAACAGATTATCATGTTGCTGTTTGTGGGTCCTTGCTGTGCGCAAATTGTCTGCCTCAGTTCCTACATTACAACAGTGACTACACTTCAGAAGTACTTCATTGGCTGTAAAGTACTCTAGGACGTCCCGAGGTCGTGAAAGGCAATATATGAATGCAAGTTCTTTCTTTATTCTTTTTAGTCATTCATAATAACCAAGTAAATAAGCTTTGATTAATAAAGTTCTTGAGACTAAATAAATAAGTCTTGCTTTACAAGACATTGCGGTTTGGTGTGATTGTCTCTGGATCCAAACTGGAATCACATCTGAGAGCTGGTCTCTCAGGATCCAATATTATAAACTTAACCATTACCTCCACCTGCCCTGCACCCGGTGCCCTTTCTCCATGCCAGAAAATTGTCTGGCACACGAGCACCCAGCACCGCTTGAATGGCTGCCCCCACCCACCATTGTGCACCTGGAGTTTCCGGCAGGTCATGTGAGACATACCCAAGTGCCAGGAAATTCTGCAGCGGAGGTGACCTTGCGTTACCTGGTAACATTGTTTGTGTGCGAAACTGGCCCCAGGAGTGCTTTAGCGTGTACTTCCTCGAATCAAGTATGCTCTTTTCTCTGCTACTGGCGCAGTCTTCTCTATACCCTTCCAGATTATCTTGATTGACTTGTAGAGAACAGAGAACCATGACTGCATAACTTAACGGATAGCCAAAAAGAGAGTGTTTGAAAACAGAAACAAAAAGTTGAATTGGTTTGTTTACCTGTTGGAGATAAATCTTACAAATATTTCCAACGACAGAAACAGGCTCTTCAAAAAAATACCAATACTTCAATATTTGGGGGTGAAGGAGGAGAAGATGATGCACTTATATGGAAATAAAGAAAGACTTGTATTTATATCGCGCCTTTAACAACCTCTGGATGTCCCAAAGCACTTTACAGTCAATGAAGTACTTTTGAAGTGTAGTCACTGTTGTAATGCAGGAAACGTAGCAGCCAATTTGCGCACAGCGAGCTCCCACAAACAGCAATGTGATAATGACCAGATAATTTGTTTTAGTGATGTTAATTGAGGGATAAATATTGGCCAGGACACCGGGGAAAACTTCCCTGCTCTTCTTCGAAATAGTGCCATGGGATCTTTTAAATGCACCTGAGTCTGAAGATCGGGTCTCGGTTTAATGTCTCATCCGAAAGATGGCACCTCTGACAGCGCAGTGTTCCCTCAGTACTGCACTGATGCATCCTCCTCAAGTCTTATGTTCACAAGTCTCTAGAGTGGGATTTGTACCCAAAACCTCTCACTCAGAGGCGAGACTCCTACTACTGAGCAACAGCCGACACCTGAATCATATTGGACTCTCCACATATGGACTCGTGAACTTGTCATCTTTAAGTCCAGCTCACAGCTGGCTGTAAGGTAATGAAGTTTTCTTCAAAGTCCAGTAGCTGCACAGCAACACTCAAGTTTTTCCTATGGCTATACCCTTCATCCTTGCAGTTGAGGAAGGGATTGAACAGAAGGTTTGTGAAAATCTAATTACCATCCATTTTAGCTTAGGGAATCTACTGTGCCAGGGCACACATTCTCATCCATCAAAAAGAACCTGGAATCCATAGAGAGCATTATGCAGACATGTTCATTACAGATGCAGGATAATTCATCATTCATGTCACCTTTAATTCCACTAACCACCATTTCCATTACATAACCTTGCTGTTGCTCTATGCATAATTAGAAATACAGGTATTAGAGGAAATACAAGTAAGGATAATGATATAGGCAAACGCATGACATTGTCTATGGCTGATTTGATGAGTCATCAGCAACAGCGAGGTATTTCCCATGCAGCAAGCGCACCACAGAAAATCCCCGACCTGCTGCTCAATCTTCCATCCACAGATCTCCTCTGGTGGAAAATTGTGAGCAATGGGCCTTTGATTTTCCACTGTGTGCTCAAGGGTGTGAGGAAACTTGGCATGTGTGAGGACTTGGAAAATCTACCCTACTGTATGTATTTTGTGATCTCATCCTCTGTAAACCACAAACTTCTCACCCTGTGAATATGTGAAACCTTTCTGATAACCGTATCACTGATGGAAGGTGGCTTATCTGCCTGTCTATCTTCAGATTGTTCATGGGGGATTGTGGAGGAATCAGCGGCACCCCCTGGTCATGGAATTTCACAGTGAGGAATTGCTTTGAAAAGCTTCCACTGATGGCATCATACCTTCCAGTGGGGCACCAAAATGTGACCAGGGCTATTTGACATCAAAATACCAGCTGGTGAGTTCCAGTTCCCTTCCTTAGCAGTACTGCAGTGCCTTACTTTGACCACTGGTGGTAGGTATCTCCTCGTGGCAACCACTGATATGCCTGAGGACAAAATAATGTGTATCTATAAGATGAAACCAAAACCTTCCCTTATGGTTGACATTAAGCCTTCTCCAAGACTATCTAGCTCTAACTGCACAGCTCCTTAGATGGCATACACTTTTAGATATATTAACACTCAGAGCATTGTGGGACCATGTCATTGATACTACTGATGACTCAGCAGATCAGCCATAGACAATGTAATGCGTTTGCCTATATCATTATCCTTACTTGTATTTCCTCTAATGCCTGTATTTCTAATTATGCATAGAGCAACAGCAAGGTTATGTAATGGGAATGGTGGTTAGGGGGATTAAAGGTGACATGACATGACAGTGTCCCTATTTTATTTAATTCCTGGATTAATGGTGCTTGAACGTCAGTCAAATATTGGTCCAGCACATTGTGGATATCAGAGAGAGAGGTATTCATTGCTGAGATGTTACTATTCAAATCACAAATGGAGGTGCCGAAGAAGAATGTCTTCATCTTACCAAATATTTCTTCCAGCATAGTGTGCATGATGGTTGCAGCATTGTGCACACAGTTTTGAGGCTTTAGTACCCTCAGTCTAATGATGGGCCTTGTATCTACTGCACCCTCTGTTTAGATCTCAGAACTAGGACATTTTCAATCTAACATTGGTCATTACAAACTAATACTTACTGAAATCACTGGAAGATACAGCCATTTTAGCTTCTGTCACTTTCTCCAGGCAAACAATTCAACAGCTACTTTGTTTGAATCAACATTTTGATCTTCTGTGGCCCACCAGCTACATGTTTCTCTTCCATTGGTATCAATTACAAGATTAATTTTGCTTGATTTGTTCCCCTTGATGTTATAAAATCTCTTCCTTAACTCCTACTACCTTCTACAACTGGTGGACACATCATTAACTCAACTGGTGATCTCTTCGCAAGCCTGCTTCCTTGTATGTAGATTGTTTGCATGCTAGAGTTGAACATTGCTGACCTCCTGATCAGGACTTATTGCAATGTGTTTTTCTGATTGATTTTTCTACCTTGGCTTTAAAGTTGTCTAATCAATATTGCTGAAACCTTTGTTTCTTGTAGAGGTCAGGCTCGTTGCTTGATTGTTAAAGTGTTAAGCTTTACGATGTGTCAGCCTTGGCACAGTGGTAGCCCTCTCACCTCTGAGTCAGAGGGTCATGGGTTCAAGCCCTACTCCAACGATTTGAGCATATCATCTAGGCTGATACTTCAGTACTGAGGGAGTGCTGCATTGTTGGATGTGCCGTCTTTTGGACAAGATGTTAAGCCGAGGCCCTGTCTTTCCTCTCAGATCCCATGACATTTTTTGAAGAAGAGCTGGGGAGTCCTACCAAAATGTATCCTACAACCAACATCTGGTCATTTATTCCATTGCTGCTTATGGGACCTTGCTGTGCGCAAATTGCCTGCGATGTTTCCTACATTACAATAGTGACTGCACTTCAAAAAATGTACTTCATTGACTCTAACGCGCTCTAGGATGCCGTGAGGTCGTGAAAGGTTCTTTCTTTAAGGTGTGTTAGCCATTGCTCTACAGCAATTGATTCAACCTGTTCACTAAACTTGATAATAGTGGACACAGTGGAGACATTCACAGTTGTTCAGAAATTCCTCAGATTTGTTTAGCGGTTCACATTTACAACATATGGAATTTTGCCTTCAAATTATCTTAACAGGACAATGGTTTATTTATCAGAACTATGTATACGTCTTTTTTAAATCTATTTCAAATAAAAGCTCCTACACGTGTACACAGGCAGGTTATAACTATTAATTAGATCTGTTCATAGTGGGGTGAAATCTGTTTTTATTTAAAGAATAGACATGACAAGGCATCCTTTGGATGATATTGGAGTGGGAGCTGACTGTAGACAGCTGATTCAGAGGAGAAAGTGTAAAATACTTCCCACTTCCACAAGAACAGTTTTTTTTTAGAAAACTCCATCCAAGTAGAAAGTATTAAAAACAATGTAATTTCCCCTCCTGTGGAGATCTGTCTCTGTATTCAGTAGGGAATGGCTTATCTCATGTCAACTATGGTAAGTAGCTCCACAGGACCTAACACAGATTGTCATCCTTTGTAATCTGGACATGTGCACTAGGAACCTTCAGAACCAGTCATATAAAGCAGATATTGGAAGCAGGTATAAGGGTAAAGGGGTTCTCTCAGACACAGAAGGTAATGTGTCTCATTATGTTTCTAGTTCCAATGCACCATTGTGCTTTGGAGTTGCTTGTAATGTTCTTATTCTAAACTTATCCACATCTACTTCAAGCTCACCCGACCCTCGGCACACCCCCTATTTTTCCCTCCAGAACCACTGCCAATACTTCAAATTAGCAGAGGAAGAGCTATTGGGCTGGGCTTTCCAGGTATTCTTAATTCAAGGAAAGAGTAAGTATTGCCTTAATTTAATACCAAGGATGTCACAACAGTTCCTTCTCTTCAGCAGCTACTGCATTATTGTAAGAATGAGGCAGAGAGGGAATGGTAGCCAGGGCAGAGAATAGATGTAGGTATGGACAGCAGAAGGGGATTGAAAGGAACACATTGTAAGGAGGAGGTGATTTAAAAGTGAACAATGAGCAGTTAGGAAGGAGGAGTTGGAGACTAAGACATGTTGGAAAAATGTCACAATTAGAGACATTGGGCACACTTGTGAGTAATGAATGAAAGAATTTGCATTTATCTAGGATACTTCACAACCTCAGGACATCCTGAACCTTTACAGCCAATGGAGTACTTTGGAAGTGTAGTCACTGTGAAAATGTAGGAAATGCAGTAGTCAATTTGTGCACAGCGATGTTCCACAAACAGCAATGAGATCATGCCCAGATAATCTGTTTTAGTGATGCTAGTTGAGGGATAAATATTGGCCAGGACACCAGGGAGAACTCCCCTGCTCTTCTTCAAAATAGTGCTATGGGATCCTTTACATCCACCTGAGAGAGCAGACGGGCCCTCGGTTTATCATCTCATCTGAAAGACGATACCTCTATCAGTGCAGTACTCCCTTGGTATTGCACTGGAGTGTCTGTCTAGCTTTTTATGCTTAGGTTTCTGCAGTAGGACTTGAACCCACAACCTCTGACTCAGAGGTGAAAGTGCTACCACTGAACCACTGCTGACTCCATGAAGGCGAGGAGAAAAAAATCTCAGAGGCTTACACGGGAGATCTCAGTGGCTGAGTGAGGGGGATCTCAGAAGCATGGAATGCATGGGCGTTAGATGTCATAAGAACATAAGAACATAAGAAATACGAGCAGGAGTAGGCCATTTGGCCCTTCGAACCTGCTCCGCAATTCAATAATATCATGGCTGATCTTCTACCTCAACTCCACCTTCCTGCATTATCCCCATATCCCTTGATTCCCTTAGTATCCAAAAATCTATTGATCTCTGTCTTGAATATACTCAATGACTGAGCATCCACAGCTCTCTGGGGTAGAGAATTCAAAAGATTCATAACCCTTTGAGTGAAGAAATTTCTCCTCATCTCAGTCCTAAATGACCGATCCCTGATTCTGAGACTGTGACTCCTAGTTCTAGACTCCTCAGCCAGGGGAAATATCCTCCCAACATCTACCCTGTCAAGCCCCTTAAGAATTTTATATGTTTCAATGAGATCACCTCTCATTCATAAGCTGGGACGTGGAAGGAGGAAAACATAAGCAATGAGTGAGAAAGTGAGCATAGAGAATGGATAGAAGGGAATCTCAGAGAGGAGGTAGGAAATGGAGGAACCTGGAGCCATGCAGTAGGCAGAAATGAAATTAGAGATAGAGACATATGGGAGGGAGCAGATTTAAGATGGAGACATTGAATAGACAGGAGAACAGCGGCATGAATGGTGAAGTACCAGAGACAGCAGCGGAAAACTGGTGGTAGTTGATCGGCTGCCCGTAATACACCCGCCTGAATTTCCTTTTCATTGACTTCAATGGAATGTGAGTGCGGCCAGGGTCTATTTCTCATTGTATCTACACAAAAATGGCAAGTTTCAACACAAATGTTTTTCACTTCCTGAGCGCTTCCATTTGCTGCTCTGGAGAAATCTTTTGCATCCTTTTGTAGCCAGATGATGATGTCACACTGTTTTCTGCTGCTGGCTAAAGTTGATTGGGAAGCTGTAAGAATTAGCAGGAGAGAGCTTTTCAATTAAGAGATTTCATAAAAACAGCCTTTTACTGGTGATTAAACAGAAGGTGCACTCTCTGTTCACTAATGGATCTGCTGTACTGTGATGAAAGTAAAAAAGCAAACATTCGCACAGAGTTAGATTTCCATACAATATCAGCCAGCAGCAAGCCTGGCGACTGCTAATGATCTTTCCACCAGTTTTCAATGGCTGTTCTCTGTAGATGGCAAACATGCACTTCAAAACTTGGTTTTACTGTGAAGATGAAATTATTAAAATTAATCAGCAGTAGGAATTAAACAGTGGAGGTGTTCTGCGCATGAAACATAAGTTGCTTAGAGGTTGAAGTTTTCCTTTAAGTGTTTATTGAAGCATTGGCTAATGACTTAGGTTGAATTAATCTCCCTTACCTCCACATGGTTGAGTAGAAGCAATTAAAATGAACATAATATCCAATATTAATTATTTACTGTCCTGGATGAGCTAAAAGATGTCATAAAATTATTTCAAGCAGAAATAGGGACTGCTCCTCTGATTTTTAGGGCAGCATAAGTGTTTGATATAACTGCACAAATGGTATTACTACAATATCGATAAGTGCAGTACAATGATGATATTAAAAGACCAGCGGGTGCAGGACGGCTCAGTTCCTTGGGTTAAAATCCAAGGGCTAGAAATTCGTTAAAGCTAAGAATTGGGCAGTGTTTAGACTAAATAGGGTTAAGCTGCGCCACTTGAAGATGGTCTAGGTAACATGCAAAATTCGTGCTCACTTCTCATTAATGTGATTTTAGTCATGATTTTAGTCTTAAAACTTAAGCTCAATGGCGTTACACTGAACAGCTACTGCTCCTGGGCCTGGCCAAAGTAGCCATTAACTGGTCCAGGCAGCGGGCGGTCGAGGGGGTCGTTCGGCCCGACTGTCTGCCTCTCTTCCGCGGTCACGTTCGCGCCCGGGTGGCCCTGGAGATGGAGCACGCGGTGTCCGCTGGCACGCTTGAGGCCTTCCGCGACCGGTGGGCACGCGGGGAGTGGAGTGCATTAGCACCACCGACAACAATATTTTAATTTAAGTTGTTAAGTTTCTTTTAATGTTTTATCAGTTACAGTATTTTTTGTTTATGGTATGCACAAGAAGAGTACACTGAACAGCTGGACCAATATTGGGGGCAGTCTAATTGCAACTTACGATTGCCACAGGCATTTTCCACTACTTAAAGGGGAGGTTCATTGATGCTACAGCACCTCGTTGTCAGGCTTGTTGGTTGTGCAGCTGCCCCAAAAGCAAAGCACCCAACATTAAGAAGAGCTCAATTGCGGCCATGGCAGACTGGAGACAGAGGGAGAGAGCCCGTAGGTTCTCAGATGAAGCTCTTGAGGCTTTGATGTTCACGGTGGAGAGGAGGCAGACAGTCTTATACCCGCAAACTGCCAGGAGGCCCTCACCACAAATGTCCCGAACTGTGTGGAGGGAGATTGTGGACCACGTCACGGTCAGCACTGTGGTCCCCAGGACCCACACATAGTGAAGGAAGAAGTTTAACAACCTCACAAGGGTGGTCAGGGTGAGTGAAGGCTTCAGCAAATGCCACATATAACCATCTGTACCACAAGCTTCACACACTGCTCAATGTACCACATCCCCAGCACTCACCTACCAACAATCTCTGCCTATCAACACTCACACCCACATCTCACAACTTGCACACAATGGCAGCTATTTAACTATGACAGGCACATCACCCAAATACATTCCACTGAACTCATTCAACACTTCTCTTTCTCTTGCAGGCCAAACTGGGACAGAATCACTGGGAGCAAGAGCGGACAGGCGGGGGCCAAGCTGACATTGAAGAGCTGAGCCAGCTGGAGAATAGAGTGCTGTATATAATTGGGTGCCATGTCGTTGATGCCGTGGCCACCGGCGACGTTGACTCCCTTGGGGATAACAACAGTATGTTCATTCGTAATCCTTCTTCTCACACCCTACTTCCCCTCAGCCCACAATCTTTTCTCACTTTAAAGCTACTCAGGCTATATGCATGCATTTATCTCTTCCACCCTGCCTCCGCCCCTGACCTTAACCCGACTCTTGTGCCTTCCTGCTTTCAGATAATCAGCAAGCACCCGAGCAGCCTGTCCCCGAGAGCACCACAGAGAGCGAGGGGGGAGAAGAGGAAGAAGAAGACACTGCATCACTGCATCTCTCACTCGCAGATACCAGCTCAGATACCAGCAGCACGCGTACATTAGAGGCTAGTGTAGTAGCGGGATCTGCACAGGGTGAGGCACCGGGCACAAGTGGGCTACAGCAAGGCCAGGGGGAAAGGGTAGCTCGGGGACCAGCTCCCCGGAGGGCGAGTTCACATGCGAGTTCTGCTGCACAGGACTCAGATGATAGTCACGGAGATGATAGGTGCAATGGCAAGCCTGCCAGAGAGCCTCTCAGCAATGTCAAGGAGCATGGAGGAGTCCGCCTCCAACATTGCACAGGGCTCTATGCAGAGCATGGAGTCCACAATCTCCTGTCTGGAAAATATGGTACACTCCCAGAGAGACCGTGATGACCCAGACGTGATGGCGCGCATGATGAGCGATGTCGCAGTTTCCATTGCAGCACAGGTGGAAGCGACCCAACATCTTAGTGCTGCAGCAGAAGCTCAGACTGCTCTCATGCAGTCTCAGCATGATGCCACCCAAGCTCAGACTGCTTCCATGCAATGTTTACCACCGTCAACCGGGGCTTTCAGGGTGCTGCAGCAGGCCACAAATCTGTGCTCCAGCAGATTTCTAGGAATGCTGAGGTGCCGCCCCGGGGAGTGGCAGTGGGTCAGTGGAGCAGGAACCTGCTGTCCTCTCAGGATGACAGCATTCCTACTGCCACTCTGCCATTGCCCTTGCCGCTGCCTATCAGCCAGCCAGCCCAGACTGCTGGCGCACATGCCGAGGTGGTGCAGTCCACAGCTGGGCTTTCTAGGTTCACAGCTGGCCGAGGTCGTCCTGCAAGGCCATCTGAAGTCTCCCACACGGAAATTCAGCAGCCTCCCACCAGTCGTGATGCAATCACTGGAGGAGCACTGTGTAGGAGCACTAGAACAGGAAGGGGCACACAAAAGACAGACACTAAGGGATTGCACAAGGGTGATTAGTTAATAGTATTAGTGTAAATATGCGTGATATGATTATAGATAAATTTATTCATTGTGTTTGGAATCTTTTGTGGTGTCTCTCATTTCAGCTTTGCACCCAGGAGGATGTTAGAAACATAGAAACATAGAAAAATAGGAGCAGGAGTAGGCCATTCAGCCCTTCGAGCCTGCTCCACCATTCAATATGATCATGGCTGATCCTTTATATCAATACCATATTCCCGCTCTCTCCCCATACCCCTTGATGTCTTTTGTGTCTAAAAATATATCTCCTTCTTAAATATATTCAATGACTTGGCCTCCACAGCCTTCTGTGGTAGAGAATTCCACAGGTTCACCACCCTCTGAGTGAAGAAATTTCTCCTCATCTCAGTCCTAAATGTCCTACCCCGTATCCTGAGACTGTGACCCCTAGTTCTAGACCCCCAGCCAGGGGAATCATCCTCCCTGTATCCAGTCTGTCGAGTCCTGTCAGAATTTTATATGTTTCAATGGGATCCCCTCTCATTCTTCTAAACTCTAGTGAATACAGGCCTAGTCGACCCAATCTCTTCTCGTACGATAGTCCTGCCGTCCCAGGAATCAGTCTGGTGAACCTTTGCTGCACTCCCTTATGGCAAGTATATCCTTTGTTAGGAAAGGAGACCGAAACTGCACACAGTACTCCAGGTGTGGTCTCACCAAGGCCCTGTATAACTGTAGTAAGACATCCTTGCTCCTGTACTCAAATCCTCTTGCAATGAAGGCCAACATACCATTTGCCTTCCTAACTGCTTGTTGCACCTGCATGTTTGCTTTCAGTGACTGGTGTACAAGGACACCCAGGTCCCTTTGTACATCAGCATTTCCCAATCTATCACCATTTAAATAATACTCTGCCTTTATGTTTTTCCTACCGAAGTGGATAATTTCACATTTATCCACGTTATACTGCATCTGCCATGCATTTGCCCACTCACTCAACTTGTCTAAATCGCCTTGAAGCCACTTTGCATCCTCCTCACAACTCACAATCCCACCTAGTTTTGTGTTGTCAGCAAACCTGGAAATATTACATTTGGTTCCCTCATCCGAATCATTGATATATATTGTGAATAGCTGGGGCCCAAGCGCTGATCCTGCGGTACCCCACTAATCACCGCCTGCCACCCCAAAAAAGACCCAATTATTCCTACTCTCTGTTTCCTGTCTGTTAGCCAATTTTCAATCCACGCCAGTATATTACCCCCAATCCCATGTGGTTTAATTTTGCACACTAACCTCTTATGTGGGACTTTATCAAAGGCCTTCTGAAAATCCAAATACATCACATCCACTGGTTCTCCCTTATCTATTCTACCAGTTACATCCTCAAAAAACTCCGGTAGGTTTGTCAAACATGATTTCCCTTTCATAAATCCATGTTGACTTTGTCTAATCCCGTTAATATTTTCTAAGTGTCCTGTTATCACATCCTTTATAATAGACTCTAGCATTTTCCCTATTAGTGATGTTAGGCTAACCGGTCTGTAGTTCCACTGTTTTCTCTCTCCCTCTTTTTTAAATAGTGGGGTTACATTTGCCACCCTCCAATCTGCAGGAACTGTTCCATAATCTATAGAATTTTGGAAGATGACAACCAATGCATCCACTATTTCCATGGCTACCTCTTTTAGTACTCTGGGATGCAGATTATCAGGCCCTGGGGATTTATCGGCTTTCAGTCCCATTAATTTCTTCAGCACTGTTTTTTTGCTAATACTAATTTCCTTTAATTCCTCCTTCTCACTAGACCCTTGGTTCCCCGGCATTTCTGGGAAGTTATTTGTGCCCTCTTCCATGAAGACAGAACCAAAATATTTGTTTAATTGCTCTGCCATTTCCTTGTTTCCCATTATAAATTCTCCCGTTTCTGACTGTAAGGGCCTACATGTCGTCATTAATCTTTTTCTTTTTACATACTTGTAGAAGCTTTTACAATCCGCTTTTATGTTCCTTGCAAGTTTACTCTCATATTCTATTTTTCCCCTCTTAAACAATCTCTTGGTCCTTTTTTGCTGAACTCTAAACTGCTTCCAATCCTCAAGCTTGCTACTTTTTCTGGCAACTTTATATGACTCCTCTTTGGATCTAATACTATCCTTAATTTCTTTTGTTAGCCATGGTTGGGCCGCTTTTCCTTTTGTGTTTTTGTGCCAGAAAGGAATGTATAACTTGCAATTCATGCATTCGTTCCTTAAATGTTAGCCATTGCCTATCCACCATCATGCCTTTTAATGAAGCTCCCCAATCTATCATAGACAACTCACACCCCATACCTTTGTAGTTTCCTTTGTTTAGATTTAGGACCCTAGTTTCGGATTGGACTTCTTAACTTTCCATCTTAATGAAAAATTCTGTCATGTTATGGTCACTCTTCCCTAAAGGACCCCGCACAACAAGATTATTAATTAACCCCTTCTCATTGCACAATACCCAATCTAGGATAGCCTGTTCCCTTGTTGGCTCCTCAATCTACTGGTCTAAAAAATCATCTTGTACACACTCCAGGAATTCATCTTCCACAGCATTATTACTAATTTGGTTTGGCCAGTCTATATGTAGATTAAAGTCACCCATGATTACTGTAGTACCCTTGTTACATGCATCTCTAATTTCCTGTTTGATGCCATCCCCTACATTACCACTACTGTTTGGAGGCCTATAGTCAGCTCCCACCAATGTTTTCTGCCCCTTGGTGCTTCTTAGCTCCACCCAGACTAATTCTACATCTTGATTTTCTGAGCCAATATCCTTTCTCACTATTGCTCTGATTTCATCCTTTACTAACAATGCCACCCGACCTCTTTTTCCTTTTTGCCTGTCCTTCCTAAATATCGAATATCCTTGGATATTCAGCTCCCAGCCTTGGTCACCCTGCAGCCATGTCTCCACAATCGTATCCGTTACATCTATTTGCGCTGTTAATTCGTCTAACTTATTACGAATGCTTCGTGCATTCAGATACAATGCCTTTAGATTTGTCTTTTTAACATTTTTAGACATCTTGACTTTTTTTGTACTATGGCCCTATTTGTCTTATTCCATTTTTTCTTATCCGGATCTTATTTGTTAGTGCACTCCTTTGTTTGTACGCTCTGTCCCTTCCTGACACAATCTGGTTATCCTTACCCCAATCACTTTCCTGCACTGCTTCCTTGTCTTTTCTCTTTAGCATTCTAGATTTCTCTCCACCAGGACCCTCCCACCCCCTTATTTAGTTTAAAGCCCTATCTACCTCCCTAGTTATTTGCTTCGCTAGAACTCTGGTCCCAGCATGGTTCAGGTGTAGTCCGTCCCAACATAACAGCTCTCTCTTTCCCCAGTACTGGTGCCTGTGCCCCACGAATCGAAACCCACTTCTCCCACACTAATCTTTGAGCCATGCATTAATCTCCCTGATCCTATTGGCCCTATGCCAATTTGCTCGTGGCTCCGGTAATAATCCAGAGATTGTGACCTTTGTGGTTCTGCTTTTTAATTTAGTCCCTAGCTGCTCAAACTCTCTCAGCAGAACCTCTTTCTTTGTCCTACCTATGTCATTGGTACTTACGTGGACCACGACGACTGGATCCTCCCCCTCCCACTCCAAGTTCTTCTCCAGCCCGGAGGAGATGTCCTTTACCCTGGCACTGGGTAGGCAACAAAGCCTTCGGGACTCATGCTCCTGGCTGCAGAGAACAGTGTCTATCCCCCTAAGTATACTGTTGCCTACTACAACCACCTTCTTTTTTACTCCCCCCACTTGAACGGCTTCCTGTACCACGGTGCCATGGTCAGTTTGCTCGTCCTCCCCGTAGTCCCCGCACTTGTCCACAAGGGTTGCAAGAACCTCGAATCTATTGGACAAGTGCAGGGACTGAGGCTCCTGCAATACTATCTCCTGGATCCCCGTACCTGCCTCACTCACAGTCACACCCTCCTGTCCCTGACCACGTGTCAATTTTAAAGTATTTAATCTATGGGGTGTGGCTGCCTCCTGGAGCAAAAGGTCCAGGTAACTTTTTCCCTCCCTGATGTCAAGTAATGTCTGCAGCTCGGACTCCAGCTCCTCAACTCAGAGCCGAAGTTCCTCGAGCTGCAGACACTTACCGCAAATGTAGTCACCCTGGACAAAAATGTCCACAAGCTCCAACATATTGCAGCAGCAACACATCTCCTGTTCTCCCATTATTTTATTTATTTAATTAATTAGTTTAGTGTTAATCAAATTATTTACCTCATTTAGTTTATTAAATTAATTAAATTAAGTTTTGTTTTTTTAATTTAGTTGTATGTTATATGATAGCTTAAAACTTGGCCCACAGTCACTACCAATCACTTACCTGCTTTACCTGTGATGTCACTACTGTTTTCTCTTGTTGATGCAGGTCTGCTGCTGCTTTTATCCTCGCTCTCGGGCCTCGTTCTGCTCCCACTCAGGTCTGTCACCGCTCTGCGGGAGAAGTTAGAAAAAGCAAGCACCTCCTTCCCCCACTTCACCGAACTCCCACATTTACCGAACTCCCAGTTGTTTACTCTGTGCTCGCTGCACTCACAGGCCCCTGTGTTTATACTGTTTGTGACTCAGATGAGTCAGCACTGCTCTGCTACTGTTTCAGGAACCAGTTTAATCCAGTTCGCTAATGAACTAACTACAGCAGCTCTCCAGCAGGAGAGCTTGCTTGTTTGTCTCTGTTTAAGCCTGAAGAAACTTAAAACTTTAAAGTTTAAATTTTAACTTAAACAGTTGATCTTACTTAAGAGCTACTAACAATTAACACTAGATTTTAAAAGAGATTAACCCTTAAAACTCCCACACTTACCAAACTCCCAGTTGTTCACTCTGTGTTCGCTGCACTCAGTGCAGTGCAGAGTTGTGATATACCATGAGACAGGGATAGTATGATGGGGATGTGGTGAGCAACGGGGATCTGGGGTTTCAATCATGTGAATCAGAGTCTGATGAGCTGGTCACGGACAGCCTGTCCGGAAGGCCAATTGTCTGCCTGCCTCCTCCCTCCCTCCTGTTCCTCCTCCTCCTCGTCCTTCTCCTCCTCGTCTTCTTCATCCTCGTCCTTCTCTCCCTCGTCCTCTTTCTGAGGTGATCCCGCAATCACTGGTGGCAAGGACTGCATCCTCATGATGGCCAAGTTGTGGAGCATGCAGCAGACCACCATAAAATGGGATACACGCTCAGCCAACTACTGGAGGGCTCCTTCTGAGCAATGAAGGCAGTGGAACCGTTGTTTCAGGAGGCTGATGATGTTCCTGGTAGCGGCATGGCTCTCATTATATGAATGCTGGGCATGAGGGTTGGGGTTGCAGAGGGGAATCATGAGCCAGGTGGAGAGCGGATAGCCTTGTCTCCAAGCAGCCACATCGAGCTTGACGTGGTGGCTGGAAGAGTGCTGGCACACCGGACTGGCACAGGATGAAGACATCATGACTGCTGCCAGGATAGCGGGCATTGACATACAGGATTCGCTGGGCGTGTTCGCACACCAACTGCACATTAAGTGAGTGGTAGCCTTTGTGGTTACGGAAGATCTCAGGATTGTCATGCGACACCCGCAAAGCCACGTGGGTGCAGTCGATGGCACCCTGCACCATGGGGAATCCTGCTATCCTGGCAAAGCCACATGCACACTCATCCTGCTTCTCTCTGGGGAGAGGGAAGCCAACGTAATCCCTTCTCCTGGTGTAGAGAGCCTCAGTGACCTCCCGGATGCAGCGATGGATGGTGAACTGTGAGATGTTAGATATGTCTCCTGCTGTAGAGTGGAAGGATCTGCTGGTGAAGAAATTGAGAGCTACCGTGACCTTGACTGCCACTGGGAGAGTTGTGGTTGTCCTGGTCTGAGGCTGGAGGTCTGGTTGCAGGAGGTGGCAGAGTTCTGTGACCGCCTCCTTGGTGAAGTGGAGCCTCCTAATGCACTGCTCCTTGCTTAATTGGAGGTAGGAAAAGTGCTGTTGGAAGACCCTAGGAGGGTAAGGCCTCCTGTTGAGAGCCCTGATGGCCCTCCTCCTCCATCTGCGTACATGTTCCTGTCTTTCTCGCTGCCTCCGGTCACTCTGCTTTAGATCCTGGAGGGCGAGGTCGACTGCCAGTACAACCCCCATAACTTTGAGCAAGTGTTGTAGTTTGAAGCATTTCAAAAATAATGAGCGAGTTTTGTACATACCAGAACACTTCCTGATACCAAATAACCTTGAAATAACTAAAGAAAACTCTTGCAGTTGCAGGAAATAGCACACAGCCACTCAAACTGCAAAACCCTGTCCGGTGCGAGTGATTGGTGATGATCCCTTTAAATACTGTCGCTGGAGCCGGTTTCCTGCTGCTGCTCACCACCTCAACCTGTCGTTGCTTTCTCCAGCCGGTAACTGCAATGACCAAAACCAAATTAGGAGATCGGGCGTCAAGTGAGTGTTGCACACTCACTGACGTCATGATCTCCGTGATTTAAATGTCCCCGGCAATCAAGTTTACCGGCAATTCGAAAATGGGGCTGAGTTGATTGATCTCCAACAAGTGTTATAAACAAGAAGACTAAGTAATGGCTCAACAGGCCAGAGAAAGTGCTCCAAGGTTCTCCGATGCAGCACTGGAGGCCTTGGTCTAGGAGGTCAACTCCAGGAGAGAGGTCCTCTTTCCCCAGGGGGCCAGGAGGCTCTCCTGGCAACAGACAAGACTGCAGTGGGAGCAGATAGCCAATATGGTCAATGCCAGCAGTATAGCCGCCAGGACTTGGACACATTGCAGGAAGAAATTTAATGACCTTACATGAATGGTCAAGGTCAGTGTGAATTCATCTTCAAATGCCATATCTCACTACCTGCAACACACCCCCATCACTCACCTACTAACCCACACCCCCATCACTCACCTACCAACAACCTCTACCAAACATGACTCACACAACACATTCATAGCTTCCCCTCACCCGTACACACTTACTACTGCTGAAAGCCTCACACTCACATCTCACAACTTGAACACACTGTCAGCTATTCAACCATGACAGGCACATCACCCAAACATATTATACCACACTCACTGACAAACTTCCCTTTCTGTTGCAGGAAAAGGTGGCGCATAATTGCAGGCAGCAGACCTTACCAGCAGGGGACAGGCTCGCCTTCATCACCTCACCCCCTTGGAGGAGATGGTGCTGGCCATTCTTGGCAGGGGTATGGCTGAGCCTGTCGCCAGTGGCGGGGCTGAAAGAATACAAGATGACTGTATCCTCATACGTTATCCTCCTTCTCACATCACACTTCCCCCTCATCCCACAATCACTTCTGATTTTCAATCTGCACATGGTGTAAGCATGCACCTTTTACTTTCCCCCCCATCCCCTCACCACAACCCTATCCTTGTGCCTTTCTCATTTCAGACACCCAAGAAATCCAGCCTGCCCAGCCAGTGGTTGAACAGGAAGAGAGAGCAGAGAGTGATGAAGAAGAAGAAGAAGAAGAAGAAACACCGTCACTCGATTTCACACTCCCGGCCACCAGTTCAGAGGGCGAGGTGGCACACGAGTTCTGCTGCACAGAACTCAGATGAAGACCTCGATGGGGCAGCCTACAGAAGAAGGCTGATAGGTATGCACAATTAAATGCTTGGTGCATTGGCAGCCTGCCAGAAAGCCTGAATGCAATGTTAAGGAGCACAGAGGAGTCCAGTTCCAGCCTTGCACAGGGCTTTGGGCAGAGCTTGGAGTCCATCCTTTCAGCGTGGAAGGACTGGGCAGATCCATTAATGCACTTGTGGACCCAACCATCCCGTTGCATCTGATGGCTGAAGTCTCAGCTTCTATTGCAGCACAAGCACAAGCCACCCAACGTATGCGTGCTGCAATGGAAGTTCAGACCGAAGTCATGCAAGCACAGACACAGACTGCTGCCATCATGGCTGGGTTTACCAATGTTGAAAGGGGCTTGCAGGGTATCACAGCAGTCCATCAGTCTGTATTCCATCAGTTTACTAGGAATGCTGAGGCATTGCCCCAGGGGAGTGACAGTGGAACTGTGGCGGGCGAATCTGCTGTCCGCTCTCAGGATGACAGCATTCGTCTTCCCACCATTGCCACTCCACCAGTGCCCTTGCTGTTGTCTGTCAGCCAGCCAGCCCAGGCTGCTGTTGCCCATGCTAAGATTGTGCAGTCCAAAGCCGGGCCTACTAGGTCCAGAGCTCCTCGAGGTCATCCTGCAAGGCCATCTGCAGTTTCCCCCACTGAAAGTCAGCAGCCTTCCACCAGCCATGCTGCAGCCACTGGGGTAGTACTGCGTAGGAGCACTAGGATAGGCAAAGGCACATGCAAGGGAATGCACAAGTGTGATTAGTTGATTTTTTGATGTAATATTGGATGGATAGATGGATAAAGTTTGGTTGGAATGTTTGCTTTATGGTGGCTCTTATTTCAGCATTGTGGTCAAGAGGATGCTGAGATGGTCAGTAACAGAGGGAAGTTAAGGTGTGGGACAAATTTTGACTGGGGAATTAGGGTCGCGTTCACTCATACTGCAGGCGGATGATTCTATCCCAGCTATCCCAGCCACAAAGGGGCTGTTTGGGTTGCCACCTTCCTTCCGCTTCATCCTCTTCCTCTCCCTCCTCCTGCTCTTACTCCTGTAGGGGGTGGTGGTGTGTGTCAGCTTCACCTCTGACTTCTGAGCGGTTCGAATCGCTCCCACTCCCTTGGTTCTAGACCGTGGACTTAGTTGGGGGTTGTGACAAAAGTGCAACAGACAACTGGGTTTGATGCAGGAACTTTGATCTTTATTCAAGAGAGTAAAACACAACACAAACACTCTTAACACTCTAATAAAATGGGGAACACTTCGGTACAAATGAGGGAAATAACATTAGAAGAATACTTCACCCCTCCCAATCCCACTTCTCTAGCCAGGTTGGACTCTAGAGGACCAGGGATGATACTCACCAAAATCCTTGACAGTTGGGTTGGTTCGCGGTTTTGGGGTTCGCTGTATATGTTGGTTGGTGTCTGCCGTACCCTGTATGCGGTAGAGGACTTCAACTGCGTAGCTGGTCAGTCTTCGCGAGTCCGCTGATGCGGTAGGGTGCGTATTGGATTTATCAGGTGAGTACCCACTTTTCTTTGGTTTAGAAGTAGGGTTTAGAGTCTTTTGGGGAAAATCTTACCCTGGGGTAAGTCAGGAGTAGATTGTAGAGTGGAAACTTTGCGGTCTTCGGTTTTTCTCCAAGTTGGTTTTCTTTGGTCGCGGTGGCCCAATATTGGTGGTAATGTTCGGTTGGTTGTTTTCATGAGGCCCTTATTGCCGCGAGGTGTCCGATGGTCACTGAGGCGGTCGCTCTGGTTTCTTCCACGTGTCGGCCTACTTCGGGAGCTGTTGGCCTCCTTTGTTGAATGGTCTGGTCTTCGAGCTGTCGACCTCCTGGCTGGACACGGAACGTTGAACGGTAGTGCTGGAGAACTGTGTTGCGGTGAATGCCTCCGTAGATGAACTTGTCCTTCTTTCTTCTTCTTCTCCAGGTTGAGAACGGGCCTTCAATTATACTAATTGAAGCTTCCTTATCTGCGTGCCAAATCAGATCCCGGTCATTGTTAGATTTTGGCGGGCTCGTTAACGGTAACTTGTTTGTTAATGTGTGAAGTGGTTTCGGGATGGCTCCATCCTGTCGATCTGCCACTTAATCGTAGTTGATTGTTCCCAGGTTTTGAGTTTCTTGACTGGGCCTGGGATTTCTATAGAGTAGGTCGAAGTGATCTGTTTTATGCATGTTTTGATGGGTTCTGTAAATTTGGGTGGAGACTGCTTTTCCTCGGGTTTATTGTAAGGATGTTAATGTCTGATAGGTGCTGATTTAACTCCCAGCGAGGTCATGCGGTTCCCCAGACAGTTTCCATTAACTCCAATACCCGAACTGTTTTTACAGAGGTTGACCCCACCTTCCTTTACAGCCTTTTCTCCCTTACAAGTCCAGACATTTCTTTTAAAATACCAAATCTTGGTTTTTGCTCTAAAATGTCCTTCGGTTAGGCCCAATGTATTTCACCACCCTGAAATTGTTAGAAAAAGAGTCCCAAGTCTTTTCCTTAGGGTTTGTCTTCGAGTTTTGGCGGATCTGTGAATTTTGAGAATCTTACACTCCTCCTCCTCCTGCTCCTTGAAAAGCAACACATCAATTTAGCCAATTATTAGGAGACAGAACCCAGCAACTGTTCAGTCAATGTGATTATCACAATAATTTCAGATATCTGCCACAGGCTATCTTGTACAAAAAACACAAAAGTGTGAGCGAAAATTGATTTATTTCCCCATAACTATTATATTTACAATACAACAGCACTATTACAACACTGCAATATTTGGAGAGTGCGTTGTTGCAAAATATGCTTTCGAAAATTAATGGTTATGGCAAATTATTTTTATGCTACATCAGTCCATAAATAAAGGCAAGAGCCATAGTCTCACAGAGGACCACACAAGGCAAATGATTCTCACAGCTCTTTACTTTGTTCATCATGTGTCTGACATGCACGGAAACCCATCACCATGCTCAAGAGTCTCCAGGCTGAACTCCTAAGAAATCCTAAAAATAGGGTTCCTCTCCATCTGATATGGGTGCATACTATGCCATGTGGGAACTCCAGGATGCTTCACGTGTCCTGGATATCCACCTGTGCAGGAAGTGCCTCCAGTTGTTCGAATCAAACTCTGGGTTTCTGTGCTTGAGGAGAGACTTGAGTTACGGCATGGCGTATAGGAGGCTGAGAATTTTCCTGGAACGCATGTTCTAGGAGGTGGTCACGCGTCAGTTACAGAGAGTTCAGGAGGATAGTAAGTGAGTGGCCATCTGGCAGGGTAGGAAGAGGCAGGCAGTGCAGGAATCTTCTGGGAACGTGGTGCTCTCAAATTGGTTTTCAGGGCTCAAAGAGGAGATAGTTCAGATACAGAATTGACACATTCCCACGAGGAGGAAAGGAAGGGCAACCAAAGCTGGAGCTCCCTGGATGACAAAAGATATAGAGGTTAAAATGAGACAGAAAAAGGAAGCTTCTGACAAATGTAAGGTACATAATACAGTAGAAAACTTAGCTGAATATATAAAGTACAGAAGAGATCTAAAAAGGGTATAAGAGGGACAAATAGAGAGTATGAGAGTACATAAGAACATAAGAAATAGAAGCAGAAGTAGGCCATTTGACCCTTCGAGCCTGCTCCGTCATTCAATAAGATCATGGCTGATCTTTTACCTCAGCTCCACTTTCCTGAACTATCTCCATATCCCTTGATTCCCTTAATATTCAAAAATCTATCGATCTCTGTCTTGAATATACTCAACGACTGAGCCTCCACAGCCCTCTGGGGTAGAGAATTCCAAAGATTCACCACCCTTTGAGAAATTTCTCCTCATCTCAGTCCTAAATGGCCGACTCCTTATTCTGAGACTGTGACCCCTGGTTCTAGATTCCCCAGCCAGGGGAAACATCCTCCCTGCATCTACCTGTCAAGCCTGTAAGAATTTTGTATGTTTCAATGAGATCACCTCTCATTCTTCTAAACTCTAGAGAATATAGGCCTAGTCTACTCAATCTCTCCTCATAGGACAATCCCCCCATCCCAGGAATCAGTCTGATGAACCTTCATTGCACTCCCTCTATGGCAAGTATATCCTTCCTTAGGTAAGGTGACCAAAACTCTATAGAATACTCCAGGTGTGGTCTCACCAGGGCCCTATATAATTGCAGTAAGATGTCTTTACTCTTATACTCAAATCCTCTTGCAATAAAGGCCAACATACCATTTGCTTTCCTAATTGCTTGCTGTACCTGCATGTTAACTTTCAGTGATTTGTGTACAAGGACACCCGGGTCCCTCTGAACACCAACATTTCCCAATCTCTCACCATTTAAAAAATACTCTGCTTTTCTATTTTTCCTACCAAACTGGATAACTTCTCCACATTATATTCCATTTGAAATGTTCTTGCCCACTCACTTAGCCTGTCTATATCCCCTTGAAGCCTCTTTGCACCCTCCTCACAACTTACATTCCCACCCAACTTTGCATCATCAGCAAACCTGGATATATTACATTTGGTCCCTTCATCCAAATCATTGATGTAGATTGTGAATAGCTGAGGCCCAAGCACTGATCCTTGCGGTACCCCACTAGTTACAGCCTGCCAACCCGAAAATGACCCGTTTATTCCTACTCACTGTTTTCTGTCCGTTAACCAATCCTCAATCCATGCTAGTATATTACCCCCAATCCCATGAACCCGAATTTTGTTTAATAACCTCTTGTGTGGCACCTTATCGAATGCCTTCTGAAAATCCAAATACATCACATCCACTGGTTCCCCCTTATCTATTCTGCTAGTTACAACCTCAAAAAATACTAACAGATTTGTCAAATACGATTTCCCTTTCATAAATCTGTGTTGCCTCTGCCCAATCCTATTATTATTTTCTAAGTGCCCTGTTACCACATCCTTAATAATAGATTCTAGCATTTTCCCTACTACTTATGTCAGGCTAACTGGTCTGTAATTCCCTGTTTTCTCTTTCCCTCCTTTCTTAAATAGTGGGGTTACATTTACTACCTTCCAATCCACAGGAACCGTTCTAGAATCTTTGGAATTTTGGAAAATGAGAACCAATGCATCCACTATCTCTCTAGCCACCTCTTTCAAAACCCTAGGATGTAGGCCATCAGGTCCAGGTGATTTATCAGCTTTCAGTCCCATTAATTTCTCCAGTACTATTTTTTAACTTATACTAATTTCTTTCAGTTCCTCATTCTCGCTAGACCCTTGGTTCTCCACTATTTCCAGGAAGTTTTTTGCATCTTCTTCTGTGAAGACAGACACAAAGGCCATGATTTTGCCGGCGCTCAGAGGACGGGTTTGGAGGCGGGGCAGAAGTTAAAATCCAAATGATTGATGGCGGTTTGCTGATGCTCACTTGTGAGCTGTGATACACCAGGTGACAACACTATTCTATGTCGTGAATGACCCACCGAGGTGTGCGTCTCTGCGCTGGAGCTGGGTGCGCTGATTTCTGGTGACGCTGCTCCCTCAGAGGCTGCAGGTTCCTCTGAGGAGTTTTCTGGCTCTTCCTCTTGGACAGTAGGGAGGGGAGCTCTCGATGGTCCTGTGGGGGATTAAAGGCATGAGTTAGACATGTGATATTTAGGTAGCAGACACATCCTATTGTGCAGATGATCAGAAGTCAATCTGTATGAACATCAGATGCCATATCAGTCACTCATGAAATCTAAATGAGAGGGTTGCAAATCTGTCCTGTCACCAGCTTGCTCTACTGCACCCGTCTCTCCATCCCCCACTTCCAGCTCCTCTGCACCTCCAACGATGTCGCGAGCAGCCTCCTCAGCGTTTGTTAAAGTTGCCAGGGATGGTGGGCTTCCTCCTGTTCTCCCCCTCTCCCTCTTATTTTTCCCTTTTCCTGCAATGAGGCACACAAGTGGAGTTTCAGCTAGATTGCTGGAGTGAGTGTAAAGAATCCATAACATAAAAGCTTAGAGGGAGACAAAGATGGAGTGAGGTGCCAAAACCAAGGTGCCTCCCTGTGCATTGTTAGTTGTTGTTATTGCATAACAGTGAGAGCAAGTGTGAGGGGTGCAGAGTAGGATGGTGAAGTGATTCTGTACATAGAGAGAGAGGAATAGGTAAGGGTGCAAGGGAAGTAAGGGTAAGTTGGGATGTGGAGGAGTAGGCTGACAATGCAGAGTGCTGGTGATGAGAAGAGATGGGAAGCAGATTGAAGGTAAGTGTGATGTTATACTCACTTTTGCTGAGTGTAGCAGATCATTGAACTGTTTCCGGCACTTCACCCAGGTGCGTGAGCACAAGGACCTTGCGCTTACCTCCTCAGCAATTTGCAGTCAGGCTGCCTTTGTCTGCTGAGGAGGCTTCCTCCGGCCATCAGGAGGGAACAGAACTTTCCTGCACCCTCTTACTCCCTCCACAAGAGCATGGAGGGAGTCATCAGCAAATTGAGGAGCAGCCTTAGATCTTGCAACAGTCATGTTTCAAATAAACGTTTTCAGGAGCAGCAGAAAGGAAATGAAATCCAAGGGCAACATGGGTCACTTAAAAACTCCTGAATCGAAGATGTCAGCAGAGACGAGCATCAGACCCGCACCCACTGATTGGGCCGGGTAGTAAGCCCAGTTAAGTTAAAATTATTATATTAGAGTGGTTGAAACCGACAGCGGGACCGGAACCCGCTGACCAGCCAACCTGACTCCAACCTGCCTCCTATGGCAAAATCGTGGCCAAAGTATTTGTTTAATTTCTCTGCCATTTCCTTATTCACCATTACAATTTCTCCTGTCTCAGCCTGTAAGGGACCCACAATTACTTTCGCTAATCTTTTCCTTTTTACATACCTATAGAAGCTTTTACAATCTGTTTTTATGTCTCTCGCTAGTTTACTCTCATATTCTATTTTCCCTTTCTTTATCAATTTCTTGGTCCTCCAAATCCTCAGGCTTACTACTGTTTTTGGCAACATTATAAGCCTCTTCCTTTGATCTAATACTACCTTTAACTTCTCTTGTTAGCACGGTTGGACCACTTTTCCTGTGGGGTTTTTGTGCCTTAAAGGAATGTATATTTGTTGCAAATTATGTATTAATTCTTTAAATGCTAGCCATTGCATCTCTACCATCATACCTTTTTCCAATCTACCTTAGTCAACTCACCCCTCATACCTACGTAGTTTGCTTTGTTTAGATTTAAGACCCGAGATTCGGATTTTACTAAATCACTTTCAAACTCAATATAAAATTCTTCATATTATGGTCACTCTTCCCTAAAGGCCCCTTTACTACAAGGTTATTAATTAACCCTTTCTCATTGCACAATACTAGATCTAAAATAGCCTATTCCTTAGTTGGTTCCTCATCATACTGACCTAGAAAACTATCTTGCATAATTCGTTCTCCACACTATTACTGCAAATTTGGTTTGCCCAGTCTATATGTAGATTAAAGTCTCCCATGATTACTGTATTACCCTTGTTACATGCATCTCTAATTTCCTGATTTACACTCTGCCCTACATTACAACTACTGTTTGGGGACCTATAAACAACTCCCACCAATGTTTTCTGCCCCTTGCTGTTTCTTAGCTCCACCCAAACTGATTCTACTTCTTGATTTTCAGAGCTAAGATCCTTTCTCTCTACTGTCTTTATCCCATCCTTTATTATCAGGGCTACCCCTCCTCCTTTTCCATTTTGCCTATCTCTTCTAATGTGATAATGACCTGATTATCTGTTTTAATTATGTTGGTTGAGGGATAAACATTTGCCAGGACCCCGGGGAGAACTCCCCTGCTCTTCTTTGAAAGAGTGCCATGAGATATTTTACGCCCACCTGAGAGATTTCAATTTAACGCCTCATCTGAAAGATGGTTCCTTTTTTTCTTTCTTTCACTAACCATGTGTGAGCAATTCATATAGCTGGCTTCAAATATGACAAAGCAGCAGAAAGACGTTTTGGACAAGTTTACACTCATTTTTATGCAATTAACCTTCGATATCTAACATTATCAGGCAAATTCACTGCTTCCAGTGTTGAGCCACATTCAAGGAGAGCACAAGTCAGAGATGGGGCTGCAACACTGTCACCCTAATTCTCTGCCCAACATTCCCTTTCAGCACGACTCAATGTTCCAACTTGCATATTGAATTCTGTTCAAGTCATTCAGTGCAGACTATGTAGAAAGCAATTGTTAGTTCCAACTGCATTGTAGAAATACAAGGCACGGCACAGAAAATCATGGTAGAGAATATCAATGACAAATTTGATTGGTTTTCACTGGATTTGCCATCCTCATCACATTTGTTGCTTGTGTTCTGTGTGGTAATGCTTCCAGAATGTTTTCTGCATTGCAAATTTTAAAGGACAATTATGGATAGCAGAATTTAATCTGTACAGGTCACATATTGCAGCTCTGCATGAAGGATGATCTTGAAGATGAGCACATGCAGCATTGTGACAGCCGTGGTCAGTGGTAGCACACTTATCTCTGAGTCCAAAGGTTATGGGTTCAAGACACACCAAAGACTTGAGCATGAAATCTAGGCTGGTAATCCAGTGCAGTACTGAGGGATTGCTGCACTGTTGGAGGTGCTGTCTTTCAGATGAGATGTTAAACCGAGGCCCTGTCTGCTCTCTCAGGTGGACATAAAAGATCCCATGGCACTATTTCAAAGAAGAGCATGGAAAATCTCCCCAGTGTCCTGACCAAAATGTATCCCTCAATCAATATCACTAAATAGACTGATTATCTGGTCATTATCACATTGTTATTTTTGGGACCTTACTGTGTGCAAATTGGCTGCTGCATTTCCTACAACACAGCAGTGACTACGCTTCAAAAGTATTTCATTGGCTGTAAAGTGCTTTGATACGTTCTGAGGTCCTGAAAGGCGCTGTATATATGGAAGTCTTTCTTTTTTTAATTACCTGGTAGTTTGTATTGCTCTATCTCCTTTTAACAGTAGCAAAGCATATCCAGATATTGAATAATTGCCGCTATCTATATCTGTTGTTGAGGTCAAACTCATTTTCAGGATACTTCTGCTGTCTGTTTTATACATAACATCCTTAAGCAACAAGGATGTGCTGTGAGTTTTGTGTTCAAAAGAATCCAATGTTACACAAAGTGTCATTTGAAATTTTATCAACTCTTTGTAGCTCATTTTAAAACTAACACCTGCCATTTTTCAGGTATAATTGGCACCATGCAGAAACAATGGCTCCATATCTTGTCTCTAACTATGGCCTGTGCACTGCTGCAATACAGGCAGCCATTCATAACAATGATAAAACACCTACAGATCCAATTGCAATTAGAAACATAAAACATAGTATCCAAACTTCAAGGTAGCTGAATCGCACACCACAATTTTCCAATTTATTTTGTTATGTGAGAAACAGCTCAGTAAGAGAGGGCTAAAAAAAATGATCATTAACCAGAGAAGTCAAGTCAAGTGCATCAAAGCTAACCTGGTACCTGAGAAGCTGGGACTGAGCTTTGAATATGTTTGAGGATATCAATTATCACAGCCAAAAAGTTCAGATATTGAGAGAGTGTGATGCAGTGACCTAAGAAAAGCAAGTAAAGAGCATCAATACAGTGTGGAGATTGAGGAAGCTCAGAATGTTGGGCAAGATTTCCTCCCTACACCATGTGTAATGGAATTGCAAATCTATTCACCCTGAATCTCCACAAGGTTATGTTGAAGTGTCAGTCTTAGTTCAGAAGGTTGTAGGTTCAAGTCCTACTCCAGAGACTTCAGCACATAGTCGAGGCTGGCACTCCAGTGCAGTACTGAGGGAATGGTGCACTGGTGCCGTCTTTCAGATGAGACATTAAACCGAGGCCCTGTCTGCCCTCTCAGGTGGGTATAAAAGATCCCATGGCGCTATTCGAAGAAGAGCAAGAGAGTTCTTCCCGGTGTCCTTGCCAATATTTATCCCTCAACCATTATCACTAGAGAAAACAGATTATCTGGTCATTTATCTCAATGCTGTTTGTGGGTCCTTGCTGTGTGCAAATTGGCTGCCACATTTCCTACATTACAACAGTGACTACATTTATAAAAGTACTTCATTGGCTGTAAAGTGGTTTGAGATGTTCCAAGGCCATGAAAGGCGCTATATAAATGCAACTTCTTTCTTTGTTCTCCTGCCATAACTTTGTCAGAAATCCTGAAGAAACGGATGCTTTTAGCCATTTATGCCATTTCTCTGTTGGTTTTGTCGATCTCCTGCCAGAGAATACGGCAGGAATTCCGAGAGATTATTTACATGCAGGCTTATGATTTTGTTACATATGGCACACAGAGGACACCTTCCCCACTGATTGGCAACATTGGAGTAGATTGAAGAATCTGTGATATCAGATTAGGTATAAGCATGGAATCAAGCCTGAGATCCAGACCTTGAAAAGTATGGAGGGTTTGGTTGAACCATACAAGAACGGAATTCTGCCAAAAAAATACAATTTTTTGTCCCTTTAAAGCTGGAGCTGCCCATAAACGATAAACTATAGGGGAGTGTAAAATATCAGTTTCAAATCTGAACTGGACTGGATCAGACCAACCCTAAACCTTCAGAAATATCTGAATTTTACTTAATTTTGGATTCTTTTGGGGTAAAATTGGACCTTGTTGTGCCCATTTTCCAGGCGGAAAACGGGGGCACAGAAATCCAATTTAGAGGGCAGGCCTCCTGCATCCAAACAGCACCAAGAAACATGTCCAATGCCATATTGGTTCGCTATGCCCACCAATTTCTACCCCTTTTGTATCTGTATCCTTTAAAGAAATAGCATCATGAATGTGCAGAGGGAAATTTCAGACGTATACAATTGGTAAAGTGTTAAAAATTTACTGCAAGAAAGAAAGACTTGCATTTTTATAGCACATTTCACACCCTCAGAACATCCCAAACCACTTTAAAGCCAATTAAGTACTTTTGAAGTGTAGTCACTGTTGTAATGTAGGAAATATAGCAAGAGTTAATGGGATGTTGTCAGTAACAACTGGAAAAGGCTGACTATGGGAAGCTAGGAGGTAGGTGCTTGTTTTTATTACTTATTCACTCTCAGAATGTGGGCATCACTGGAAAGGCCAGAATTTATTGCCCTTCCCTAGTTGCTCTGCTACAACTGAGTGGCTTGCTAGGCCACTTCAGAGGGCAGTTAAGAGTCAACCATATTGGTGTGGGACTGGAGTCACATATAGGCCAGACCGGGAAAGGAGGTCAGATTTCCTTCTCTAAAGGAGTGAACCAGTTGAGTATTTATGACAATCCAGCAGCTTTATGACCACTTTTACTGATACAGTCCCCACTGCATATAGCGGGCACGTTGGTGTCAGTGCAATTATACGTGGTGGCCGGTGTAACCAAAACACTTAAAAAGCAGTTATTTACAGACATGGGGCTCAACAAACTGGCAAAAAGGGCTCACAGCAGTCGCAGGCATGCTAGAGGCTATGGGGAGGGGGGTTGGGTGACTATGGAGTTGCACTTTCCGACTGCCTCCCGTAGTTGTTCACATCGTGAGCAGCTGATTGAAGTTGCCTGAAGTCTTCATCAGTTTGCACTGTTAACAACTCCGGGAGACAGTGGAGAGTTCAGGCAGCGTCAAACAGTTGAATTTAATGTGAGATCAGGTCAACCTCTGCTGCAATGTCTTGGTTCTATTTATGTCTCTGTGGTTCTAACATCTGCCTGTTTATGTTGCAAAGTGAGATGCTGATTGGCTGCAGCTATAAAATAATCGGCTTTTAAAAAGTCGGTAAGTACTGAACTACACAAAATAAACGGCGTACGTTTCAATACGTTTTAAACGGCACCTTTATAATTGACGCCTATGATGATGACAAATGGTTAGTGACATTTGCCCGACATAGGCGGCTGACTGGGATAAGTGAAGGTGGTGTAAGTGTTGGGGACTGGGGCAGCATTTTATTTCCAGAGTTTAAAAACAATTGATTTTAAATTATCCAATTTTGTGAGATTTAAATTCATATTCTCTGGATTATTAGACCAGGCTTCTGGATTACCAGGCCAGCAAAATAACCACCACACTACCATAGCCCTCTTGTGGTTTATTATGTTGAAGATCACCTAAGTTCCTTTGTGGTAGTTCTGATTCTCTAGTGATAGATGGTGGGGATGGTGCTGCCTTTTCAATTACCTGGGAAAGCAGAGCCTGCATCGCAATTCCTTGTTTCCCTCTCTCGAGTAGAACACCAGGGAATTCAGAGACAGACTCTGCACTGGAAAGCAAGGGAACTGAATGCAGCAACTAATTCATCAGCAATTTTGGACACAGACCACTACAGTTACAGTGACAGGCTGTCCCACTATCACCAGGGTTATCAAATTAATCATTAACTCACCGGTGAACAAGTGTAGGAACCATAATTAACCATTTTCAGATGTATCTGAGTCAACTGTATTCAAGCGGGGAAATGAAAGGGAGCTACAATGACTTTCATGCCAATTTTTCCATTTTTTTATTGCTTCCTAAGGGAACTCTGACCTGGAACATTAACCTGTCTTTGCTCCTCACAGATGCTGATGGATCTGTTGTGTATTTTCAGCATTTTATATATTGATTTCAGAAGGCAGTGTTTTCTTTTAATTTGGAAATCTGGCATGTAGATAATCAGGGGCACAACCCTGATCCCCGGCCTCTGAATCATATGTTGCACGGTGCTGCACTTCTCCTTCAGTTTTCAGAAGCCTCTTTTTCTTCCTCTCTGTTTCTTTTTCAACATATTCCTGTGCTTCTTTTTTCCCATCATTCTTCTTTCTTTCTCTTACACCTTTCTTTTTTATTAAATCCCATTCCATGTCTCCTTGGCCCAGATATTCAGGAGCACGGGGGCGCTGGGTGCGTTCCCTGTGCCTGAATGGTGAGGCCTGAAGCGCCCCTGATATTGGGCCTCAGGCCAGATTTCAATGGAGCCGGCAAAGAGACCAAGGTCAGTCCACTGCTAGTGTCGCAGCGGCCCTTGGGTAAGTGGGTCTAGGGGTCAGGGCCGAGGCCAGGGCCAGGGTTTGAGGCTGGGAGATTGGGGGTCAGGGCCAGGAGCGGCAGCAATGGGAGGGGAGAAACAGCAGTGATTGGTTCCTTTAATGTGGGGTCGGGAGGAGCATATAAAAAGGGTCTAATGTCTGTTTCAGGCATGGGTAAACGACACATATTTTTTGTCCTTACCAACAAAGAGGGTTATGGATTTCCGGCTGGAAATGTGCATCGCTTACTGCCAGCCATTTTGGCACCTTAGTAGTCTGAGTAGCGCATGAAAATGAGCGTTGTGCAGACCAATTTCTAGGCCATTGACTCTTTGGTGGTAATTTTCAAGTAGTGCCCAAAAACAGACTTAAAGGGGGTGAAATTCATTATAGTCCAGGAATGGACGGTAACTTTTGAAAAGTTTGAGAATTAGCGTCAGGCACTAATGCTTCAGACTGCACACAAAATTCAGCCTTATTGCACAAAGAAAGGATTGCAGCGCTAAAGGCCTAGCTCAGTGGCGTTAAACTCGAAGCGCTGACCAATATCAGGTGCAGTCTAATCAAAAGTCATCATTGCCACAGACTCTTTCCAGTTCTTAAAGGGGAGGTTCATTGATGCTGCAGGATCTCATTCTCATCATTTCTGGCTGTGCAGCCATCTCAGCCAGCAGCAGCAGGTCAAAGAAAAGGAGCCGGACGACTCAAGCAGCCGTAATGATGGCAGATCCATGCCCCAGGAAGAGAGCTTGCAGATTCTGCAACCATGCATTGGAGGCGTTGGTGTTCGCAGTGAAAAGACAGAGGGCAGTGCTCTACCCGGCAAGTGGCAGGATTCCCTCGCCGTAAGTCTTCCACACCATGTGGGGGGAGGTAGCCCAGCACGTCTCGGGCTGCACTGTGGTCCCCAGGACCCACATACAGTGCAGGAAGAAATTTAACGACTTCACTCGGGTGGTCAGGGTGAGTCACTGCTTCAACAAATGCTACATACCACTATCTCAACTACAGTCTGCACACACTGGCCAAAGCATCACAACCCCAGCACTCACCCACCAACAATCTCTAGCTACCAACACTCACACCCACATCTCACACCTTGCACACAATCACCGCTATTCAACTATGGCAGGCACATCACCCAGACACATTGCTCCACACTCACTCACACACTTTACTTTCTCTTGCAGGTCAAGGTGGCTCATAACAGGAGGGAGCAGGAGCGCACAGGCAGGGGACAAGCCGACACCCAACCACTGTCTGAGCTGGAGACTTGAGTGCTGCATATTATTGGGTGTCAGGTGGTGGCCGCCATGGCCACTGGCGACGTTGACTCCCTTGGGGACAACAACAGTCGCCCAGATCTGAGGCTCGGGGTCTGGTTACAGGAGGTGGCAGAGTTCTGTGACCACCTCCTTTCTGAAGCGGAGCCTTCTAATACAATGCTCCTCGCTTAATTGGAGGTAGGAGAAGTACTCTCAGAATACCCTCAGAGAACAAAGCCTCCTGTTGAGAGCCCTCATGACCCTTCTCCTCCCTTTGTCCACATGTTTCAATCTTTCTCGCTGCCTCCGCTCCCTCCGCCGTAGATCCTGGCGGGTGAGGTCAACTGCAGTACAGCCCCCATTAATGTAACCAAATGTAGCACCTAGATATGTTGTGAGAATAAATGTAACTAATTTTTAGTAGCCACAACACTCCTGATACTAAACAACCGTTAAATGACTGAATGAATCAGTTTCACAATGTCAAACTGACAAGGAAGCAGTGAAACACCACTAACCTGACACCTGCGACTCATTACTGAGGAAGCCTTTAATGAGCGCCCCTGGAGCCAGCTTGACGCCTCCTCTCCCTGTCCCTGTCAGGGCGAGGCGCTAAGGCAGGGGGCGACAATTAATTTTGCAGATCTGGCGCCCAGTGAGCCTTGCACACTCACTGACGTCATGATCTGCCTGGCGCGGAGGTCCCCGGCGGTAACACGGAGCAGCAGAGCTATGCGGTGGGGGGGGGGGGCCGGATTTGGTGTGCATCGCTGGATTCACCTCACCCCGGTGCTACTGCAGCACCACCCCCATTAGCGCCCCCGCCAGGCGCTAACTGGAGGCACTAACCAACTGAATTTTTCCCCTAAAGTGTTGAATCTGCTGAAGTGAGTATTGTGCCATTTTGAGGTGCATGCCTCATTTTGATAGTGAGGGCGAGCTCTCACCAATACTTGCACTTGTAATTGGCAGCATGCTCTTTGAGCAGGGTGGGGATAATCTGGTTAGGGTCCCGCCTTTTAAATGCAGTCTGCACCTCTTAAAGGGAAGATGACTTTAGTGACTGATGAATGCAAGCAAAATATCTGGGGGGAAAAATTCAGTTGGTTGCGCCTCCCATTAGTGCCTTAAGAGGGCGCTAATGGGGCGCAAAGCAACTAGCGCCCGGGCACGGCGATGTTTGCGACGCTCGCGAAATTAACTAGACATTTTGCGGCGGCGCTAAACACTACCGCCACGATCTCCTGCGCCGGCAGATCGCGACGTCACTCGAGTGCGCAACACCCTGGTAGCACCCCGGAGCGGATATTGAGTCGCGCCCCCTGTCTTACTGCCTGCTGCGAGCAACGACAGGTTGAGGGGAGTGTTTTGCAGTCAGGAAGGGACTGGGGGAGCGCTATTTAAAGGCGAAAGCTTCCTGCCTTTTTTTGTTGGTGACATTTTTGCACCACGCATTCTGAGAGAGAGAGAGAGCGAGACTTCTGGAGAGATTCAACGCTGTGTGAAGGAGTTTTGGGCACTGAGCAGCACTTTGCAGGTTCATTTTGATTTGCCCTTACTTGCATCTATTTAGAAGAGACTGTGGGGGCTGCACTCAGCTCTTTCCCTGGACCTCCCCATTGTTCTTTCCAGCAGATTTGATGTACAGGTCTCTCCAGGCCGAGATTCAAGGCTGCAATGAGCAGGATGTGGATGGAAAGCAAGATTAACCATCCCCTTTAAGAACTGGCCCGCGCCATTGTGTGTGTGTTCCATTGCTGACTGACATCACATGAGCTTCGCCAGCGCTCTGAGGTAGCGCCTCGCTCCTCGGCCTTTGTGCCTTAAGACAGGTGTGAAGAGCCTGATTTAGCACTCCAATCACCTCCAGGGGCGATAAAAGTCAAGTTTGCAGTCGGAGGCGATAATTAGCGCCAGACGCTAATCTTTGCGCCCGGCCGATAATTGTGCCCCAAATGGGGCGATACTGAATTTTTCCCCCCTGCTATTTCTCAGATAGTGTCATGGAGGTCCTAGTGGAGGAGGTGACCAGGAGGAAGGAGATGTTGCTTCACACAGATGGCTGCAAAGTGCCCTGCCAGATAACACGGCAATAGTAGGAAGAGGTAACAGACCACTTGAATGCCAGGAGTCTGACACCATGGACCTGGCAATAATGTAGGAGGAAGATCAATGACTTGACCAGAGCTGCTAACAGTACACTATTCACAGCTATCTTACTCTCTGCACAGCTCCACTCCATTCTACTGTAGCTCCAGCCGAACAAGTCTTCCCAAACCTACCTCCAGCTCCTCCAATCACAGAAGCTCACATCAATGTACATCCTTTTGCTTCCACTTGCAATCTCCAGGCCTGCTCCTGTCCACAGTTAGTGATCCCCCCCATCCCACACACACACACACACACACACACTCCTGCTACTTCTTTCTCTCACCGTGTGAAGTATGCTAATCTACCTGGGATATTTTCACCTCCTTCAACAGCCCTCACACTAACACCCTCCCACTCTTCTTGCAGGACAGGCTGTCGCACAATGGGAGGGAGATCTCAAGGAATGTAGGAGAGCCACTCTCTATGCAGGAGCTTACGCCAATGGAATAGGTGGACATTGATGTTTTAGGCAGAGGCACAGCACCAAGTGCAGCAGATGGCAAGGCTGGAGGAAGCAGCCCAACAGGTGCTTGGCCATCCACCTCCTTTTCTCTTGAAACTGAACTCCCTCACGCACTCTACATCATAACCTGATGGCCCATAAAATGGCCACTCATCTGCTGCTGCTTTTCATTGCCACTCTGTACTAACTCTTGTCTCTCTCCCCTCTTTCTTGGTCCTTTGCAACACTTAGGACTGTGCACAGCAGAGGAAGCAGCATCGCTCATTCTGGCCCTTGCAAACACCAACTCACGCATTGTAGGCAGTGAGTTTCACGGTGATTCACTTCCCACAGGGGAGCATGAGCGAGGGCAGGGGGAAAGAATGGCAGAGGACACACCTCTCTGGAGGGCAACCTCGTGTGCTAGCTCTGCTACAGAGTGTGCAGATGAGGACTTCCATGACTCAACCTTCAAAAGACGAATAATAGGTGTGCACCAGGAATTACTTGGTGCATTGGATGGCCTACTAGAAAAATGTGGAGATGCCGGTGTTGGACTGGGGTGGACAAGTGTGAGAAGTCGCACACAGGTATGTTGGCCTTCATAGCGAAAGGGTTTGAGTACAGGAACAAGGATGTCCTGCTGCAGTTGTACAGGGCCTTGGTGAGACCACACCTTGAGTACTGTGTGCAGTTTTGGTCGCCTTATCTGAGGAAGGATGTTCTTGCCATGGAAGGAGTTCAGCGAAGGTTCACAAGGCTGATACCTGGGATGGCAGGAATGACATATGAGGAGAGATTGGATCTCATCGAAACATATAAAATTCTGACAGGTCTGGACAAACTAGGATGCAGGAAAAATGTTCCCGATGGTCGGAGAGTCCAGAACCAGGGGTCATAATCTAAGGATAAGGGGAAAGCCATTTAGGACAGAAATGAGGAAGAATTTCTTCACCCAGAGAGTGGTGAACCTGTGGAATTCTCTACCACAGAAGGTAGTTGAGGCCAAGTCATTAAATATATTCAAGAATGAGTTAGATATATTTCTTAAAGATAAAGGTATCAAGGGATATGGGGAGAAGGCAGGTACAGGGTACTGAGCTTGGATGATCAGCCATGATCTCATCGAATGGTGGAGCAGGCTCGAGGGGCCGAATGGCCTACTCCTGCTCCTATCTTCTATGTTTCTATGTTTCTAACACCAGGTTATAGTCCAACAGCTTTATTTGAAATCACAAGCTTTCGGAGCGCTGCTCCTTCGTCAGGTGAAGACTTCACCTGACGAAGAAGACTTCACCTGATGAAGAAGACTTCACCTGACGAAGGAGCAGCGCTCCGAAAGCTTGTGATTTCAAATAAAGCTGTTGGACTATAACCTGGTGCTGTGCGACTTCTCACTACTAGAAAGAATCCACATAAGTGTGGAGGAGACCACTTCCAACATGCGTGGGGTAATAGTGCATGGCATCGAATGCAGTCAACCAGGGAGCGTGTGGTCAACTATATTAATACTGCAGTGGAGGCCTCAGTAATGGAGCCCATGGTGACAGCTCTGACAGCTTCGATGGAAGCACAGACTGTTGCCATTCAGGCTCTGGACTATCATCTCCATGGGGCTCCAGAGCTTGCATGGAAGCATGGTTAAGGGCTTCAGTACCATCACAGCCCTACATGCTGTCTGCTCACTCGCAGATTAACATGAGTGCTGAGGCGCAGCCCCATTCAAGTTGTAATGGTAGCATGTGAGAGGCATATGCTACCATCAATCGTACCCCCATACCAATCCTTCAACCAAAGATAGCCAATTCAGACTGCCCCGGTAGAAGCTGAGATGGTAAAGTCTGCATCTAGGCCCTCTCACGTTCGAGCTTCTCGAGGCCACTGACCATGGTCGTCTCAAGTGCCATCATTGGAGGCTCAGCAGCCTTCCACCTCCCATACCGATACCACCAGGCTTGCACTTCATTGGAGCACCAACATCTGTGCGTGGCAACCTAACAGGTGTCATGAGCCTCGTCGGCAGGGGGTACCCCTTGTCCCAAAGTAGCTAGGAGGATTGGCCACCGGATGAAGGCATCATGGCAACTGCCAGGGGACTTGGCACAGACCTGCGTTCTGTGCTGCCTGTCATCACACACCAGCTGAACACTCTGAGTGGAAACCTTCCTGCTCATGTATACTCCAGGATCTGGTGTAGGAGTACGTGAAATTATGTGGGTCTGGTGTTAGACCACACGAGCCTCTGTGGGTCTGGTGTTAGACCACACGAGCCTCTGTGGGTCTGGTGTTAGACCACACGAGCCTATGTGGGTCTGGTGTTAGACCACACGAGCCTATGTGGGTCTGGTGTTAGACCACATGAGTCTATGTGGGCCTGGTGTTAGACCACACGAGCCTATGTGGGTCTGGTGTTAGACCACATGAGTCTATGTGGGTCTGGTGTTAGACCACATGAGTCTATGTGGGTCTGGTGTTAGACCACACGAGCCTATGTGGGTCTGGTGTTAGACCACACGAGCCTCTGTGGGTCTGGTGTTAGACCACACGAGCCTCTGTGGGTCTGGTGTTAGACCACACGAGCCTCTGTGGGTCTGGTGTTAGACCACACGAGTCTATGTGGGTCTGGTGTTAGACCACACGAGCCTATGTGGATCTGGTGTTAGACCATATGAGTCCATGTGGGTCTGGTGTTAGACCACATGAGTCTATGTGGGCCTGGTGTTAGACCACACGAGCCTATGTGGGTCTGGTGTTAGACCACATGAGTCTATGTGGGTCTGGTGTTAGACCACATGAGTCTATGTGGGTCTGGTGTTAGACCACACGAGCCTATGTGGGTCTGGTGTTAGACCACACGAGCCTATGTGGGTCTGGTGTTAGACCACACGAGCCTATGTGCGTCTGGTGTTAGACCACACGAGCCTCTGTGGGTCTGGTGTTAGAGGCTCGTGTGGTCCGTGGGTCTGGTGCTGGAGCACATGAAGCTATATGGGTAAAGTCAATTATGCCCTGCACTTGGGGGAAGGCTGGAATAATGGGAAAGTCCAGAGCCTTATCCATAGGGATGTCGTTGACTCTGGTGAACAGCGCATCTGATTGACTAATGCTGCTAATGTCATGTGCAGCAGCCTGGAATGACACTGAGGCATAAAAATTCGGCCCACAGTCACATTCAAAGCCACAGGCAAGGATGAGCGTGACCTGGTGCTGGGCTGCAGCAGGTGTCACACCCGTGTGATGGCCTCCATGGTACCATGAGATGAGAAGAAATTTCTTCACACAGAGGGTGGTGAATCTTTGGAATTCTCTACCCCAGAGGGCTGTGGAGGCTCAGTCATTGGGTATATTCAAAACAGAAGTCGATAGATTTCTGACTAGTAAGGGCATCAAGGGATATGATGATCGGGCCGGTGAATGGAGTTGAGGCAGGAGATCAGCCATGACCTCATTGAATGGCGGAGCAGGCTCGAAGGGCCGAATGGCCTAATCCTGCTCCTATTTCTTATGTCCTTATGTTCTTATGTACAGTAGAGACTCCTCACACACTGCTTCTCACTGGACTGCAGGCATGAAGTTCTTGGCCTGCGCACTCTGGTGGGGTCAGGCATCCTGCATGTTTCCCTTCTCCTGCCTCTTGCCTCTTCAGCTGTAGGTCTCTGTCCACTTGTCTGCTGCTCCTCCTCTTCCAGCCACAATGGTATCCCAGTAACCAAACCCGTTGGGTTGGATTTTGTCAGTGTGGGTGGGCTGGGGCGTGTCCGGTGGAAATCGTGTCAGGACCCCGACTTCTAAGTGAAGTGCTGAAAAAGTGGGATTTTCCTATAATTGGGCAATTGATTTCCTGCGTGTGGGAACACCTGGCCCAATGAGTCTTTTCATACAGAAAGTCGCCTCCGATGACATCATCAATGCTGCTGGATTTAAGACCTGCAAGCAGCCTTGCTTCCTCTGGAGACTGCAAAGGCTCTGCAAATTGTATGAAGGTGTTGATTTCCCGACAATGTCCACGATCAAGCAAAAGTGTGCACCTCGGTTTGATGAGCCCTCCCTCCAAGCTCTGGTGCATGGAGCCAGATGTAATAAGGAGGTGCTGTTCCCTTCCTCGGAGAAAAAAGCCACCCCAGCAGACAAAAGCTGTGTGGCTGCAAGTGGCCCAGGAGGTCAACTCCATTTCGCTGAGCCGCAGAACCTGGCTGTAGTGCAGTAAGAGGTTTCATAATCTTCTCCGCACAGGAAAAGTGAGTATGACTTTCCCATCACCCTCAATCTGATCCCCATCGCCTCTCCTCACCAGCACTCTGCTTTGCCAACCTCTTCCTCCACATGCCACTTGACACTTACATGCCTGCACCCTTACCCATTCCCTCTCTCTCGAAGGTCACATTCACTTAACTATTCGACCATGCAGCCCTCACACTCCCTAGCACGGTGATGCCATGACAACAACAACTTTCAACACACAGGGATGGTCCTTTGTATCCTTCTAAGCATCTATGCTATGGATTATCTACACTCACTCCTTCATTCTCACTCAAACTCCACTTGTGTCCCTCATTGCAGGAAAAGAGAGCCCACAATAAGAGGGAAAGAGCCATGACAGGAGGAGGGCCACCCTCAGTAGCCCAGCTCACCACCTGGGAGGAGGCAGCCCTGGAAATCGCCGGGATGAAAGGAGGATTCCCAAGTGGGGGACGGACAGATGGGCACATCGCAGCAAGCTTTGACAGAATAGTTTGGCATCTCTCTCATTGACATTGCATGAGTCCCTGATAATGAATCTGATGCTCTAACAGCTGCGAGTGTCGAGCGAATGGAGGAGTCTATCGCGAACATGAGCAGAGCCTTTGTGGAGGCATTGGCGCATGAATGCATCACCATGGAAAGGATGGCAACCTCCGTGGAAAGGATGGCTACAGTAGAGGAGAGGATGGCTACGGCCATGGAGTAGCTAAGTCGCAAGAGTGTCGAAAACATGGTCATTGTTCAGAATAGACTGGCATTTCTTGAGGAGCGATGGTCAGCTACTGAGCATAGAAACCAGACCTTCATGGAAGTCCTCTGGAGTAGGACTTCCAGTGCAGAAACGGGTCCTCATGGCCCCCCTGAAGTACAGCAAGGTGCTGTCAAGCCACTTGCTAGCTCTGAAGTGGGGCTGACCCATGAGAGGGATGTTGGTGGCAGACAACAAGGAAGTGGGGGCTCCTCTCCAAGCGCTCAAATGACCATGCCACTGCAAAGCCCTCGGTCAGAGCCCCACCAGAATCCCCACCCAACTGAGATCGGCGTCTCATCCCCTGCACAGCCGCAGGAGCAGCAGACTGTTGCTGAGCCCTCACAGGTTCGGAACCCCAGAGGACGGCCGCCAAAGGTGTCAAGACAGGAGCAGCAAGAAAGTGAGCAAGGGGCCTCCACATCTGCTGAAGCCACAGGGGAAGCACCACGTAGGAGCATGCGTAAGAGGAAGATAATGCACAAGTAGTCACAAGGGTAGTCACTTGGGTGTTATGTTGTGTTTATTTTTGAAATGCCACCAGTTGCTTGTTGTGATAAAAAATTCTGATGACTAACTGTTGAAGTTGTGGCCTGTGTCATTTCGCAAATGAGACTTCCACATTGAGGGCTTAGAGCGACTTGCAATTGTCAGTATGGTGGTCAGAGTGATAGGAATCCGTAGGTACTTGTCCATTGTCGATGCTCTGGTAAGAAGGTGCGAGGCAAAAGTGTTTGATTGTGCAGGCTAAGCAAATGTGACCAACATGAGTGCGTCCCTTGCATCCCGGGCAGCAATATGGTCGCGCTCTGGCGACTTCTGGCCTGTGCATCTTCAGGTGGGTGACTAGCAGCTTGGCGCTCCTGTTGATGTTCCTGCTGTTGGTGCTGCTGTTGCTCATGGTTCTGCTGCTGCCGTGGCTGATCTTCATCCAAATCTGATGTCCAGGAGGAAAGGAATTAAATGGTCGCCATGTCAAGGTGGGGAGAGGGGTTTCCCAGGAGGTCACACTGGAGATGGGTGTCAGGCTCCAAACTTCCACAACAATGAGTAGGCCTGCTAAAAGTTCCCCTAGACCTGAAACAACAAAGTTCTGCCACCTGCAAATGATCATTGGTGAAAACTCCTTTGTAATGGTGGAGCTGCAGCTGTTTGTAAGCAATCCACTTGTGAGGCTGCCAGCATTACCTGGCGTGTTCCAGAGGAGGCGTGAGGGATGGGGGGAATGACTAAAAATCGGAAAGGCCTCTCAAAATGGGATTATAGAGGCTATTAAGTAGTTGTTAAGGGCCTTAAGGGCCTATCCCGTCTCTTGGAGGCGGGATGGAAAAGGGGTCAGAAAACACGCTTTTGGGAAAATTACTCGGAGGCGGGATGGAGGTGGGATCGGGCCCGCCCGCCATTTTTGGCGATTTTAACAACTCACACGCCTCCAATCCCGCCTCCTCGGGCCTGGCAAAATCGAGCCCATAATGTCAACTGGAAGTTTTGGCAGAAGCCCCAGATCAAAATTCCAGTGCAGGCTCAGCCAGATAACCTTTTGGAAAGATTAATGTCAGCCAGAAGAGCTGAAACAGCCACATTGGCACACAAACAGTCAAAGTGAACAAACTAGCTTGATAGCAGCTGCTGACCCCTTTAACTAGCATAGGAAATGGCACCTTCCCCACTGTTCCCACTCATGATTTGTGGGCCTATTGTAGAACTGACTAAAGTTGTTAAAAATGGCATTTCAGCCCCGAAACAGTCGGCGGACCTTCATTTGCATATATCAAATAGGTGCCCACCAATTTCAGGTAGGTGTGCTGGACGTCAAAGAGGGGAGCCCTTCCCTAAATGGTGTTGGGTGCACATCCGGCATGGAACGGACGGTGGAGCTGGCGACCGATCTTCAGGGGCTAAGCTCCCATACTACCAACATTAAACAGGCGGGCACATGCTGAAAACTGCTCCTTTTGTGTCCTCTGTTACTTTGCTACAGTCCAAAATAAGAGGATCATTTCAAATATAATTATAAGGAAACATTTTTCCACAATGTGCAGCAGCACTGAAACAGCAAAATTAAAAAGCTGCTTTGGAAAAATCAGTCCCAGAAGGCTAACCTAGTATTTCTCAAATTCATGCATGCCTTGTCCTAAAATATCTGCTGGGGTTTGTTGTAAAATGACTGCTATGATGATTGTGACCCGTGTGTTACACGCTATTGTTATACACTATTGTGTTAATTTATGTTTCGATCAGGAGTGTTAACATAGGATCATACAGTACAGAAGGAGGCCATTCAGCCCATTGTGCCTCTGCCGGCTCTTTGAAAGAGCTATCCAATTACTTCCACTCCCTTGCTCTTTCCCCATAGCTCTGCAAAATTTTGCTTTTCAAATTCCAATTTCCTTTTACAATTGAAACTGTTTCCACCACCCTTTCAGGCACTCCAGGTCATAACAACTCACTGCGCAAAAAGGTTTCTCCTCATCTCCCCTCTGGTTCTTTTGCCAATTATCTTAAATCTGTCCTCTGGTTACCGACTCACCTGCCAGTGAAAACAGTTTCTCCTTATTTACTCCATCAAAACCCTTCATAATTTTGAACACATGGGCTATTGTAATCTCCAAAACTGCTATACTGTAGTGAACTTCCACTCAGGGAATCTATATTAATATTCAAATCTCCCCTCATCACAGTATTGTTAAAACAGGATGGCAGACCACATTGCATATCATCTGAAAACATTTGGTAATGTCTGCATTTTAATGTCAGGAACATGCCCCTCAGCATGTTGGTATGCAGGAGTATTTTCTGGGTATATGCCAGTGTCCAAACGGATGGTAAAGGGAAGACCACCCACAACTTTACGATATACACTGGCAGTGAGCAAGGTTCCGTGTCAAGTGCTCAAAAATGATTGCCCTTGCTTTTCACAATAGAGGGTAATTCTGTTAGCTGTGTCTACAACTGTAAGTATTTCTATCTTCTGAGTGGCCCTGCATAATTTTCACAGTTTATCGATTGTTGAGGTAGTAATACATATCAACCTCGGTTTGACTGTTTTCGGAGTCAATAAAGTTTTGCACCATTTTCTTATTGGTCTATAATTTGCAACAGAGAAAGATCCTGCAAACTGTGCAATGTGGAGACAAAATATAAATGTACATAAACACTCTGCATCTGCCATTTTTGTTGTGACCTTTGTTGTCATAAGGCTCAGAAAAGTTTTCGAATCAGATTATGTTCAATCACAAATCTATTGCAACTCAGATTTGTAGATAGAGGTTGCACTCCTACTGAAAATGGATTTCTGATTAAAAATGACCTTGCTGTTTGTTTTTCCCTTGATCAAACGTGAGGTTCTAAATTTACCACCGAATACCGAAAGGAGACTGTCACTTTCACTGAGTCTTTGTATTTGGTAGAAAGGAAAATCTGCCTGATGCAAATATCTGTTTGGAGAACTGTTTGTGAAAATGGAACAGGTTTTCAGGTGTACTGCAAAATGAGCTCTGCAGTAATATTATATATTTATACATTCAGTGCTTAGCTTCTCCCTAGTGATTGTAGTGAGAAGCGTTCCATTGTGGAATAGGAAAATAAGACCAAGGGCTTTAGTGCTCGCGCTCACATAATGGATCTCCAAGAGCTGTCATATAATCACCAGGGAGAAAATACTGAATTGATTGAATGGACAGAATTTTTATTAACAATAAAAAAGACAAAAAGAAAGACTTGCATTTTATTAGCGCCTTTCACGACCACCGGGCGTCTGAAAGCGCTTCACAGCCAATGGAGGGTAATGGGAATGGTAGCGTAGAGGTAATGTCACTGACATGAGTTCTAAACCCACCATGGCAGCTGGGGAATTTAAATTCAGTTAATTAAATAAATCTGGAATAAAAAGCTAGTATCAGTAATGGTAACCATGAAACTATCAGATTGTCGTAAAAACTCATCTGGTTCACTAATGTCCTTTAGGGAAGGAAATCTGCCGTCCTTACCCGGTCTGGCCTATATGTGACTCCAGACCCACAGCAATGTGGTTGACTATTAACTGCCCTCTGAAATGGCCTAGCAAGCCACTCAGATGTAACAAACCGCTACAAAACACAATAATAAGAATGAAACCGGACGGACCTCCCGGCATCGACCTCGGCACCGGCTACAGACACAGCAATGGCACACCCAGCCCAGTCGACCCTGCAAAATCCTCCTCACCAACATCTGGGGACTTGTGCCAAAATTGGGAGAGCTATCCCACAGACTAGTCAAGCAACAGCCTGACATAGTCATACTCACAGAATCATACCTTTCAGCCAATGTCCCAAACTCCTCCATCACCATCCCTGGGTAAGTCCTGTCCCACTGGCAGGATAGACGCACCAGGGGTGGCGGCACAGTGGTTTACAGTCAGGAAGGAGTGGTCCTGGGAGTCCTCAACATTGACGCCGGACCCCATGAAGTCTCATGGCTTCAGGTCAAGCATGGGCAAGGAATCCTCCTGCTGATTACCACCTACCGCCCTCCCTCAGCTGATGAATCAGTACTACTCCATGTTGAACACCACTTGAAAGAAGCACTGAGAGTAGCAAGGGCACAGAATGTACTCTGGGTGGAGGACTTCAATGTCCATCACTAAGAGTGGCTCGGTAGCACCACTACTGACCGAGCTGGCCGAGTCGTGAAGGACATAGCTGCCAGTCTGGGCCTGCGACAGTTGGTGAGAGAACCAACACGAGGAAAAAACCTACTTGACCTTGTCCTCACCAATCTACCTGTCGCAGATGCATCTGTCCATGAAGGAATTGGTGGGAGTGACCACCGAAAAGTCATTGTGGAGACAAAGTCCCGTCTTCACATTGAGGACACCTTCCATCGTGTTGTGTGGCACTACCACCGTGCTAAATGGGATAGATTCAGAACAGATCTAGCAGCTCAAAACTGGGCATCCATGAGGCGCTGTTGGCCATCAGCAGCAGCAAAATTATACTCCACCACAATCTGTAACCTCATGGCTCGGCATAGCCCTCACTCTACCATTACCATCAAGCCAGGGGACCAACCCTGGTTCAATAAGGAGTGTAGAAGAGCATGCCAGGAGCAGCACCAGGCGTACCTAAAAATGAGGTGCCAGCCTGGGGAAGCTGCAACACAGGATTACATGCATGCTAAAAAGCGGAAGAGGGACTGGTAGATTTTGCTGTCCAGTGAGAACAGGAGCATTTTTGCCGTTTCGGCATCATCACAGTCATTGATGGCTGCTGCCTGTTCCACTTCCATGAAGTGGACTGAGGGGTCTCCCTTTTGGGTAAGTTTACTCAGGTGGCTTATCATAGCCCTAAGCTGTTGGGTACCATGGGGAGCCACAAATTGATTTTCAAGGGGTCCCTGACCTCCACCACCGGTGGGCGGGCCAAACTTTTGCTGTCGGGCTGGGCACATCGGCCCCGGCCCCGACCCTTCCTGCATCGGTTTGCCCCCCTCTCCCTGCTGCCAGACCGAGTCAAAACTCGATGCCACAGGTGGTGGTGTGCACTCCCTGTCAGCCTCACAGATTATCCGCCCCTCCTGCTGCCCAACCATGTCTCTCCCCGGCGCCACAGGTGGCGTCCATACAGTTTCCTCCTCCTCCTCCAGTTCTACCTGGGCCGCACGCGGGCTTATCAGGCACACCATGCCTTTTGCCCTGGATAGAGCAAGGTTCAAACTCTCAATCTGCTTCTGACAGGGGCCGTGGTCTCCCGCCTCAAACCCCCTAGTACTGACTACTCTGTAAGCTGTCTGAACATCTTTTAACTTTTCTTTAAATTCCCTTAATTGCTTGGAAAGGCAGGTGTTCTCTTCCCGCAATGCCAGTTCACTACTTTTGGCCTCAGTAGCCTAACACTGGAGGTATCCCTTACTGGCACAGTGTTCTTCTATTCTCTGCAAATGTTCCTGATCTTTTGAGTTTGGCTCTGCTAATAACCATTCCCCTGCTATAGCCCTGGCATGGGACAGTTGGCTTTCTTCCCTTAGCTCTTCTGTGAGAGTCTGAATGCGCTTCCCCATAAGCTGCATCTGTTTCTGGGAGCAGACCAACCATATGGCCTTTTCCACAGACTTATTATATTCCTTGCTATCAGTCCATGTAGCTGCAGCGTCCATAGGATGTTCAGCATGCAACAGCCTGAGTATCCATTTCTTGGTTATATTAACCTTTTTGTACACATAGGAGGACATCCTCTCTTCCATTTTTGTTCTCTCCTCAAAAACAGCGTCTACTGCTTCACAACACTTTTGCTAAGCTCCCGCCACGGTCGCCATTATGTAGGGGGTGGTGTGGTAGGGTCAACTTCACCTCTGACTCAGTGAGCGGTTCGAATCGCTCCCACGCCCCTGGTTCTAGACCTTGGACTTATTTAGGGGTCATGAACAAAGGTGCAGTAGACAACAGGTTTTGATGAAAGAATTTCGATCTTTATTCAAGAAAGTAAAACACAACACAAACACTCTTAACACTCTAAAGGTGGGGAACACTTCGGTACACGCAAGGGAAATAACATTAGAAGAATACTTCACCCCTCCCAATCCCACTTCACTAGCTAGGTTGGACTCTGGAGAACCAGGGATAATGCTCACCAAACGAATCCTTGACAGTTGAGAGTTAGAGTTTAGAGTCTTTTGAGTAAAAGGTTTCGTAAGGCCCTTGTTGCCGCGAGGTGTCCGATGGTCACTGAGGCGGTTGCTCTGTTCTCTTCTTGCGTGTCGGCCTACTTCTGGAGCTGTTGGCATTCTTTGTTGAACTGCTTTCTGTTTAAACTGTCTTCTTCCGAGCTGTGGAACTGCCTTCTTGCAGAACTGTGGAAACTGCCTTCTGCCTGCTTGTTGAACTTGAACTGTTTTACTGGAGAACTGGAGAACTCCCTTCTTACTGAACTGTCTTCTTTAACTGCCCAACTTGCTTCTCCTGAACTCTGTAATTCCAGCACTGACTTCTGCTGAAAAACAGGCTTTCAAATTGAACTCCAAAACTGCAGAACTGCCTTCTGTTGAACTTGAACTGTTGTTACTCCTGAACTGCTTGATGGGCCTTCAATTATACTAAATTGAAGTGGCCTTATCAAAACCAAATCAAATCCCGGTCATTGTAAGACCTCGTTAAAAGTAACGACTTTACTAGCATGTTAACTGGTTTTGTAAATGTGTGAAGTGATAGGTTTTAGGATAGCTCCATCCTGTCGATCTGTTGTTTAATCAGAGTTTGAATGTCCTCATGTTTTGGGTTTCTTGACTGGGCCTTGGACTTCTATAGAATATTTGCTTTATGCATGTCTTTAATGGGTTCTGTAATCGGTTTGATGGGACCTGTTGTTTTGGGTGGGATTGTCTCCTCCTAGGGTCTATTGTCAAAATGTTAATGCGTGCTGGGGCTTTGAGTGAGGTCATCCCGGTTCCCCAGACATTGCAATTAACTGCAATACCCAAACTGCTTTTACAAAGGTTGAACCCAACTTCCTTCACAGCCTTTTCTCCCTTTACAGGCCCAGACATGTTTTTAAAATGCCAAAACTTGGTTTTTGGTCTTAAATTCCTTATGTTAGGCCCAAATGCATTTTTATCACTCGGAGGTAGTTCCAAAGTCCTTTTTCCTTAGGTTTTGGGGATGTGCAAATTTTGGAAACCTTACAACTGCCCCATCAGTCTACTCTCAATCATCAGCAAAGTGATGGAAGGTGTCATCGACAGTGCTATCAAGCGGCACTTACTCACCAATAACCTACTCACTGATGCCCAGTTTGGGTTCCACCAGGACCACTTGGCTCCAGACCTCATTACAGCCTTGGTCCAAACATGGACAAAGGAGCTGAATTCCAGAGGTGAGGTGAGAGAGACTGCCCTTGACATCAAGGCAGCATTTGACCGAGTGTGGCATCAAGGAGCCCGAGTAAAACTGAAGTCAATGGGAATCGGGGGGAAAACGTTCCACTAGCTGGAGTCATACCTAGCACAAAGGAAGATGGTTGTGGTGGTTGAAGGTCAATCATCACAGCCCCAGGACATCGCTGCAGGAGTTCCTCAGGGCAGTGTCCTAGGCCCAACCATCTTCAGCTGCTTCATCAATGATCTTCCCTCCAACATAAGGTCAGAAATGGGGATGTTCGCTGATGACTGCACAGTGTTCAGCACCATTCACAACTCCTCAGATAATGAAGCAGTCCATGCCCGCATGCAACAAGACCTGGGCGACATTCAGGCTTGGGCTGATAAGTGGCAGGTAACATTCGCGTCACAGAAGTGCCAGGCAATGACTATCTCCAACAAACGATAGTCTAACCACCTCCCCATGACATTCAATGGCATTAACATCGCCGAATCCCCCACCATCAACATTCTGGGGGTCACCATTGACCAGAAACTTAACTGGACCAGCCACTTAAATACTGTGGCAACAAGAGCAGGTCAGAGGCTAGGTATTCTGCGGTGAGTGTCTTACCTCCTGACTCCCCAATGCCTTTCCACCATCTACAAGGCACAAGTAAGGAGTGTGATGGAATACTCTCCACTTGCCTGGATGAGTGCAGCTCCAACAACACTCATGAAGCTCAACACCATCCAGGACAAAGCAGCCCGCTTGATTGACACCCCATCCACCACCTTAAACATTCACTTCCTGCACCACTGGCGCACCGTGGCTGCAGTGTGTGCCATCTACAAGATGCACTGCAGCAACTCGCCAAGGCTTCTTCGGCAGCACCTCCCAAACCCGCGACCTCTTCCACCTAGAAGGACAAAGGCAGCAGGTGCATGGGAACACCACCACCTCCAAGTTCCCCTCCAAGTCACACACCATCCTGACTTAGAATTATATCTCCGATCCTTCATCGTCGTTGGGTCAAAATCCTGGTACTTCCTCCCTAACAGTACTTTGGGAGTACCTTCACCACACGGATGCAGCGGTTCAAGAAGGCGGCTCACCACCACCTTCTTAAGGGCAATTAGGGATGGACAATAAATGCTGACCTTGCCAGCGACGCCCACATCCCATAAACGAAGAAAAACATTTTTTTTTAAAGGTCCCTTTTGAAGTGTAGTCACTGTTGTAATGTCGGAAATGCGGCAGCCAACTTGCACACAGCAAGCTCCCACAAACAGCAATGTGATAATGACCAGATAATCTGCTTTAGTGATGTTGGTTGAGGGATATATATTGGCCAGGACACCAGGGATATCTCCCCTGCTCTTCTTCGAAACAGTGCCATGGGATCTTTTACATCCACCTGAGAGAGCAGACAGGGCCTCAGTTTACCATCTCATCTGAAAGATGGCACCTCTGACCGTGCAGCACTCCCTCGCTACTGCACTGGAGTGTCAGCCTAGATTTTTGTGCTCAAGTCCTAGAGTGGGACACTGAACCCACAACCTTCATGACTCAGAAACGAGGGTGCTACCAACTGAGCCACTGGCTGACACAAGTTTAAAATGTATTAATATTACAGTTTCATTAGGTTTCTAATCATTTCGCTTTACCCCCATCCTCATTATGTGTGCAAACATTCTTTAAGGACTTTCCATGAAGCAGTTCCTGTGCCTGAAGCCATTTCAAATTAACTCACATAAAGAATTGGCTGGAAAACACACCCCAGTGTGTAAAATGATGTTGGTATTAATTTTGGCAGGTCTGGGCAACATGGTGCGTAAAGTAGCAAGGTGTTGCGTTCTGGGCTGGTGGAATGTGGGTTCGCACTCACAATCACTGCACACCTGATCTGAGCTTTATTATTATGGGGAGGTGCACTATGTCATGGAAGAGGGGTGGGAATCAAATACCTTAAAAAGATGAAAATCACCCTTGAAAAAATAAACCAGAAAATAAAGAAAAAAGTTTTAAATCTATATTAAATAGGTAAGCAAATCAACGAGAGCAGCAAATGCTGTTCCATTGTCACAACCCAAAGAGATGAAAAAGGCAAGTGAACACCAGCTGGTCCATCAAGCCTATCTATTCATGACAAGGTGCAACCCATTAATGCACCGCCCTCCCCCTTGCCTTTACACCCCCTCCACTCCCCCTCCATGCTTGGGTATCCTATTTTGTTATCGTTTGCAATTCGTGATTGGACCTCATTGAAATGCAAACAGGTGTGCAGCCAGCGCTACCCACACCATTCATTGGCTGCACGCCTGTTTGCATTTCAATGAGGTCCAGTCACGAATTTCACGTGGTCCCTGGGAACCATACGAATAATCACATGTGGTGCCTGCCCTGTCTCCCGCGCCTCTGCAATCGAATTTCTAAACCATAATATTTAAAAACGAGCAAACTAGTTACCATCATTAGAAAGATATACAAATCACCTCTAATACAGAAACAGATGAACACATCTTAATTCACTGGTGCTTTTAAAATGCAATTCACATAGGCTTCCTGTGAAGGGAATACTCAGGGTTTCAGTCTCTATAGTGGCCTTGAGCTTATTATTTAAAATTATAGGGAGGAATTTTCCAGATATGGCCATTAGGGTTACAGCCAAAGGAAATGAGAAAAACTGTAGTTTTCTTTCCCTGTCGATGCTGGGAGTTTGACTTCCAACATACACCAGCAGCATTCATAACAGCTGATAGCTGCAATTCCACAGGAGTAGAGGTCAAAACAGACATTCAGCCCTGTAATAAAGTGCTGGCGGATTAGAAAGAACTAGGAAAATGGAATGAAATCATATGAATGGACTACAGTTCACATGCAAGTTTTTTCTTACTATTCATTTGTTTGCTTGTGATAATCCACATCTCTTTTTGGAAATGTAAGAAGAGAAGCGAGTTGATACGCCCCCTGCTTAGGAACATAGGAGTTGCTCAACAAAGCAAGACCACCGTCTATCCAGTTCATTTTCTACCATTCTGATAGTTGTGTGATACAATGATAATGGAGTTGTTGGCTAATTATAGCAATCAAGCTCTACCAATTAGTCTACAACAGACCCAGATATGACGCGAGGAAACCCCCCAGTGCTGGAAAGCATTGGGAACCATAGGTCCAAAGTCATCTGTTCCTCCCAAGCATGCTACACTTACCACATGTCAGCCAGAATTTTAATCTGGAGGCGAGTCGGGAATGGCGGGGGTGCTAGAAAGCGGTCAGGAAACCAGAGAGAACGGCTTTCCTGCAGACCCTGCTGAATTAGCATTACAATGCTCTGTTTCCCAACCACAGCCGGCCAGATGGAGAGGCTGGCTGGCTGCGGGTGGGTAGGCCTGTGGCACTAGGCTGCAGAGAGGATGGGGGAGGTGGCCGGGACTCGGGAGCAGGAGGAGCATTAGGGCTTGAGCGGGGAGTCCAGGAAGGTGATCGGGGGCTGGAGGGGGGGATCGGAGGCCTCGTGAGGGATCGGAGGCCTGGTGGGGGGTAACAGAGGCTTCATTGGGGGGATCGGAGGCCTTGGGGGGGATCGAACGCCTCGGTGGGGTTTGGAGATCTCGTGGGGGGGGGGGAATCGGAGGCCTCGGTGGGGTTGTCAGATCAAGGTGCGTGGGTGAGGCAGGGACGCTGGATCCTACAGGTAAGTGTAAAGGCACTTACCTCCTGGATCCAGCAATCCTTGCCTTACTTTAGCTGGCGAGTTCCCCGAGGCCTGAGAAACCCAGCCAACCAGAATTAAACTTGAAATCGTGGTTAAAACTGAGGCACACCAGCCTCATTATAATATTTAAATAGGCAACCCGCCTCCTTTAATATATGTAGGTAGAACAAATGAAGGACAGAGATACGATGAGTTGCTAGTCCATGTGCTTGCTTTATTTGGCCAGAGCGAACTGAGCATGCTCATACCAAATCATGTGATAAGCCATGTGATAATACATTACACTGCTTTCCCCCTCAAAAAAAAGTATGTATTCCCCTCTCAAATACAACAAAACTATATCCCACCTTTCCCAGCATTACATGCACCACATAACAAAAACTCCTGGCTTTTCTCTCAAATGAACTACAAATCCAGTTTAATAACAGGTTTGCGGAGCCTTCCTGATCTCCTTACAGAAGGGATTGGTGTTGAACCAATTTTCGGGCTGTTTTGTTTTGGTTCCGAACTCAAAGTTGATCCTGCTTCTCTCTCAGACTTGTTTGAACCTGATACTTCAGTTACTGAAGTCTGAACTGAGTCAAACTCACGTATGTGTTCATGATCAAGTGGTTCAAGATCACTTTCCAGTCCAGGCCAGTAAACAAAGCTTCTTGCAATTGAGTTCATACTGACGATCCCTGGATGTTCAGTATGAAGTTCGGACAGAATTCTATCTCTCAAAGAAGTAGGTGCACCACTGTTTCCCCACTTGATACAACCTTGCTCACAAGACAATTCAGTACAAAGGTTATGGAATGGTTTCAATTCTGTGTGCAGACACTGATCAGTCCATCGATTCAAGATGTTTTCATACACTCTTTTCAGTACTGAGTCCTTTTGAGTCTCATCTGCAATCTCAGTTGCATTCACAGGAAAGTCTTTGTCAACTGCACCTAGATGGAAAATCGCACCTTCACTCCCATCACATGATTCTTCATGTGGCAACCTGGACAAGGCATCTGCGATTGCGTTTTGCTTTGAAGTGCAATATTCAATCATATAGTCATATTGTGATAACAACACTGCCTAAAGTTGCATTCTTGATGCAGCCATTGCAGGGATGGCAGATTTGGCCAATATTGCTAGGAATGGTTTGTGATTGGTTATCAGGAACTGTTGGAATTTCTTGATTCCAAACACTATGGCGAGTGCTTTCTTTACAATTTGTGCGTAGTTTCTTTCGCTGTTTGTGAGGGTTTGCGATGTGAACGCGATTGGTTTCTCTTGGCTGTCATCCAATACATGGCTTATGACAGTTCCTACACCATAACTGAAAGCATCACATGCTAACTTAAGGTCACGCTCTGTGTCGTAGTGCACAAGTAGAGCATCACTGGAGAGACTTCTCTTACAAGCGTCGTAAGCTTCCTGTTGCGTTTTTGTCCACTTCCACTGGACATCCTTCTTGAGGAGCTCGTGCAGTGGAGCTAACATGGTCGCTAACTCAGGTAAGAAACATGCGTAGTACTTGACCATTCCAAGGAAAGATCTTAACTCAGACATGTTCTGTGGCTTTGGAGCATTGATGTTAGCATCAACCTTTTCCTTAACTGGTTGCAAGCCATTTGCATCAACTTTCAGACCAAGGTACACAATCTCAGGCTGCACAAAAGCACATTTGCTCCTTTTCAATTTGACATTGTGGACATTCAACCTTTGAAGCACTAAATCTAACACTTCTAGATTGTCTTCCTCACTGCTTGTTGTGATCAGCACATCGTCTTGATTGCATAAGCAATTTGGAATTCCTTGCAAAATCTTATCCATCGTAGCCTGGAAGATTTTGGGGGAGGGCTTTACACCATATGGCAGCTTGGTGTATGAGTACAGTCCCTTGTGTGTGTTGATGGTGAGATACTGTTGACTCTCTTTGTCAACATTCAGCTGAGCGTAAGCATGCGACAGGTCAAGCTCGGAGAAAACCTTTGACCCTGAGAGTGCTGCATACAAATCTTGTGATGTAGGTAACGGGTACTGCTCATCGTCAATTGCTTGCTTGATAGAAACTTTGCAGTTACCGCACAAGTGTACAGTTTTGTCTGCTTTGGGCACTACCGCAATCGGGGTAGCCCATTCACTTTTGTCAGTTTTTACTAGCACTCCGTTTTCTCTGAGCTTCATTAGCTCTTCCTGCACCTGACTTTTCAATGCAAGGGGACTGGCCTTGCCTTACAATAGACAGACTTCACGTTGGACTTGATGCGGATATGCGCGTCATACCCAATGATGCCCTCATAACTGTCTGTATACATGCTTTTATACTTGTTCAGTATTGTGTTGAGTCACTTCTTTGAAGCATCTGAAGACATTTTTCCAGTCTAGTTTTAACTTTCTCAACCAGTCTTTGCCCATGAGAGTTGGCCTGTTGTTTGAGCTCGCTACAATAATAGGCAGCTTTACTGACCGGCCATTGTGCTGAACTGTACATTCCATTTGTCCACATGTCTCTAGGATTTCTACGGAGTAGGTTTTTAACTCTACTGTACACTTTGTAAGTGGTACTTGATTAAACTTACTCTCATATGTGTCCTTACTCATGATAGAGCAATCCGCTGCCGTGTCGATACACATATTACTCGTTGATCAAAAGTTTTGCATAGAAGTCTTTCTCACAACTGCTAGCGTTGCTGCTAGTGGAATAGATAATGTAGATGCCTAGTTCTTCAACATCAGGTGGGTTCACTTAAATATTGTGAATTCCTCCCTTTTGTTGATGCTGCTTTGCATTGCCACTAGAATGGTTCTTACTTCCTGCTTTCGCACTAGCTCTGTAAGCTGTTGAAATATGGCCTTGCTTCTGGCAGTGAAAACACTTTGGGGGAAAAATTAGGTCGCGCCCCGTTTGGGGCGCAAATATCGTCTGGACGCAAATATTAGCGCCTGGCGCTAATTATCGGCACTGACTGGAAACTTCACTTTTACCGCCCCGGGAGGTGAGTGGAGCGCTAAATCAGGCGCTGCACACCTGTCTTAAGGCGCAAAGGCCGAGCAGTGAGGCGCTAACTCAGCGCGTGAGCGCAGCACAGCTGCTGCCAGTTAGCGAGGGAACACAGACACACTGGCGCCAGCCACTTCTTAAAGCGGGGGGGGGCCAACTTGCTCCCCAGCCACACCCTGCTCATTGCAGCCTTGAATCTCGGCCTGGAGAGACCTGTGAATCCATTTTGCTGCCAAGGATGGAGAGGGTGAGAGAACGAGCTCAGCGCTTCACCGAGCGGGCCTTGGATGCTCTGGTTGGCGCGGTGGAGCGCAGAAGATGTATGCTCTTCCCTGAGAGTGGCAGGAGGCCTTTGCCACGCGAGTTCAGAAGAGTGTGGAGGGAGGTGGCTCAGAGCGTCTCCTCCAGGAGCATGGTGCCCAGGACCCATACTCAATGCCGCAAAAAGTTCAACGACCTCACTCGGGTCGTCAGGGTGAGTGGCTTTTTCTCAATACCTCTCCATCCCTCCATCTCAACCTCACTCTATGGCCAGAGGGTCTTAAAACCCCAATGCACAACACTCATCCAACACCTATGGCCCTTTCATGAAACACACACACACATTCCACACTTTGCATACAGTAAGGGCTATTCACCTATGGGAGGCACATCAGGCAAGACCATGGCTGCATACAGTAAGGGCTATTCACCTATGGGAGGCACATCAGGCAAGACAATGGCTGCATACAGTAAGGGCTATTCACCTATGGGAGGCACATCAGGCAAGACCATGGCTGTATATTTACTCAGATGCTGTCCTTTTTCTTACAGGCCAAGCTGGCGCATAATCGGAGACAGCTGCAACGGACAGGTGGAGGGCGGCCTCAGCTGCAACCCCTCAGCGATCTTGAGGAGCGCGTCCACAGGATTGTGGCAAGCCGGGTGATCGGTCCCGTCGCCACTGGAGACGCCGACCCCGTTCTGGACAGCAATGGTAAGGTCATCACCTTTTTGTCCTCTGTCCTTCCACTTGTCCCTCACAACACCAGCCTTTGACACTTTCAATCCAACTTGCTAACTCGCTGCACTTATTCCTCCCTTACTGCCACCCTGTCCTCACGCTAAAGCCACTCTTGTACCTCCCTGCTTTCAGATGGTGATTCACCAGCTGAGGAGACGGGCCCTGAAGCTGCCACTGGGAGTGATGCTGCAGCCGAGGAGGAAGAGGAAGCCGGAGCATCAGTGCCACCCTCTCCCGAGGAAGCCCATGCCCACACTGGGAACACGCCTTCCCTGGAGGGGAGCAGGGGGGAAGGGTCTGATGAGGGTGAAGCTCCAGGACCCAGCGGGCTGCAGCAACGCCATGGGGGTAGGGAAGAACGGGGGCCTTCTCCCCAGAGGGAGAGTATGCCAGACACTCCTACTGCAATGGACGCAGAGGAGGAGCGGCTGATCGCAGAAATGAACACCCAGGCGGTGGGCATGCACACTGAGCTCATGGGTGCAGTGGGAAGGGTGCCCGAATGCATTGAGTCACTGGCAAGGAGTGTGGAGCACTTCGCTGTAGCACAGGCGGATGCCACACTAACGCTTAGTGCTGCAATTCAGTCACTGGCTGCCGTGATCCCATCTCTGACTGCTCTCATGCAGACTCAGATTGAGGCCACACGAGCACAGACTGCTGCCAACCTCGATGGTTCGTGCACATGTCCCCGGGGCTGTCACCGCGCCGCAGCAAGCCAGCAATCTGTTCTCCAGCAGATTGCTCCGGATGCTGAAGTGCTGCCCCGTGGGAGTGCCAGTGTGTCGGGCGAGCAGGGAGTTGCTGTCCTCTCTCACGATGACAGCATTCCTGCTGCCAACACTGTCACTTCTCCACTGCACTTGCCACCGCCTGTAGGACAGACTGCTGCCGCCCATGCAGAGTTGGTGCAGTCTGCAGCCGGGCCCTCCAGGCCCAGAACTGTTCAAGGCCGTCCTTCAGGGGCATCTGCAGTGTCAGGGTCTGATGAGCAGCATCCTTCCACCAGCCTTGCTGCAGCCACTGAGGTCCCATTACGGAGGAGCAGTAGGGTTAGAAGGGGGGAAGTGCGCAAGGGAAGGAGATCACCCTCGAAGGGCAAAAAGTAGGAGGTGTGACAAAATGCTGGTCATTTTTTTATTAAAGGTCGAGGTTCATGGTTCAACTTTTGTTTAGTGTTTTGGACATTATCTCCAGGTTGTGAGAACCAGTTATGTTATTGACTGTTTTTTTGTGTTTATTTCTATGAGTTTGTCATGAGGAATTGACACACACAGAGTTTGTAAAATAAATAAGTTTCTGTATTCAAAATATACATGGTTGGTGGTTGGAATTATTGGTGCCTTGGCCAGCTTAGGGGTTGCGTGCTGGGTTCATTAATGTTGTTAGCAATGGCAGAAGCCATTTCCACAGCAGGGGCCCTAGAAGCGGCTTGCTATTAGCCGTTGACGGACGGCCCTTGCAGTTTGACCATTGTGGGCCGCCCTCCCGCCTTGGTGCTGCTGATGATCATCCTCCTTGTCCTCTTCCTCCTCTTCCTCCTCCTCCTCTGGTGGTGCTCCAAGGCCTGGTGGCATTGGCTGGGTCCTGAGGATTGCCATGTTATGCAACATGCAGCACACGACTACGAAGTTGGATACTCGCTCAGGCGAGTACTGCAGGGCTCCTCCAGAATGGTCGAGACAGCGGAACCGTTGCTTCAGCACGTCGATTGTGCATTCAATTATGTTCCTGGTAGCTTGATGGCTCTCATTGTACCGCAGCTCAGCAGGGGTGTTGAGCGTACGGAGCGGTGTCATCAGCCAGGTGCTCAATGCATACCCCTTGTCCCCGAGAAGCCAACCAACTGGCTGATGCGGTGCCTCGAAAAGTTCTGCCACAGTAGTCTGGCGCAGGATAAAAGCATCGTGGCAGCTGCCAGGATAGTGGGCATTGACAGCGAGTATCAGCTGTCTGTGGTCACAGACCAACTGAACATTCAAGGAATGGAACCCCTTTCTGTTCTGGAATTCCTCGGCATTCTCATGCGGAGCACGCAAAGCCACATGCGTGCAGTCAATGGCGCCCTGCACCATGGGGAAGCCCGCTACCCTCGCAAAGCCCAGAGCGCGGTCACGCTGCTTGTCTGGGGTCATGGGGAAAGAGATGAACTCTCGTCTCCTTTTAAAGAGGGCATTTGTGACCTGCCGGATGCAGCAATGCACCGCGAACTGGGAGATATTGGCAAGGTCCCCAGCAGCAGCTTGAAATGAGCCAGTAGCGTAAAAGTTGAGAGCCACTGTGACCTTCACTGCCACCGACAGAGACGTCCTGGACCTCAGTTGAGGCTGCAGATCTGGCTGCAGCAGGTGGCAGAGCGCAGTGACCACCTCCTTGCTGAATCGCAGCCTTCGCAAACACAGCTCCTCAGACATATGAATGTAGGAGAGCTGTTCACGATATATCCTGGGAGGGTAAGCTCTCCTGTACATACGCCTGTTGGCCCTCCTCCGTCTGGCCATCATTGCCACTCTCTCTCTGCGTCTCTGTATCCTCCGATTCAGCTGGAGGAGGACGACGCCCCCAATCAGTGCAGCCCCCATATTTTCTTTGCAAGCAAAGTAATGAAGGACAGCAACTAAAGTACCAGCGAAGTTAGGATCAGTAGGCAAAACTACCTCACAAAGCGTTGAGTCAATGCAGAAGTCTCTCTTTCTCTCTCTCCGAATCTCTCTCTCTCTCTCTCAGAACGAGTGGTGCAAAAATGTCGACCACAGAAAAAGACAGGAAGAGGCCCCCTTTAAATAGCGCCCCCCCCCCGCCCCACAGCGATTGATAGCGTTCCAGTCTTCCGGTCGTTGGATGCGCCAGGCGGTAAGGCAGGGGGCGCCACTCAATTTCCGCTCCGGGGCGCCACAAGGGCGTTGCACCATGGAATGACGTCACAATCTGCGCGCGCAGGTGGTCGCGGCGGTAAGGTTTAGCGCCGCCGCACAATCTCTAGTTAAGTTCCCGAGCGGCGCAAACATCGCTGCGCCCGGGCGCTAGCGGCTTTGCGCCCCATTAGCGCCCTCTTAAGGCGCTAACGGGAGGCGCAACCAACTGAATTTTTACCCCTTTGTATTTCTGTATTGGCAGGACTTTGGTGAGTGATTTCTATTGCAGCAATAACATTTCACTGAACTGCTCTCATTGACATGCTTTTGACTTGGTCTCACAGCTTGAGGTTCGGTGGTGGCTTTGTGTCTGTAGACCTCAGCTGCACTAGTCACTTGAGTTGGATGGAGCTCCCTAGCATTCTTAGATGCCATCTCCATAGATAGGGCAATATTGCATGTTATGTCAAACGTTAGGTTCGGAGTATTCAGTAAATTTGGATGTGTGCGCTCATTCACCAATCCACACACAAACTTATCTCGCAGCGCACGATCCAAAAATGTACCAAAGTTACAAATGCAAAGACAGGTTCTTAAGAGCTACAATGTACTCACTGATGCTTTCACTTTGTTTTTGGTTTCTGGTACCAAACTTACGAACTCTGCTATTTCTAACGGTTTTGGGTCAAAATGGTCCTCTAGTCTCTCGACAATGTCTTCAAGCGACACCTCCTTCACTTTCCCTGGCGCGAGTAGGTTTGTCAATATTCCGTAGACATCTGGCCCGATCTCCATTAGAAAAATTGCTTTCTTCCGTTCACGACTTACTATATTTTGAGCTTGAACATTCTCAGCTGCACCTTCAGTCTCAATAATGTTATTGGCCCTAAAAAACATCTCCATCCGCTTAATGTAAGAACTAAATGGTTCGAGAGCTGGGTCATACATGCCGAGGCTTGTGATAAATCCCGTATGCGCGGCCATGATTGTCCCGATCCCATCAAATAGTGACTCAGCACGCTACCTGTGCACCTGTGAGAATCAACGCCACTGTTGCTGTGTAGACATACATGTAAAGGTGAAGCACAGATGATTCTGCATGAGTAAAACATCGCAAAAATTCAGTTTAGGTGTCACAAATTCATCGTAAACTTGTCCACTCGAAGTTTGAACACTGTGACCTTCCATGATCCCTAAAAACGGTTTTGGGATCCCATCCTCGTCGCCAAAATGTAATATGTGTAGGTAGAACAAATGAAGGACAGAGACACGATGAGTTGCTACTTCATGTGCTTGCTTTATTAGGCCAGAGCGAACTGAGCATGCTCATACCAAACCATGTGACAAACCATGCGATAATTCATTACACCTCCTATTGCCTGTGTGGGACCCAAAGGAACACAGCATTATTAAATGGGGTTGCAAGTAACCTCATAGGAGTGTTAGTGGTGTGTATCAAACCCACTGCAAAAAATTCCATTCATACTCTCACTATCTGTTAGATATAAGAAAAGCGTTTTTATCTCTTGGTGCCCTTAGACCAGAGCTATTATTATTTCCCTGATTTCATTGAGAAAGTTGATGGGGTAGATTTTCATCTTTACCTCCCGGATGTTAACCCCTGCTGTGGAGTGTAGAGAGGAAATTCTGGTGGGGAGGATCGCACGCCGGTAAATGGAGCTCAAGGTGATGATCTACCCCAACGCGTTAGCTTCTAGATGTCTGTGACCAACTGTCCCCCGACTCTCCACCTCGTGTAGTTGTCAACTGGAACAGACAGATCTGCTTTCAAAGTTTGCAAAATAATTATAAAAATAGTACTTAAAAATATACAGAAAACCATTAAAGAGCTACTAGTAAATATATCTGCCTGGACATTCCTTGTGGTGGGGGTTCTCTCGATCTCCTACTGTAACTTCAAGCAATGGTAGTGCTTATGGTACTGGACTAGTAGAATCATAGCATCATAGAATCATAGAATGGTTACAGCACAGAAGGAGGCCATTCAGCCCGTCGAGCCTGTGCCAGCTCTCTGCAAGAGCACTTCAGCTCGTCCCACTCCTCCGCCCTTTCCCCGTAGCCCTGCAATTTTTTTTCCTTCAGGTACTTATCCAATTCCCTTTTGAAAGCTACAATTGAATATGCCTCCACCACCATTTCAGGCAGTGAATTCCAGATCCTAACCACTCGCTGCATAAAAAAGTTTTTCCGCATGTCGTCTTTGGTTTTTCTGCCAATCACCTTAAATCTGTGTCCTCTGGTTCTCGATCCTTCCACCAATGGAAACAGTTTCTCTCTATCTACTCTGTCTCGACTCCTCATGATTTTGAACACCTCTATCAAATCTCCTCTCAACCTTCTCTGCTCTAAGGAGAACAACCCCAGCTTATCCAGTCTATCCATGTAACTGAAGTCCCTTATCCCTGGAACCATTCTTGTAAATCTTTTCTGCACCCTCTCTAAGGCCTTCACATTCTTCCTAAAGTGTGGTGCCCAGAATTGGACACAATACTCCAGTTGATGCCGAACCAATGTTTTATAAAGGTTCATCATAATTTCCTTGCTTTTGTACTCTATGCTTCTATTTATGAAGCTCAGGATCCTGTATGCTTTATTAACCGCTTTCTCAACCTGCCCTGCCACCTTCAATGTTTTGTGCACATATACCCCCAGGTCTCTCTGTTCTGGCACCCCCTTTAGAATTGTACCCTTTAGTTTATATTTCCTCTCCTCGCTCTTCCTACCAAAATGTATCACTTCGCACATTTCTGCGTTAAATTTCATCTGCCACGTGTCCGTCCATTTCACCAGCCTGTCTACTGAAGTCTATCACTATCCACCTCACTGTTCACTATACTTCCAAGTTTTGTGTCATCTGCAAATTTTGAAATTGTGCCCTGTACACCCAAGTATAAGTCATTAATATATATCAAGAAAAGCAGTAGTCCTAGTACCGACCCCTGGGGAACACCACTGTATACATTCCTCCAGTCCGAAAAACAACCGTTCACCACTACTCTCTGTTTCCTGTCACTTAGCCAATTTCGTATCCATGCTGCCACTGTCCTTGTTATTCCATGGGCTTCAACTTTGCTGGCAAGCCTATTATGTGGCACTTTATCAAATGCCTTTTGGAAGTCCATGTACACCATGTCAACCACATTGCCCTCATCAACCCTCTCTGTTACCTCATCGAAAAGCTCAATCAAGTTAGTTAAACACGATTTGCCTTTAACAAATCCGTGCTCGCTTTCCTTAATTAATGCATACTTGTCCAAGTAACTGTTAATTTTATCCCAGATTATCGTTTCTAAAAGCTTCACCACTACCGAGGTTAAACCGACTGGCCTGTAGTTGCTGGGTTTATTCTTACACCCTTTTTTGAACAAAGGTGTAATATTTGCAATTCTCCAGTCCTCTGGCACCAACCCCATTTCTAAGGAGGATTGGAAGATTGTGGCTAGTACCTCCGCAATTTCCACCTTTACTTCCCTCAGCATCCTAGGATGCATCCCATCTGGTCCTGGTGACTTATCTACTTTAAGTACAGCCAGCCTTCCTAGTACCTCCTCCTTATCCATTTTTGTCCCATCCAGTATCTCAACTACCTCCTCTTTCACTATGACTTTGGCAGCATCTTCTTCCTTGGTAAAGACAGATGCAAATTACTTATTTAGTACCTCAGCCATGCCCTCTGCCTCCATGCATAGGTCTCCATTTTGGTCCCTAATCGGCCCCACTCCTCCTCTTACTACCCGTTTACTATTTATATGCCGATGGAAGACTTTTGGATTCCCTTTTATGTTAGCTGCCAATCTATTCTCATACTCTTTCTTTGCCCCTCTTATTTTCTTTTTCACTTCCCCTCTGAACTTTCTATATTCAGCCTGGTTCTCACTTGTATTCTCAACCTGACATCTGTCATACGCCCCCTTTTTCTGCTTCATCTTACTCTCTATCTCTTTCATCATCCAGGGAGCTCTGGCTTTGGATGCCCTACCTTTCCCCCTCGTGCGAATGTACCTCAACTGTACCCAAACTATCTCCTCTTTAAAGGCAGCCCATTGTTCGATTACAATTTTGCCTGCCAATCTTTGATTCCAATTTACCAGGGCCAGATCCATTCTCAACCCACTCTAGATTGCTCCCTGTCCTTTTCCATAGCTAGCCTAAATCTTATGATACTGTGATCACTGTTCCCTAAATGTTCCCCTACTGACACTTGCTCTACTTGACCCACCTCATTCCCCAGAACCAGATCCAGCAATGTCTACTTGCTTATTGGGCCAGAAACATACTGATCAAGAAAGTTCTCCTGAACACACTTCAGAAATTCTTCCCCCTCTCTGCCCTTTCCATTATTACTATCCCAGTCTATATTACAATAGTTGAAGTCCCCCATTATCATATACTCTATATTTCTTGCACCTCTCTGTAATTACCATGCAAATTTGCTCACCAATATCTTTCCCACTAGTTGGTGGCCTATAGAATACACCTAGTAGTGTAATGGCACCTCTATTGTTTCACAACTCTAACCAAATAGATTCTGTCCTTGACCCCTCCAGGACATCCTCTATCTCCAGCACTGTAATATTCTCCTTAATCAATACTGCCACCCCACATCCTTCTTTCCTTCCCTATCTTTCCTAGACACCTTGGGGGAGAAATTCAGTATCACCCCATTTGGGGCGCAATTATCGGTCGGGCGCAAACATTAGCGCCTGCCGCTAATTATCGCCTCCGACTGCAAACTTGGCTTTTTTCGCCCCTGGAGGTGATTGGAGCGCTAAATCAGGCGCTTCACAACTGTCTTAAGGCGCAAAGGCCGAGGAGCGAGGCGCTACCTCAGAGCACTGGCGAAGCTCATGTGATGTCAGTCAGCAATGGAACACAGACACAATGGCGCCAGCCAGTTCTTAAAGGGGAGGGTTGATCTTGCTCTTCATCCACATCCTGCTCATTGCAGCCTTGAATCTCCGCCTGGAGAGACCTGTACATCAAATCTGCTGGAAAGAACAATGGAGAGACCCAGGGAAAGAGCTTAGAGTGCAGCCCCCACAGTCTCTTCTAAATTGATACAAGGAAGGGCAAATCAAAATGAACCTGTAAAGTGCTGCTCAGTACCCAAAACTCCTTCACACAGCGTTGAATCTCTCCAGAAGTCTCTCTCTCTCTCAGAATGCGTGGTGCAAAAGTGTCACCAACAAAAAAAGGCATGAAGCAGTCGCCTTTAAATAGCGCTCCCCCAGTCCCTTCCTGACTGCAAAACGCTCCCCTGAACCTGTCGTTGCTAGCGGCAGGCGGTAAGGCAGGGGGCGCCACTCAATATCCGGTCCGGGCTGCTACCGGGGCGTTGCGCACTCAACTGACGTCACGATCTGCCGGCGCAGGAGATCGTGGCGGTAGTGTTTAGCGCCGCCGCAAAATGTCTAGTTAATTTCGTGAGCGGCGCAAACATCGCCGCGCACGGGTGCTAGTTGCTTTGCGCCCCATTAGCGCCCTCTTAAGGTGCTAACGAGAGGCGCAAACCAACTGAATTTTCCCCCCCTTGTATCCATAGTAATCCAGATACCTAGACTAATAATCTAGTAGATTGTGAGATCAAATCTCACCATGGTGGCTTAAAAATTTGAATTCATTTCAAAAATCTGGAAATAAAATGTTGGTACAAGTAAAAGTGATCATGGATTGTGGTAAAAAATTCAACTGTTTCACTAATGTCCTTGAGGGACATCCTTATCCGGTCTGCCTTACATGTGACTCCAGTCCTGCACCAGCATGGTTGACTCTTAACTGCCACCAAAAATTGGCCCATCAAGCCACTCAGTTGTATCAAATTGTGACTCAGTTTTATCAAATTGACAACTAAGATGCGTAATAAAATGCTGGCCTTGCCAGCAATGACCGCGTCGCTAGAATGAGATCAGCAGAAGTTTTGACTTTGGTTTCTGGGAGCCACAAGCACTGTTCAGCAATGGATGGTATAATTTTAAAGGTGGTGCAGGAACAGAGAGACCTGGGGGTTTATGTACACAAATCTTTGAAGGTGGCGGGACAAGTTGAGAAAGCTGCTAAAAAAGCATCTGGAGTCCTTGGCTTTATTAATAGTGGAATAGCATTGAAAAACAAGGAAGTTATGCTAAACCTTAAAATCACTGGTTAGACCTCAGCTGGAGTATTGTGTTCATTTTGGGGCAACCCACTTCAGGAAGGATGCCAAGACCTTGGAGAGGGTGCAGAAGAGATTTACTAGAATGGTACCAGGGATGAGGGACTTCAGTTATGTAGACTGGAGAAGCTGGAGTTTTTCTACTTTGCAGAGAAGGTTAAAAGATTTGGTAGAGGTTTTCAAAATCATGAACAGTTTTGATAGTGTAAATAAGGAGAAACTTTTTCCAGTGGCAGGGGCCAGAGATTTAAGGTGCTTGGCAAAAGAACCAGAGGTGACATGTGGAATTTTTTTTTTCGCAGTGAGTTGTTACGATCTGGAATGTACTGCCTGAAGGGTTGGTGGAAGCAGATTCAATAGTAACTTTCTAAAGGGAATTGGATAAATACTTGAAAGGAAAACATTTACAGGGCTATGGGGAAAGAGCAGGGGAGCGGCACTGATTGGATAGCTCTACCGAGGAGCCGGCACAGTCACGATGGGCCGAATGGCCTTGTTCTATGCTGTATATGATGACACCTGCTAAATAATGAAGGACTAAAAGCTGGTTGTGAGCAACAACTAGTGACATAGTTATAACAGGAGCCTTGTTAGTGTCAGAATTCTGGGTTCTGCATGCATTCACATTTTGCCTTTTGCTTCTGTGCAAGTGCCCAAATTCTTTAATTGCACACCTCATTGAAGAGGAAATATGTTAATTGCAAGTGCATTGTTCTGTTTTCCATGATGGTGAACTTCCATGCTGTTTTCGGTATACTTACCGTGCAAGAACAGTGCATGAATTTTTTATAGTGAGGAAATTCAGGTGGAAGCCATTTGGCGAACCTTTTAAAACATTTACCCTGAGTTTCCTTTGCATTTTTTGAGCCTTCCAGCAATCAAAGTCGCCACTGACATCATTTGCTTATTTAAAACTGAGAACCAATGCTGTAGCAGCTGCAAGTTTCCTGGATTTGCACTGCTATTGCACTTAGGGTAAGTTAGACTGAGAGACATGGGGGGAAAATTCGGTTGGTTAGCGCCTCCCGTTAGCACCTCCGGGGGGCGCTAACGGGACGCTAACGGGGCGCTAGGAACTTAGCGCCCGAGCGCAGTGATTTTAGCGCCGCTCGCAAAATTGACCAGTCGTTTTGTGGCAGCGCTAAACACTACCGCCACGATCTCCTGTGTCCGCAGATCGTGACGTCAATCAAGCGTGCAACACCCTGGTAGCGCCCCAGATCGGATATTGAGTCGCGCCCCCTGCCTTAGCGCCTGCCGCTAGGAACGACAGGTAGAGGGGAACGTTTTAAAGTCGGGAAGGGGCTGGAGGAACGCTATTTAAAGGCGGGCGCTTCCTGCCTTTTCTTGTTGGCAAAATTTTTGGTTTTAACGCTGTCCTAAGGAGTTTTGGCCCTCAGTACTACTTTTGAGGTTCCTAAGCGCCGAGCTCTTTCCCTGGGCCTATCCATTAGTGCTTCCAATACAATTGCTTTTGAGGTCTCTCCAGGCCGAGATTCAAGGCTGCAATGAGCAGGGAGTGGCTGGCCAGCAAGATGGCCCCTCCCCTTTAAGAACTGGACGGCGCCGGTCTGTCTGGCTTCCATGGTAATTGGCATCGCCTGAGCTTCGCTAGCGTTCTGAGGTAGCGCCTCACTCCCTGATGTTTGTGCCTTAAGAGAGGTCTGTCGCCCCTGATTTAGTGCTCAAATCACCTCCAGGGGCGATAGAGGCAAATTTTGCAGTCGGAGGCGATTATTAGAGCCGGGCGCTAAACTTTGCGCCCGACCGATATTAGCGCCCCAAAATGGGCGACATTAAATTTTTCCCCCATGACTTGTTCGCACTCACACCCAGGAGTCTGTGCCTCCTGCCTTCAATTTTCTCAAAGAGGCCTTGGAGGACTGAATAAGTGAAGTTCTGCATTCTCCTCCTCTGGCTTGTTGCCAAGCCCTGCTGTTCTCTGGGTCCAGATGGTCTCTGCAAAGTCATAATTCTGTACAAGTGTAATAAAAATATTGCAAAGACATGCAGTGAAAGAACCAGGCACCATTCATCCCTTAGCTGTCTGTTCCCCAGTTTGCTGCTGAAGACCAAGGACTGAACTGTCTGTTTAAAGGCTGCACACAATTTTCCAGGTTGTTGAGCTGCTTAGTGTCAGCTGTGGCTCTGTGGGCAGCACTCTCACCTCCGAGTCAGAAAGTTGTGGGTTCAAGTCCCACAAAAATCTAGGCTGACACTCCAATGCAGTGCTGTGGGAGTGCTGCACTGTCAGAGGTGCCGTCTTTCGGATGAGACGTTAAACCAAGGCCCCGTCTGCGCTCTCAGGTGGACATAAAAGATCCCATGGCACTGTTTCGAAGAAGAGCAGGGGAGTTATCCCCGGTGTCCTGGCCAATATTTATCCCTCAATCAACATATAAAAACAGATTATCTGATCATTATCACATTGCTGTTTGTGGGAGCTTGCTGTGTGCAAATTGGCTGCTGCATTTCCTACATTACAACAGTGACTACACTTCAAAAGTACTTCATTGGCTGTAAAGACTTTGGGATGAACGGCGCTATAGAACTACAAGTCTTTCTTTCTTTTACACCAGTTTTACACCCGTGACTACACCAATGGGAATGCAAATGAGCAGACCCAGGAAACCCTGTATGTAGCTCCCTCTAGAGGCTACGATAAGCCCAATTTTTTTTAAAGGGGCAACTGCAGTATAACTCACTTTGATGTAATTCTCTGCCTATATTTCATAAATAGCAGCTGTGGTCCTGTTGAAAAAATTGTGCAGTTGAAGAATTCTTTCTAATGGGGCCTCACTGTATGATGTACACAGTGGTAGGGTCACTTTTTTAACATCTATTTCAATGAACGAGCTGGGTAATATTTTGACAGATACAAAGCTGTATGATTCTAATAGATCAACTTTTGAATCAGTCAACCAGAATGGAATGTGGGCCAGTAGATATTGGCCAACTTCTTTAGCAAGGTCTTAGCTATTTTTGGCAGGTTGGAATTGCTTTCAGTGAATGTTGCCCAGTGGCTCTGTTCATGCTGGGAAACAAGTACTTCTTGCTTGGCCAAGTCACTGTGGGTCCTAGTGAACATCAGGAGGGAGAATGAGAATGAGGCTAATGAAAGGCAGTTTTGTTCAAGGTTGAAGAATCACCATCACCTACATCTGGGACTTTCTAAGTACAGCCTTTCACAATGCTATTAAGTTATCACTATTGTCAGAATAAGAAAGAAAGAAAGAAAGAAAGTCACTGTTGTAATGTAGGAAGTATTACAATAATTATGTTGATAATAACTTGGTGTTTCAGTTAAACTGGAAGATACTTGATCATTTAGGAAGGCATTTGTTAAGTGGAGAGAGAAAATGTTCAGGGGCAGAACTTTGTACTAAACTGAGTGGTCATTTATTTGTTTAATTTTGTATCTTGCACAGGAATTAAAGATTATGTTAAATCAAAAGCACGGGAGATAGTCTTTCGAACAGCATTGTGTAAAACATACATTTTAAATATAACAAGTAGTATATTTGCAGTAGATGTATTTAACCCTGATGCATAAGGGTGAAGCAACCAGAAAACCATAGAAAAAGCTGAAAATTACAGACTAAAAGAAAGAAATAGATGAAAGAATGAAGACTGAAAACTAAATTAAAAGAATATAAACAAGGGGTAGAAAAGCAACCAGCAAGGGAAAGATAAGGATAGAAGGAAAGCTTTGATTGAATGGACACTGGCAGGCCCTTTCCTGGTGGCTATTTTACATGTATGATCCTAAACAGTGAGGGGCAATGTTGTAATGACAGCAGATCTGTGGCACTACAGCTAATCTTCCCTATGTCTCTTACTCTGGCCCATTTCCTGTGGCCATTGCCAATTAGGGCAGGCACGGGACCGTTGGCAATGCCACGATTGGGGAGGGGAATTACTGCGGCAACATGCCACAGGACCGAGGATGCCACCTGAAGATAACAATATTCTTGAAAGCTGAAATTTTTAGATTTGCTGCTTTTGCTATTGCAATTGATCACTCTGTGACCAATCAATTAGATCATGGCTGGTCTGTATCTCAACTTCATTTATCTGCCTTTGATTCATATCCCTTGATACCCTTACCTAACAAAAATCTAGCAATCTCATTTTTCAATGGTGGAACAGGCTCGAGGGGCTGAATGGCCTACTCCTATTCCTATGTTATAACACCATGAGCTCCCTACCAGTTGTGGAATAGTTGTGTTCCAATCCTAGCATTAGTTCAGGTGATGTGATTAGCTTTTCTGTAAGACTTTAAAGTATTAAAAAATTGAGCCTGGAAATATTGAAGCCAAAAGCTGTGGTAATGGCAGAAAACAGTTTTGACAGTACTACCTATGGCTGGAATTTTCCCTACCTGGGCAGGTCCGGTGTGGGCGGTGCCATGGCGGATCGCAACCCTAGTGCTGGCTCCATCCTGCTGCACAAAACGACTTTATGTCAATAGGGCCTATTAAGCCCGCCCTGCGCGATACCTGGCCCAATTAAATGGTGCGGGTCTGCTAACGTCATCCATGAAGCGTTTTCAGCCGGGATATTTAAAGGGGCCAAGGCCACATTATATTTGAAAGTTAATCTAAAAAGTGCTGTCAGTGCACTACAGTATTGGAGTACTGCAAACACTTTGGAAATGGCTGTACAGAGGCAGAGGGCTGCACCCAGGTTCTCCAATGACTCCCTCCATATGCTTGTGGAGGGAGTCAGACCACGCAGAGAGGTCCTCTTCCCTTCCAATGGGCAGAAGAGACCTCCCCAGGAGTCTGAAACAGCCTGGTTGGAGATTGCAGAGGAGGTCAACAGCAGTGATGTCGTCAGGAGGACCTGGGTGCAGTGCCGCAAACGTTTCAATTATCTCATTAGATCAGGAAACATGAGTGCAAAATCACCCTCAACTTCATCCTGCTGTGCCTCTCACCATATCCCCATCACTCTGCCTTCCCAACCCTACTCCTGCCCATCCTTACTCATACCATCATACCTTGCACGTCCACCCATCCCTCTCTCTCTATCTACATTATCACAGCTCCATCTTACTAGCCACCCCTCACACTCACGCTCATCCTAATGCAATCATACCAACAAACAACACACAAGGAGGCCACTTGGCATTGCCACCCCACTCCATCATAGTCTCCCACTAAAGATCTAACCCATCCATTCCTTACACTCATTCCATCACTCTCACACAACCTTCCCTTCTTTCCCTCATTGCAGGAAAAGAGAACCCAAAACAAGAGGGAGAGGGAGAGAACCGGCAGTGGCCCTCCAACATTTGCAAACCTTACAACAGCATTGGAGGCTGCTTTAGAAATATCTGGAGTCGCCGAGCAGCTGGGGGTGGGAGACAGAGAGAGGGGGACATCTCAGCAACCTGGTGACAGAATTGCATAACATGCAGCTACATGGCATACATCAGTCACTCATATAGAAACTGATGTCATCAGCTACTGATGTTCATCATGTGCATAATGGTATCTGTACCCATTCATCATATGACATATCTAACTCATCTCTTTACTCTCCCACAGGTCCATCAAGAGCTGCCCCCAACACCCCCCCCCGCCACCCCCCCCCCCACTGTCCAGGAGTAAGAGGAAGACGACTCCTCAGAGGAGCCTCCAGCCTCTGAGGGCGCACCGTCACCAGACACAAGCACACCCAGCACCAGCGCAGAGACACACACCTCGGTGGGTCCCATGCGAGATAGAGTAGTGCTGACACCTGGTGTCTCACAACTCATAAGTGAGCAAGAGCAGATGGTGGAGACAGGGACAGCAGTGGAGAGTCCTCGCCAGAGGGCGCAGGAAGCTCCCAGCTCTGCTCAGCTGCATGTAGATGCTGAGCCTCAGGGGCCATCCAGAAAGAGGGCGATCCTGGAGCTGCAGGAAGAAGTGCCGGGGGCTCTGACAGGTTTTGCGAGCACAATGTCTGCAAATGTGCAGAGAATGGAGGAGTCCATCTCCAACATGAGCACTACTGTGTCGCAGGCGATGGCGACTGTAGGCTCCTCCATGGATAGGATGGCCACCTACATGGAGCAATTAATGCGCCACTAACAGGAGCACATGGTCTCTAAGGAGAATAGATGGCTATCTATGGAGAATAGATAGCAGAGGCTCATAGACTTCCTCTCTAGGAGGAATGTCAGAGTAGACATGGGTCCTCATGGCCCCACTGATGTGCAGCATGGTGGTCTCCAGCTCCTTGGCAGCAGGGAAGTGAGCAGGCTGCCTCTACCTCTGCTGAAACCACAGGGGTAGCACCTCGTAGAAGCACGCAGAAGAGAAAGATGACACGCAAGTAGATTCACAAGGGTAGCCACTTGGGTGTTTTATCCAATGTTTATGTAAAGTTTCCATTAATATGCTGTCAAACATAAAAATCTTTATTTTCAACACTTTCCGGTCTTGGACAGATTTGTGTGCACCTTTGGAAGTGGCTTAGTGAGTTGTAGTGAATTGTGAGATATAATGGTACCTCCAGCAATGGTGGTGAATGTGAAAGGAATGGCTTGGTCATTGTAGGGATGCTTTATAGTGTTGGTATGGGGTGGTGCCAACCTGGCGCATCATGTGGCAGCCATATGGGTGTACAGTGTAAAGTTAAGTAAATCTGGCCATGATGAGGCCATCCCTGGCCTCCCGGGCAGCAATATGCTCGGGTGCTGATGCCCTCTGTCCTGTGCAGCATCAAGTGATTGCGGAGAAGGCTGGTGTTGTTGTTGTTGGTGCTGCTGGTGTTGGGGCTCATCATGGTCAGATTCTGAGGACCAAGGTGAGACAGTATAAACGGCACCCATGTTGAAGGAATACATGGCAGATGAAGCAGAGATGACAGAAGCAATCTGTCAATGGTGAGAGAGGTTCTTCCAGTGAGGTGACACTGGATGGAGACTTTGCTGGAAAGACTTGCAGCCTGCAGAAAGCTCAATCTGTGCTGGCAATGCAGTCAGCAACAGCTTCTGACTGAGGAAAGTGATCAGCTGTCAGGTGGGAGCTTTTATACTACATTTGATGCTGTCAAGTAATCAGCTGGATCAATGGTTTCTCAACTCCCGCCTCAGGTTGACAGACATGGTCCCCGAGCAGCGTGAGTCCCGTGGGCATCCAGTAAAATTGCAAAGGTAAGATTAAAAAGACTCTTGCGGGTCTGACAACAAGCTAATAGTCCTTTAAATTGGGTCACCCGCCTCTGCCGGTCGGGTCGCTGCCGCGCTGACAGACGCTCCCGAGGGAAAGTCACGTGGGGGGTGGGATGACAGCGCGTTCCTGACCCGCTGCAAGAAATTTCAACTTTCCAACCCAACCCGCCTCTGATCGCGCCTGCACGGATCCTGGAAAATTCCGACCTGTATGTTCGATTCAAAGCTGAGTAAAACTGCCCCTTCCCAATAAAGTTTACTTAGCATTCTCTATCATCTGATATCTTCAGAATGATAAAAGTTCAATACTCATGAATGGCATAAATGAACATAGATGCGTTTGTGTTCCTGTTTTATTCCCTGAATAAAATTAAAATGACCAATCCAGCCACATTTTGATGATCCAAAATGCGGCTCTAGATCTCAGTAAAGGTTTTGTCGGTAACGTCAGCATGTTAGAGATGAATTCTACAGACGTACAAATGCTAACCAGAGCCACATGGGATTTAATTTTCCAAATGGTTTGTAATTTGAGTGTAATATTCATGGTTGGACTATACAATTCTAAGTGAGTGCTTAAATCCACTATGCCGAAGCTTTTAAAAATGCCCAATTTCAAGCAGTGACAGAGAATGTCAGAATTTGGCTTTTCTATACATAGGCCCAGGAATTCAGGTCCCCACAGGGGAGTATGCGCTGTGTACTCACCCGTAGGGCCACCGGAAGTGCCGGTTTCGCGCATGCACTGCGCATGCACGGGAAACCGGAACTTCCGGTCTCGTGAAGGAAGGGGTTTGCGGGTCAACCGCGTGCGCGGGAGAGGCAGCGCGCACGCAGCGAACTTCGGCTTTTTTTTACAGGTTTCTCCGTGCGGGTAAGTCCCTAGCAGCTGCGCGGGGGAAAAGCAGGTGCAAGGCCTGCTTTTAACAAGGTAAGTGGTGAATTAAGTAAAATTAAAACATTTTTTCCACAGGTTTATATTTTTAAATACTTTAAAGAAAGGTAAGCTTATTTTTAGCCCCGTTAAAAACTGTAATTAATTTTTTCAAAAATTTAAATTATTATTTAAAATAGTTATTTTATGTCATTTATAGTTATTTTAAAAATGTGATTTAAAAAAAAAAATTATTTGAAGTTTTAGTCTGGTTTTGGGGCTTCCTGTCAAATCTATGAATGGAGATTCCCTGCTCCGATTGGCTCCCCTTGGCCCACGTAATCCCAGGGGACGCTTCGAACTAACTGCGCCGCTGGGATCCTCGAGCACTGCACACCGGCAGCTGGAGGAGGCCCAGGATCCGAATCCCACGCGGGCCCACAGCACAACGGCAGGCGCGCTATGTAAGTGCACCCGCTATGCTTGCACCCGCGGGAAGCCTCCAACCCGAATTTCTGGCCCATATTTCCCCACTTTGCAAATTGCCAATCTTGCCTGTCATTTTATTTGTGGGGAGGAGCTAAAGATCAGCAATGGCTGGGCAGTTACCCTCAGGAGGGAAGGGAAAATAGGGTGCAAGTTATTGGTCTGCAAAACATCTCCATGACTTTCACCAGCTGCCATTCATACAACAGTATCCCCTGTTTCAAAATTTGACAACGTACCTTTTCTTCAAAACTATTATGTCCACAGATGATCCCTCCATATCGCAGACCACAGTGAGGGCTAATTCCTCTGCCTCTGAGGTTGTTGCTAGTAAGGCCACTAAATAAGGCAAATAATTTGGGGCCACAATCCCTATGATAGACAAAAACAGCTTACATTTATATAGCGCCTTTAATGTAGAAAAAGTCCACGGCGTTTAACAAGAGCGTTATCAATAAAAACATTTTTGACGCTGAGCCACAGAAGGAGATATCGGGACAGATGACCAAAACTTGGTCAAAGAGGTAGGTTTTAAGGAGCATTTTAAAGAAGGAGAGAGGTGTAGAGAGGCGGAGAGGTTTAGGGAGGGAATTCCAGAGCTTCGGGCCAAGGATCTGAAGGCACGGCTGCCAATGGTGGAGTGATTAAAATCAGGGATGCGCAAGAGGCCAGAATTGGAGGAGCACAGAGATCTTGAAGGCTTGTAGGGCTGGAGCAGGGGTGAGGCCATGGAGGGATTTGAGGTAACAAAGGCATGGATGAGATTTTCAGCAGCAGATGAGCTGAGGTAGGGTCGAAGTTGGGCGATGTTATGGAGGTGAAAGTAGGCAGTCTTGGTGATGGAGCGGATATGAGGTCGGAAGCTCATCTCAGGGTCAAACACAACACCAAGGTTGCGAATGGTCTGGCTCAGTTTCAGACAGTTGCCAGGGATGGAAACGGTGGTTAGGGAATGGAGTTTGTAGCGGGGACCAAAGACACTAGCATCAGTCTTCCCAATATTTAGTTGGAGGAAATTTCTGCTCATCCAATACTGGATGTTGGACAAGCAGTGTGATAAGTCAGAGACAGAGGTGGGGTCAAGAGAAGTGGTGGTGAGGTAGAGCTGGGTGTCGTAAGCATACTTGTGGAACCTGATGTTGTATTTTCGTATGATGTCGCCGAGGGGCGGCATGCAGATGAGAAATAGAAAGGGGTCAAGAATAGGTCCTTGGGGGACTCCAGAGGTAATGGTGCGGGAATGGAAAGCGAAGCCATTGCAGGTGATTCTCGGACTACGATTCGATAGATAAAATGGAACCAGGGTAGTGCAGTCCCACCCAGCTGGATGACATAGGAGAGGCGTTGGAGGAGGATAGCATGGTCAACTGTGTCGAAGGCTGCAGTTAGATCGAGAAGAATGAGGAGGGATAGTTTACCACAGTCACATAGGATGTCATTTGTGACAACAGTATAACTTCTGTTCCACTCAGGTTAGTGCCAAAAAAGCACACCAATAATGTGGGGGCTTTTAGACACGTATGAAGTGCCTTATCATTGTAGCACTTTATTTGCTACCACATCTGAGATCAACAAACTCAACATAGATTAGACACTGAACTTCAAACCTTCCTGGTCACTATGGCTCAGTGTCACACCAGGATGATGCAGTTAACCACTGATCCATCACAGGAGCCCCAGATTCATTCTATAATTGATAACATTTGTACATACAGTGCTTAACGTCCTAGTAATATCAATAACACTATGAGCTCTCTACCAGTTGTGGACCCAATCATAGTAATAGAAGCAGCTGTGTCTGAGAGTAGAAGAACAGGAGAAATGACACCAGTAAAGCATATTTTCTTGGCTATGCTGTATCTGTAGATCCCGATGGAGTCCCGATTCTTCAGCAGCAAACATTTCGATTGGTGGGTTACAGCACTAAGGCACACTGAGCTCGTGTGCGGTTGGAGGTGATGGAGCTCGTGTGCGGTTGGAGGTGATGGAGCTCGTGTGCGGTTGGAGGTGATGGAGCTCGTGTGCGGTTGGAGGTGATGGAGCTCGTGTGCGATTGGAGGTGCTGCAGCTTGTGTGCGGTTGGAGGTGATGGAGCTCGTGTGCAGTTGGAGGTGATGGAGCTCGTGTGCGGTTGGAGGTGATGGGGCTCGTGTGCGGTTGGAGGTGATGGAGCTTGTGTGCGGTTGGAGGTGATGGAGCTCGTGTGCGGTTGGAGGTGATGGAGCTCGTGTGCAGTTGGAGGTGATGGGGCTCGTGTGCGGTTGGAGGTGATGGAGCTTGTGTGCGGTTGGAGGTGATGAAGCTCGTGTGCGGTTGGAGGTGATGGAGCTCGTGTGCGGTTGGAGGTGATGGAGCTCGTGTGCGGTTGGAGGTGATGGAGCTCGTGTGCGGTTGGAGGTGATGGGGCTCGTGTGCGGTTGGAGGTGATGGAGCTCGTGTGCGGTTGGAGGTGATAAGCTCGTGTGCGGTTGGAGGTGATGGAGCTCGTGTGCGGTTGGAGGTGATAAGCTCGTGTGCGGTTGGAGGTGATGGAGCTCGTGTGTGGTTGGAGGTGATGGAGCTTGTGTGCGGTTGGAGGTGATGGAGCTTGTGTGCGGTTGGAGGTGATGGGGCTCCTGTGCGGTTGGAGGTGCTGCAGCTCGTGTGCGGTTGGAGGTGATGGAGCTCGTGTGCGGTTGGAGGTGATGCGGCTTGTGTGCGGTTGGAGGTGATGGGGCTTGTGTGCGATTTGGAGGTGATGGGGCTTGTGTGCGATTGGAGGTGCTGCAGCTCATGTGCGGTTGGAGGTGATGGGGCTTGTGTGCGGTTGGAGGTGATGGAGCTTGTGTGCGGTTGGAGGTGATGGAGCTCGTGTGCGGTTGGAGGTGATGGAGCTCGTGTGCGGTTGGAGGTGATGGGGCTCCTGTGCGGTTGGAGGTGATGGGGCTTGTGTGCGGTTGGAGGTGATGGAGCTCGTGTGCGATTGGAGGTGCTGCAGCTCGTGTGCGATTGGAGGTGCTGCAGCTCGTGTGCGGTTGGAGGTGCTGCAGCTCGTGTGCGGTTGGAGGTGCTGCAGCTCGTGTGCGGTTGGAGGTGATGGAGCTTGTGTGCGGTTGGAGGTGATGGAGCTCGTGTGCGGTTGGAGGTGATGGAGCTTGTGTGCGGTTGGAGGTGATGGGGCTTGTGTGCGGTTGGAGGTGATGGGGCTTGTGTGCGGTTGGAGGTGATGGGGCTTGTGTGCGGTTGGAGGTGCTGCAGCTCGTGTGCGGTTGGAGGTGATGGGGCTTGTGTGCGGTTGGAGGTGATGGAGCTTATGTGCGGTTGGAGGTGATGGAGCTTGTGTGCGGTTGGAGGTGATGGAGCTCGTGTGCGGTTGGAGGTGATGGGGCTCCTGTGCGGTTGGAGGTGCTGCAGCTCGTGTGCGGTTGGAGGTGATGGAGCTCGTGTGCGGTTGGAGGTGATGCGGCTTGTGTGCGGTTGGAGGTGATGGGGCTTGTGTGCGATTTGGAGGTGATGGGGCTGGTGTGCGATTGGAGGTGCTGCAGCTCATGTGCGGTTGGAGGTGATGGGGCTTGTGTGCGGTTGGAGGTGATGGAGCTTGTGTGCGGTTGGAGGTGATGGAGCTCGTGTGTGGTTGGAGGTGATGGAGCTCGTGTGCGGTTGGAGGTGATGGGGCTCCTGTGCGGTTGGAGGTGATGGGGCTTGTGTGCGGTTGGAGGTGATGGAGCTCGTGTGCGATTGGAGGTGCTGCAGCTCGTGTGCGATTGGAGGTGCTGCAGCTCGTGTGCGGTTGGAGGTGCTGCAGCTCGTGCGCGGTTGGAGGTGATGGAGCTTGTGTGCGGTTGGAGGTGATGGAGCTCGTGTGCGGTTGGAGGTGATGGGGCTTGTGTGCGGTTGGAGGTGCTGCAGCTCGTGTGTGGTTGGAGGTGATGGAGCTTGTGTGCGGTTGGAGGTGATGGAGCTTGTGTGCGGTTGGAGGTGCTGCAGCTCGTGTGTGGTTGGAGGTGATGGAGCTTGTGTGCGGTTGGAGGTGATGGAGCTTGTGTGCGGTTGGAGGTGATGGGGCTCGTGTGCGGTTGGAGGTGCTGCAGCTCGTGTGCGGTTGGAGGTGATGGAGCTTGTGTGCGGTTGGAGGTGATGGAGCTTGTGTGCGGTTGGAGGTGATGGAGCTCGTGTGCGGTTGGAGGTGCTGCAGCTCGTGTGCGGTTGGAGGTGATGGAGCTTGTGTGCGGTTGGAGGTGATGGAGCTTGTGTGCGGTTGGAGGTGATGGAGCTCGTGTGCGGTTGGAGGTGATGGAGCTCGTGTGCGGTTGGAGGTGATGGGGCTTGTGTGCGGTTGGAGGTGATGGGGCTTGTGTGCGGTTGGAGGTGATGGGGCTTGTGTGCGGTTGGAGGTGCTGCAGCTCGTGTGCGGTTGGAGGTGATGGGGCTTGTGTGCGGTTGGAGGTGATGGAGCTTATGTGCGGTTGGAGGTGATGGAGCTCGTGTGCGGTTGGAGGTGATGGAGCTCGTGTGCGGTTGGAGGTGCTGCAGCTTGTGTGCACAATTGTGAGTTGCCAGCTTGGCTCAGTCAATGGCACCAAAGAGACTTCATCACTGGAACCATATGTGGCCACATGGACACTTTCCATCAGTGCTATCGATTTTAAGATTAAGAAGGGGTTCTATTCAATTAATGGCCCAGAAATTGATCTCGCTCTGTTCCCGCGGGGGTAAGCCTTCCCCGCGATGTCTCACCTCGCTTATGCTTTTTCTGATCCAGCTCGCACGAACTTGATGTTCCAGACATCAGCTGTGCTGGGCTTGCGTATCCCAGCGGCGTAGTGAATTCGTGCGAGCTGTGGGATCACGTGACTCAGTTAGAGCCAATGGCAGCACACCATCTTCCATTCATAAGTCTCACAGCATGGCTGTGAGACTTATGAATCTTACACCCCCCCAAAATAACAGCTAAACCTCAATTAAATTAAAAAAAAAACCATCACATTAATAAAATAAGTATAGTTAATTAAATTAACCATTTTTAAATAAAAAATTAAATTTTTGAAAAAATTTAAAATCTTTTAAAAAGTTATAAAAATAAACTTACCTGTCTTTAAAGTCTATAAAAAAGATATACCTGTAAAAAAAAATTCAAAAAAATACTTAATTCACTACTTACCTTCTTAAAAGCGGGTCTTACTCCTCCTTTTTACATTTCCAAAATCTTCCCTACTTACCTGCGCGTCCAAAGCATGAAGTGCACAGCGTGCGCGCAGCCTGTAGCGCGCACGCGATGCACCCAGGCCCCGCCCCCTTTTCGGAAGAGCAATTGCCGGTTTTCAGCGCATGCGCAGGGCATGCAGAAAACCGGCAATTGGAGTGGGAATACGCGAGAGTATGCAGTGCGTACTCTCGCGTCCCGGGATCAATTTTCGGCCCAATGTATTTAAAATTCAATTGCAGGGTGTGGGCATCGCTGGCAAGGCCACATTTATTGCCCAACCCTAGTTGCCCTGAGAAAGTGGTGGTGGGCCTTCTTCTTGAACCGCTACAGTCTGTGTGATGAAGTGACTCCCACAATGTTGATAGGTAGGGAGTTCCAGAATTTTGACCCAGCGACGATGAAGGAACAGCAATATACTTCCAAGTTAGGATGGTGTGTGACTTGGAGGGGAACTTGGAGGTGGTGGTGTTCCCTTGCGCCTGCTGTCCTTGTCTTCGAGGCCGTGGTTTTTGGAGGATCTTGGAACTCCAGCCTCCCAGACAGTGAGATGTAGGGATGGCTTCTGGGAGAGAAGGCACACCCCTTGCTCTCGTAGCTCATAACTCTGTTTCAACTTCCAAACTCACCAGCGGAACATTGCTGCAACGAAACCCATTCATTCATAAGAATGGTCATTGCGAGGACTATAAGGGTTCTGAAGGCAAGCTTTTGCTGCCTTGTTAAATCAGGAGGGACACTGCTATAGGATGCCAATGGGGGCTCTCACATTATGGTTGCTTGCTGTGCTTCATGATTCAGAAAGGACTGGATATGCAATGGAAGAAGGAGGTTGGCCCCTAATCTAAGAATGCTATGGAATCTGGAACTCAGCATCAGAAGATCAGTATTCAGAGGACTTTTCCATGTCAGCTGCCAAGGATATTTGAAGGGAGATCATTAGAATGTTCTCTTCAAATTAAAGTTGATCCCATAGCAATATTTCATCATAACATCTCGGCAGCTTTCCAGTCAAATTCAATCATAAACATCTGTCTATTTGGTCATCAGCAACGGAATTGGCACATTATCCCTATTAGACACCATGAGACCCATGATCGCATCAAACAACAAAGCCAATTCAAAGTGAAACATCATATTTATTTAACAAATAACTGATATCGAGCCAAATTCTTATCATGTTTTCATTAGGTGCCTGGATGTGCTTTTCTAATACCTATCCTGGTGCTGCAACAAAGTGCAACCCGATGGCCAGTGTTGCAAGAGGGAGGGCCGGTGTTTGGGTACAAGAGGCTCTTGGGACTGAGGTGGCCCTTGTCGCATGACAGACCTGGGGAGGATTCACTGTATGCTGTCTTTCTGTGCGACTACCTGGGTAGGCTGGCCCTGCCTCGTCTATGCTCTTTGAGTAGGCCTTTGAGGGACTAACCAGAGACCTGACATGTGCTGCCGTGCTGAAAAACAGCAGCATCATGTTGTTCAATTCTAGCCATGCCATTGGTACTGGGTGCAAATGATCAGCTGGATGGCAGATTTAATAGTTCCATCAGATCCTGAAAGCTCAGAGAGAGTGTCTCCTGTAACTCAAGTATCTGATCGTTCGAATGCAGGGATTTCTCAAGCCTCTCTCCCAGGCTCTTCAGGGATGCAGTCTTTGTTTCCGATATGAATTAAACAAGGTGACTTGGAACTGTTCCTCCAGTATTACTGACCACTTATTTCTGGCAAAAGACCTTAAACTTTCTCTTTAAAAACCTGACTGCCTGCATGGCACCTTGTTTAAAAACCCTCCTTGCCAGTCTGTGTCCCACACTTAAACAAGAAGTTTGAACCCTAGATATCACTGCATAGTAAGTACATTAGGAGAGCTGACCAGAAAATCTTCAACCATGATGCAGAAGACCTGTAAGGCCCCCAGGTGTGGTAGCACGATGGTGGTGGCAGTGTTGAGCACAACTGCTAATGTTGGCATTGGGCTCCGTTCATGCAACCTGCAGTCCAAGAGGGAGGCCTGTATGGTAGTTGAAGACAATCACAACAAACAGACAGAGCTGGCAGGAGATGCTTTACTACCATTAAGAAAATCACCAAGGAGACGTTGGATTCCCTGCCAGTAGAGAAGAGAAAGTGATGGAGAATAAGCTACTGAGCCAAATAACAGTAACAAGGTATTCCCGCTGTTTTTCTATTAAAGTATAGATAAGATGGCAATACCTGGCACTGGTAAGAATCTTTTTTGTACATAACACCATAGAAAACATTTCACTCAATTCAGATATTGACTTCTACCAAACAAACAGATCAACAGTTTCAATGTTGATGTAGTCCATTATGTCACATTGGCCTAGAAATTCCGTTCCCTACGGGTGTGTACGCGCTGTGTACTCACCCGTAGGGCCAACGGAAGTGCCGGTTTTACGCATGCACTGTGCATGCGCTGGAAACCGGCACTTCCGTTCTCTGCAGAAAGGGCTTCCCAGGTCAAACGCCTGCGCCGGATAGGCAGCGCATACATTAGAAACGTCCGTTTTTTTCACACTGGCTTGAGTCCAGGTAAGTCGGGAACAGCTGCGCCTAGAAAAGCAGGCGCAAGGCCTGCTTTTAGCAGGCTAATAGTTTAAAAAAGTAAAAAAAAAATGTTTTCCACTGATTTATCATTTTAAAATACTTTAAAGAAAGGTAAGTTTATTTTTAGCCCCGTTAAAAACTTTAATTATTTTTTTCAAAAATTTAAATTTTTGTTTAAAATAGTTCATTTATGTAATTTATAGTCATTTTAAAAATGTGATTTTTAAAAAAATTTATTTGAAGTTTTACTTATGTTTTGGGGCTGATCTCTATTCATAGATTTGACAGGTCTTCCTATGGGAGTCTGCGCCTCCCGGGAGCCCTCCGGTCCAGGCGCAGATTTTTCCGAATGGCAGCCTTCCGCCCGCGGGAGGGCTGCGAACGGAATTTCTGGGCCAATTGTATCTGTCTGTTATATGGTCAATTAAAAAAAATCATTCTTGGAATTTGGGCATCACTGGCAAGGCTGGCATTTATTGCCCATCCATAGCTGCCCTAGACAAGGTGGTGATGGGCCTTCTTCTTGAACCGCTGCAGTCCGTGTGGTGAATGTGCTCCTACAGTGCAATATAGACATACTGTTGCTGTCGCAAAAAATCTATGGCAAATACACTGCTAATATACAAACCTCTGTATCCACAGATCATAGCACCATAGAATCATACAGCACAGAAGGAACATAGGAACATAGGAACAGGAGCAGGCCATACAGCCCCTCGAGCCTGCTCCGCCATTCAATGAGATCATGGCTGATCTGCGACCTAACTCCATATACCCACCTTTGGCCCATATCCCATAATACCTTTGGTTAACAAAAATCTATCAATCTCCGATTTAAAATTAACAATTGATCTAGCATCAATTGCTGTTTGCGGAAGAGAGCTCGAAACTTCTACCACCCTTTGTGTGTAAAAGTGTTTCCTAATTTCACTCCTGAAAGGTCTGGCTCTAATTTTTAGACTATGCTCCCTAATCCTAGAATCCCCAACCAGCGGTAATAGTTTCTCTCTTTCTACCCTATCAGTTACCTTTAATATCTTGAAAACTTTGATCAGATCACCCCTTAACCTTCTAAATTCCAGGGAATACAACCCTAATTTGTGTAATCTCTCCCCGTAACTTAACCCTTGAAGTCCGGATATCATTCTGCACTCCCTCCAAGGCCAATATATTCTTCCTACGGTGTGGTGCCCAGAACTGCTCACAGTACTCCAGGTGTGGTCTAACCAGGGTTTGGTATAGCTGCAGCATAACTTCTACCCCCTTGTACTCTAGTCCTCTAGATATAAAGGCCAGCATCCCATCAGCCTTTCTGGTTATTTTCTGTACCTGTTCATCACATTTTAATGATCTATATACCTGAACCCCCAAGTCTCTTTGGACCTGCACTGTTTTTAGCCTTTCACCATTTAGAAAGTACCCTGTTCTATCCTTTTTAGTTCCAAAGTGGATGTCTCACATTTGCTTACATTGATATCCATTTGTCACAGTTTTGCCCATTCACTTAATCTATCTATGTCCCTTTGTAATTTTATGCTTTCATCTACAATGCCACCTATCTTTGTGTCATCAGCAAATTTGGATATATGACTTTCTATGCCATCATCTAAGTCGTTAATAAATACTGTGAATAGTTGAGGCCCCAATACAGATCCCTGCGGGACACCACTAGGCACCTCCTGCCAATTTGAGTACCGACCCATTATCCTTACTCTCTGTTTCCTGCCACTCAGCCAATTTCCTAACCAGGTCAATAAGTTGCCCTCAATTCCATGGGTTTCTACCTTAGTTAACAGTCTCTTATGTGGGACTTTATCAAATGCCTACTGGAAGTCCATATAAGTAACAAGGAGGCCAATTCACCCATCGTGCCTGTGCCGGCTCTTTGATAGAGCTGTCCAATTAGTCCCACTCCCTTGGTCTTTCCCCATAACCAAGGTGAACTTGGTTTACTTGAAACTCAACAACAAGCACCATAACATATGCATGCACACAAACTACTGACCCAAGCATCACAGATTATGAAGAGCCTGCTCCAATAGTCTATGAAGCATCTTGGGACACTTTTCAACATTAAGGGGTAGAAATTCATCTGGGCCTATTTTTGGGCCCAGAATCGGTATGTGTCCCAACCAGGAGGACCAAAACCAGCCCCAGATTGGGCCTCATGCCTTAATTCAATAACTTTGGTGACCTGTCGCCAGATATCTCACCCATTTCAGAAGACAAATTTTGGGCCACTTGCCTCATTGGCAGTGGTCCTCATGTAAGTGCCGGGGGTGCAGACAACGAGGGGTGGGGGTGGCAAGCGCAGCTGGTGGAGGCCGGTAGGAGTGCTGTAGATCTGGGATGGGTGCTTCGTGCTCCTCCTGGCTCTAAATGAATTTAAATACAAATTAAACTTACCTTTTTGGTGGTGGCTGCTTGCTAGACCATATACACGCCTGGAAAACTTAAGTGGAGCAGGCCCAATGTCAGCTCTGCTCATTTCAGCCCAATTTCCCTGAGTGTCCTAAATTTGGCGATAAGCCCCTCATGAGCATATGCAAAGGGCCTAACGCCTGCTTTAGGCGCCCACACTGGATGCCTGAAAATCATTTGAGGCCAATCTGATAATGGAAGCACCTCTGTGGAATGGAGAAAGTAGCAGTTCCACTCTTTGAAGTCAAATTGTAATGGCTAAGGCTACTAAATTCCTGCCCGCCAGCTCAGCAACAACGATGGGCCTGAGATTTTTGGTTTCAGAGGTTTGTAATTCATCAAGTGTTTGACCATTATTCCTTGACAACTCTCAATATGTGTGGCATGGCAACAGAGACAGGTTCTGGGGGAGCAGCAGCAGACGGGTGGAGGAGAAGCCCGACTGCAGAACCTGACAGAGCTGGAGGAAGCAGTGCTGGAGAGCATTGGACGGGCTGTCACTGAATCTGTGGCGAGCGGCGCAGTTGGAAGCCTTGCTGATAATGACGATATGCTCATACCTAAGCATTCTTCTTACATCCCACTTCCCCCTTGTCGTAAGAATGAGCCTTACGCGTGGTGAACTTAAAGTAAGCTTTAATCAACTAAAAAGGTGCTACATACAAAAGAGGTCTTACTCTATGCCTCTCCAGGATCCAACTGATCAGTCCAGTATTTATCCTGGACTAATCACAGGAAGTGATGCAATAAAGTTCGAGTCACAGGAAGCTGTATTGTGTTACCACATTCTCCCCCCCCAAAAGATTAGGAGGCCGGGATGCTCCCTCCATTTCGTAGCCGCCGGACGAGGGAGAGCCGCACCCGTTTGGGTTCTCATAGCGGTAGAGGGCCCCTAGCCCGTTTACCCGCCGCGGGCCGTGGACCAGAGTCCGAGTGATCCAGCCCGCTCTGTGAGGGGTCAGGACGATCCTGACTGTGTACTGGTGCCCGAACGGGTGTCGGGCAGGGCTGTGGCAGATCCGTTTCCGAGCGTATGGTACGGGGTGGATCGTGGCTGCGCGTGCGAGCCCCGACGGGCTCATAGTCAGTCTGCCCCAGGTCGGCACGCTGGAGTGAGGTACCAGCCGGCGTCAGATCCAGATCGTGATGAGAGGCACCTGGCGAGCCCAGAGATGTGCCTGGTACAATATCATCCCCTGGTGTCCCTCTATGTTTCGGCGGGCAGGGAGCCAGATCCCGCAATGACACGGTAGATTCCCGACCGTCAGGATACCGAATATAGGCGTAGGTAGGGTTGACGTCAGTGAGCTCAACCTCATCTACCAGGGGGTCATTCTTAGACGCCCGGACATATCTTCGGAGTAGCACTGGTCCCGCTGCAGTCAGCCACGACGGGAGAGATATCCCATAGGATGAGCGATGCTGAAATCGGAAGAACCGTTCATGAGGCGTCGTATTTGTGGCGGTCGAAAGGAGGGACCGTGTGGAGTGTAATGCGTCTGGAAGTACTGCTTCCCATTGCTGGTTGGGTAGGCCCCGAGATCTCAAAGCCAGACGTACCGCATTCCAGATGATAGTGTTAAAACGCTCGACTTGCCCATTCCCGACCGGATGATAAGGCGTCGTTCTGCTGGCAGCAATACCCCGTTCCGAGAGATAGGCCTTGAGTTCTCCTGACATAAAAGAAGGGCCCCGATCCGAATGAACATAGGATGCCATGCCACAGAAAGCAAATACCTGCTCAAGGCAGCTGATAACCGTGGTCGTCAGCATATTGGGGCAGGGAAAGGCAAACGGAAATACTCATCGACCATGGTCAATAGATAAGTGTTGCGAGTTGAAGAGGGCAACGGCCCCTTAAAATCGATGCTAAGCCGTTGCATTGGCTGGGTCGCATGTATGAGTATACCACCCAAGGGACGGAAAAACTGAGGTTTCAATTCCGCACAGACTCTGCAGTCCGAGCACATCTTCTTTACATCCCCGGTAGAGAATGGGAGATTCCGGGACCGCACGAAGTGTAGCATGCGAGTAACGCCCGGATGACACAACCCATCATGGATGTCTACGAGCGTAGAGGGTGCCATGGCGGAGCAGAATGCTCGTGTGAGGGTATCCGGAGCCACATTCTCCTTGCCAGGTCGATAGTGGATGGTGTAACCAAAAGAGGCCAATTCCAGCCGCCAAAGCTGGATTTTATTATTTTTAATTTTGGTCCGTTTTCGATTATCGAGCATGAAGGCGACCGATCGCTGGTCCGTGATTAAGGTAAAGTGCTGGCAAGCTAGGAGATGAGTCCACTTCCGTACTGCCTCTATGATGGCTGTAGCTTCTTTCTCGACTGGAGGATAATGTAGCTCAGCCCCTTGAAAAGTCCTGGACAAAAATGCCACCGGACGACCTTCCTGATTCAGAGTGGCTGAGATCGCCACCTCCGAGGCATCACACTCAACAACAAAAGGAAGACTCTCATCGATGGAGTGAAGAGCCGCTTTCTCCAACTGTTTTTTCAGGAGGTTAAAGGCTGCAACAGCCGCTGTGTCTAGTGGGAATGTGCTGGCCTTCAGTAGAGGTTGGATTCGGTCCGAGAAGTTAGGAATCCATTTAGCATAGTATGCAAACAGGCCGAGGGCCCGGCGCAAGGAGGCCGGATTTTTAGGTGGCAGGAGTTCTTGGAGTGGGCGAAGCCTTTCAGGGTCAGGTTTAATGATGCCATTGCCCACACAATAGCCAAGGATGTTGATGGTTGGTTGTGACTCAATGGATTTAGCCGCATTTAATGTCAAATTACGGTGCTGGAGTGCATCCCAAAATCGTTGGAGATTAGCGTCATGTTCCCGCTGATTGCGACCTGCGACAGTAATATTGTCCAGATAAGGAAACGTATCCTTCAAGTCTTCCTGTTTGACCAGGTCATCCATTGCTCGCTGGAAGACAGCCACTCCATTAGTGACCCCAAAGGGGAGGCGACGAAATTGATACAGCCGTCCATTGGCTTCAAAGGCCGTATACTGCTTGTCTGAGACCTTCAAGGGTACCTGATGATAGGCACTTTTCAGATCATATGTTGAGAACACCGTGTACTCAGCCAGTTTATTAACCATGTCATCGATGCGCGGCAATGGGTATGCGTCCAAGTCCGTATATTGATTGATGGTCTGTGAATAGTCAATGCACAGCCGTTTCTTGTGAGGTTGTAGAGGGTTCTTAACAATAACGACCTGGGCGCGCCATGGCGACGAACAAGGCTCGATGATATCCTCTGCTAAAAGCCGAGAAATCTCAGCCGCAATAAAAGACTGGTCTTCCTGACTGAAACGTCGTGACTTTGTTATAATCGGTTTGCATCGAGGAGGGATACTGGTAAACAGTGAGGGTTCATCCAGTGAAGCTGCTGACAATGCACAGAACGGTAATCGAGGTCGTATATTAGAAATAGTGAGTTCAGGTTTGGATCCGCCGAACTCAATGGTGAGCTTCTTATGCTGCTTTTGAAAATCCAGCCCTAAGATAAGATCACTACATAAGTCCTTGAGCACCGAAAGCCGGGTGGAGGGATACCTGTGACCATTAAGTGTTATTTCAACCATACAAAAGCCAGAAATTCTGGTATTAAGTGATGACTGAGCCATCGCAATTGCCTGGTCCGATGGGAAAACATGTAGCTTTAACTCTGCAACAATCTGTTCCCTAATGAAACTATCAGTGCTACCTGAGTCAATTAAGGCATCTAAAGTATGTCCATTAATTGATGCTTTTGTAGCTGCATGGAATAGGTTCTGAGGACAAGCAGCTGTAATTGGTGTCGTTGCACAAAGAGTAGCTGAAACTCTAGGTGTGTTTCTTCGAGAGAAAACCCGAGAGGAAGCACGATAGATTTTAGCCGGAACATCTTGATAGGCCCTTACCGGGGCAGTTCGGTAGGACTTAGCTTGATAAGCCCTCGTAGAGGCTCTTGATAGGCAAACCTTTGCAAAATGACCCTTTTTGTTGCAATGACTGCAAAACGCATTGCGAGCAGGGCAGAATTTCCGAGGGTGAAACTCATCACCACAAAAGAAGCATTTCTTAGATTGCCAAGAGGCTGCCACAGTGGGGTCATCATCCTCTTCATCAGTGAAGTCATCAGATTGATCGTCAGGGATAAAGTCCTCCCTAATAGAGTTCACCTGTGGCCTCTTAAATTGCCTGACTGTAGTTAAGGCAGCAGACCGAGGTCTGGGCACTGTATAAAGGTCTGCATTTCTTTTTGCCAGATCTAGAGAGCAAGCCATGTCATAAGCTCTCTGAAGCTCAAGTGTCTTACTTTCCAGTAGACGCTGGCGTATAAATGGGGAGGCAAGCCCGCAGATGAAAGCATCACGGATCATTTCTTCACGGTACAGCTCAGCTGAGGCCGCCTGAAAGTTACAGTCCATACTAAGTCTGCGAAGCTCTTGGAGGAATTTATCAATGGATTCCTCCGGCCCTTGTTGGGCTGTAGCTAGTAGATGTCTGGCATAGACCTCATTCGGTGTCTTAGTATATAGTCTTTTAAGCGTCCGAATTGCCTCCTCGTAACTGCCCCATTCCTCGACATACTGAAATACATTCGGGGTGACACAGTTGATGAGTATCCGCAACTTTGAGTCATCATCAGCCTTGCAATATTCGAGAAAATTGTCAAACGTGCGATACCAGTGTTTCCACACCTTACCGGCTGCTGGGGTGTTTGGGTCCAAGTCAAGACGCGATGGTTTAAGGATCTTTTCCATGATGGGTGATTCCCTGGATCCTTAGTTCCGAGTTCGTCCAAAAAGTTTGAGTGCGAAGTTTTTCAAAGTTGATTAAATTGTCGTAAGAATGAGCCTTACACGTGGTGAACTTAAAGTAAGCTTTAATCAACTAAAAAGGTGCTACATACAAAAGAGGTCTTACTCTATGCCTCTCCAGGATCCAACTGATCAGTCCAGTATTTATCCTGGACTAATCACAGGAAGTGATGCAATAAAGTTCGAGTCACAGGAAGCTGTATTGTGTTACCACACCCCTCATTCCATAATCTCTTCTCCCTTACAAGCTGCTGATAGTGTATGCATGGATATCTTGCTTTCTGCCCTCCCCACACCACAACCCTACCCTTGTGCCTTTCTCCTTTCAGATACCCAAGAAGTCCCACCAGCACAGCCAGTCCCCGAAGTCATGGAGGAGGAAAGTGACGGAGAAGAAGAAGGCACCATCACTGCATCTGACACTCACAGGCACCAGTTCAGAAAATGGCACTGCGTGGATTTTAGAAGGTAGTGTGGAGGCAGGATCTGCACATGGTGAGTCACCGGGGACGAGCGGGCTGCAGCCGGGCCAAGGGGAAAGGGTAGCTCAGGTGCCAGCTCCCCAGAGGATGAGTTTGCGCATGAGTTCTGCTGCACAGGACTCAGATGATAACCTTGATGGGGTGGCCTTCAGAAGAAGGGTGATGGGAATGCACACATAAATGCTTGGTGCAATGGCAAACCTGCCAGAGAGCCTCTTCCCAGTGTCAAGGAGCATAGAGGAGTCTGGCTCCAACGTTACACGGGGCCTTATGCGGAGCTTGGAGCACATGATTTCCAGGATGGAAATGATGGGCAACTCCATGAGAGACCTACTGGACCCAACCATGATGCTGAGTGTGATGGGTGATGTCACAGCTTCCATTGCAGCACAGGCAGCGACCCAAAGTCTCAGTGCTGCAGTGGAAGCTCAGACATCTGCCATCGTGGCTGGGTTCCCGAGTCTGGAACGGGGGCTTGCAAGGTCTCACAGCAGTCCAGAAATCTGCCCTCCAACAGATGGCTAGGAATGCCTCAGGCATCACCCCAGGGTGACAGGATGACAGTGTGGTGGATCGCCACCTAAACGGGCATGATCCACTTTTCCGTCCGTGGACAATATATCGAGCACCTTGCCTTTAAGGCACCTTGCCTTTAAGGCAGGAGAAAAGTAGTGGGCGGGGCCTCAGGATTTTTCCAGAGAATTCTGGGAGCAGTTGGTTCAGCCATTTAGGACCATGCAGTTGTATTAAAAAGCCTTTGTTTCCCACACATGGATTCAGTCTTAATTCGTGTTTCGCGGCAGCCTCAACATTGGTGACCCCGACGCTCAGAACGTATTCCGAGCACTGCAATATCGGACACGAACGTAGTTTCCGTGAAACTGCCGGAGTTTTGGGAAAACAAGCCCGAAGCCTGGTTTCTCCAAGCTGAATCCCGCTTCCGGCTGCCAAACATCACCACAGATGGGACGCAGTACGACTACCTCGTCACATCACTCGGTAGCGCCACAGTTTCGAAGGTTTGGGCAGCGCTGCAGAACCCACCAGAGGAAGGCAAGTATGCACATCTGAAGGTAGCGCTCCTTAAAAAATTTACGGCCTCAGCATATCAGCGAAACTGCCACCTCCTCGACCTTCCAGGCCTCGGTGATGCCTCACCGTCAGACCTCCTCTCCCACATGCTCTCCCTCACCGACGAGAGCCCACCCGACACCCTGGTCAGCCGACCAGCAACGCCATGACTTCGCCTCACCGGTGCTGCAGTTCGCCCCGGTGCCCATTGCCCGACACGGCGAATCCACCTCACACGTCCCACTAAGCCTGCACCAGGCACGGTTCGTTTTCATCCGGCACGACGCCCACCGCGGACCCCTTAAACCCCCGTACGATGGGCCCTACAAGGTGCTATAGGCTGGGGACAAATTTTTCACCCTGCAAGTGGGCGACAGGACCGAAAAAGTGTCGGTTGACCGACTCAAGCCAGCACACTCGGAGCCCGGTGAGCAGGTCCCTGTAGCTCGTCCACCGCCACGCGGCCGATCTGCCCTCAAGCCGGTTCACCCGGTGGCTCCACGCCCAGCTGTTCCATGTCCACAGGCGTCCTACAAGAGCCGCTCCGGCCGGCCCATCAGACCACCGCACCATCTCGTCCACACCTCCTAAGCGGATTCTGGGGGGAGCTGTGTGGCGGATCGCCACCTAAACGGGCATTATCCACTTTTCCGTCCGTGGACAATATATCGAGCACCTTGCCTTTAAGGCACCTTGCCTTTAAGGCAGGAGAAAAGGAGTGGGCGGGGCCTCAGGATTTTTCCAGAGAATTCTGGGAGCAGTTGGTTCAGCCATTTAGGACCATGCAGTTGTATTAAAAAGCCTTTGTTTCCCACACATGGATTCAGTCTTAATTCGTGTTTCGCGGCAGCCTCAACAACAGCATTCCTACACCCATCACTGCCACTCCGCCAGTGCCCTTGCTGTTGCCTGTCATCCAGCCATCCCAGTCTACAGACGGGCGTTCTTGGCCCAGAGCTGCTCAAGGTTGTCCTGCAAGGCCACCTGCAGTCTCCCCCACTGAAAGTCAGCAGCCTTCCACCAGCCATGCTGCAGCCACTGGGGGAGCACTTCGTAGGAGCACGAGAGTAGGAAAAGGAACACAAAAGACAGACACTAATGGAATGCGCAAGGGTGATCAGTTGATGTTGTTTTGATATGCATTTGATAAATTTATAAATTATATAAATGGTGGCTCTCATTTCAGCTTTTTGCCCAGGAGGACGCTGTGCTGTTCTGTGACAGAGGGTTGGTAAGATGGGGCAGTGGTGAGCAACGGGGATCTGGGGTTTCATTCAGGGGAACCAGAATCTGATGAGATGTTCACGGACAGCCCGTCCAGAATGGGGATCCGCTGCCTGCCTCCTCCCTTTTTCCTCCTCCTCCTTCTCCTCCTCTTCCTCTTCCTCCTCGACCTCTCTCCTCCTCCTCCTCCTCCTCCTCCTGAGGTCCTCCCGTAACCCATGGTGGCAAGGGCTGTGCCTTCATGATGGCCAAGTTGTGGAGCATGCAGCAGACCACCATTAAATGGGACACCCACTCTGGTGTGTACTGGAGCGCTCCTCCCAAGTGGTCAAGGCAGCAAAACCATTGCTTGAGCACCCTGATGGTCTGCTCAATGTGGTTCCTCGTGGCAGCATGGCTCTCACTATATGATTGCTGGCCACGAGTGGTGGGGTTGTGGAGGGGAGTCATCATCCAGGTGTAGAGCGGATAGCCCTCGTCTCCGACCAGCCACCCTCGGGTTTGATGTGGTGGCTGGAAAATTGCTGGCACACTGGACTGGCGCAGGATGAAGGCATCATGATTGCTGCCAGGATATCAGGCATTCACCATCATGATGTGCTGGGCGTGGTCGCACATCAACTGCACATTAAGTGAGTGGCAGCCTTTGCAGTTACGAAACATCTCAGGATTGGTATGCGGCGCCCGCAAAGCCACGTGTGTGCAGTCAATGGCGCCCTGCACCATGGAGAAGCCCGATATCCTGGCAAAGCCACATGTGTGCTCTTCCTGCTTCTCTCTGTTCAGAGAGAAGACAATGAAGTCCCTTCTCCTGGAGTACAGAGCCTGTGAGACCCCCCGGATGCAGCGATGGAGGGTGAACTGGAAGATGTTAGCTATGTCTCTTGCAGACTGGAAGGATCTGGTGGCAAAAAAATTGATGGCCACGGTGACCTTGAGGGCACTGGGAGAGCCATCATTACCTTGCTCTGAGACTGTAACTCTGGCTGCAGGAGGTGGAAGAGTTCTGTGACCACCTCCTTGGTGAAGCTGAGCCTCCTAATACACTGCTCCTGGATTAAGTGCAGGTAGCAGAAGTATTCCCGGAAGACCCTTGGTGGGTAAGGCCCCCTGCTGAGAGCCCTCCTGCCCCTCCTCCTCTTCCCTCTGCGATCATCTTGTCCTCTTCTTCGGTGCCTCCACTCCATCTCCCTGTCATACTCAAGTGCGCGCGGGACTGCAAGTAGAACCCCAATGACTGGGAGCAAGTGGTGTGAGCAGAATGCTTTAACTGAGAAGCAAGGCAGTCTCCAGTTGCAGCAACACTCCCTGTCACCTCACCAACTTTACATAACTGTAGAAAACTCCAATCAGTTGCACAAACTTACACAGAGCCAACATTTTTTTATCCAAACCGGCCTTATCGGCTGATGTAATCTGGCCCAATTTCATGGCCGATGTCTCTTATTTGTTCTTATCCAATATGATGGGTTTGCATACTTTCAGTCTCCATTTTGGGTGCTTAGGAGGTTGGTAGCACTTGGAAATCAGGCACTACGTGACCCAATTTCTAGGCCAATATCTGGTCATTATCTAATTTTTGATTTTGGGACCTTGCTGTGTGCAAATCGGCTGCCGTGTTTCCCTACATTACAACACTGACTACACTTCAAAAGTATTTAATTGGTTGTAAAGCACTTTAGGACGTCCTGAGGTCATGAAAGGTGCAGTAAAAATGCAAGTTATTTCTTTCCTACTGCCACCATTGCGTGAAGTTGAAGCCAAATACACGTATTAGGGTTGTATTCCCTCGAATTTAGACGGTTAAGGGGTGATCTGATTGACGTTTTCAAGATATTAAGGGGAACCGATAGGGTATATAGAGAGAAACTATTTCCACTGGTTAAGGATTCTAGGACTAGGGTGCATAGTCTAAAAATTAGAGCCAGACCTTTCAGGAGTGAAATTAGAAAACACTTCTACGCATAAAGCATGGTAGAAGTTTGGAACGCTCTTCCACAAATGGCAATTGATGCTACATCAATTGTTAATTTTAAATCGGAGATTGATAGCTTTCTGTTAACCAGAGGTATTAAGGGATATGGGCCAAAGGTGGGTATATGGAGTTAGGTCGCAGATCAGCCATGATCTCATTGAATGGCGGAGTAGGCTCGAGGGGCTGAATGGCCTACTCCTGTTCCTAAGTTCCATGGTTGAAGTCTTAAGAAATCACAAAGGAATCCTTTGGTAAGAAATTACTGCCCATTCAAACATTCTGTCAAAAGCTGAAGGAGAAAACACAGACCACTTACCTGTTGAGCCTCCAGGAATCTGTTACCTTAATTTGCTGCAGGCTGTTAAATCCCCTCCCATGAGCTGACCCTCATCACTTCTGACAGGTCAGCAGGCCAATTCACCAGCAGCAAAAGCTCTGCCTGACCAATGTTACTGCAGCACACACAACATTTTCAGGATCTGTAGCTCCAGCTGGGAAACATCTTAGAAATTCAACTTTCACCTGCCAAAGTATTCGCCTCTGCCACCTCAACTTTTGTTGTTCTCCATTGGGTTTAATTAGTTGTCCTTAAATCACAGCACTTTCATCTGCAGTATATAATGGCATTTTTATAATTAAGTATTTCTCTTGCAGAGGAGAGGAACAAAACCTTATTTTAAAAGGTCCTTAATTATATATGCAAATGGCTCAAAATTATGTAAAAACATGACTGAGCCTAGTTTAGTCTATTCTGGCCCTCAATTATTAGTTTAATTGCTGATTTTCTGCTTGAGCCGCAATACTTAGCGTCAGTGACAAATTCACAATGCTAAATATGACAGAGGTAATAATGCACAAAAACAATTTTCACTTGAGTGCTAAAGCAATATTTAAACATTAGGATATTTCCACTTTGCACTTCTAATGCACTTTGTTTTAAAAGGCCATTGCAAAAAAATACTCCTTGCAGTAATCCACAAATGAAATTCGAGTATTAACATTTGTTAAATATCCCCGTTCTATTGAATTAGTCACATTGGCTCCGATTTTAAAAGGCGAGCGGGTAAGGTGCATGCAAGCCCCGAAGTGGGCGTCGAACCTGGGGAGTCCGGGATTTGGTGGCCCGGCCAATCAAACGATCTACCATAAACTCTGTTGCTGACCCACCCGAACCTGGCCAGATTCACTCCCTGGGTCGGCAGGCCAGAGTGGCAATTTGGCATCAGGAGGCCGCAGCCTAGGACCCGGGTAAGTAGTGAGGGGAACTCTGGACGTTATCAGTTGGAGCGGGCGGGAGACCAGGGCAAGAGAGGCGCAAGGCTTCCTTGTGAGACCCAGAGGAGCACTCCTGCTCCCCCTGGCTCACAAGGAAACCTGAAATTAAATTTAATGATTTACCTACCTGGGCCTCTTCTAGCCCGCGAGCCACCTCTCGGCAGGTCTGGCTTGACGTGGAAGCCATCACTTCTCCCCGCTCCCTGCAACTAGAATTTCAGATCGGGTCCCGATGACATAATTCGGTCCCGAGCTGCATATTTAAAGAAAGAACCCGCTTCCTTCCTGTGGGTGTCCCGCCCGCCTGCTGAAAAGAGCAGGTTAAGATCAGGACATGGCGCGAAGGCAGCAGGATCATAGGGGGTTAGTCGCTGCCCTCATTTTAACTACCCCTCCACCCCCACCCCGCTCGGTTTCCACCAGGTGGGGGGAGTTCAAAATCAAGGCCATTGATTTATTTGGGCCTGGCAGTACAGCAAAATAGGGTTGCTTAGCCAATATAACACACGACATGAAGTCCACAACATAGTTTGGCCGGTGGAGTGCAATAGTCTTTTCTTGTCCTGTGCATTTCTACATAATATGCCGCTGATGTTTTAATGCTTGGTCATGTCAGTTGCTTACATGACAACAAAGGAAATGTTGTTGTGAAATTCCACTGCAATTTAAAGAGGAGCATTGAGTTCTGAACTAATAGCAGTGCATTTGATAACAAAATGTAGCAAATTAACATTTTAAGTGTACTGTAAAGTTACACTCAATCGCTCATAAAATACAGAAAAAATATTGGAACATTGGAGCATAGGAACATTAGGAACAGGAGTAGGTCATTCAATCCTTTGGGCTTGCTCCACCATTCAATTATGTCATGCACCTCCACTCTATTTACCCGCTTTAGCTCCATATCCCTTGATATCCTTACCTAACAAAAATCTAGCAATCTCAATCTTGAAAGCTCCAATTGTCCCAGCATCCACATATGAACACTTATTGGTGTCTTTGTAGAAAACAATTAGGAAGATAAAATAAAAACAGAAAATGCTGGAAATACTCAGCAGGTCAGGCAGCATCTGTGGAGAAAGAAACAGAGTTAACGTTTCAGGTCGATGACCTTTTGTCAGAACTGGAAAAAGTTAGAGATATTGGGCCAGAAATTCGGCACTTGCCGGGTGAGTACGCGCTGTGTACTCACCCGTAAGGCCTCCTGAAGTGCCGGTTTCCTGCATGCACTGCGCATGCGTGGGAAACTGGAACTTCCGGTTTCGTGAAGGGAGCGGTTCAGAGGTGAACCGCGTGCGCGGGAGAGGCTGCGTGCACGCAGCGAACTTAGTTTTTTTTTTCAGGTTTCTCCGGGAGGGTAAGTATGAAGAAGCTGCGCTTTTAAAAAGGAGGCGCAAGACCCGTTTTCAACAAGGTAAGTGGTTAATTAATTACAATTTTAAAAAATTTTTCAACAGGTTTATCTTTGTTAGATACTTTAAAGAGAGGTAAGTTTATTTTTAGCACTGTTAAAAAGTATTTTAATTTTGTCAAAAATTTAAATTTTTGTTTAAAGTAGTTAATTTATTTAACTTATAGTTATTTTAAAAATGTGATGGTTTTTAAAAAAAATTATTTGAAGTTTAGGTGTTGTTTTGGGGCCGATTTCAATTCATAGATTTGACAGGTCTTCCTGTCAAATCTATGAATGAAAGATGGTCTGCTGCCATTGGCTCTCCATGGCCCACGTGATCCCAGGGGATGCATCGCACTAACTACGCCCCTGGGACACGCAAGCACTGCCCGCCGGCAGTTGGGGGAGGCCCAGGAGCTGAAGTCCCCGTGGGCCCAGAGGTCAACGGCAGGCGCGGTAGGTAGGTGCGCTGTGCGATCATTGCCAGGGAGCCTAATTTCTGGGCCATTATAGATTTTAAGCACGGGCAGGGGCAGAGAAAGGGGGGAGGGGAGGAAAGAACAAAAGGGAAGGTCTATGATAGGTGAAAGGCAGGAGAGATTAAATAACAAAAGGTATGATAGTACAAAGCAAAAGGAGATGGTAATGGGACAAGTAAAGAAACAAAAGGTGAGTCTAGAAGAGGTGTAAATGGGAGTGGCAGAATCATCAACAGCTGCCATGTGAAAAAATTGGGGCAGAGATTATGGTCTGAAATTGTTGAACTCAATGTTGAGTCCAGAAGGCTGTAAAGTGCCTAATCGAAAGATGAGGTGCTGTTCCTCAAGCTTATGTTGAGCTTCATTGGAACAGTGTAAGAGGCCGAGGACAGAGAGATCAGAGTGGGAGTGGAGCGGAGAATTAAAGTGACAAGTGACCGGTAGCTCAGGGTCACGCTTACAGACTGAACGGAGGTGTTCCGCAAAGCGGTCACGCAATCTGCGTTTGGTCTCCCCAATGTAGAGGAGACCGCATCGTGAGCAGTGAATACAGTATAATAAATTGCAAGAAGTACAAGTAAATCGTTGTTTCACCTGGAAGGGGTGTTTGGGGCCCTGGACAGTGGGAAGGGAGGAGGCAAAAGGTCATGTGTTTCATCTCCTGCACTTGCATGGGAAGGTGCCGTGGGAAGGGGAGGGGGTGTTGGGGGTGATGGATGAGTGGACTGGGGTGTCATGGAGTGAGCGGTCCCTTCAGAATGCTGAAAGGAGAGGGGAGGGGAAGGGAAGATGTGTTTGGTGGTGGGATCACGCTGAAGGTGGCGGAAATGGCGGAGGATGATCCATTGAATGTGGAGGTTGGTGGGATGAAAGGTGAGGACAAGGGGAACCCTGTTGTGGTTCCGGGTGAGAGGGGTAGGGGTGAGACCCTTCCCTTTTGTTCTTTCCTCCCCTCCCCCCTTTCCCTGCCCCTGCACATGTTTAAAATCTGTTACATCTCTAACTTTTTCCAGTTCTGACGAAAGGTCATCGACCTGAAACGTTGGTCGTGATTTTACCGGCGCTCAGAGGATGGGTTTAGAGGCGGGTCAGAGGTTAAAGTCGTTTTGATTGACGGTGGGTTCCGAATCCCACGGATGAAGCAAGTGTAACCGAACGTGCGGTTGGCTTTGCAAATATGGCAGGCTTGCCAAGGGTGCAGGCATCGTAGACTGTACACTTGTGGCTATTAGGGCACCCCATCACAACCCAGCTGTATTTGTCAACCGCAAGGGCTTCCACTCCCTTAACGTCCAGCTGGTGTGTAACCACAGGAAGAACGTTATGCATGTTTGCGCCAAGTTCCCTGGCAGCTGCCATGACTTGTTCATCCTGCGGCAGTCTACTGCACCTCAACTGTTCAATCCGCCAAGATGTGGCTAATGACACCAATGAGGAGGCCATCAAACAAAGTTGCGAAGCGCTACAATGCCAGCCACATTACCACCAGAGCCATCATCGAGCAAACCATCGGCTTGCTCAAAATGCGATTCAGATGCCTCGACAGATCAGGTGGAGCCCTACAGTACTCACCAGCCAGGGTCTCCAGAATCATCGTGGTCTGCTGTGCACTGCACAACATCGCACAGCAGCGTGGCTTACCGCTGCCTGAGGAACACTTGGCTCAGCGCACAGCCTCCTCGGAAGAGGAGGTGGAGGAGGAGGAGGAGGAAGAGGAGGCGGCAGATGAGGGACACCTTGTGGAGGCAGATGTGCCAGTTCCACCAGCACGCAAGCACATTGCTGGCCGTGATGCAAGGGATGCACTAATCCATGCCAGATTCGCTTACGTTTACGAAGCAAACACATGTGGCTGCCACATGGAAATGAGTGTTTGGCCGACCTTCTTAACACATCATACACCATCTGTACAATAAACTGTGGGTTCCTATCACTCTCACCACCATCATTACAGATGAAAGGCGCCCTGACACCTCACTGTGACACTACCTTTTCTGGGCACACATAGGCCAACTCTTTGAATCTTTGCCATCGCATTTCTTTATTACAATTGAAATAACAATGATAATCTTCACTTTGTATTACATCAAAACACCCAAGTGACTACCCTTGTGACTATTTGTGTGTTAACTTTCTCTTACGCGTGCTTCTACATAGTGCCTCCCTGTGGCTTCAGCAGATGTGGAGGCACCTTGCTCACTTTCATGCTGCTCCTGCTTCGACACCTTTGGTGGGCGTCCTCTGGGTTTGGGAGCCTGGGAGGGCTCGGCAACAGTCTGCTCATCCTGCGTCTGTGCAGGGGCTGAAATGGCCATCTCAGTTGGGTGAGGAATCTCTGACCGAGGGCTCCGCAGTGGCATGGGAGTGTGAGTGCTTGGAGAGGAGCCCACACTTCCTTGTTGTCGACCACCAACATCCCTCTCATGGGTCGCCTGCACTTCACTGCTAGCAAGTAGCTGGAGAGCACCTTGCTGCACATCAGTGGGGCCATGAGGACCCGTCTCTGTACTGACAGTCCTCATAACAGGGACCTCCATGTACCTCTGGTGTCTCTCCTCAATAGATGCCCATCTATCCTCCAGAGCAGACCATCTATTTAGAAGAGTCACCATGCTCTGTTGAGTCTGGCGAATTATGTCCTCCAAGGAGGTTGCCACCCTCTCCATGGCGGTATGTTCATGCGCCATTGCCTCCACCATGGCATTGCTCATGTTTGAGATGGACTCCTCCATTCTCTGCACACTCGTAGTTACCGTGGATGCAAAACCTGTCAGAGACTCCTGCACTTGTTGCTGAAGTTCCAGCACCGCTCTCTTTCTGGATGGCCCCAGAGGCATAGGGTCCACATGCAGCTGAGCAGAGCTAGGAGCGCCCTGCGACCTCCGACGAGGACACTCCACTGCTGTCCCTGTCTCCACTATCTGCTGATGCTCACTTGTGAGCTGTGATCCACCAGGTGACAATTCTAATCTATCTCGTGAATGACCCACCGAGGTGCGTGTCTCTGCGCTGGTGCTGGGTGCGCTCAATTCTGCTGACACTGTGACCTCAGAGGTTGCAGTTTCCTCTGAGGAGTATTCCGGCTCTTCCTCCTGGACAGTGGGGAGGGGGGCTCTCGATGGTCCTGTGGGGGAGTAAAGGCATGAGTTAGACATGTGATACTAATGTAGCAGGCACATCGAATTGTGCAGATGATCAGAACTCAATCGGTATGAACATCAGATGCCATATCAGTCACTCATGCAATCTAAATGAAAGGGTTGCAAATCTATTCTGTCACCAGCTTGCTCTACTGCACCCGTCTGACCGTCCCCCACTTCCAGCTCCTCAGCACCTCCGACGATGTCGAGAGCAGCCTCCTCAGCGGTGGTCAAGTGGGCAATGGAAGGTGGCCCTCCTCCTGTCCTGCCCCTCTCCTTCTTATTGTGGGCTCTCTTTTCCTGCAATGAGGGACACAAGTGGAGTTTGAATTAGAATGTTGGAGTGAGTGTAGAGAAACCATAGCATAGATGCTTAGAGGGAGACAAAGATGGAGTGAGGTCCCAATACCAAGGGCCCTCCCTGTGCGTTGTTAGTTGTTGTCATTGCATAACAGTGATAGCGAGTGTGAGGGGTGCATAGTAGAATGGTGAAGTGATTCTGTACATAGAGAGAGAGGGATGGTTAAGGGTGCAAGGGATGTAAGGGTAAAGTGGGATGTGCAGGAGTAGGTTGACAATGCAGAGTGCTGGTGATGAGAAGAGATGGGGAGCAGATTGAAGGTAAGTGTGATGTTATACTCACTTTTGCTGTGCGTAGCAGATCATTGAACCTTTTCCTGCACTGAACCCAGGTGCGTGCACACAAAGACCTGGCACTCACCTCCTCAGCAATTTGCAGCCAGGCTGCCTTGGTTTGCTGAGGGGGCTTCCTCTGTCCATTTGAGGGGAACAGTACCTCTTGGTGCCCTCTCACTCCCTCCACAAGAGCATGGAGGGAGTCATCATCGAATCTTGGAGAGGCCTTTGGTCTTGAAGCAGTCATTTCGATATGTGCCACACCGAGAAGCATCAGAATAGGAATGAAAAACAACAAGGCTGCATAGGCCTCTTAAATGCAGCTGGATGGAAGACGTCAGCAGAGGTGAGCAGCAGACCCGAACCCACTGATTGGGCCGGGTAGCGCGCACAACGGGCTTAATCAGCCCACTTAAGACAAAATCGTTATTTCAGAGCAGATTAAACCGGCAGCGGGACCGGAACCCGCCGAACAGCCAACCCGACTCCAATCCACCGCCGAGGGCAAAATCGCAGCCGTTAACTCTGTTTCTCTCTCCACAATTGTTGCCTGACCTGCTGAGTATTTCCAGCATTTTCTGTTTTTATTTCAAATTTCCAGCATCCGCAGTATTTTGCTTTTGTGTTAGTGTTTAATTCACTGCCACTTCTCAATTGGGAAGATAGTTTGAACAGCTTAAATAGTGAGTTAAATAGCCACTTACACAGATGGTGCTTGTTTTCGGTTTTGCCTCGAGACTTCCTGGAGAATTGGGGATTAATTTCAAAGTCCCAGTTTTGGGAAGAAAAGGTACTGTTTCCTTAACAGATCCACAGGATATTTCTAGTAATTTCTTATTATGGCAGATGCCAATAAAATTTTGATTTGTGAAAGCAAACATTTAGATAAAAGGACACACAGTAATTTCCATAATGAAAAAATATTGTTCAGCTACTGAGTGCACTATTCTCAAAACGTAGGTCACATATTGATCTCTTTGGGCTCGATTTTAATAGCCCTGAGGAGGCAGGTTTGGAGGTGGGTCTGTTGGGAAATCGGGAAAATCGGGAAAAATGGCTTCAGACACCCAACCCACCTCCATCCTGCCCCTCCCAATTTTCGTGAGTGTCTGTTCAGCCACTCCCAAACTGACCCGACTGGAACCAGTGGGACAGCGAGTTAAGGCAGTTAACAGCCTGTTAACTGCCTGCTAATCCTATCTTCATAGTGGTTTCCCATTTTAGGCTTCTGGCTCCTGTTTCCCAACTTGTCAGAAACAGGCCAGGTTCAAGGAGTTGCTGGAAGACATGATTTGTATGCATTGGTGGAGTGCTTTAAAATTGCCCCTGAAACATGGCTGACATTCAAATGCAACAACTTTGCTGTTGTACGTATGGGATAACATTTTGCACATCTACTGACCTTCTGACTGTTCAAGCTGACACCCATCTGCAGTATGTCATGAATGGAATTATTTCAGCCCACTTCGACTGTGCGCTTGCAAGATTGTTACCTCAATTGAAATCTATAGCAAGGGGATGGGAAACATTTCTGCCCTCTCATCCTTGTCCTCATAATCGGAGGAGCAGCAGCCGCGTGGCTCACCACATATCTTCCTGGGAAGAGGAGGAGGAGGAGGACGAGGGGAGCCTTGCATGCCCTGTTGTGACCAATGCAGTATCGCTCCAGTTCACTGCTGCCCGTCAACCAGGGTATGCACACTGCCAAGCCACACTACCATAAGCTTACTGTTCGGCCATAGGTGGCCACCATATAGCTCTGTAATTGCAGGTGACACTTGTCCAACGTCATACTTCATCTCTGCTATACCCTCTTATTTCCTCTCACTTTTACCATCAGCATTATAAATGTAAGTCACCCTGAGCCCTCAATGCACTTTTGCCATTTCCCAGAATACATAGGCCACACAATCAAATGTTTGCCATAATTTCTCTTTAACACATAACAAAATATACCAACAATAGTCAGAAAAAAAGAAACATCACCCACATGAGTACCCTTGTGACTATAGGTGCTTACTTTTTCTCTTACACGTGCTTCTATGTAATGCTTCCCCTGTGGCTTCAGCAGATATAGAGGCACCTTGCTGACTAGGATGCTGCTAATGCTTAGACACCTTTTGCGAGTGACGTCTGGGTTTGGGAGCCTGGGAGGACTCTTCAACAGTCTGCTCTTCCTGCGGCTGAGCAGGGGCTGAAACGGCCATCTTAGTTGTCTCTGCAAAGTAGGTCTCTGACCGAGGGCTCCGTAGTGGCATGGTCTTGTGAGTGCTTTGAGAGGAGCCCACACTTCCTTCTGTCCTGCCAACAACATCCCTCTCATGGGTCAGCCACACCTCAGTGCTGGCAAGTGGCAGGAGAGCACCTTGCTGCATTTCAGGGGGGCCATGAGGACCCGTATCTCCACTGGCAGTCCTCCTCAAAAGGACGTCCATGAAGCTCTGGTCTCTCTGCCTAATAGCTGCCCATCGCTCCTCCAGAGATGTCAGTCTATTCTAAACAGTCACCATTTTTTCCTGACTCTGGCAACTTATTTCCTCCATGGCCATAGCCATCCTTTCCACTGAGGTAGCCATCCTATCCATGGTGGTGCGTTCGTGCACCATTGCCTCCACCACGGCAGTGCTGATGTTACAGATGGACTCCTCCATTCTCTCCGCACTCGCACTAACCCTGGAGGCAAACCCTTCCAGAGACACCTGCACTTGTTCCTGTATGTCACGAACCGCTCTTTTTCTGGATGGCCCCAGAGGCACAGCGTCTGCATGCAGCTCAGCAGAGCAAGGAGAGTCCTGTGACCTCCGAGGAGGACTCCCCATTGCTGTCGCTGTCTCCACCATCTGCTGATGCTCACTTGTGCGCTGTGATAGACCAGGTGGCAACACTACTCTAACTCGCGAGGGCCCCACCGAGGTGTGCGTTGCTGCGCTGGTGCTGGGTGCGCTGAGTCCTGGTGACGCTGCTCCCTCAGAGGCTTCAGGTTCCTCTGAGGAGAGGTCCGGGTCTCCGTCCAGGAACGTGGGGAGGGGGGCGCTCGATGGTCCTGTGGGACAGTAAAGGCTTGAATTAGACATCTGATATTGATGTAGCAGACACATCCTTTTGAGCAGATGATACAAAGCGATTCTCTATGAACATCATATTGCATTGCTTTCTGAGAGGAATAAAAATCTATGATGTCACCAGCTTCCTCTAGTGTGCCCATCTCTCCATTGCCCACTTCCAGGTCCTCGCCACCTCCAACAATCTCGTTTGCTGCCTCCTCAGCATTGGTCAATGTTGCAAGGGAAGCTGGTCCTCCTCCAGTCATTGCTCTCTCCCTCTTATTGTGAGCTCTCTTTTCCTGCAAGGAGGGACACGCGGTGTTTCAGCCACAGTGATGGAGTGAGTGTGATTAATCCCTACCATAGAAGATTTGAGTGAGACAAAGATGGGGTAAGGTGCCAAGAGGAAGGTATCTCCCTGTGTGTTGTTAGTTGTTGTCACTGCATGACAGTGAGAGCGAGTCTAAAGGGTGCATAGGCAGGATGCTGAAGTGATTCAGTGCAGAGGCAGAGATGGATAGGAAAGGGTGCAAGGGAAGTAAGGGTAAGGTGGGATGTGAAGGAGGAGGCTTACAAAGCAGAGTGCATGTGATGAGAAGAGTAGGGAAGCAGAGTGAAGGCAAGTGAGATGGGATACTCACTTTTGATGTTCGCACAAGATCATTAAAATTTTTGCGGCACTGGATCCATGAGCGTGCGTAAATGCACCTTGCGCTCACCTCCTGAGCAATGCGCAGCCAGGCTGCCTTGGTCTGGTGAGAAGGCTTCCTCCGGCCATCAGGAGGGAAGAGAATCTCCCTGCGCCCTCTGACAGAATCGACAAGAACTTGGAGGGAATCATCATTAAACCGAGGAGCTGCCTTGCCTCTGGAAGAAGTCATAGCTTTGAAAAGAAGTGCAGGAAACCACAATGGAAAGGCTCAGGCTGGAAGGCAGCTTTAAAAGCAGCTGCTATGATGACATCATCAGAGGCAGCCAGCCAACCCGATCCCACTCCTTGGACCGGCCAGCGCGCCTCCATGAAATTAACAAGGTACTTGAATAAAAATCGCAACACTGCAGCTGTTCCCGCCGGAAGCGGCTCCCGAACCCGCCCACCACGCAACCCGACTCCAACCCACCTCAGGAATTCAAATCGAGCCCCCTAACTTTCTTTTTTTGTTTTGGTCCTTTTGATACTTTGTATGAGAACGCATGGAATGCAATATAGAAATATAGATGATTAAGAGGTAATCTAATTGAGGTGCTTAAGATGATTAAATGAGTTGATAGGGTAGATAGAGAGAAATGATTTCCTCTGGTGGGGGAGTCCAGAGCAAGGGGGCATAATCTTAAAATTAAAGCTAGTTCATTCAGGTGTGATGTCAGGAAGCACTTCTTCACACAAAAGCTAGTAGAAATCTGGAACTCTCTCCCCCCAAAAGTTCTTTTCAAAGTTCGAGATTTTAGCTCATAATTGTAAGAACAATCCAAAGAGAGAATATAAATTATACCATATATTATTTATCCATTTATGCATCTAAAAAAGGTCATAAATTTGAACTTTTGTCAAATCTGACTAACAGTATCAGAAATTCGACTAAAATCATGATATTAAAATCAGTAGCATTGCCTTGTTCTGACAGATCCGCGGCATTTTACAGCAGCATTACTTCTAAGTTTCTGAAGACAGTTTTCAATGTTACTTGAATCAGCAGCAAATTGACAGTAGGTTGAACGGACTGAATATAAAAGGGGGCCTCCAGAGAAATCTTGAAAGAAACCAGGTGTCTTGTCTATATTTGAGCATAAGTGACATTGACTGCAATCAGAGCAGATAACGGTCTCTGTCTGTCTTCCAGTTTTCTATAAAAGCGTCTTTTACTATTCAATTGCCTGTACTTACTTCATGTGTCGAGTAATGAATTGTTGTGAAGTATGTGAAGTCATGGTGCATGATTAATACTTATATCTCCTGAGGAGTTTTACAAGCAATTGTGAAGAGGCAAACCATCAAGAAAAGAAAATCGCAGCCAAACCTGTAAAAGTCAAATCCTCATGTTGAAAGCATTGTTCTACTTACATCTTAGCAAATCATTTATAGACTAAATCTATCCATACAAATGGGACTGGTACTGTATTCTAAAAAAAACTTGAGTAAAGCTGTGTAAGATTATGCTTTTTTTAGTTATCACACTTTAAAATATTATGGGCCATTGATGTGGACAGTTAATAATAAAAATGACACTTTAGGCAGTGAGCAGACTTTGCTACCATTGTGTTTACTGAGGGATTTGACACACTGCTAAACACATTGCCAGTAAACCAGAAGCTCCATTTGACTTATTAGTCAGCATTTTCTGATCATTTAAATGTCTTATGCTTACCATATTTCGGTGCCACTAACAAACTTATCAATTCTTTTTTTTAAATGTTATGACAGAATTTGCAAATGTTTTAAACCTTAACGATGGATTTTGATTTGACATGAGCGAATAGACATGGTGGATTAGAAGCACAATGCTCCAGCAGGTAATGATACTGGGGCTCAGAGAGTTAAATTATGAGGACCGGTTGCAAAATCTTGGTTTGTATTCCCTTGAGTTTAGAAGATTGAGGGGGTGACCTGATTGCAGCATTTAAAATGTTGAAAGGATTTGATAGTTTCTCTGTATCTACCCTATTTCCTCTGATGGGGAATCAAGAACGAGGGGAAATAATCTTAAAATTAGAGCTAGGCCATTTAGGAGGGAAATCAGTAAGCTCTTTTTCACACAAAAGGTAGTAAAAATTTGGAATTCTCTCCTCAAAAGGCTGTGGTTGCTGGTTCAGTTGGAGCTTTCAAGGCTGAGATCGATAGAATCTTGTTGGGTAAGGGTATCAAGGGATATGGAGCTAAGGCAGGTAAATGGAGTTGCGGTACAGATCAACCATGATCTAATTGAATGGTGGAGCAGACTCGAGGGGCGGAATGGCCTACTCCTATTCCTATGTTCCTATGCAAATGCACCACCAGATGTAGGCTGTATCCTCAGGGTATGAAGGGGGATATTTGGGAGAAAAAAGAGAAATGAAGGGAGTGATAGGCTGATTCTGGCTGGTAAGGCTCTCCAGACAGTTACACAGTAGTAAATGTCATCATTTTCTGCCAAGTTGGAATGCTGCAATTTCTGAAATGCCGTATGCTGACATACTAGCAGTGATACACAAATGGCACACAGTTGCAATAATTACAGATTAGCACTTCAACAAGAAGTTTAACAAAGTATTTGAACCATAGAAATCACTGCATAGTAAGTACATTAGGAGAGCTGACCAGCAAATCTTCAACCATGATGCAGAAGACCTGTAAGGCCCCCAGGTGTGGTAGCACGATGGTGGTGGCAGTGTTGAGCACAACTGCTAATGTTGGCATTGGGCTCCGTTCATGCAACCTGCAGACCAAGAGGGAGGCCTGTATGGTAGTTGAAGACAATCACAACAAACAGACAGAGCTGGCAGGAGATGCTTTACTACCATTAAGAAAATCACCAAGGAGACGTTGGATTCCCTGCCAGTAGAGAAGAGAAAGTGATGGAGAATAACAGCCACTGAGCCAAATAACAGTAACAAGGTATTCCCACTGTTTTTCTATTAAAGTATGGATAAGATGGCAATACCTGGCACTGGTAAGAATCTTTTTTGTACATAACACCATAGAAAACATTTCCACTCAATTCAGATATTGACTTCTACCAAACAAAGAGATCAACAGTTTCAATGTTGATGTAGTCCATTATGTCACATTGTATCTGTCTGTTATATGGTCAATTAAAAAAATTCATTCTTGGGATTTGGGCATCGCTGGCAAGGCTGGCATTTGTTGCTCATCCATAGCTGTCCTTGAGAAGGTGGTGATGGGCCTTCTTCTTTAACTGCTGCAGTCCGTGTGGTGAAGGTGCTCCTATAGTACAATATAGACATACTGTTGCTGTCGCAAAAAAACTATGGCAAATACACTGCTAATATACAAACCTCTGTATCCACAGATCATAGCATCATAGAATCATACAGCACAGAAGGAACATAGGAACATAGGAGCAGGAGTAGACCATTCAGCCCCTCGAGCCTGCTTCGCCATTCAATGAGATCATGGCTGATGTGCGCCCTAACTCCATATACCCGCCTTTGGCCCATATCCCTTAATACCTTTGGTTAACAAAAATCTATCAATCTCCGATTTAAAATTAGCAATTGATCTAGCATCAATTGCCGTTTGCGGAAGAGAGTTCCAAACTTCTACCATCATACAGCACAAAAGGAGGCCAATTTGCCCATCATGCCTGTGCTGGCTCTTTGATAGAGCTGTTCAATTAGTCTCACTCTCCTGCTCTTTCCCCATAACCAAGATGAACATGGTTTACTTGAAACTGAACAACAAGCACCATAAAACCCGCACGCACACACGCACACAAACTACTGACCCAAGTATCACAGATTATGAAGAGCCTGCACCAATAGTCTATGAAGCATCTTGGGACACTTTTCAACATTAAGGGGTAGAAATTCATCTGGGCCTACTTTTGGGCCCAGAATTGGTATGTGTCCCAACCAGGAGGACCAAAACCAGCCCCAGTTTGGGCCTCATGCCTTAATTCAATTACTTGGGTGACCTGCTGCCACCTATCGCGCCTCTACAGACAACTCACCCATTTCAGAAGACAAACTTTGGGCCACTTACCTCATTGGCAGTGGCCTTCATGTAAGTGCCGGGGGTGCAGACAACGAGAGATGGGGGTGGCAAGCGGAGCTGGTAGAGGCCAGTAGGAGTGCTGTAGATCTGGAATGGGTGCTTCCTGCTCCTCCTGGCTCTAAATGAATTAAAAAAAAATTAAACTTAGCTTTTTGGTGGCAGCCACTTGCTAGGCCACATACATGCCTGGAAAACTCTCCTCAGTTCAGCCCAATTTCCCTGAGTGTCCTAAATTTGGCGATAAGCCCCTCATGAGCATATGCAAAGGGCCTAACGCCTGTTTTAGGTGCCCACACTGGATGCCTGAAAATCCTTTGAGGCCAATCTGATAATAGAAGCACCTCTGTGGAATGGAGAAAGTAGCACTTCCACTCTTTAAAGTCAAATTGCAATAGCTAAGGCTACTAAATTCTCACCCGTCAGCTCAGCAATGGTGATGGGCCTGAGATTTTTGGTTTCAGAGGTTTGGAATTCGTCAAGTGTTCGACCATTATTCCTTGACTTCTCTCACTAGTTTTGGCATGCCAGCCGAGGCAGGGTCCTGGGGTGTGGCCCTTGGAGCCACTAGTGAGAGCTCGGTGAGTCGTCAGGATTAACTGCCAGTAAAACCACCAGTCTGGGTGTGGTTCTTTGCCATGAGGAGATGGTACATTTAAAGCTCACCCCATACAGGCTAGGTCATAGCAATTATAAAAGTGGCAGTTGGATCTGATCATCAGTGGAACAGCCAATCAGAATAAGAGACTAGAGCAACAGTAGGATAACACTTATGCTGTTGGCTACGTACACAGTTTGATAGACCGGAAACTGGCTGGGATACAAAAATCCATCTTTAAGATGAGTAACTCCATCTCTGAATTGAATACTTCCATAAAAACAAAGATTAATGGGAAACATGAGCCAATTTCTTTAGAACATGAAGAGAATTGATAATGTAGATTTAAAGAGGTATTTTGTAAAAAAAAAATGTTTTTACAGAGACAGAGGACGTGGTTACTAGTTAAAGACGCTGCAAGTTTTGCTTCTGGAATAACATCTCCAAGCTGACAGGAATTGACTTGTGGAATGCTGGTTCAAAGGAAATATTCAAAAAAACAATTTAATCAGTTCCTGAGTCAATACGTTGTAGGCTTAGATAGAAAAGGATTCAAAATTGCCAGTTTTGGATCCTAAACAGGATCTGATTGTGCAGCAAACTGTATGGGCTGAATGGGATTTTATCATCATTATATTCTTAATGCAGTCACAATGGCTAGGTTCCAGAATGATCTCTTTTCCCATTTGCTACTGACTTCTGTGTCAAGATAAATAGAAGTTACAACACACAAATAGGCCATTCGGCCCGACCAGTCCATGTCAGCATTTACCCTCCATGTGAGCAAATAGTTCGAATCACATTTACCCACCTTGTTCCCATATCCCTTCATCCCCTTTTCCTTCATCCACCTGTCCAATCTAATCTTGAATGTTGACATAGTTTCTGTCTCAATCACTAACCCTGGAGATGAATTCCACAGTCTCACAAGCCTCTGTGTAAAGATTTTCTCCTGCCCTCTGTTCAAAGTCTGGTATTATTGTTTACATATTGATTATTATGCTACAGAAACATGACCCACATTTTGATTTTGTTTGTCCACTTAAAGGGCTCAAGACATTGACTTATACTTGTGCTCACTCTCCAGATAAATATTCCTCAAAGACTAGGATAGTCAAGGAATTTCTTTCTTGATGGATTTGATTGCTCTGAGATCATTAGTGACAATGGAGTTCTGTTTGATGATTTTATCACCATGGGACTCAACTCAATCTAGACGATTGGAAAATACTATTGATTTAATTCTTGTAGTGAAGAAATGTCCTACCAATAGACTCCATGAAGACTAGGTACACTGTAATGATGTGTATATTTGAGTATGAGCAATTAGAGATGTTCCAAGAGTCAGTGTTTCACTTAAGGAACCAATTAGGTGAAGAATGCAGAAGCCAGACAATCTACAAGATGGAATTTGTAAGCTGGCAGTGAGCTGCTAAATGTGAAGTTGTACAAAAACAAAGAAAAAACTTTGGCTGTATCGCCTTAGTAATGGAGAAATAGCGGCGAACGCCACTACTATCGCCACTACAGTATCCGGAAATGATGCCGCTAGTGAATAATGCCACCATTATAGCACCATAATTTGCTGGGTATGAGTGCTGCTCCACTGGAACCATCACTGGAACCTGGAAAGGATCGCAATGCAAGCTCCGCCACCCCCTCCATTGAAATCAGTGGCGAGGGCAATTTGCTGCATTGAGACCCGTTCTACCGCAGCTTGTGAGAATGACATTTCAGAAAGGCACTGAAGAGTCGGGTTCAATGAATCTGTTACTATTGGGACGATTATCAGAGAGACAACAGATGAAACTTAACACATAGTGCATCAAATGACTTTGTTGTGTATATATGCTCTAAAAGTACAAAAATTCTGCGCTCTCCGTGGGCTGTTTTTTAAAAGTGATATATTACTTTATTCCGACCATGGTCATCCAAGTCACTGTAAGCAGTGGGCTTGGCTCTTAATCACTATGTAGGTTTGGGAATTAATCTCGGATTTACCATCAGAGATGTTGAACCAATAACAGAAAGGTACAGTTAAATTCTAATTACACTTGTGATTTAACCACGATCATTGAGGATTTGTGAATTATCAACATCATCCTGGAGATAATTGCAAAGGAACTTTTCAAGAATATACAAGGCAGCCTGATATGTGTTAATTTGCTGTTTTCTTCTGTTTTATAAACAGCAATTGGTGCCCCACTGAGCAGTAGCTCTACAATCTCCAAATGAAACTCTATTCATTCTCAGGATGTGGCTGTTGCTGGAATGCATTTATTACCCATCCCTAATTGCCCTGAGTCACAGTTTGATACAACTGAGTGGCTTGCTCGGCTACTTCAAAGGACAGTAAAGAATCAATTACATTGGTGTGGGACTGGAGTCATATACAGACCAGGCTGGATAAGGACGGCAGGTTTCCTTTCTTAAAGGATATTAGTGAACCAGATGTTTTATGACAATCCAACAGCTTTTACCGACACCAGCTATTCATTTCCAGATTTCCTTTTTAAATTGAATTCAAATTATTAGACTGCCACGTTGAGATTTGATTTTATGTTCTCTGAATTATTAGTCCAGGCCTCTGGATTACCATATACGTAATCACTACTCTACCACACCCTGATAATAAAGAGTTTCCCAGCAAATTTTGGCCTTAGATTGGAACAGGAGGACCAGGGTAAACATGACGATTGTTGCCAATAACACCATTGCTGCAAATTCCGAGCCAGTGTTATTCATTTATCATTTAATCTGAGATTATTAGGAATGCAGCTTTATAACATAAGAGCAATATGCATGGAACAAAGTAAACTGCTCAAACTAGTGTTCAGAAACTGATTACTCTTGAGAGGACTACACTTGTGCTTTCATTTACTAAAGCAATGAAAACAGGGTAGATAACCCTGAACAGCAAATAATGAATTCAATTAAACTCTGGTGTAGGTAGTGGAGGGACAAATTCCAACATTCCTGAAGCAGGTTGGCCACAAAAAACCTAAAATAAGACCAAGGGGGGAATTTTTCAGGGAGTCAGCAGGCGTGTTCAGTGACGGGTCGGGTGGGAAAACATTTTTTGACAGCGGGTCGGGACCCCACTGTCAACCCGTTGCCACGCGACTTTCCCACATGTCGGGTCTGTCAGGGCTCAACAGACCCAACACGCAGCGGCGGGGGAGGCAATTCAGGTCATTATGACCTTGTTAACAGCCCATTAAAAAGTATTTTGAGCTCACCTTACATTTTATGAGGTCGCTAATGGTGTCCATGCTGTTCGGGGATCACGTCAGGAAAAGAGATCGGGAGTTGTATGACCATGGAATCATCTCATTACTTGACAGCTGAAAATGTGTTATAAAAGCTCCCATCTCACTTTCCAAGCTCAGAAGCTGTTGCTTACTGCATTTGGAAGACAGATTGAGCTTTATGCAGGTTGCAAGTGTTTGAAGCAAACTCTCTATCCAGTGTCACCTCATTGGAACAACCTCTCTCACCATTGACAGATTGCTTCTGTCATCTCAAGTTCACCTGCCATAAGAACATAAGAACATAAGAAATAGGAGCAGGAGTAGGCCACTTGGCCCCTCTAGCCTGCTCCGCCATTCAATAAGCTCACGGCTGATCTTGGGCTCAAAGCCACTTCCCTGCCCGCTCCCCATAACCCTTCACTCCCTTATTTTGCAAAAATCTGTCTATCTCCACCTTAAATGTATTTAATGACCCAGCCTCCGTGGCTCTCTGGGGCAGAGAATTCCACAGATTTACAACACTGAGAGAAGAAATGCCTCCTCATTTCAGTGCTAAAAGGGCGACCCTTTATTCTGAAACTATGCCCCCGAGTTCTAGATTTCCCCACGAGGGGAAGCATCCTCTCTGCATCTACCTTGTCGAGCCCCCTCGGTATCTTATATGTTTCAATATGATCACCTCTCAGTCTTCTAAATTCCAATGAGTATAGATCCAACCTGCTCAACCTTTCTTCATAAGTCAACCCCTTCATCTCAGGAATCAACCGAGTGAATCGTCTCTGAACTGCCTCCAATGCAAGTATATCCTTCCTTAAATAAGGAGACCAAAACTGTACGCAGTACTCAAGGTGTGGTCTCACCAATACCCTGTACAGTTGTAGCAGGACCTCCCTGCTTTTATACTCCAACCCCCTTGCAATAAAGGTCAACATTCCATTTGCCTTTTTGATTACATGCTGTACCTGCATGCTAACTTATTGTGTTTCATGCACAAGGACCACTAGGTCCCTCTGAACTGTAGCATTTTGTAATCTCTCTCCATTTAAATAATAATTTGCTTTTTTATTTTTCCTGCCAAAGTGGATAACCATGCACTTTCCCACATTATACTCCATCTGCCAAATGTTTGCCCACTCACTTAGCCTGTCTATATCCCTTTGCAGATTCTTTGAGTCCTCTGCACAACTTGCTTTCCCAACCATCTTTATATCATCTGCAAACTTGGCTACATTACACTCGGTCGCTTCATCCAAGTCATTAATGTAGATTGTAAATAGTTGAGGCCCCAGCACCAGCGACAGTGACCATAATTCAGGTGAGATTTAAGGTAGTCATGGAAAAGGACAAAGATAGACCGGAGATAAAGGTTCTAAATTGGGGGAAGGCCGATTTTAATATGATAAGGCAGGATCTGGCCAAAGTGGACTGGGGTCAGCTACTTGTAGGAAAATCCACATCAGAGCAGTGGGAGTCTTTCAGAAAGGAAATAGAGAGAGTACAACGTCAACATGTTCCCGTAAAGGTCAAGCGTGGGACCAACAAGCCCAGGGAACCCTGGATGTCAAGGAATATACGAGAATGGATTAGGAAAAAAAGGGAGGCTTTTGGCAGATACAAAGGGCTAAAAACAGTGGAAGCCCTAGAGGACTATAGAAAGTGCAGGGGGGTACTTAAAAAAAGAAATTAGGAGAGCAAAGAGGGGGCATGAAATAACACTGGCGGGCAAAATAAAGGAAAATCCCAAGGTGTTTTATAAGTATATTAAGGGCAAGAGGATAACCAGGGAAAGAGTAGGGCCCATTAGCGACCAAAGTGGCAATCTGTGTGTAGAGCCAGAAGATCTGGGTGGGGTTTTAAATGAATATTTTGCATCTGTGTTCACTATGGAGAAGGCATAGAAATCAGGCAGGGGGATTGTGATATACTTGAACAAATTAGAATTGAGAGGGAGGAGGTACTAGCGGTTTTAGCAGGCTTAAAAGTGGATAAATCCCCAGGCCCAGATGAGATGTATCCCAGGCTGCTCTGTGAGGCAAGGGAGGAGATTGCAGGGGCTCTGACACAAATTTTCAGAACCTCTCTGGCCACAGGGGAGGTGCCAGAGGACTGGAGGACAGCTAATGTAGTTTCATTATTCAATAAGGGTAGTAGAGATAAACCAGGGAATTACAGGACAGTGTGCCTAACATCAGTGGTAGGCAAATTATTGGAAAAAATTCTGAGGGACAGAAATAGTCTCCACTTGGAGGGGCAAGGATTAATCAAAGATAGTCAGCATGGCTTTGTCAGGGGGAGATCATGTCTGACCAATTTGATTGAATTTTTTGAGGGGGTGACTAGGTGTGTGGATGAGGGTAGTGCAGTTGATGTAGTCTACATGGACTTCAGTAAGGCTTTTGACAATGTCCCGCATGGGAGACTGGTCAAGAAGGTAAGAGCCCATGGGATCCAGGGCAATTTGGCACATTGGATCCAAAATTGGCTTAGTGGCAGGAGGCAGAGGGTGATGGTTGAAGGTTGTTTTTGTGACTGGAAGCCTGTGTGCAGTGGTGTACCGCAGGGATCGGTGCTGGGTCCTTTGCTGTTTGTAGTGTACATTAATGATTTAGATATGAATGTAGGAGGTATGATCAGTAAGTTCGCAGATGACACGAAAATTGGTGGAGTGGTAAATAGCGAGGAGGGAAGCCTCAGGCTACAGGACGATATAGACGGGTTGGTCAGATGGGCAGAACAGTGGCAAATGGAATTTAACCCTGAAAAGTGTGAGGTGATGCATTTTGGGAGGACTAACAAGGTAAGGGAATACACAATGAATGGTAGGACCCTAGGAAGGACAGAGGATCAGAGGGACCTTGGTGTGCATGTACATAGATCCCTGAAGGCAGCAGGACAGTTAGATAAGGTGGTTAAAAAGACATAAGGGATACTTGCCTTCATTAGCCGAGGCATAGAATATAAGAGCAGGGAGGTTATGATGGAGCTGTACAAAACGCTAGTTAGGCCACAGCTGGAATACTGTGTGCAGTTCTGGTCGCCACACTATAGGAAGGATGTGATTGCATTGGAGAGGGTGCAGAGGAGATTCACCAGGATGTTACCTAGACTGCAGCGCTTCAGCTATGAAGAGAGACTGGACAGGCTGGGGTTGTTTTCCTGAGACAACGTATGAACGGACACCGCGCAACAATCGCATGGCAGGATTGTTACCTCCCAGTCGGGGAACACTTCAGCAGTCAAGGACATTCAGCCTCGAATCTGCGGGTAAGCGTTCTCCAAGGCGGCCTTCGAGACACACGACAACGCAAAATCATCAAGCAGAAACGGATAGCCAAGTTCCGCACCCATGAGGACGGCCTCAACCGAGATCTTGGGTTCATGTCACGCTACACGACGTAGAGTCATCCAGACTCGAGTCGTCGTTGGCTTGTTCACAGATGTGATTTCCAGTAAAAAAAAGTAAAAATTTTAAAGTTTATGGTTTTCCATACAGACTGCATTTGACACATTAGACCCCCTGTGACCCCACCTCATTGTCTCAGTTGTATCTTGCTTTGTCTTTGATGTGGTGCCTTCCTGGCTGACCTGATTGTTTCTCTGCCGAGGTGTGATGAAAGGCAGTCAGATAGATTAACTGTAGTCGTCTGAGATTGTACGCTACACAGGCATTGTTCTCTGTCTATATATGCTTTGCCGATTTGTATTCCTTCACTTCACCTGACGAAGGGGCAGCAGCTCCGAAAGCTTGTGATTTCAAATAAAACTGTTGGACTATAACCTGGTGTTGTGCGACTTGTCACTTTTGTCCACCCCAATCCAACACCGGCATCTCCGCATCACGTTTTCCTTAGAGCAGAGAAGACTGAGGGGGGACCTGATTGAGGTGTACAAAATTATGAGGGGCATAGATAGGGTAGATAGAAAGGAACTTTTCCCCTTAGTAGAGGGGTCAATAACCAGGGGGCATAGTTTCAAGGTAAGGGGCAGGAAGATTAGAGGGGATTTGAGGAAAAACTTTTTCACCCAGAGGGTGGTTGGAATCCGGAACTCACTGCCTGAAAGGGTGGTAGAGGCAGGAACCCTCACAACATTCAAGAAGCATTAGATGAGCACTTGAAACGCCATAGCATACAAGGCTACGGACCAAGTGCTGCAAAATGGGATTAGAATAGACAGGGCTTGATGGCCGGCGCGGACACGATGGGCCGAAGAGCCTCTTTCTGTGCTGTATAACGCTATGACTCTATGACACCGATCCCTGTGGCACCCCACTAGTTACCGTTTGCCAACCTGAAAATGACCCATTTATCCCGACTCTCTGTTTTCTGTTAGTTAGCCAATTCTCTATCCATGCTAATATATTACCCCCAACTCCGTGAGCTCTTATCTTATGCAGTAACCTTTTATGTGGCACCTTATCGAATGCCTTCTGGAAATCCAAATACACCACATCCACTGGCTCACCCTTATCCACCCTGCTCGTTATATCCTCAAAGAACTCTAGCAAATTTTTAAACATGATTTCCCTTTCATAAAACCATGCTGACTCTGCTTGACTGCATTATGATTTTCCAAATGCCCTGCTACTGCTTCCTTAATGAAGGACTCCAGCAATTTCCCAATGACAGATGTTAGGTTAACTGGTCTATAGTTTCAAAAGCAAATTGGTCTATAGTTTCCTGCTTTCTGTTTCCCTCCTTTCTTAAATAGGGGTGTTACATTTGCGGTTTTCCAATCCGCTGGGACCTCTCCAGAGTCCAGGGAATTTTGGTATATTGCAACCAATGCATCCACTATCTCTGCAGCCACTTCTTTTTAGATGCTGGGATGCAGGCCATCTGGTCCAGGGGACTTGTCATCTTTTAGTCCCATTATTTTACCAAGTACTTTTTCCTTAGTGATAGTGCTTGTCATTAGTTACCCCCTCCCTGTGGCCCCTTGATTATCCATTATTGGGATGTTGTTAGTGTTTTCTACCGTGAAGACAGATACAAAATATTTGTTCAGTGTCTCTGCCATTTCCCCGTTCCCCATTATTAATTCCCCATTCTCATCCTCCAAGGGACCAACGTTTACTTTAGCTACTCTCTTCCTTTTTATATACCTATAGAAGCTCTTACTTTTTGTTTAAATATTTCTTGCCAGTTTACTGTCATAATTCATCTTCTCTCTATTATTTTTTTAGTCATCCTTTGCTGGTTTTTAAAAAATTCCCAATCCTCTGGCCTCCCACCAATCTTGGCAACATTGTATGCCTTTGTTTTCAATTTGATACCATCCTTTACTTAGTTAGCCACGGATAGTTCTCCCTTCTCTTAAAATCTTTCTTTCTCACTGGAATATATATTTTTTGAGAGTTATGAAATATCTCCTTAAATGTCCGCCACTGCATTTCAACTGTCTTACCTTTTAATTTATTTTTCCAGTCCACTTTAGCCAGTTCTGCCCTCATGCAATTGTAATTACCTTTGTTTATGATCAGGACACTGGTTTGAGATACAACTTTCTCACCCTCCAACTGAATTTGAAATTCAACCATGTTATGATCACTCAAGAGAAGTGCCGGACTCATGGAGCACAGCCGGCACTCTGTGGGGGGGCGGGTCAGGAGACCGGGGACGGCAGCGGAGGCAGATGCTGGCAGGCGGCCTGCAACAAAAATGGCCGCCCGGCACCTCGCCTTTAAATAGCGCCACCCCGGCCACAGGTAGGCCCCCCAACCCCGTCAGACATAGCGTCCGGCGGTAAGTCAGGGGGCGCTCCTGAAGATCGCGGCCGTGGTGCGAGCGGGGCGCTGCGCACGGTGATGACGTCATTGCCGGCGGCGCAGCGCCATGGGGTGCTAACGGTTAGTGCCGCTGCTAACCTCCCGCTGAATTTCGTGGGAGTCGTTGGTGGCGCCACGCCCGGGCGCTAGTTGCTTTGCGCCCCATTAGCGCACTCTTAGGGTGCTAACGGGAGGTGCAAAGCAACCGAATTTCTCCCCCCATTTATTAATTCTGTCTCATTACACAGTACCAGATCCAAGATAGCCTGCTCCCTGATTGGTTCCATTACATACTGTTCTAGGAATCCATCCCGGATACACTCTATGAACTCCTCTTCAAGGCTACCATGGCCAATTTGATTTGTCCAATCAATATGGAGATTAAAATCACCCATGATTATTACCGTACCTTTTTTACAGGCCTCCATTATTTGTTGATTTATACTCTGTCCAACAGCATTGCTATTGTTCGGGGGCCTGTAGACTACGCCCACCAGAGACTTTTTCCCTTTATTATTTTTTATCTCCACCCAAAGCGATTCTACATCTTGATCTTCTGAGCCAATATCACTTCTCACCACTGCACTGATTCCATCCTTTACCAACAAAGCCACCCCACCTCCCTTTCCTTTCTGTCTATCCTTCCGAATTGTCAAATACCCTGGAATATTCAGTTCCCAGCCCTGGTCACCTTGCACCGTCTCTGTAATGGCGATCAGATTATACCCATTTGTATCTATTTGTGCCGTCAACTCATCTATCTTGTTACGAATGCTGCGTGCATTCAGATATAAAGCTTTTAACTTTGTCTTTTTACCATTTCTCCTTGTTTTGGCCCCATTTTCTGCTGCACTCTTATTTTTAAACATTCTGTACATGACATTTAGGAAGGACAGGAAGGTGGGAAAAGGTGGAGGGGTGGCTCTGTTAATTAATGATGGAATTAGCACAAGAGAGAGGGATGACCTAAGTTCAGGAAACCAGGATGTAGAAGCGGTTTGGGTAGAGATGAGAAATAATAAAGGCAAGAAGTCACTTGTGGGAGTGGTGTACAGGCCCCCTAACAGTAACCACACGGTAGGATGGAGTATAAAGGAAGAAATAATGGGAGCTTGTCAGAAGGGTACGGCAATAATCATGGGGGATTTTAATCTGCATATAGACTGGTAAAATCAGATGGGTAAAGGTAGCATAGATGAGGAGTTCATGGAATGTTTTCAGGATAGTTTCTTACAACAGCACGTTCTGGAGCCAATCAGAGAGCAGGCTATACTAGACCTGGTATTATGCAATGAGATAGGATTAATTAATAACCTCATAGTGAAGGTGCCCCTAGGTAGCAGCGATCATAATATGATTGAATTTTACATTCAGTTTGAGAGAGGGAAGTGTGGGTCCAAGACTAGTATTTTAAACTTAAATAAGGGCAATTATGAGGGCATGAAAGCAGAACTAGCTAAAGTGAACTGGCAAATTAGGTTAAGGGATAGGTCAATAGAGTTGCAGTGGCAGACATTTAAGGGGATATTTCAAAATACACAGAATATATACATTCCAACAAGAAAGAAAAATTCCAAGGGGAGGACCCACCATCCGTGGTTAACTAAAAAAGTTAAAGATAGTATTAAACTTAAAGAAAAAGCATATAATTGCACAAAGATGGGTGGCAGGTCAGAAGATTGGACAGAATATTAAAAAAAGAAAATAATGATAAAAGATTAATAAGGAGAGAAAAATTAGAGTATGTGAGAAAGCTAGCTAAAAATATAAAAACAGATAGTAAGAGTTTCTATAGATATTTAAAAAAGAAAAGAGTTAACAAAGTGAGCGTTGGGAGTGTGTGCTGCGAGGAGGATACCGAGAAACTCCAGGATGATTTGGACAGGTTGGGTGAGTGGGCAGAAGCGTGGCAGATGCAATATAACGTGGATAAATGCGAGGTTATCCACTTTGGTGTCAAAAACAGAAAGGCAGACTATTATCTGAATGGCAATAGATTGGGAGAAGGGGAAGTGCAATGAGACCTGGGTGTCCTTGTGCACCAGTCGCTGAAGGTAAGCATGCAGGTGCAGCAGGCGGTGAAGAAGGCAAATGGTATATTGGCCTTCATAGCGAAAGGGTTTGAGTATAGGAACAGGGATGTCCTGCTGCAGTTGTACAGGGCCTTGGTGAGACCACACCTTGGGGTAAAAATTCACTTGGTTGCGCCACCCGTTAGCGCCTTAAGAGGGCGCTAATGGGGCGCAAAGCCGCTAACGCCCGGGCGCAGCGATGTTTGCGCCGCTCGAGAACTTAACTTGAGATTGTGCGGCGGCGCTAAAACTTACCGCTGCGACCACCTGCGCGCGCAGATTGTGACGTCATTCCATGGTGCAACGCCCTTGGGGCGCCCCGTAGCGGAAATTGAGTGGCGCCCCCTGCCTTACCGCCTGGCGCATCCAACGACCAGAAGACTGGAACGCTATCAATCGCTGTGGGGCTGGGGGGGGCGCTATTTAAAGGGGGCCTCTTCCTGTCTTTTATTGTTGGTGGCATTTTTGAACTACGCATTCTGAGAGAGAGAGGGAGAGACTTCTGGAGAGATTCAACGTTGTGGGAAGGAGTTTTGGGTACTGAGCAGCACTTTGCAGGTTCATTTTGATTTGCCATTCCTTGTATCGATTTAGCAGAGACCGTGGGAGCTGCACTCTGAGCTCTTTGCCTGGTGCTCTCCATTGTTCTTTCCAGCACATTTGATGTGCAAGTCTCTCCAGGCCGAGATTCAAGGCAGCAATGAACAGGATGTGGATGGAAAGCAAGATTAACCATCCCCTTTAAGAACTGGCCCGTGCCATTGTGTGTGTGTTCCATTGCTGACTGACATTACATGAGCTTCGCCAGCGCTCCGAGTTAGCGCCTCACTGCTCAGCCTTTGCGCCTTAAGAGAGGTGTGCAGCGCCTGCTTTAGCGCTCCACTCACCTCCCGGGGCGGTAAAAGTGAAGTTTCCCGTCAGTGCCGATAATTAGCGCCAGGCGCTAATATTTGCGTCCGGACGATATTTGCGCCCCAAATGGGGCGCGACCTAATTTCTACCCCATAAAATTCTGACAGGTCTGGACAAACTAGATGCAGGAAGAATGTTCCTGATGGTCGGAGAGTCCAGAACCAGGGGTCATAATCTAAGGATAAGGGATAAGCCATTTAGGACAGAAATGAGGAGGAATTTCTTCACCCAGAGAGTGGTGAACCTGTGGAATTCTCTACCACAGAAGGTAGTTGAGGCCAAGTCATTAAATATATTCAAGAATGAGTTAGATATATTTCTTAAAGCTAAAGGTATCAAGGGATATGGGGAGAAGGCAGGTACAGGGTACTGAGTTTGGATGATCAGCCATGATCTCATCGAATGGCGGAGCAGGCTCGAGGGGCCGAATGGCCTACTCCTGCTCCTATCTTCTATGTTTCTATGTTTCTATGGTCCTATAAAAAGTGAGTCTGGGGAATTAATAATGGAAAATAAGGAGATGGCAGTTGAATTGAACAGGTATTTTGCATCGGTCTTCACTATAGAGGATACAAGTGACATCCCAGAAACAGCTGTAAATCAGGAAATGGAAGGGAGGGAGGAACTCGAGAAAATTATAATCACCAGGGAAGTGGTACTGAGCAAATTGTTGGAGCTGCGGGCTGACAAGTCCCCGGGCCCTGATGGACTTCATCCTCGGGTCTTAAAAGAAGTGGCTAGTGAGATGGTTGATGCGTTGGTTTTAATTTTCCAAAATTCCCTAGATTCGGGGAAGGTTCCATTAGATTGGAAAATAGCAAATGTAACTCCTTTATTCAAAAAGGGAGGAGACAGAAAGCAGGAAACTACAGGCCAGTTAGCTTAACATCTGTCATAGGGAAGGTGTTAGAAGCTATTATTAAAGATGTTATAGCAGGGCATTTAGAAAAGTTTAAAGTAATCAGGCAGAGTCAACATGGTTTTGTGCAAGGGGAATCATGTTTAACCAATTTATTGGAGTTCTTTGAGGAAGTAACATGTGCTGTGGATAAAGGGGTACCGGTGGATGTACTGTACTTAGATTTCCAGAAGGCATTTGATAAGGTGCCACATCAAAGGTTATTGCGGAAAATAAAAGCTCATGGTGTAGGGAGTAACATATTGGCATGGATAGAAGATTGGCTAGCTAACAGGAAACAGAGAGTAGGCATAAATGGGTCATTTTCTGATTGGCAAGATGTAACGAGTGGTGTGCCACAGGGATCAGTGCTGGGGCCTCAACTTTTTACAATTTATATAAATGACTTGGATGAAGGGACCGAAGGTATGGTTGCTAAATTTGCTGATGACACAAAGATAGGTAGGAAAGTAAATTGTGAAGACGACATAAGGAGGCTACAAAGGGATATAGATAAGTTAAGTGAGTGGGCAAAGATCCAGCAAATGGGGTATAATGTGGGAAAATGTGAAGTTGTCCATTTTGCCAGGAATAATAAAAAAGAAGCATATTATCTAAATGGTGAAAGATTGCAGAGCTCTGAGATGCAGAGGGATCTGGGTGTCCTAGTACATGAATCACAAAAGGTTACTATGCAGGTACAGCAAGTAATTAGGAAAACTAATAGAATGTTATCGTTTATTGCGAGGGGAATTGAATACAAAAGTAGGGAGGTTATGCTTCAGTTATACAGGGCATTGGTGAGACCACATCTGGAGTACTGTGTACAGTATTGGTCTCCTTATTTAAGGAAGGATGTAAATGCATTGGAAGCAGTTCAGAGAAGGTTTACTAGACTAATACCTGGAATGGGCGGGTTGTCTTATGAGGAAAGGTTGGACAGGCTAGGCTTGTATCCGCTGGAGTTTAGAAGAATAAGAGGTGACTTGATTGAAACATATAAGATCCTGAGGGGTCTGGACAGGGTGGATGTGGAGAGAATGTTTCCTCTTGTGGGAGAGTCTAGAACTCGGGGTCACTGTTTAAAAATGAGGGGTCGCCCATTTAAGACAGAGATGAGGAGAATTTTTTTCTCACAGAGGGTCATGAGTCTTTGGAACTCTCTTCCTCAGAGGGCGGTGGAAGCAGAGTCTTTGAATATTTTTAAGGCAGAGGTAGATAGATTCTTGGTAAGCAAGGGGGTGAAAAGTTATCGGGGGTAGGCGGGAATGTGGAGTAATCAGATCAGCCATGATCTTATTGAATGGCGGAGCAGGCTCGAAGGGCCAAGTGGCCCACTCCTGCTCCGAATTCATATATTCGTATGTTCGTACGTATGTTCATGTGTCCCTTCCTGTCACACTCTGGTTATTATTTCCCCCATCTCTATCCTGCTCTACTGTTTTCTCATTTCTCATTGACTTTTTAAATTCCCGCTCACCTGGACCCTCCCCCCAACTATTACATCAGCATCGGAGCCCTTGAAACTATCTCACCTTGGTCCTCAGAATCTGACCATGATCAGCCCCAAAACCAGCAGCAACAGGCACACCAGCAGCACCAACAACAACACCAACCTTCTCCGCAGTCAACTGATGCTGCACAGGACACAGGGCATCAGCACTCGACAACATTGCTGCCCGGGACGCCAGGGATGGCCTCACCATGGCCAGATTTACTTCACATGATGCGCCAGGTTGGCACCATCCCACACCAACACCATAAAGCATCCATACAATGCCCAAGCCATTCATTTCACACTCATCACCATTGAGGGTGGTACCGTTATGTCTCACCATTCACTGCAACTCACTAAACCACTTCCAAAGGTGTACACAAATCTGTCCAAGAACACAAAGTGTTGAAAATAAAGGTTTCAATGTTTGACACCACATTAACAGAAACTTTACATGAACATGGGCTAAAACGCCCAAGTGCCGACCCTTGTGTGTTGTTAGTTGGTATGATTGCACCAGGATGAAAGTGAGTATGAGGGGTAGCTAGTGAGTTGGAGAAATGATAATGTAGATAGAGAGGGATGGGTGGAGGTGCAAGGTAAGTTGGTGTGAGTAAGGATGTGCAGGAGTAGGGTAGGGAAGGCAGAGTGATGGGGATGTGATGAGTGGCACAGCAGGATGAGGTTGAGTGTGGCTTTGCAGTAACATTTCGTGATCTACAGAGATCATTGAGAGGTTTGTGCCACTGCAGCCTGGTCCTCCTGATGACATCCCTGCTTGTGTCCTCCTGTGCAATGTGCAACCAGGCTATGTTGGTGTCCTAGGGAGGTCTCTTCCACCCATTGGAAGGGAAGAGAACCTCACTGCATGCGTGACTCCCTCCATAAGCATATGAAGGGAGTCATGGGAGTGCCTGGGTGCAGCCGTGCATCTTTGTGAAGTGCTTGTCAGTGTTTGCAGCACCTCAATGCTGTAGAACACTGACAGCACAACTGGTCCCTTTAAGGAAACCGGATGATGACGCATCATCAAAAGACATCATCACACCCGCTTCCTTCAATTGGCCGGAAAATGTGCTGAGCGTGCTTAACAAGTCCAATCAATATAGAATCATTCTACAGAGCGGGCTGGAGCCAACAGTGGGGTCGGGACCCGCCACCGATGTCACCTGCCATGGACCCGCTGAGGTAGGGAATCGCGGCCCAAGACTGGGCAGTTGTAAGACTGCTTTTCCAAGCAAAAACTTATGGGGGAGAAATTCGTTTTAGTGAGTAAAGTTGCTGGTGTCACCGACAACTGGAGTTAACGGCCGCTGAAAATGGCCGCAACACTAACGGGACAAAATTTGTCTGGTGGGGCTGGAGATTGTTGGCGCAGCACTTACCTTCCATGCAACGCTGTCCTGATGCCGTTGCTGGAGGCATTCGAGATGAAGTTCCTGTCCAGGTGCGGCATTGCAACTTTGTACAGCTCCAGGAGTGAGGCTTGTAGAATTCGCAATATATCGCGATTTTATTAATAAGGAGAAAACACAGAGTTTCGTTCAAACAGCTTTTATTTCAGCAGAATGCTGACAGGTTTAAAGTGGACACAAGCAGCCTGTAAAATGGCCGCCGCACCTCGTGACAGAACATTCTAGACTTTTCAACAGGCAGACAAGATGGCGTTCCAATAAACATTTGTGCAAGATCGATTAAGATTCAGCACAGTGAAGATAATACACGAGACATTATGGGTTTGCAGTATACACATAAATACTGAAATCGGTCTCCCAGGTACAAAGGAAAGCCATTGTACCGAGTAATCAAGGGCCCATCCAAAAGACATTAATATGTAAAATCCCAACGACTCTACGATGAGAGAGCCGTTAGCAGGTAGTTATACAGGACACTTGGAAGCCCCAAAACCCCTCCAGGGAGAACACCGACCGATTTAACAATGGGAGAAATATTAACAGGTACTCAGACATTTACGAGTAGCCCCGAAACCCATTAAGAACGGAGATCACCCATACAAGACATTTGAGCGCCAGACCCTAAACAAAAGAATGGACATTATAGTTGGGCGGGAAACGGAAGATTTTGCACTATAATTGCAGGCTCCAAACCGTCCATCTCTCTCTTATCATCGTGGCTGCTCCTGTGCTCTTGTTTTTCGTAACCTCGTGGCTGCTCCTGTGTACTCGTAGTTGGGCTCGCTTCTGCTTGCCTGTTGCCTCTTTTGAAAAGGACTGTTGAACTTTCTGATCCGTTCGGATCTACCTCGTGTCGCGTAACGAAGACCTATGTTGGTAACTGGCAGTGGAACCAAAGGCCCGAGATGAGATGAGATGAGATGAGATGAGATGAGAAGAGAGGAAGACCATATCCATCGCCACGGTCAGTAAATCCCGACCGCGCCTGTAGGTCGATTATCCAAGTTTTCCTTGCCAGGAAGACTTCTTCGAACTTGCAAAGAAACATATCGTATCGATGATATTGACAACTGTGCTCGAAAAGTACCTGTTAAACCAACCAACACAGGTCTTCATCACAGCAGACGGTCCAGCCTGCTAGCCGGAGCAGCAGAAGCAAGTAAACAAGTGGGACCAGGAGATCTCCTGACCGACACGTGGGTGCTGCGGTGAAAAACATCCGATCAGCTATTCGGAATTTCTCCGAGTTATCACGAGTGGTGAGCATGAGTCTCGATCCTACCAGTCTAGTTTAGGATAGATATTGATAGGGGAGGGTTTAAGGATTAAGGATATTTGTAATGTGTGCCCCTATTTATGATGTGCCGTTCGTTCCTCGTTTCCCTAAGATCGACTATATAACTGCTTGTAAGATTGTACTGTCATTAATCTGTGCTTATGACATGTATTTCATAATCTTAAGTATCATGCAATAAAGATTTTCCATTTCGTACCATTCAAACCGAGTCTACATGAGTTTCATCTCCATTACTGCTCTCGCATCTAAGTCCAGTGTCTAGAACCGTAAGGGCGAGTGATTCGAACCACTCACAGGTGTGTCTAGTGTTCCCAGACTGGCTGGAGACCAGAACAGGCAACAAGGCCTAGACCCGCACTGACATACAGGCTGCACAGAGCCGCGTGAATCTCACAGGCTGCGAGACACGCAGGGTCAGAATCCCTTACAGGCTGTGGAACTCGCAAGGAATTGTGGTTAACGAAGAGGTCTGAGAATTAAAGGGGCCATGCACACTGAAGCAATACAAATTAAAATGAAGTGAAACAATGCAGTTTTCAGCCCTTTCTGCCTTTAAAAACAATTATCATTAAAAAGAAGTCCCAAATGTGAATATTCAACTCTTAAAGCTGAATTTCCTTCCTAACGTCAAAAAATGGGAAAAATGACTCAGCGCTAACACAAATGGCTCAGCAAGCCAGGGAAGGGGCACCCAGGGTCTCGCACACAGCACTCCAGCTTTGTGCAGGTGGTCAACACGGCAAGAGAGGTCCTCTACCCACAGGGGCCAGAAGGCCCTCCAGAAAGAATGATGTGGGACTATTTATCCCGTTCTGGGCTCCACACTATAGGAAGGATGCTGAGGCAATAGAGTGGGTACAGCAGAGATTCACTCGGATGCTGCCTGGTATGAAGAAATATAAATATAAAATTGGGGTTGTTTTCATTCGATGGGAGGAGATTATAGGGTGATTTGATAGAGGTGTTTAAAATGACGATGGAATGGGGCAGAGTAGATGTAAACAGATTGTTTCCAGTGGTTGAGGTGTTTAGAATGAGGGGAGATAGATACACGGTTAAATATAAAAGATTTAGGATGGAGAGCAGGAGAGAGTTGTGAGGCTGTGGAATGCAGCACTGGAGGTAGTGATTGAAGCAGTAGACGTGTCAATAATGGTTGAACAAAACAAAACAGAAATATAGGGATATGGGAACAGGGCATAGAAACATAGAAACTAGGAGCAGGAGTAGGCCATTCGGCCCGTCGAGCCTGCTCCACCATTCAATACGATCATGGCTGATCATCCAAATCCAGTACCCTGTCCCTGCTTTCCCACACGGAATCCCCATCGAACCTGCACCGACACATATCCCACCCTATCCCCGTAACCCCACGTATTTAATTCCCCCTAACATATCCCATCCTATCCCCGTAACCCCACATATTTAATCCCCCCCTAACACTAAGGGTCAATTTATCATAGCCAAATCAACCTAACCCGCACATTTTTGGACTGTGGGAGGAAACCGGAGCACCCAGAGGAAACCCACGCAGACACGGGGAGAATGTGCAAACTCCACACAGACAGTCACCCGAGGCCGGATTCGAACCCGGGTCCCTGGTGCTGTGGGGTAACCACTATGCCACCGTGTTGCCCGGTGGGCAGGCACATCAGATTAGGAATACTGATCACGGGCAGGATAGACACCAACATGAACTGGTTGAGTCAAACGGTCTGTTTTCCATGTTGTAATTTCTATGTCATTCTCTCCAAAATGTAAGTCCTACCTCACTACAAATGAACCTCCACAACTACTCCCTGAATCCCATTGACTGCTGTCCTTTACCCATGATGGTCTACTTTCTCATCCTCCTTGCACAGTTTTTCTTAGCCAACCGCATGGCCTCTTCCCTACATCACCGAGGCTGTCACTGCTAGCAGTGTCGCCACCACCACCTGGCTCCAGTGCCCAAAAAAGCTTCATGATCTCAGACCACTGGTCAAGGTCAGTGAATGCATTTTCAAAAGCCGTCTCCTACCAACAGCATCACTAGCCTCACACACTGCTCAATGCACGACCCCCACCCCCAATCACTCACCTATCAACAATATGCACCAATCACGAGGCACATCTCCCATTCCTAGCCTCACCTCACCCCCTTGGAGGAGACGGTGTTGGCCATTCTTGGCAGGGGCATGGCTGAGCCCTTGGCCAGTGGCAGGGCTGAAAGGATAAAAGATGCTGGTATCCTCATACATTAGCCTCCTTCTGGCATGCACCTCTTGCTTTCCTGCCCTCCCATCACCACAACTCCAACTTTGTGCCTTCCTCATTTCACACACCCAAGAAATGCAGTCTGCCCAGCCAGTGGGTGACCAAGAAAAGGGAGAGGAGAGTGAAGAAGAACAAAAACAGAAGAAGATTGATTTGACACTCCAAGCCACCAGCTCCTCAAGGTCAACCAGCAAGGACATATGCAGTGTCCCCCACTGAAAGTCAGCAGCCACTGGGGTAGCACTGCGTGACATCATTAGGATAGGCAAAGGCACACACAAGACACTCACTAAGAGAATGCATATGGGTGATGAGTTGATTTCTTGATGTCACATTGAATGGATAGATGCATATTGGTGGAATGGAAAGTTTGCTTTGTGGTGGCTTTTATTTCAGCATCGTGATGGTCAGTAATAGATGGAACATAAGGTGTGGGGCTCATGTTGAAAGATGAATTGGGGTTGTGGTCACTGGGACCGGAGGCGGATAATTCTATCCCGAATATCCCAACCACAAAGGGACTGTCTGGGATGGATCCTTCCATCTGATTCCTCCTCTTCTGCTTCCTCCTCTGCGGCTTCCTCCTCTTCTGTGTCTTTCTCTTCCCTCTGCAAGCGAATGCTGTAAATGTGAAATGACAGCATAAAATGCTGGAAATATTCAGCTGGTCAGGCAGCATCTCGACCTGAGACGTGAACTCTGTTTTTCTCTCCATGGATGTTGCCTGACCTGCTAAGTATTCACAGTATGTTCTGTCTTCTCAAAGGCCTTCATTTACCATCCGTGCCCTTGCAAGCATCCAGCAGCACCCCCTACACACTTAAAAAACTTTTCACATCTATTGCAGCAAGCCATCACTTCAATAAAATCAAAAGAACCCAGTCCATAAACTTAAATTCAAAATGACCTGAACGATGTGTGTGTACCTTTAAGAGGTGCAGACATCGTCACTATCAGCCTGCTTGCCTGCCAGGTTAACCAGGTGTGCTTAGGACCCAGCGCTGAATTAAGCGCTAGTGTCGAAGTTCGCGCTTGTGATATAAATTTGGCGTTGCACGCCAATTTACTTCACAATGCCGCCATTTTGTTGGGGATGACGCTGCCAATTACCAGCAGCGCAAAGGTAGGGACCAAAACCGCGGCCAACGCAGGACCCGCCAGCAGCTGGCAAAAGAGTGGCAGCCGCCATTTTAGCGCCATTTAATGGCGCTACAGAGTGGCGCTAAGGCCACGAATTTCTAGTTCTTTGTTTCTTACACGAAACTGCTGAATGACCACAATTACAATGATTGCCAGCTACAGCTTTCAGTTTGAAACCAATCACAACCTTGTTGATGGAAAGTCAAATTAAATCTACAAAAAGGGAGTCATGCGGTAGAATTAACATAAGAACATAACATAAGAACATAAGCAATAGGAGCAGGAGTAGGTCATTCGGCCCTTCGAGCCTGCTCCACCATTCAATGAGATCATGGCTGATCTGCCTCAACTCCACTCACCGGCCCTATCGCCATATCCCTTGATGCCCTTACTAGTCAGAAATCTATCGACTTCTGTTTTGAATATACCCAATGACTGAGCCTCCACAGCCCTCTGGGGTAGAGAATTCCAAAGATTCACCACCCTCTGTGTGAAGACATTTCTTCTCATCTCAGTCCTGAATGGCCTACCCTATATCTTGAGCATGTGGCCCCTGGTTCTAGACTCCCCAGCTAAGGGAAACATTCTCCCAGCATCCATCCTATCAAGCCCTGTAATAATTTTGTATGCTTCAATGAGATCCCCTCTCATTCTTCTGAATTCAAGAGAATACAGGCCTAGTTTACTCAATCTCTTCTCATACGACAGTCCCGCCATCCCAGGAATCAATCTCGTGAACCTTCGTTGCACTCCCTCTATGGCAAGTATATCCTTCCTTAGGTAAGGAGACCAAAATTGTACACAGTACTCCAGGTGTGGTCTCACCAAGGCCCAATATAATTGGAGTAAGACTTCTTTATTCCTGTACTCAAATCCTCTTGTAATGAAGGCCAGCATACCATTTGCCTTCCTAATGGCTTGCTGTACCTGCACATTCACTTTCAGTGACTCAATAATAACAACAATACCAACCTGCCTGTAATGTAGTAAAACATCCCAGGGCGCTTCACAGGAGTGCAATCAGAGAAATAAATTGACATGGAGCCAAAGAAGGAGACATTAGGACAGTGGGCCTAAAGGTTGGTCAAATAGGTAGGTTTTAATGTGCTCTTTAAATGAGGAGAGAGAGGTAGAGAGGTTTAGGGAGGGAATTTCAGAGCTTAGGGGGCGATTTTCTCACTGGAGGCGAGATGGAGGCGGGTTTCGGTTTGGGTGGGTTTGAAACCCGCCTCCACTGATAGTTTTCAAAAAATTGCGATTTTCCCATGATTGGCCACTTGATTTCAGAGGTGTAGGATGCCCTTGGTCAATTAGTGTTTTGGGACTGAAACTCGCCTCTGTTGACAGCACTTTTCCAGTCTGATTTTATGGCTTCTTGCTCCCTTGGCTCATTCCACAGGATTTCTGCCTATCCTGCACCACCTGCAACATATTCTGAGAAACCACTATGTCCAATTCCAAGGCAAGTGCCTCCCCGAGGCTCTCGGATGAGGCACTGCAAAAGTTGTTTGAGGGTGTGACAGCTAGCATGGAGGTGCTCTTCCACTTATCTGGGAGGAAGAGGCCTGCCAAAGAAACCTCTGTGGGTACAGCTGGCAAGTGATATAAGCTCCAGATCTGTGTGCAGATTGGGAGAATCTTTATGTGTATTGATGAAATGCCATCCCTGTTGGGAAGCATTAAAATGATTTGAAGCCAAAATGTTGGTGTTGTGGCAGACCACCACCTAAACGGGCACAATCTACTTTTCCGTCCGTGGACAATATATCGGGCACCTTGCCTTTAAGGCTCCTTGCCTTTAAGGCAGGAGAAAAGGAGTGGGCGGGGTCTCAGGATTTTTCCAGATAATTCTGTGAGCAGTTGTTTTCAGCCATTTTGACCAGGCAGTCGTATTAAAAAGCTTTATGTCCCTCACATGGACTCGGCCTTAATTCGTGTTTCGCAGCAGCCTCAACATTGGTGACCCCGACGCTCAGAACGTATTCCGAGCACTGCAATGGCGGACACGAACGCAGTTTCCTTGAAACTGCCGGAGTTTTGGGAAAACCAGCCCGAAGCCTGGTTTCTCCAAGCCGAATCCCGCTTCCGGCTGCAACACATCACCACAGATGGGACGCAGTACGACTACCTCGTCACATCACTCGGTAGCTCCACAGTTACGAAGGTTTGGACAGCGCTGCAGAACCCACCAGAGGAAGGCAAGTATGCACATCTTAAGGCAGCGCTCCTTAAAAAATTTACGGCCTCGGCATGCCAGCGAAACTGCCACCTCCTCGACCTTCCAGGCCTCGGTGATGCCTCACCATCAGACCTCCTCTCCCACATGCTGTCCCTCACCGACGAGAGCCCACCCGGATCCCTCTTCCGCACGCTGTTCATCCGCCAGCTACCTCTCAGCATCCGCCCAGTGATCGTGGCGTCCGGCCTCACGAACCTGGAAGCCCTGGCCGATGAAGCCGACAAGCTGCTGTCCGCTCACTCCAGCCGTGACATCACTCCGGACCTGGCAGCCAATACCTGGGCGCGCCCCTCACCGGCCACCACGCGGCCACAAGGACCAGCCACCAGGCCCACGGGGCCTTCGCGCCCCACTAACCCGGGCCACTGTTACTAGCACGCACGGTTCGGCGCCAGGGCACAACGGTGCACACCTCCCTGCTCTTTCAAGTCCGCCCCCATACCAGCCCCCGCGATGGCCGTGGGCCACGCGGGCTCCCTGCTGTACGTCACGGATGACAAAACCGGCCGCCGGTTCCTGTGCGACACTGGAGCTCAGCACAGCATCATCCCGGCCTCCTCCCTCGACATCCAAAAGGGCGAACGAGGACCGGCGCTGGCTGCTGCTAACGGCTCGGAAATTTGGAAGGACGGCACCCGGACAGTCACCCTCGACCTCGCTACCGATGGGAGTTCATCACTGCCAAGGTGCTCTCCCCTCTCATCGGCGCAGATTTCCTGTGCACCCACGGCCTACTGGTAGACATCCCTCATCACCGCCTCGTGGACATGAACACCATGTCCCCCATCCTGGGCGCCATGGCCCCCCGTCAACCCGCCAACATGGTGTCACAGTGCCACGCCCGGGCCACGAATGACTACTCGGCACTCCTGTCTGAATTCCCGGCACTTACCAATCCGACCTTCTCCGCGGAGGCCGCCAAACACGGGGTGGAACACTTCATCCCCACCACAGGCCCCCCAGTGTACGCCCACACCCGCAGGCTGGACCCGGCCAAACTGGAGATCGCGCGGACCGAGTTTGCCACCATGGAACAGCTCGGCATCATCCGCCGCTCCAACAGTCCCTGGGCCTCCCCACTCCACATCGCCCCCAAAGCAGGCGGGTGTTGGCGCCCCTGCGGGATTACCGCCGCCTCAACGACACCACCACCCCTGATCGGTACCCCGTGCCGCACATTCAGGACTTCTCGGCTAGACTGGCCGGCCGCTCAGTCTTTTCCAAGGTCGACCTGGTGCGCAGCTACCACCAAGTCCCCGTCCACCCCGCGGACATCCCCAAGACGGCCGTAATCACCCCCTTCGGCCTGTTCGAGTTCCTGCGGATGCCCTTCGACCTCAAAAACACGGCCCAGGCATTCCAACGGCTCATGGACTCGGTCCTTCGGGACCTGAAGTTCCTGTTCGTCTACCTGGACGACATCCTGGTAGCCAGTTCCTCCAAGCAGGAACACCTCGAACACCTTCGCATCCTGTTCGGGCACCTCAGCGACCACGGGCTCATCCTCAGCCCAGCCAAATGCCAGTTCGGCCTGGACAAGATCGACTTCCTCGGTCACCATATCACCCATGCTGGGGCCATTCCCCTGCCCACCAAGGTGCAGGCCGTCCAACAATTTCCCCGCCCCACCACCATCAATGGCCTCCAGGAATTCCTCGGGATGGTGAATTTCTACAACCGCTTCATCCCCAAAGCGGCGTCCCTCATGAGGCCCCTGTATGAAGCCCTGGGGCAGGAGCGGCAAGATGGCGGTCGAATGGACGGCAGACGCGTTCGCCGCCTTCGACTCCACCAAGACCGTGCTCGCCAACGCCACCCTGCTCGTGCACCCATGGCCCATTGCCAGGGTAGCTGTCACCACGGACGCCTACGACCACGCGGTCGGCGCGATGTATGAGCAGTGGGTCGACGGCGCCTGGCAACCACTTGCCTTCTTCAGCCGCCAACTACGCCCCCCAGAGGTCAAGTACAGCACCTTCGACCGCGAGCTCCTCGTGCTGTTCCTGGCGGTCCGCCATTTTCGGTTTTTGCTGGAGGGCCACCCCTTCACTGCGTTTGTCGACCACAAGCCCCTGACATTCGCAATGGCAAAGACAACTGACCCCTGGTCCGCCAGGCAGCAGCGCCAGCTCGCGGCAGTGTCCGAGTTCACCACGGACATCCAACACGTCTCTGGCCGAGACAATGTGGTAGCCGACTGCCTCTCCCGCCTCGCCATCCACGCCGCACACCTGGCAGTCGACTACGCTCAACTCGCAGCAGACCAGATCACCGACCCTGCTCTGCTCTCCGCACCTACCAACCTACCAGGGCTACGCCTGGCTGACGTCGCCTGTGGCCCGACCGCAGTCACGGTCAAGTGCGACATATCCCTATGTCAACCTCGGCCCGTTGTCCGAGCGTCCTGGTGCCGCCGGGTATTCGAGATTCTCCACAACCTCTCCCACCCCGGCGCCCGCGCATCCATCAAATTGGTAGCCAACCGCTTTGTCTGGCGCGGCCTTCGCAAGGATGTGCGTACTTGGGCCAACTCCTGCCTAGCCTGCCAACGGGCCAAGGTACAGCAACACACGAAAGCACCCCTCGAGGAGTTTACCGTCCCTTCGCGTAGATTCGACCACATCCACGTGGACATCGTCGGGCCTCTGCCACCGTCGCAAGGCCACACGCACTTGCTGACAATTGTTGACCGCACCACGTGCTGGCCTGAGGCAATTCCGCTGACCTCTACCACCACCGCCGACATCGCCAGAGCCTTCGTCAGCACCTGGGTCGCACGGTTCGCCGTCCCCTCCGACATGACGTCGGACAGAGGTCCGCAATTTACCTCTGAACTCTGGACTGCCGACGCACGCAATCTCGGGGTGACCATTCACCGCACCACAGCGTACCACCCCCTAGCCAACGGACTGTGTGAGCGGTTCCACAGATCCTTGAAGGCATCTCTTCGAGCCAGCCTCCAAGACGGCGCCTGGACCGACCGACTTCCATGGGTCCTCCTCGGCCTGCACACCGCGGTTAAAGAAGACCTCCACGCATCGGCAGCAGAGCTCGTGTACGGTCAGCCGCTGCGCGTACCCGGCAAGTTCCTGCCCACCGCCACGACACCCTGGTCAGCCGACCAGCAACGCCACGACTTCGCCTCACCGGCGCTGCAGTTCGCCCCGGTGCCCATTGCCCGACACGGCAAATCCACCTCACACGTCCCACTAAGCCTGCACCAGGCACGGTTCGTTTTCGTCCAGCACGACGCCCACCGCGGACCCATTCAACCCCCGTATGACGGGCCCTACAAGGTGCTACAGGCTGGGGACAAATTTTTCACCCTGCAAGTGGGCGACAGGACTGAAAAAGTGTCGGTTGACCGACTCAAGCCAGCACACTCGGAGCCCGGTGAGCAGGTCCCTGTAGCTCGTCCACCGCCACGCGGCCGACCTGCCCTCAAGCCGGTTCACCCGGCTGCTCCACGCCCGGCCGTTCCACGTCCACTGGCGTCCTACAAGAGCCGCTCCGGCCGGCCCATCAGACCGCCGCACCGTCTCGTCCACACCTCCTAAGCAGATTCTGGGGGGAGCTGTGTGGCGGATCGCTACCTAAACGGGCACAATCCACTTTTCCGTCTGTGCACAATATATCGGGCACCTTGCCTTTAAGGCAGGAGAAAAGGAGTGGGCGGGGCCTCAGGATTTTTCCAGCTAATTCTGTGAGCAGTTGTTTTCAGCCATTTTGACCAGGCAGTTGTATTAAAAAGCTTTATGTCCCACACATGGACTCGGCCTTAATTTGTGTTTCGCGGCAGCCTCAACAGCTTTATTGCATCTGTTCTTTCACCTTAGGCAGCTCCACATTGTGGAGTCTGCCACACTTGTGTTTTCAGGTTGGTGGCCTGTGTGAAAAGAGGCCAGAGAGTCATGTCCATTGTCAATGATGTCCTAGGGTGGAGCCAAGGTCATGTGCTGACTTGGGCAACCTATGCAAATCTGGCCAGGATAAGTTCATCCCTTGCATCCCAGGCAGCCATGTGCTCGCGTGCTGCATTTGCCGCTGGTCGAAACACCGACGCTCTGATCTCCTCCTGCTCCTCCTCCTCCTGCTCCTCCTGCTCCTCCTCATCTGAGAAGGGCTGGAACTGAGCCGCTTGCTCATCAGGAAGCTGCAAGCCATGACGCTGTGCGATGTTGTGCAGTGTACAGCAGACCACAACCATTCTGGAGACCCTGTATGGTGTATGCTGCAGGGCTCCACCTGAAGCGCATCTTCAACAAGCCAATGGTTTGCTCGATGATGGACCTGGTCGAAGTGTGGCTGGCGTTGTAGCGCTCTTCAGCCTCATTAGCTGGCCTCCTGATCGGCGTCATTAGCCACTTCTTCAGGGGGTAGCCTTTGTCACCAAGGAGCCATCTGTTAAGTTGGTTTGGTGGATTGAAAAGCGGAGGAACACTGGAGTGCTGCAGTATGAAAGAGTCATGGCAACTTCCACAGAACTTGGTGCAAACATGCAAGAACTCCTTCTTGTGGTTACACACCAGCTGAACATTGAGGGAGTGGAAGCCCTTTCGGTTGACAAAGATAGCTGGGTTGTGATGGGGTGCCCTAAGGGCCTCATGTGTGCAGTCTATGATGGCCTGCACCATTGGCATGCCTGCCATATTTATAAATCCAACCGAATGGGCGGTTATAGTTGCTTGATCCATTGTGAACTGGATGTAATTGTGGGCCTTAGCAAAAAGGGCATCGGTAACCTGCATGATGCAACTGGGAGATGACGCTGATGTCTGCTGATGATCCCTGGAAGGAGCCTGAGGCAAAGAAGTTGAGTGTGGTGGTGACTTTGACAGCCACTGGTAAGGGGTGTCCACCCGTTCCTCTGGGCACCAGGTCTTGCTGCAGCAGGCCGCATATTTCGCGGACAACCTCTCGCGAAAGTCTCAGCATCCTTTGGCACTGCTGCTCACTCATGTTGAGGTAGCTCATCCTTTGTCTGTAAACCCTCTGTCGGGGGTATCTCCTGCGGCGAGGTGCCTCGATGCGCTGGTGCCTTCTGTCCTGTGCAGCATCAGATGGCTGAGCAGGAGGTTGGGGCTCCTGCTGGTGTTGCTCCTGAGCTGCCTGGTTCTGCTGCTGCCCTGGATTGTCCTCAACCTCATCTGAGGTCCATGCAGAAAGAAAACGAATGGTTCCCAAGCTGCTTGCAGATGCCTCCTTTGGGGAAGCGCTCATTTCAAGCGGGGAGAGGGTCTTCCAAGGAGGTCCCACAGTTGATTGATTCAAGCTGCAGCACCTCCGACTTCGGAAGGCCTTCTAAAAGTGCTCAGAGACATTTAAAGCCAAGGTCTAGGCACCTGCAAGTAATCCTTGCTGCAATGAACGATGTCTCGTTAGACCTGCAGCTGTGAGGAGGTCACCCACGAGTCAACCCGCCAGGTTTTCCTGGCGTGGTTCAGGAGGTGCGTGGAGCACACCGAAATCATCGAAAAATCACGAGGGCCTCTCAAAATAGGCTTAGAGAGGCCCTTAATGAGCATTTAATGATGGCAAGTATCTCTATAGTCAGCTGGAGGCGGGACCGTTTCCCGACCTCCAAAACTGGCACGGGCAAATCCCGCGGAGGCGGGTTGGAGGCGGGTTGGAGGCGGGTTCTGAACCCGACCTCTTTGAATCTGATTTTGCCGCCTTTCCCGCCTCCAAATCCGCCTCCTCCGACGGCAGAAAATCGCCCCCTTAGGGTCAAGACAGCTGATGCCACAGCCGCCAATGGTGGAGCAAAGGAAGTCAGTGATGCACAAGAGGTTAGAATTTGATGAACACAGAGTTCACAGAGGGTTGTAGGGCTGGAGGAGGTTACAGAAATCGGGAGGGGTGAGGCAGAGCAAGTTATTTTCCTTTATTGTATTTTTGCTGCAGCTGTTCTTTAGAACTTTGGAACAAAGATGTGGAGAGTGATAATATAACTCCTAATGATAAAATCACTTATTAACAACTAGCTACTTGTGAATTGATGGCTTTAAGTTAAAAATCTATTTAACATAAACATATATGGTTGGTGTCATTTTTATTGAAGTTGCTTTCAGATTGTTAGAGCAGTACTACCTAATCTGGTCAGACATATAACAAATATACATTGGCAAACAATTCTTCATGTTTAAAATCCTGAGCTCAAACATCTTCAACACAATCAAAAAGTATTACTTAAATTAAGTACTAAAGGAGTATTGCTTCTTAATTCATAGCTGCTGGATTTAGCATTCAGAGGGAGGAGTAAGGTTTCAGAAAAAGTGACATTTCTGTGATAAGGTTTTGCAACTATAAATGAAAATGTACAAAAAGGTCAGTTATATTCATTAGTTCCTTTCTATAATCCATCACAATAGCACCAGTCATGATATAACAAATATCACATTTTGCTATTGATTGCACATTTTCAGCCACTCTTGTTTTACATTAGTTGCTGGGATCACTTTACCTGAGCCAAAATCTTCAGTGATTGATTTTTTTTTGCGCATGTGATTTTTCTTCTCATCAAGGTAGGAGATGTCTTTGCTGTAGAATAGAACATGTTTCCACTCTTGGCTCGCTGTTGGAATCAAGCACTCCCAGGTCAGGCGTAACACAGTGTAGATGCAGTCTTCTACTGTACCAATAATTCACAAGGTCAACCCTTGCTCAAGTGCAAATTATATTATCTCCCACACCAGCAATCTTTAGGAGATGGTAATGGGACAAGTAAAGAAGCAAAAAATGGGTTTAGAGGAGGTGTAATAGGAATATCAGAATCATCAGCAAAAGCTGCCATCCAAAAAAACTGGGGCAGTGGTTATGGTCTGAAGTTGTTGAACTCAGTGTTGAGATAAGAATGAGAAGTCGCACAACACCAGGTTATAGTCCAACAGATTTATTTAATTTTACAAGCTTTCGGAGCGGTTCACTCCTTCCTCAGGTAACCTGAGGAAGGAGCGAACCGCTCTGAAAGCTTGTAAAATTAAATAAATCTGTTGGACTATAACCTGGTGTTGTGCGACTTCTCATTTTTGTCCACCCCAGTCCAACGCCGGCATCTCCACATCTTGAGATAAGAAGGCTGTAAAGTGCCTAATAGAAAGATGAGGTGCTGTTCCTCCAGATTACATTGAGCTTCATTGGATCTGTCGCCAAGGTGACCTTCACTCTGACAAGCAATGGTGGTTTGGCTGAGGTATCTAAATCAACAAATTTTAGTTCAGGACTAGTAACGATGAGTCACCATTGGCCCTAGTAACCTTGGTCCTCAAAATTAATTTTGACTCCCGGTGCTCCCTTTCTTCCCCATGTTCTCTTATCTTCACCCTTGACAACCTATTCATTGTCTGTGCCAGTCAACAAGTAATATTGAACTGCAAATCCCAATCTCGTACAATTGGGACTGGCAGGAGGCAGAGCGAGAAGCACTATTTAATATTAACAGTGTGCCAGAGAGAGATGTAGTAAGTCCTGCTTGTCAGGCAGCCTCAGCATGTGTTATTCTAGGATATGACAAGCAAACAAAACAAGCTAAAACAAAAAGGTTCAGCAAAAATAGACTGCAGAAAGTAAAGTTTAAGGGGGAAAAATTCGGTTGCTTTGCGCCTACCATTAGCGCCCTAAGAGGGCACTAATGGGGCGCAAAGCAACTAGCGCCCGGGTGCAGTGATGTTTGCGCCGCTCGCGAAATTGACCAGTGTTCTTGTGGCAGCGCTAAACTCTACCACCACAATCTCCTGCGCCCGCAGATCGTGATGTCAGTCGAGCATGCAACGCCCCGGTGGCGTCCCGGACCGAATATTGAGTGGCGCCCCCTTCCTTTCCGCCTACCGCAAGCAACGACAGGGAGAGTGGAACGTTTTGCCGTCAGGAAGGGGCTGGGGGAGCGCTATTTAAAGGCGCCCTCTTCCTGCCTTTTTTTGTGGGAGACATTTTTGCACCACTCATTCTGAGAGAGAGAGATTCTGAGAGAGAGAGAGAGACTTCTGCAGAGAGTCAACACTGTGTGAAGTAGTTTTGGCTGCTGAGCATCACTTTGCAGGTTCTTTGACCTTCATTGCTTCAATTGTCAAGAGACTATGGGGGCTGCACTGATTCGGGCCGTCGTCCAGAGATGCAGAGAGAGAGTGGCAATCATGGCCAGAGGGAGGACGGCCAATAGGCCTCTGCACAGGAGACCTTACACTCCCAGGGTATTCCGGGAACAATTCTCTTACATTAATTTGTCTGAGGAGCAGTGTTTGTGCAGGCTGCGCTTCAGCAAGGAGGTGGTCACTGAGCTCTGCCACCTGCTGCAACTAGATCTGCAGCCTCAACTGAGGACCAGGACATCTCTGTCGGTGGCAGTGAAGGTCACAGTGGCTCTGAATTTTTATGCCACCGGCTCCTTTCAAGCAGCTACTGGGGACATCGGCAATATCTCCCAGTTCGCGGTCCATTGCTGCATCCGGGAGGTGACAAATGCCCTCTATAAAAGGAGATGCCAGTACATCTCTTTCCCGATGACCCGGGCCAAACAGCATGAACGCGCATTAGGCTTTGCGAGGATAGTGGGCTTCCCCATGGTGCAGGGCACCATTGACTGCATGCATGTAGTATTGTGGGCAATGCATGAGAATGCAGAGGTTTTCTGAAACCGCAAGGGGTTCCACTCCTTAAATGTACAGTTGGTCTGTGACCGCAGACAACTGATACTCACCGTCAATGCCCGCTATCCTGGCAGCAGCCACGATGCCAGACCTTTTCCAGGCACCGCATCAGCCAAGTGGTTGGCTCCTCGGGGACAAGGGTTATCCACTCTACAACTGGCTGATGACACCGCTCCGTAATCCCAACACTCCAGCCGAGCTGCGGTACATGAGAGTCATATTGCCACCAGGAACATAATTGAGCAGACGATCGGCATGCTCAAGCAACGGTTCCGCTGTCTGGACCACTCAGGAGGAGCCCTGCAGTACTCTTCTGAGTGAGTCTCCCTCTGCATAGTTGTTTGCTGCATTCTTCATAACCTGGCAATCCTCAGGACCCAGCCAATGTCACCAGGCATTGGTGCCCCACTGGAGGAGGAGGAGGAGGAAGAGGAGGAGGATGATCAGAAGCAGCACCAAGGTGGGAGGGAGGCCCACAATGTTGAAACTGCAAGGGTCGTCCGTCAACGGCTGATAACAAGCCACTTCTAGGCCCCTACTCAGAAGATGGCTTCTGGCATGGAGAACAACATGATGGAAAGCAACCCGCAACCCCTATAGCCGGCCAAGGCAGCAATGATTCCAAAGGCCAAACATGTACATTTTGAATACAACAAATGTTTTATTTTACAAACTGTGTGTGTGTCATTTATTCATGACACAACAAATCATTAATTAACATAACTGGTTCTCACAAGCTGGAGATAATGGCCAAAACACTAAACAAATGTTATCAGACGAACCTCGTCCTTTAATAATGACATTCCCAACATTTCTTGAGACCTCCTACTTTTTGCCCTTCGAGGGTGATCTCCACCCCTTACGCACTTCCCCCCTTCCCATCCTACTGCTCCTCCGTAATGGGGCCCCAGTGGCTGCAGCAAGGCTGGTGGAAGGCTGCTGAATGTCAGATCCTGAGACTACAGATGCCCTTGAAGGACGCCGTCGACCAGCTCTGGGCCTGGAGGGCCTGGCTGCAGACTGCAACAACTCTGCATGGGCGGCAGCAGTCTGGGCTACAGGCGGTAGCAAGTGCAATGGGGAAGTGACAGTGGTGGGAGCAGGAATGCTGTCATTCTGAGAGAGGACATCACCTCCCTGCTCGACCGACACACTGGCAGCACCTCAGCATCCGGAGCAATCTGCTGGAGCACAGATTGCTGGCCTGCTGCGGTGCTGTGAGAGCCCCGGGGCAATGTGGCCGAACCAGCAACAATGGCAGCAGTCAGTGCTTGCGTTGCCTCAATCTGAGACTGCATGAGAACAGTCTGAGATTGAATCACAGCAGTCAGTGACTGAATTGCAGCACTAAGCAGTTATGTTGTATCCGCCTGTGCTGCAGCGGAGTGCTCCACGCTCCTTGCCAGTCCATCAATGCTTTCGGGCACCCTTCCCATTGCACCCATGAGCTGAATGTGCATGTTCACCGCCTGGGTGTTCATTTCAGTGATGAGCCGCTCCTCCTCTGCGTCCCGTGCAGCAAGACTCACTGGACTGCTCTCCCTCCGCGGAGAAGGCCCCCGAGCTTCCCTACCCCCATCGCGTTGCTGCAGCCCACTGGGTCCCAGAGCTTCACCCTCATCAGACCCTTCCCCACTGCTCCCCTACAAGGAAGACGTGGTCCCAGTGTGGGCATGGGCTCCCTCGGGAGACGCTGGCGCTGAGACTCCGGCTTCCTCTTCCTCCTCGCCTGCGGCATCGCTCCCACTGGCTGCTTGAGGGCCCGTCTCCTCAGCTGCTGAATCACCATCTGAAAGCAGGGAGGTACACGAGTGGCTTTAGCGCCAGGACAGGGGGGCAGTAAGGGGCTAAGGACTGGAGACATTTAGTAAGTTGGATTGAAAGTGTAAAAGGCTGGTGTTGTGAGGGACAAGTGGAATGAGAGCGGAGAGAAAGCTGATGAACTTACCATTGCTGTCCCGAAGGGGGTCGACCTCTCCAGCGGCGACGGGACCGATCACCTGGCTTGCCACGATCCTCTGGACGCGCGCCTCAAGATCGCTGAGGGTTTGCAGCTGAGGCCGCCCTCCACCCGTCCGTTGCTGCTGCCGCCTGTTGTGAGATAGCTTGGCCTGCAAGAAAAATGACGGTGTCTGAGTAAATATGCAGCCATGTGCTTGCCTGATGTGCCTCCCATAGTTGAATAGCCCTTAATGTATGCAGCCATGTGCTTGCCTGATGTGCCTCCCATAGTTGAATAGCCCTTAATGTATGCAGCCATGTGCTTGCCTGATGTGCCTCCCATAGTTGAATAGCCCTTAATGTATGCAGCCATGTGCTTTCCCGATGTGCCTCCCATAGTTGAATAGCCCTTAATGTATGCAGCCATGTGCTTGCCTGATGTGCCTCCCATAGTTGAATAGCCCTTAATGTATGCAAGGTGTGGAATGTGCATGTGTGTTTTATGAGATGGCCATAGGTCTTGGATGAGTGTTGGGCATTGGGGTTTTTACACCCTCTGGCCATAGAGTGAGTTTGAGATGGAGGGATGGAGAGGTATTGAAAAGCAGCCACTCACCCTGACGACCCGAGTGAGGACGTTGAACTTTTTCCGACATTGTGGATGGGTCCTGGGCACCATAATCCTGGAGGAGACGTGATGAGCCACCTCCCTCCACACTCAACTGTAGTCGCATGGCAATGACCTCCTGCCACTTTCTGGGTACAGTATTGCTCTTCGGTGCTCCACTGTGCCAACCAGAGCCACCAAGGTCCGGTCGCTGAAGCGCTGAGCTCGTTCCCTGGCTCTCTCCATAGTCCTTTCCAGCAGAATTGATGCACAGGTCTCTCCAGGCCGAGATTCAAGGCTGCAATGAGCTGAGTGTGGCTGGAAAGCAAGATTGACCCTTCCCTTTAAGAACTGGCCGGCGCCAGTGTGTCTGTGTTCCATTGCTAACTGACATTACCTGAGCTTCGCCAGCGCCCTGAGGTAGCGCCTCGCTCCTCGGCCTTTGCGCCTTAAGACAGGTGTGTAGCGCCTGATTTAGCGCTGCAATCACCTCCAGGGGTGACAGAAGCCAAGTTTGCAGTCGGAGGCGATAATTTGCTCCAGGTGCTAAACTTTGCGCCCGGCCGATAATTGCTCCCCAAACGGGGCGATACCGAATTTCTCCCCAGGTAACCAATCGGCAGACTGATACCCTGACACTTTTAGCCAGGGGAATAAAATCACATCTGATACATCATTTCAGACCTCTCTGGCTTTGCACTAGGGAAGTATAATTTGGTCCCACTGTGTAAGGTGGATTATTTCTTGTCATCACCTATCTGCAGCCTTTAAACATGGTTGACAACACCATCCTCCTCCAAAGCCTTACCTCCATTGTCCAGTTGAGTGGGACTGCCCTCGCCTGGTTCCATTCTTACCTATCCAGTCATAGCCAGAGAATCTCCTGCAATAGCTTCTCTTCCTGCCCCCACATTGTTACCTCTGGAATCTGTCCTTGACCCCTTCCTATTTCTCATCTACATGTTGCCCCTTGGCAACATCATTCAAAAACACAATGGGCCGTATTTTCCGATCGGAGGCTTCCTGCGTGCGGAGGCCTCCAGTCTGGAAAAATCTACGAACTTACCTGAGGGCTCCCGAGGTGCGTATACTTCCGACTCCTGGGCCTCTCCAAACTCCAAGTGCGCAGGGCCCACATATCCCAGAGGCACATGCGGTTCGCAAGCGTCCCTGGGATCACGTGGGCCATGGGGAGCCAATAGGAGAAGGGAATCTTCCTTCATACACTTGACAGATAGACCTGTCAAATATATGAATGGAGATCACCCCAAAAAAAAGTAAAACTTTAAATAAATTTAATAAAACCATCACCTTTTTAAAATTAGTTGAAATTACAATAAATTAAATATTTTAAACAAAAATTTAATTTTTTGAAAAAAAAAGTTTTTTACGGGGCTAAAAATAAACTTACCTTTTTTAAAGTATTTTTAAATTATAAATAAGTGAAGAATTTTAAAAAAAACTTTTTTTCAACTCTTATGCTGGTAAAAGCAGGCCTTACGCCTGCTTTTACCAGGCCTAAAATTTCTAAGGGTTTTCTGCGGGCGGAGGTGCTCCAGAAAGCGGAACTATCCGCCCGCAGAGGCCCTTCTCTAGGGCAGGCATCCGATCTGTCAAGAGCATTCTGAAACCGGCATTTCCGATGTCCCTACGGGTGTGTATACAGCGCATACATACCCGGAGGGATCGGAATATACGGCCCATTGTCGAGATTCCACATGTAATGTCAAATTCCTAATGACACCTAGCTCGACCTCATCACCACCTGCCTTGATCCCTCCACTACCTCTGTGTTGCCAGACTGCTTGTCCTATATCCAAACCTGGATGAGCCAAAATTACCTCCAATTAAACATTGGGAAGACTGAAGCTACTGTCTTTGGCCCCCGCCACTCCATTCCCTAGTCACCAATCCACCCCCCTCCCTGGCCACTGTCACAGGCTGAACCAAACTGTTTGCAACCTCGGCATCCTATTTGACGTCAATCTAAACTTCCGACCCCATATCCTTTCCATCACAAAGATGCCTACTTCCAACTCCGTAATATCGTCCGTCTCTGCCACTGCCTCAGTCCATATGCTGCTGAAACCTTTATCTATGCTTTTGTTACCTCCAGAATTGACTATTCCATGTCTCCTGGCCGTCCTCCCATCTTCCACATTCCATAAACTTGAGCTCATCCAAAATTCTGCTGCCCGTATCCTAACTCGCACCAAGTTCAGTTGACCCATCCCCCCTGTGCTCGCTGACCTACATTGGCTCCCAGTACAACAATGCCTCAATTTTAAGATTCTCATCCTTGTTTTCAAATCCCTCCATGGCCTCGCCCCTCCCCATCTCTGTAACCTCCTCCAGCCCTACAATCCTCTAAGAACTCTCTGTTCCTCCAACTCTGACCTCTTGTACATCGCCGATTTTCATCACTCCACCATTGGCAGCCGTGACTTCAGCTGCCTAGGCCCTAATTTCTGGAATTCCCTCCCTAAACCTCCCCACCTTTCCACCGTTCTCTCCTCCTTTAAGACACTCCTTAAAACCTATCGGGCCAAAAATTCGGCCCTTCCCGGGTGAGTACACAGTGTGTACTCACCTGTAAGGCGTCCCGAAGTGCTGGTTTCCTGCATGCACTGCGCATGCACGGGAAACCGGAACTTCTGGTCTGGTGAAGGGGGCGGTTCCTAGGTGAACCGCGGGCGCGGTAGAGGCTGCGCGCACGCAGCGACACTTAGATTTTTTTTCAGGTTTCTACGGGAGGGTAAGTAGTGAAGAAGCTGCGCTTTTAAAAAGGAGGCGCAGGAGCCCGTTTTCAACAAGGTAAGTGGTTAATTAAGTATAATTTAAAAAAATTTTCAACAGGTTTATCTTTTTTAGATACTTTAAAGAAAGGTAAGTTTATTTTTATAACTTTTAAAAGTATTTTAATTTTTTCAAAAATTTAAATTATTGTTTAAAGTGGTTAATTTATTTAACTATAGTTATTTTATAAATGTGATGGTTTTTTAAAAATTTATTTTAAGTTTAGCTGTTCTTTTGGGGCCGATTTCAATTCACAGATTTGACAGGTCTTCCTGTCAAATCTATGAATGAAAGATGGTCTGCTGCCATTGGCTCTCCATGGCCCACGTGATCCCAGGGGACGCATCACACTAACTGCGCCCCTGGGACACGCACGCACTGCGCGCCGGCAGTTGGAGCAGGCCCAGGAGCTGAAGTTCCCGTGGGCCCAAAACACAACAGCAGGCGCGGTAGGTAAATGCGCGCGCGATCCTTACCCCCGCGGCAAGCCGGAGAGGCGAATTTCAGGGTCATCGCTTTGACCAAGCCTGTCCCAATGACTCCTCCTTTGGCTCAGTGTCAATTTATGTCTGATTATGCTCCTGTGAAGCACCTTGGGACATTATACTACATTAAAGGTGCTATATAAATGCAAGTTTTTGTTGTGGGTGCTTCAAAAGGCCTCCAGGCAGTCTGTTGAACAATTTGGACATTTTATGAATGTAAGCAAAGTCTTTGTACATTGTGAGATGTATAATTGGCTGCCGATTCGCTATCATTTGTTTTACACTATCGCACAAAGTCAAGGTCTACCCCATTGTGTTTGATGGATCATCTCTATCTGTGACCATTATGTATAGATTTTATTTTTGATCAGTTCGGTATCTGACACATGTTTAAGAACCTCAAATCAAGCTGCTGAGAAATCCATATCAATAGAGTTCTGTTTGCCTGATACGGGGAGGAAGATTTCCTGTGGTAATTGCGAGTGAATTGTAAGCCTTTTTTACAACTTTTTGTGATTTTTGCTAGAAATAGCAAAGATGGGAAATCTTGGTGATTTTTAAAATGCATAGCCACCAGAGGAGATCTTCCCTGAAGATAGACACGCCCTCTTCCCATAGAGACACACCTTACTTACTTAAGCCCGGTGAAATCTAACTATGAGCCTATGGTCTGTCCCACGCCTTTCCAGGATGTTTGCTTTTTATAGACTTGAAAAAAGAAAGAACATGCATTTATATAGCGCCTTTCATGGCCTCAGGATGTCCCAAAGTGCTTTACAGCCAATGCAATACTTTTGAAGTAGAGCCACTGTTGCAATATAAGAAACACGGCTAAAGATGGCAGCCCAATTTACTACATTTGTACAATATAGATGGGATAAAGCAACTTGCCGAAATAAAAAGGGGGCCTGGTTTTGGTGAACATAGCCAGAAGATTTCATATGTTCACTATTGTAAACACATTCTAAGAAAAATTTACTAGAAATAGCAGTCAGAGAAAATCCCGCTGTTACGTTTATGATGCCATTAACACATAACAACCCAAGGATAACTTTGCCCTTGATCCTGAAATGCAATGACAAAAATACCAACCAGTGTGGAAAGATAGGACGAAAGCCCTGTTGCCGTTATTCTTTGTCTTGCTGATGTTTCTTCTCATCGAGTTGACAGATATCACTGGTGGAGAATAGAACAGTTTGACACAAAGTGTAGTGGAAATCTGTAACTCTCTCTCAGAAGGCGGTGGATGCTGGGTCAATTGAAATTTTCAAGACTTAGATCGATAGATTCTTGTAAGGTAAGGGTATCGAGGGATATGGAGCAAAGGTGGGTAAATGGAGTTGAGGTACAGATCAGCCATAATCTGATTGAATGGCGGAGCAGGCTCGAGGGGCTGAATGGCCTACTCCTGTTCCTATGACCCTATGGGGGGAAAAATTCAGTGTCGCCCCGTTTGGGGTGCGATTATCGGCCGTGCGCAAAGTTTAGCGCCTGGCGCTAATTATCGCCTCCAACTGCAAACTTGGCTTTAATCGCCCCTGGAGGTGATTGGAGCGCTAAATCAGGCGCTACACACCTGTCTTAAGGCGCAAAGGCCGAGGAGCGAGGCGCTAACTCAGAGCGCGGGCGCAGCGCAGGTGCTGTCAGTTAGCGATGGAACACAGACACACTGGCGCCAGCCAGTTCTTAAAGGGGAGGGTCGATCTTGCTCTCCAGCCACACGCTGCTCATTGGAGCCTTGAATCTCGGCCTGGAGAGACCTGTGCCTAAATCTTCCAGCCAAGGACTATGGAGAGGGTGAGAGAACGAGCTCAGCGCTTCAGCGAGCGGGCCTTGGAGGCTCTGGTTGGCGCAGTGGAGCACAGAAGATCTATACTATACACAGAGAGTGGCAGGAGGCCTTTGCCGTGCGAGTACAGAAGAGTGTGGAGGGAGGTGGCTCAGCACGTCTCCTCCAGGAGCATGGTGACCAGGACCCATATACAATGTCACAAAAAGTTCAACGACCTCACTCGGGTCGCCAGGGTGAGTGGCTTTTTATCAATACCCCTCCATCTCAACCTCACTCAATGGCCAGAGAGTCTTAAAACCCCAATGCCCAACACTCATCCAACACCTATGACCTTCTCATGAAACACACACGCACATTCCACACTTTGCATACAGTAAGGACTATTCAATTATGGGAGGCACATCAGGCAAGACCATGGCTGCATACAGTAAGGGCTATTTAATTATGGGAGGCACATCAGGCAAGACCATGGCTGTATATTTACTCAGACGCCGTCCTTTTTCTTGCAGGCCAAGCTATCTCATAGGAGGAGACAGCAGCAATGGACGGGTGGAGGGCGGCCTCAGATCCAACCCCTCAGAGATCTTGAGGCACACGTCCACAGGATTGCGGCAAGCCAGGTGATCGGTCCCGTCACCCCTGGAGAGGCCGACCCCGTTCTGAACAGCAATGGTAAGGTCATCACCTTTTTGTCCTCTCTCCTTCCACTTGTCCCTCACAACACCAGCCTTTGACACTTTCAATCCAACTTACTAAATCGCTGCACTCATTCCTCCCTTACTGCCACCCTGTCCTCACGCTAAAGCCACTCTTGTAACTCCCTACTTTCAGATGGTGATTCACCAGCTGAGGAGACGGGCCTTCAAGATGCCAGTGGGAGTGACGCTGCAGGCGAGGAGGAAGATGCAGCCGGAGCATCAGCGCCACCCTCTCCCGAGAAAGCCCATGCCCACACTGGGAACACGCCTTCACTGGAGGGGAGCAGGGGGGAAGGGTCTGATGAGGGTGAAGCTCCAGGACCCAGCGGGCTGCAGCAACGCGATGGGGGTAGGGAAGAACGGGGGCCTTCTCCCCGGAGGGAGAGTAGGCCAGGGAGTCCTGCTGCACTGGACGCAGAGGAGGAGCGGCTCATCGCTGAAATGAACACCCAGGCGGTGGGCATGTACACTGAGCTCATGGGTGCAGTGGGAAGGGTGCCCGAATGCATTGAATCACTGGCAAGGAGTGTCGAGCACTTCGCTGTAGTACAGGTGGATGCCACGCTAAAGCTTAGTGCTGCAATTCAGTCACTGGCTGCCATGAACCCATCTCAGACTGCTCTCATGCAGACTCAGATTGAGGCCACGCAAGCACTGATTGCTGCCATTGTCGCTGGTTCGGACACATTTCCCTGGGGCTCTCACCGCGCTGCAGCAGGCCAGCAATCTGTGCTCCAGCAGATTACTCCGGATGCTGATGTGCTGCCCCGTGGGAGTGCCAGTGTGTCGGTCGAGCAGGGAGTTGCTGTCCTCTCTCAAGATGACAGCATTCCTATTGCCACAACTGTCACTTCCCCATTGCACTTGCCACCACCTGTAGCCCAGACTGCTGCCGCCCATGCAGAGTTGGTGCAGTCTGCAGCCGGGACCTCCAGGCCCAGAGCTGGTCAAGGCTGTCCTTCAAGGGCATCTGCAGTCTCAGGTTCTGACAATCAGCAGCCTTCCACCAGCCTTGCTGCAGCCACTGGGGCCCCATTACGGAGGAGCAGTAGGGTGGGAAGAGGGGAAGTGCGCAAGGGAAGGAGATCACCCTCGAAGGGCAAAAAGTAGGAGGTGTGACAAAATGTTTGTCAATTTTTTATTAAAGGCCGAGGTTCGTGTTCAAACTTTTGTTTAGTGTTTTGGACATTATCTCCAGGTTGTGAGAACCAGTTATGTTAATGACTGTTTTTTTGTGTTTCTTTCTATTAGTTTGTCATGAAGAAATGACACACACAGAGTTTGTAAAATAATAAGTTTTTGTATTCAAAATGTACATGTTTGGTCTTTGGAATCATTGCTGCCTTGGCCGGCTTAGGGGTTGCGGGTTGGTTTCATTCATGTTGTTCTCAATGGCAGAAGCCATTTCCTCAGCAGGGGCCTAGAAGCGGCTTGCTATCAGCAGTTGACGGACAGCCCTTCCAGTTTCAACATTGCGGTCCTCCCTCCCTCCTTGGTGCTGCTGATGATAATCCTCCTCCTCCTCTTCCTCCTCCTCCTCCGGTGGTGCTCCAAGGCCTAGTGGCATTGGCTGGGTCTTAAGGATTGCCAAGTTATGCAGCATAGAAACATAGAATCTAGGAGCAGGAGTAGGCCATTCGGCCCGTCGAGCCTGCTCTGCCATTCAATACGATCATGGCTGATCATCCAAATCCAGTACCCTGTCCCTGCTTTAATCCCCACAGTACACATATCCCACCCTACCCCCGTAACCCCACGTATTTAATTCCCCCTAACATATCCCATCCTATCCCCATAACCCCACATATTTAATCCCCCCTAACACTAAGGGTCAATTTATCATAGCCAAATCAACCTAACCCACACATTTTTGGACTGTGGGAGGAAACCGGAGCACCCGGAGGAAACCCACGCAGATACGGGGAGAATGTGCAAACTCCACACAGACAGTCACCCGAGGTCAGATTCGAACCCGGGTCTCTGGCGCTGTGAGGCACCAGTGCTAACCACTATGCCACCGTGTTGCCCATGCAGCACACAACTATGAAGAGGGAGACTCGCTCAGAAGAGTACTGCAGGGCTCCTCCTGAGTGTTCCAGACAGCGGAACCTTTGCTTGAGCACGCCGATTGTGTGCTCAACGATGTTCCTGGTGGCGAGATGGCTCTTGTTGTACCGCAGCTCAGCAGGGGTGTTGCGGTTATGGAGCAGTGTCATCAGCCAGGTGCACAGTGGATAACCCTTGTCCCCGAGGAGCCAACCACTTGGGTGACGCGGTGCCTGGAAAAGTTCTGCCACAGCAGTCTGGCGCAGGATAAATGCATCGTGACTGCTGCCAGGATAGCGGGCATTGACAGCAAGTATCAGCTGTCTGTGGACACAGACCAACTGGACATTTAAGGAGTGGAATCCCTTGCGGTTGCGGAAATCCTCTGCATTCTCATGCGGCGCACGCAATGCCACATGCATGCAGTCAATGGCACCCTGCACCATGGGGAAGCCCGCTATCCTCGCAAAGCCCAATACGCATTCATGCTGTTTGGCCCGAGTCATCGGGAAAGAGATGCACTGGCGTCTCCTTTTATAGAGGGTATTTGTGACCTGACAGATGCAGCAATGGACCATGAACTGGGAGATATTGGTGATGTCCCCAGTAGCTGCTTGAAAGGAGCCGGTGGCATAAAAGTTCAGAGCCACTGTGACCTTCACTTCCACCGACAGAGACGTCCTGGTCCTCAGTAGAGGCTGCAGATCTGGCTGCAGCAGATGGCAGAGCTCAGTGACCACCTCCTTGCTGAAGCGCAGCCTGCACAAACACTGCTCCTCAGACAAATTAATGTAAGAGAATTGTTGGCGAAATAACCTGGGAGGGTAAGGTCTCCTGTACAGAGGCCTGTTGGCCCTCCTCTGTCTAGCCATGATTGCCACTCTCTCTCTGCGTCTCTGTGGCCTCCGAATCTGCAGGCGCAGGACGACGCCCCGAATCAGTGCAGCCCCCACAGTCTCTTGGCAATCAAAGTAATGAAGGTCAAATCCAAAAGTACCTGCAAAGTGAAGCTCAGTAGCCAAAACTACTTCACACAGCGTTGACTCTATGCAGAAGTCTCTCCTTCTCTCTCTCCGAATCTCTCGCTCTGTCAGAATGAGTGGTGCTAAAATGTCTACCACAGAAAAAGCCAGGAAGAGGCCGCCTTTAAATAGCGCCCCCCCCCAGCCCCACACCGACTGGGAAACGTTCCAGTCTACCTGTCGTTGCTTGTGCCAGGCAGAAAGGAGGGGGGCGCCACTCAATATCCGGTCCGGGGCGCCACAAGGGCGTTGCACGCTCGAATGACGTCAAGATCTGCGTGTGCAGGAGATCGGGGCGGTATTGTTTAGCGCCGCCGCAAAATGTCTGGTCAATTTCGCAAGCGGCGTAGACATCGCCGCGCCCGGACGGTAGTTGCTTTGCGCCCCATTAGCACCCTCTTAAGGCGCTAAAGGGAGGCGCAAACCACCTGAATTTTTCCCCCTATGTTCTTAACACTTTTACCTACTGTCAGCATGAAGAACTCCAAGGTCAGGGGTGTAGCATAGTGTAGAGAAAAATAATATTCTAAGGTCTAGAAATTGGACCCCACTGCACTGCATTTACAGGCTTAAAACGGGGTAAAAATGACCAATTTTGGGGTCCAAAAATGCCTGAAATATGTCCAATGCCATATTGGTGATCACCCTAAACACACATTAGGCCCTTTGAATATGCTAATACTGATGAGGCCCAAGATACAATTTCGGGTGAGACTCAGGTTTCTGGCTTCTGGCATGCAACCCCAGCGCCGCCGTCAATTCTGCACCCAAGAATGTGCCGAAACAAATCTTTAGCCCATATACGCTTTAACACAAACATTAGAAGAACAAGCCGTGCTCCAGCAGTCTCAAGTTTCCACAGCATCAAGCCTTGTGACCCCGAATCAAATTGTCAATTTAGTGCCAATTAATGTGGAATTCTAGGGAGTTTTGCTCTGTGGGCCAGAAAATGGATTGAGACTGCACAAAGTGATTGCACCTGTGAATCCCAATAGCTAGCAGAGATTTCCATCCATCCAGCTGAGCTACATTTCAACTGAAATGTCCATAATACTAAAATATTAATTGATAGCTAAAAATCATATTTAGGAGCAGACAAGTGTATATTTTAAGGCCTAGAAATTCGACACGGGGAGAGGCAATGCACTAGCAATCCGCGCCCCATTGGAGGACTGCAGCAGCACGGAAGCTTTGTGCTGCCTGCTCATTTCCATGGTTGTGGCGTTCAGCCCAATGCTGAAGGCGCTGCTGAGTGGCTGAATGCTCAGCACTGGGCCCAAGTTCACGCGAAGCTAGCACCAATCAAAGCTAGCTTGCACTAATTAAAGGCAGTCTGTGCCTCTTAAAGGGGAGGAGCATTCTACCTGCAGCAGATCATTGAACGGGCTGAGGAAGACAGTGAAAAAAAATCAATTAATGATGGCACAACAGAGGAGAGAGAACATGCACCAAGATTCTCCGATGCAGCATTGGAGGCCTTGGTGCAGGAGGTCAACTCGAGGAGCGAGGCCCTCTTTTCACAGGGGGTCAAGAGGCCCTCCAGGCAACAGAGCAAAGTACAGTGGGAGCAGATAGCCACTGTGGTGAATGCCAGCAGTCTTGCCCCGAGGATCTGGATGCAGTGCAGGAAGAAGTTTAATGACCTCACACGAGTGGTCAGGGTCAGTGAATTAATCTTAAAATACCATGTCCATCATCTGCACCACTAGCCTCACACACTGCTCAATGCACCACACCACCACCATCACTCACCTACCAACAATCTCTATCAATCACGACTCATACCTCATATTCACATGCTCCATCTCACCCTCACATACTTACCACTGCTGCAAGCCACACATGCATATCTCACAGCATGCACACACTGTCAGCTATTCAACCACGACAGGCACATCACCCAAACATATTGCACCACAGTCACTGACACACTTCCCTTTCTCTTGCAGGCCAAGGTGGCATATAACCGGCGCGAGCAGAACCTAACCGGCAGGGGACAGGTTCGCATTAATCACCTCAACCCCCTGGAGGAGCCGGTGCTAGCCATGCTTGGGACGGGCATGGCTGAGCCCGTGGTCAGCGGTGGGCTGAAAGAATACAAGTTGCCGGTGTCCTCATATGTTATCCTCCTTCCCCCTCATCCCACAATCTCTTCTGATTTACAAGCTGCACATGGTGTAAGCATGCACCTCTTGCTTTCCCCCCATCACTTCACCACAACCCGACTCTTGTGCCTTTCTCATTTCAGAGATCCAAGAAATCCAACCTGCTCAGCCAAGGGCTCAAGAAGAAGAGGGAGAGGAGAGTGATGAAGAAGAAGAAACACTGTCACTCGATCTGTTTCTTGCAGCCACCAGCTCAGATACTGGCACTGCACGGAGTTTAGAGGGTAGCTTAGAAGCAGGATCTGCACTTGGTGAGTCACCGGGCATGAGTGGCCTCCAGCCAGGACAGGGGGAAAGGGTAGCGCAGGTGCCAGCTCCCTGGAGGGCGAGGTCGCTCACGGGTTCTGCTGCAAAGGACTCAGATGAGGACTTTGATGGGGCAGCCTACAGAAGAAGGCTGATGGGTATGCACAACAAAATGCTTGGTGCATTGGCAAGCCTGCCAGAAAGCCTGAGTGCAATGTCAAGGAGCATGGAGGAGTCCGGCACCAACCTTGCACAGGGCTTTGCGCAGAGATTGGAGCCCATCTTTTCCAGCATGGAAGGGGTTGGCAAATCCATTAGCGCACGTGTGGACCCAACCATCGTACAGCATCTGATGGCTGATGCCTCAGCTTCCACTGCAGCACAAGCACAAGCCAACCTACATCTGAGTGCTGCAGTGGAAGCTCAGACTTCTGTCATGCAAGCTCAGACTGCTGCCATCATGGCTGGGCTTACCAGTGTGGAAAGGAGCTTGCAGGCTGTCACAGCAGTCCAGCAATCTGTCCTCCAACAGATGGTTAGGAATGCTGAGGTGCAGCCACGGGGGAGTGACAGTGGCTCCGTGGAGCAAAAACCTGCTGTCCTCCCTCAGGAAGACAGCATTCGTCCTCCCACCACTGCCACTCCGCCAGTGCCCTTGCTGTTGCTTGTCAGCCAGCCAGCCCAGACTGCTGCCTCCCATGTCGAGATGGTGCAGTCCGCAGCCTGGACTTCTAGGCCCAGAGGTGCTCAAGGCCATCTGCAGTCTTGGCCACTGAAAGTCATCAATCTTCCATCAGCAATGCTGCAGCCACTGGGGTAGCACTTCGTAGGAGCACTAGGACAAGTAAAGGCACAATAAAGACAGTCACTAAGGGAATAAACAAAGGTGATTAGTTGACTTTGTTATGTTATATTGGGTTGATGGATAAAGTTGGATTGGAATATTTCATTTGTGATGGCTTTTATTTCAGCATTATGGCCAAGAGGACACTGTGATGGTCAGTAATAGAGGGAAGGCAAGGTGTGGGACTATTGTGGAAATGTGAATTGGGGTTGCGTTCACTCGTACCCCAGTCGGATGAGTCAATCACGGACAACCAGGGCAGAAAGGGGCTGTCTGGGTTGCCTCCTCCCTTTCGCTTCCTCCTCTTGCGCTTCCTCCTCCTCCGCTTCCTCCTCCTCATCTTCCATTTCCACCTCTTCCTCCTCCTCCTCAGCTGGTGTCAAGGGCTGTGCCCTCATGATGGCAATGTTGTGAAGCATGCCGCAGACCACAACAAATCTTGAAAAACGCTCTGGTGAGTACTGCAGGGCTCCTCCAGAACGATCCAGGCAGCAGAAGCGTTGTTTAAGGATGCCAATGGTCTACTCTATCAGATTCCTTGTGGCAGCATGGCTCTCATTGTACGCATGCTGCCCACATGTGCTTGGTTTGCGGAGCAGAGTAATGAGTCAGGTGGTCAGCGTATAGCTCTTGTCGCCCAGTAGACACCCTCTGGTTTGTCTTGGTGGCTCAAAGACTGAGGGAACAGCGGAATGGCGGAGAATAAAAACATCATGACTGCTGCCAGGATACTGGGCATTCAACTTCATGATGTGCTGAGCATGCTCGCACAACAACTGCACTTTCAACGAGTGGTAACCTTCACGGTTGCGGTACATTTCAGCTTCTAGATGCAGTGCCCGCAAAGCCATGTGTGCAATCGATGGCGCCCTGCACAATGGGGAAGCCCGGTCTCCTGGCAAAGTCACGCGCATGCTCCGCCTGCTTCTCTCTGGTCATAGAGAAGACAATGAAGTCCCCTCTCTTATTCAGCAGTGGATGTCACCTGCTCCAGCCTGGAAGGATCGCGACGCAAAGAAATTCAGGGCTATGGTCACCTTCACAGCCATTGGCAGCGCTGTCCTTGCCCTGGTGTGAGGCTGCAGATCTGGTTGCAAGAGGTGGCAGAGTTCTATGAGCACCTCCTTCGTAAAGCGCAGATGTGGACAGACACACTGGTCCTGGCTCAGGTTGAGGTAAGAGAATTGCTCTTGGAAAACCTAGGTGGGTAAGGCCTCCTGCTGATAGCCCTTCTCCCCCTCCTCCTCCCTTGTGAGCAGCTTGTCCTCTTCTTCGCTGCCTCTGCTCCATCTCCCTGTCATGCTGCAGGCCAAGGGGGATGACATCTAGAGCACCCATGACTGGGAGCAAGTGGTCTGACCAGAACCCTTGAAGTCAGAAGCAAGGCCTTCTCCACTTGCAGCACCACTCCCTGCCACCTCACCAACTTTAAACAACTCTAGAAAGCTGCAAACACTTCCACAAACTTACACATAGCTAGTGGAAATTAATCAGCAACTCACCTGATATTGTTTGATGACCCCTTTAAATATCGCAGATTGGGGGTCCTTGCTGCTGCTGAACATATGTTCAGCTGTGCGAGATTAACACAGGGCATTACTTCCAGCGTTGAGGACAAAAATGGCAGCGCTGGCATCAAATCAGCATTGCATGCTGATTGACGCCACAATCTGCCTTCTCTACACACTTCTGGCGCATGCTCCCAGCGCCGACGCTAACATCCTCACCAAAATGGCGTCCGGCGCAGCCTGCACCAGAATTGTGCATGCACAGCTCAGATGCCATTTGTGATATCTTGAGACACAGCATATATATAAAACAGCACAGCATGGCTTCCGGTAAGAACTGTACTGCATATGGCTTTATTATTCTATACATCAGTAGTTCACCAGGTGGCTCCATTACACTTGTCCCTCCTTATTGAAGAAGTTAATCATAGCAAATAGTCATTGTACATGACTTGCATGGTATACACAACTCTTGGTATACATTTCTCAAATGGAACCCATTTTATGTTTCCAAATTCTACTATAGAATTCTGTAACACAAACAAAAGATATGAACTTATTTTCCATATTTACAGATTGAACTTAACCTCTGTTTCGAAGAGGGTACCTTCTTTCTTGAACAGAACTTTAAGATCTTGTTGTAGGACTTTGACTCATTCTAGACTGAGCCTGTGGAGAATTTTTCTCCAAGGGCTGAGCTTGATCTACATTTGGACTCTTTACACTTTCAGACTGTTTGTCTGCATGACTTGGGCTCAGACTTAAATTCTGACTTTGTCTTGGACTTGTTTCTGGTACGTCTGATGTAGGATTTGCTACTGGTACTCTACTTGTAACAAGACTATCTGACTCATCAGAATAAATTGAATCATCCCAGCTTTCAACTCCTCCACATCTGTAGGTAAGATATGATCAATGTGAACAAACCTAACCTTTCCATGATCAAACATCTTGACCAAATATGTGCAAGGGCCACATATCTTCACTACTTTTCCTAGTAACCACTTTAACCATTTATGGTGATGATTCTTCACTCTAACCTTCTGGTTCAACTTCACACTTCTCTCTCTAACTCGACCTTTATCATGACTCTCTTTCTGCCTTGATTCTTTCTCTTCTACGGATTGTGCCAAGTTTGGCTTTAACAACGAGAACCTGGTTCGTGGCTGTGGTATACATTTCTCAAATGGAACCCATTTTATGTTTCCAAATTCTACTATAGAATTCTGTGACACAAACAAAAGATATGAACTTATTTTCCATATTTACAGATTAAACTTAACCTCTGTTTCGAAGAGGGTACCTTCTTTCTTGAACAGAACTTTAAGATCTTGTTGTAGAACTTTGACTCATTCTAGGCTGAGTCTGCAGAGAATTTTTCTCCAAGGACTGAGCTTGATCTGCTGGTTTTCTACCAGTAGTGGTACGAGGAGTATTCCGATAGGTAATCAGAAAATTTGCCAGTTTGTGGTCCAACGACAACTGACATTTCTTTGGATTTGGATCCAACATTTGCTTGACGAGGGCACGTTTGACAATTTGTACTGTGCGCTCTGTTGCACCATTTGTAGCAGGGTGGTACAGTGGAACTTTGGTATGATTCATATCGTTTCAGCTCATGAACTGTGTGAACTCTTCTGAACAAAATTGCGGCCCATTATCAGACACAATTTCTTCTGGGAGGCCGTATGAAGAAAACAATCTTCGCAAATTGTCTAGTGTTTTACTTGTTATTATCCGCTTCAGAAACACCTCTACCCAATTCGAGTGGCTATCTATCACTATGAACAATTGCTGTCCTTCTAGCTCAGCAAAATCTACATGTAACCTTTGCCACACTCTGGGAGGCCATTTCCATGGCTGTAATGGTACTGATGTTGGTTTCTTGCTCACCATTTGATATGTTGTACACTGACTGACTATGTACTCTATCTCTTTATCTAAATCTGGCCACCATAAGTAACTGCGTGCAAAGCTCTTGGTCAAGCACATTCCCAGGTGCTGGTCATGAAGATCTCCTAACAATTTAGACCTGAAACTATTTGGGATAACCACTCTTGCTCCCCACATGATCCAATCTTTATCCACTGACAATTCATTCCGACGAATGAAGTATGGATGGATATCTTCCTAGGAAACTTGTTTTGGTCATCCATTTGCTATGTAATCACACCCCTTTGGCATAATTGGGTCACGTTTGGTTGCCCTACCAATCTCTTCAGCTGTGACTGGCAGCTCATCAATGTATGAGAAATAGAACACTTCTTCCTTATTGGTTGTAACTTGTGATGGTGATGGCAACCTGGACATAGCATCAGCATTACTGTGATCAGCTGATCGTCTGTACTCAATGTCATATGTATACGCTGACAAAATCAAAGCCCATCTCTGCATTTGGGCTGCAGCTAAGGTTGGAACTGGGGACTTTGGATGGAGGATTGCTGTCAGGGGCTTATGGTCAGTAACTATGGGAAACTTACTACCAAACAAGTATTTGTGAAACTTCTTGACCCCAAAAATCAATGACAGAGCTTCCCCTTTGATCTGCGCATAATTCCGCTCACTGGCACTGAGACTGCGTGAAGCAAAAGCAATTGGTCTCTCCTCCCCACTATCTAGTACATGAGAGATCACTGCCCCAACTCCGTACGGAGAGGTGTCACACTCTAGCTTGAACTCCTTAGATACATCATAGTGAACTAACATGGTACTCTCTACTAACTGGCTTTTACACTCTTTGAATGCTGTGTCACATTCTTTTGACCACTTCCAAGGGACTTGTTTTCTCAACAGCTCATTCAGTGGATGTAACAATGTAGCCAAGTTTGGGAGGAACTTTCTGTAATAATTCAAAAGATCCAAAAATGATCGAAGTTCAGAGACATTCTTGGGAGTGGGTGCATTTCTGATTGCATCCAGCTTTCCTTTGGTTGGATGTAAACCATCTTTGTTTACTCTGTGCCCTAAGTACTCCACTGAGTTTTGAAACAACTCACATAGGTTTCTGCCCCTACCATAGTACCGAAATGGCTCTCATCAAATTCACAAATGACATCCTTTGTGACTGTGACACAGGTAAACTATCCCTCCTTGTCCTTCTTGACTTGTCTACAGTCTTTGACACAGTTGACAACTCCATCCTTCTCCAACGCCTCTCCACTGTCGTCCAGCTGGGTGGGACTCCACTCGCCTGGTTCCATTCAGATCTTTCTAATTGTAGCCAGAGAATCACCTGAAACGGCTTCTCTTCCCGCTCCCGCATCGTTACCTCTGGTTTCCCCCAAGGATCTATCCTTAGCCCCCTCCTATTTCTCATCTACATGTTGCCCCTTGGCAACATCATCCGAAAACACAGCGTCAGTTTCCACAAGTATGCTGACGACACCCAGCTCTACCTCACTACCACTTCTCTCGACTCCTCAAAGGTCTCTAAATTGTCAGACTGCTTGTCCGACATACAGTTCCGGATGAGCAGAAATTTTCTCCAATTAAATATTGGGAAGACCGAAGCCATTGTTATCGGTCCCCGCCACAAACTCCGTTCTCTAGCCACTGACTTCATCCCTCTCCCTAACATTTGTCCACACTGTTCGCAACCTTGGTGTCATATTTGACCCTGAAATGAGCTTCCGACCACATATCCGCAGCATAACATAGACCGCCTATTTCCACCTCCATAACATCGCCCATCTCCGCCCTTGTCTCAGCTCATCCGCTGCTGAAACCCTCATCCATGCCTTTGTTACCTCTAGACTTGACTATTCCAACGCACTCCTGGCTGGCTTCCCACATTCTACCCTACGTAAACTTGAGGTCATCCAAAACTCGGCTGCCCGTGTCCTAACTCACACCAAATCCCATTTGCCCATCACCCCTGTGCTCACTGACCTACATTGGCTCCTGGTTAAGCAGCGCCTCGATTTCAAAATTCTCATCCTTGTTTTCAAATCCCTCCATGGCTTCGCCCCTTCCTATCTCTGTAATCTCCTTCAGCCCCACAACCCCCCCGAGATATCTGCGCTCCTCTAATTCTGCCCTCCTGAGCATCCCTGACTATAATTGCTCAACCTTTGGTGGCCTTGCCTTCTGTTGCCTAGGCCCTAAGCTCTGGAATTCACTGCCTAAACCTCTCCGCCTCGCTACCTCTCTTTCCTCCTTTAAGATGCTCCTTAAAACCTACCTCTTTTATCAAGCTTTTGGTCACCTGCCCTAATTTCCCCTTATAATACTCCTGTGCAGCACCTTGGGACGTTTTACTACATTAAAGGCGCTATATAAATACAAGTTGTTGTTGTTGTTGTTGTCACTCGTACTCCATGCTTCTCTCGCCATTTGAGCACTTCACTCAACACCTCATCATGGATTTGCCTGTTTGGTGCTGAAATGAGTATGTCATCCAAATAACACACTACCCCTTCAATCCCTTGCAAAATTTGGTTCATCACCCCCTGGAATATGTCAGGGACAGAAGACACTCAAAATGGTAGCCTATTGAACGGATATAGACCTCGGTAAGTATTTATAGTCGAGCATGACTTGGACTCTTCATCTAACTCAAGTTGTAGGTAGGCGTTTGTTAGATCCAACTTCAAAAAGACCTGGCCACCTGTCAGCGTTGTGAACAAATCTTCCACATTTGCCAACGTATTGGGTAGATTACACTCTCGAACCTGGTTTACAGTTACCTTATAATCACCACACAACCTTACCTTACCATCTGACTTAGGTACAACAACAATGGTTGTAGCCCAATTACTCAGATCTACCTTAGAGATATTGGGCCAGAAATTCGGCTCTCCGGCTTCCTGCGGGTGCAAGCATCACGCGCGTACTTACCTACCGCGCCTGCCGTTGTGCTTTCACAAGATGCCCAGTTTTCTTGCAGAAGAAACACTCTGCCTTCACATATGGACAGCTTTGAGCGATGTGTTGTCCCAGGCACTGGCAGCACGACTTCAATGCACTGTTACCTTGGCCAGTTGCTGAGGCCTTGGGGCCCAACTGCCTTTTACTTTTAGCCTGCAGCCGATTTACCTCGGTTGTCTGACGACTGGAAATGGCGCGGAACTCTCAGAAGTATCGGTTGGCCATATCCATCGACATAGCTGGAAAAACTCAGCAGGTCAGGCAGCATCCATGGAGAGAGAAACAGAGTTAACGTTTCAGGTCGAAGACCTTTCGTCAGAACTGAAAAACTCTTAATCTCTCCTGCTTTCTATCCTATCACTGACCTTCCCTTTTGTTCTTTCATCCCCTCCCCCTTTTCCCAGCCCCTAAACTTGCTTTAAAATCTATTCCATTTCCGGCTTTTTTCCAGTTCTGACGAAAGGTCTTCGACCTGAAACATTAACTCTGTTTCTCTCTCCACGGATGCTGCCTGGCCTGCTGAGTTTTTCCAGCGTTTTCTGTTGTTATTTCGGATTTCCAGCATCTGCAGTATTTTGCTATTCCATCGACATAGCTGTCTGACAAGCTAAGTCAAAAGTCAAGTCAGGGGTTGTCAACAATTTATTTCTGATACGTTCATTTTTCAACCCACAAACAAAGCAGTCACACAAAGCTCGGTCCTGAAAGTTTCCGAAATGACAGTGAATGAATAGCTTTTTTAAAGCTACAATGTACTCACTGATACCCTCATCACTTAATTGATCGCGTGTTCCAAAATGATAACCTTCAGCAATTTCTAGGGGCTCAGGACTGTAGTGCTGTTCTAACCTGGTTAGGATCTCCTTCAGTGGTGTGTCCTTTGGCTTGGTGGGAACAAACACATTTTTCAGGGTTTCATACACCTTGGGGCCTGCTTGAGTCAAAAAAATAGCCCATTTCATTTCTAAAACTGCCCGGTTACGGTTTACATCATCGGGGACTTCGACAATACTATTTGCAGTGAAAAACATTTCTTGCTCTCCACATACGCTCTGAAAGTCTCTCGGTCACGATGGAACTCACCCAAGTGCCCTATTATTCCCATAGGTGCAGCTATCTGGGCTCTGGCAACGTCGACAGTTCAGCCACATGTGCTAGAAATTTACCTCGGACTTTTAAGTTTTTCTGCAAAATGAAGAACCTCTAACAGTCCCTCTGTCAGTTGGTAGGATTATCCTCCAACAAAGATTTCAGCTAGGGAATCCGCAATCACATCCTCAGTGCCAATTCTGTGATATCTTGAGACACAGCATATATATACACAACAGCACAACATGGCTTCCGGTAAGAACTGTACTGCATATGGCTTTATTATTATATACATCAGATGGCTCTATTACACCATTTTCAACCCAAAACAGCACCCGTACTGCCCAAACAATGGGCGCTACGCAATCAAATTTTTAGCCCTAAAAGTTCTGATATAAATCTTCCATTCTCATCAATCCCTTTCTCCCTCAGTTGCTGTGAATCACAGTCTGGTTCACTGTGCTCTAGTCAAAATGGTCGCATTGGTTACTCAGACTACTTGGAGGCAATCTGAGTGCTTTTACCTACTTACAGTCTTTTAGGTTGTTTTTCACCATATCCTCGTTCAAAGCCCTAAATGCCAATTTCTGAAGGTAGATTGCATCTCTTTTGAGCTGAGGTCTTTGCCCAAGTCGAGTGCATGGACCCAGGCTATAATAATGATCCCACTTGCTGCAACTGAACAAGTTTATTTCCAAAATGAGGTGAAGTTACAAAGTACAGAAGATTAAACAAACATTAGAGTGGAAGACGACAAGGATTGATCAATGTGGATCGATCATCAGGATCCTTTTTCAGTCCAGTCTTTTGGAATACAAATCAAAGCTCTCAGTAATGGCATACTGAACAGAATCAGTTCAGACTTTTTGTGACACTTGATATCAGAGCCTTGTGTTGAATCATATCTCGAGTAGGGAGTTTCAGAGGAGCCGTGTAAACCAAATGCTCATGAAGTTATTTAGTTTGTACAGCTTCTGGACTCCAGCAAGAACTAAGGAACAGGAGGCAAAGCCTTAATTCTTTGTCTGCATAAAGCAATTTCTTTGCAGAAAGAAAACAGATGAATTTTAAAGATATTACCAAACAAAAAGTGCAATTGAATGACACTTCACACGTTTAGTTCTGCTAAAGCAAAACACATTTGAATCCGACATTACATAATGATAATGTTCATATAAACTATTCCTAATTCTGAATTCAATGGCTGGATCAATTGGTAGTTATATTTCATTAATAATGTGATTGTTTGTGATTATTGTGCCCCAGCAACTCAAAACACAGGCCTGTAATTTACATTTAGCAATTTAACCGGATTATCAAATCTAGCTCCCCAAGAGCAAAGGTTATCTGAACTGCCTTGAAATGAAATAAAGAGTCCAGTCAACATTTTTACTCTTATATGTAAGGATACTACTGCACTAGTATTTCTATATATTTGTTGCACTAATTTAATGAACTTGGGTAATAATTACCATTATGGAGGAGAAAACAGCTATGATTAATTGGTAAAGAGTTAATAAAAGATCTGAAAAAGAGAGAGAAAGAAATAAAATTGAATGGATAAAATAAAGGCAAAATAAAATAAAGACATAAAGGAGTGTTGCTATGAATTGCTGAGGGACAACACACACATAAGATCACCTGATTTGTTGCCAAGGTGACCTTCCTTCTGATAAGCAATGATGGTCTAGCTAAGATATTGAGCTCAACATTTTTTTAGTTTGGGGTTGAGTAACCATTAGTCACCATTTGTCCCATTAACTCTGGTTCCTCAAAATTAATTTTGACTCCTTGCGCTTCTTTTCTTCCCCATTTTCTCTTATCTTCACCCTTGACAACCTACTCATTGCTTGTGCCAGTCAACATGTAATTCTGAACTACAAATCTCACTTTAGTACAGCTGGGACTGGCAGGATGGAGAGAGAAGCAATATAATATTAACAGAATGTCAGAGAGAGATACAGCGAGTTCTGTTTGCCAGCCAGCCCCCAGCATGTGTTGTTCTGAATATATGACAAGTAAACAAAAGCAAGGAGCGCAGTCTGAAGAGGGAGAAGTTCAAATTTCAAAAGTTTAATCAGATTTGCTCAACCTTTTCAAGAAGGTAATCCTTATTGATACCCAACTTAAGGAAAGGTGAGAAAAAGGTGATGTTTGAGGATACACAGTGCAAGATAGGGTGCGAGCTGCCAAATAATGGAATACAGCACAGACAACGGAGAGATATTCTGATCTAATTAGAGTCCTTTGTTCTTTTTGATTGAACAAAAATCTACTCTTATTCTAAATATAGCTAAGAGTCTTTTGAATTTAGTTTTTATTTCAGGTATTGAATCCGCAATTATTTTCTAACCAAACACGATCAATTTAGCAGATTAATCTTAATGTCCTCAGAATTATTTTTTTGAGGATTAACTAGTGCAGTTCAATTTTGCGGCAAAGAATAAATCAGAAAAAATTATGCTTCATAATATGCAGGGTACTGAAGCTAGAACAAGGAACAAAGTAATAATATTTTCTATATATACTGTACTGATTTGCAGATATTGGGAATTGATCTTAAGTCACTCACCTTAAGCTGATCATTCCAGGCTTACTTTTGGTCTTTGGTTTTAAGACTTCAAACTTGCTGAAAAAGTGGGTGAATATCTCAGAGAATTGATGAAGAAGGATGTTGTAAGGGCAGTAACTTGGAAGGGTCTCTGACAGAAAGGGTCTCTGACTGAAAGGGACCCCTGGAATGGTCAACCCAAGTACTGTAATGATCCTGGATAATGTAAAAGGAGGTAAAAGAACTGCATTCTGAGAAATGTTCTTGGAGTCTACAGCTTAACAGTCCCTGGAGTTAGAATAGAGGGAAGAAAGGACTGCTGATAATCCATCAGTGAATACATAGGAACATAGTAACTTAGGAAATAGGAGCAGGAATAGGCCATACAGCCCCTCGAGCCTGCTCTGCCATTCAATAAGATCATGGCTGATCTTCGACTCCAATTGCACTTTCTTGCCCAATCCCCATATTCCTTGATTCCCCTAGAGTCCAAAAATCTATCTATCTCAGCCTTAAATATATTTAATGAATCAGCATTCACAGCCCATTGGGGCAGAGAATTCCAAAGATTCACAAACCTCTGAGTGAATACATTTCTCCTCACCTCAGTCTTAAATGGCCGATCCCTTATCCTGAGACTATGCCCCTAGTTCAAGACTCTACAACCAGGGGAACAACCTCTCGGCATCTACCCTGTTAATCCCCCTCAGAATCCTGTATGTTTCAATGTCATCACCTTTCATTTTCCTAAACTCCAGAGAGTATAGGCCCAATCTACTCGATCTCTCATCATAGGACGGCCCTCTCATCCCAGGAATCAATGTAGGGAACCTCTGTTGCACTGCCTCTAAGGCAAGTACATCCTTCCTCAGATAAGGAGAACTAAACTGTGCACAGTACTCCAGGTGTGGTCTCACCAAAGCCCTATATAATTGTAGCAAGACATTCTTACTCTTGTACTCCAGTCTCCTTGCAATAAAGGCCAACATGCCATTTCCCTTCCTAATTAGAATCATCGGGGGAAAAATTAGGTCACGCCCCATTTGGGGCGCAAATATCGTCTGGACGCAAAAATTAGCGCCTGGCGCTAATTATCGCCACTGACTGGAAACTTCACTTTTACCGCCCCGGGAGGTGAGTGGAGCGCTAAATCAGGCGCTGCACACCTGTCTTAAGGCGCAAAGGCCGAGCAGTAAGGCGCTAACTCAGCACGCGAGCGCAGCGCAGGTGCTGCCAGTTAGCGAGGGAACACAGACACACTGGCGCCGGCCAGTTCTTAAAGGGGGGGGCAACTTGCTCCCCAGCCACACCCTGCTCATTGCAGCCTTGAATCTCGGCCTGGAGAGACCTGTGAATCCATTATGCAGCCAAGGATGGAGAGGGTGAGAGAACGAGCTCAGCGCTTCACCGAGCGGGCCTTGGATGCTCTGGTTGGCGCGGTGGAGCGCAGAAGATCTATACTCTTCCCTGAGAGTGGCAGGAGGCCTTTGCCACGCGAGTACAGAAGAGTGTGGAGGGAGGTGGCTCAGAGCGTCTCCTCCAGGAGCATGGTGCCCAGGACCCATGTTCAATGCCGCAAAAAGTTCAACGACCTCACTCGGGTCGTCAGGGTGAGTGGCTTTTTCTCAATACCTCTCCATCCCTCCATCTCAACCTCACTCTATGGCCAGAGGGTCTTAAAACCCCAATGCACAACACTCATCCAACACCTATGGCCCTTTCATGAAACACACACACACATTCCACACTTTGCATACAGTAAGGGCTATTCACCTATGGGAGGCATATCAGGCAAGACCATGGCTGTATACAGTAAGGGCTATTCACCTATGGGAGGCACATCAGGCAAGACCATGGCTGTATACAGTAAGGGCTATTCGCCTATGGGAGGCACATCAGGCAAGACCATGGCTGTATACAGTAAGGGCTATTCACCTATGGGAGGCACATCAGGCAAGACCATGGCTGTATACAGTAAGGGCTATTCACCTATGGGAGGCACATCAGGCAAGACCATGGCTGTATATTTACTCAGATGCTGTCCTTTTTCTTGCAGGCCAAGCTGGCGCATAATCGGAGACAGCAGCAACGGACAGGTGGAGGGCGGCCTCAGCTGCAACCCCTCAGCGATCTTGAGGAGCACGTCCACAGGTTTGTGGCAAGCCGGGTGATCGGTCCCGTCGCCACTGGAGACGCCGACCCCGTTCTGGACAGCAATGGTAAGGTCATCACCTTTTTGTCCTCTGTCCTTCCACTTGTCCCTCACAACACCAGCCTTTGACACTTTCAATCCAACTTGCTAACTCGCTGCACTTATTCCTCCCTTACTGCCACCCTGTCCTCACGCTAAAGCCACTCTTGTACCTCCCTGCTTTCAGATGGTGATTCACCAGCTGAGGAGACGGGCCCTGAAGCTGCCAGTGGGAGTGAAGCTGCAGCCGAGGAGGAAGAGGAAGCCGGAGCATCAGTGCCACCCTCTCCCGAGGAAACCCATGCCCACACTGGGAACACACCTTCCCTGGAGGGGAGCAGGGGGGAAGGGTCTGATGAGGGTGAAGCTCCAGGACCCAGCGGGCTGCAGCAACGCCATGGGGGTAGGGAAGAACGGGGGCCTTCTCCCCAGAGGGAGAGTATGCCAGCGACTCCTACTGCAATGGACGCAGAGGAGGAGCGGCTGATCGCAGAAATGAACACCCAGGCGGTGGGCATGCACACTGAGCTCATGGGTGCAGTGGGAAGGGTGCCCGAATGCATTGAGTCACTGGCAAGGAGTGTGGAGCACTTCGCTGTAGCACAGGCGGATGCCACACTAAAGCTTAGTGCTGCAATTCAGTCACTGACTGCCGTGATCCCATCTCTGACTGCTCTCATGCAGACTCAGATTGAGGCCACGCGAGCACTGACTGCTGCCAACCTCGATGGTTCGTTCACATGTCCCCGGGGCTCTCACCGCGCCGCAGCAGGCCAGCAATCTGTGCTCCAGCAGATTGCTCCGGATGCTGAAGTGCTGCCCCGTGGGAGTGCCAGTGTGTCGGTCGAGCAGGGAGTTGCTGTCCTCTCTCACGATGACAGCATTCCTGCTGCCAACACTGTCACTTCTCCACTGCACTTGCCACCGCCTGTAGGACAGACTGCTGCTGCCCATGCAGAGTTGGTGCAGTCTGCAGCCGGGCCCTCCAGGCCCAGAACTGGGCGAGGCCGTCCTTCAGGGGCATCTGCAGTGTCAGGGTCTGACAATCAGCAGCCTTCCACCAGCCTTGCTGCAGCCACTGAGGTCCCATTACGGAGGAGCAGTAGGGTTAGAAGGGGGGAAGTGCGCAAGGGAAGGAGATCACCCTCGAAGGGCAAAAAGTAGGAGGTGTGACAAAATGCTGGTCATTTTTTTATTAAAGGCCGAGGTTCGTGGTCCAACTTTTGTCTCGTGTTTTGGACATTATCTCCAGGTTGTGAGAACCAGTTATGTTAATGACTGTTTTTTTGTGTTTATTTCTATGACTTTGTCATGAGGAAATGACACACGCAGAGTTTGTAAAATAAATAAGTTTTTGTATTCAAAATATACATGTTTGGTCTTTGGAATCATTGGTGCCTTGGCCGGCTTAGGGGTTGCGTGCTGGGTTCATTGATGTTGTTAGCAATGGCAGAAGCCATTTCCACAGCAGGGGCCCTAGAAGCGGCTTGCTATCAGCCGTTGACGGACGGCCCTTGCAGTTTCACCATTGTGGGCCGCCCTCCCGCCTTGGTGCTGCTGATGATCATCCTCCTCGTCCTCTTCCTCCTCTTCCTCCTCCTCCTCTGGTGGTGCTCCAAGGCCTGGTGGCATTGGCTGGGTCCTGACGATTGCCATGTTATGCAACATGCAGCACACAACTACGAAGTTGGATACTCGCTCAGGTGAGTACTGCAGGGCTCCTCCAGAATGGTCGAGACAGCGGAACCGTTGCTTCAGCACGCCGATTGTGCGCTCAATGATGTTCCTGGTAGCTTGATGGCTCTCGTTGTACCGCAGCTCAGCAGGGGTGTTGGGCGTACGGAGCGGTGTCATCAGCCAGGTGCTCAATGGATACCCCTTGTCCCCGAGAAGCCAACCAACTGGCTGATGCGGTGCCTCGAAAAGTTCTGCCACAGTAGTCTGGCGCAGGATGAAAGCATCGTGGCAGCTGCCAGGATAGTGGGCATTGACAGCGAGTATCAGCTGTCTGTGGTCACAGACCAACTGAACATTCAAGGAATGGAACCCCTTTCTGTTCCGGAAATCCTCGGCATACTCATGTGGAGCACGCAAAGCCACATGCGTGCAGTCAATGGCGCCCTGCACCATGGGGAAGCCCGCTATCCTTGCAAAGCCCAGAGCGCGGTCACGCTGCTTGTCTAGGGTCATGGGGAAAGAGATGAACTCTCGTCTCCTTTTAAAGAGGGCATTTGTGACCTGCCGGATGCAGCAATGCACCGCGAACTGGGAGATATTGGCGAGGTCCCCAGCAGCAGCTTGAAATGAGCCAGTAGCATAGAAGTTGAGAGCCACTGTGACCTTCACTGCCACCGACAGAGACGTCCTGGACCTCAGTTGAGGCTGCAGATCTGGCTGCAGCAGGTGGCAGAGCTCAGTAACCACCTCCTTGCTGAATCGCAGCCTTCGCAAACACAGCTCCTCAGACATATGAATGTAGGAGAGCTGTTCACGATATACCCTGGGAGGGTAAGCTCTCCTGTACATACGCCTGTTGGCCCTCCTCCGTCTGGCCATCATTGCCACTCTCTCTCTGCGTCTCTGTGTCCTCCGATTCAGCTGGAGCAGGACGACGCCCCCAATCAGTGCAGCCCCCCTAGTCTCTTTGCAAGCAAAGTTATGAAGGACAGCAACCAAAGTACCAGCGAAGTTAGGATCAGTAGGCAAAACTACCTCACAAAGCGTTGACTCAATGCAGAAGTCTCTCTTTCTCTCTCTCCGAATCTCTCTCTCTCTCTCAGAACGAGTGGTGCAAAAATGTCAACCACAGAAAAAGACAGGAAGAGGCCCCCTTTAAATAGCGCCCCCCCCCCCCCCCAGCCCCACAGCGATTGTTAGCGTTCCAGTCTTCCGGTCGTTGGATGCGCCAGGCGGTAAGGCAGGGGGCGCCACTCAATTTCCGCCTTGGGGCGCCACAAGGGCGTTGCACCATGGAATGACGTCACAATCTGCGTGCGCAGGTGTTCGCGGCGGTAAAGTTTAGCGCCGCCGCACAATGTCTAGTTAAGTTCCCGAGTGGCGCAAACATCGCTGCGCCCGGGCGCTAGCGGCTTTGCGCCCCATTAGCTCCCTCTTAAGGCGCTAACGGGAGGCGCAACCAACTGAATTTTTCCCCCATAGAGTTATAGAGTTATACAGCACAGAAAGAGGCCCTTCGGCCCATCGTGTCCGCGCCGGCCATCAAGCCCTGTCTATTCTAATCCCATTTTTCAGCACTTGGTCCGTAGCCTTGTATGCTATGGCATTTCAAGTGCTCATCTAAATGCTTCTTGAATGTTGTGAGGTTTCCTACCTCTACCAACCTTTCAGGCAGTGAGTTCCAGATTCCAACCACCCTCTGGGTGAAAAAGTTTTTCCTCAAATCCCCTCTAAACCTCCTGCCCCTTACCTTGAAACTATGCCCGATGGTTATGATCCCCTCCACTAAGGGGAAAAGTTCGTTTCTAACTACCCTATCTATGCCCCTCATAATTTTGTACACCTCAATCAGGTCCCCCCTCAGCCTTCTCTGCTCTGAGGAAAACAACCCCAGCCTGTCCAGTCTCTCTTCATAGCTGAAGTGCTCCAGCCCAGGTAACATCCTGGTGAATCTCCTCTGCACCCTCTCCAATGCAATCACATCCTTCCTATAGTGTGGCGACCAGAACTGCACACAGTATTCCAGCTGTGGCCTAACTAGCGTTTTGTACAGCTCCATCATAACCTCCCTGCTCTTATATTCTATGCCTCGGCTAATGAAGGCAAGTATCCCATATGCCTTTTTAACCAGCTTTTCTCCATGTCCTGCTGCCTTCAGGGATCTATGTACATGCACACCAAGGTCCCTCTGATCCTCTGTCCTTCCTAGGGTCCTACCATTCATTGTGTATTCCCTTACCTTGTTAGTCCTCCCAAAATGCATCACCTCACACTTTTCAGGGTTAAATTCCATTTGCCACTGTTCTGCCCATCTAACCAAGCCGTCTATATCGTCCTGTAGCCTAAGGCTTCCCTCCTCGCTATTTACCACCCCACCAATTTTCGTGTCATCTGCGAACTTACTGATCACACCTCCTACATTCATATCTAAATCATTAATGTACACTACAAACAGCAAAGGACCCAGCACCAATCCCTGTGGTACACCACTGGACACAGGCTTCCAGTCACAAAAACAACCTTCGACCATCACTCCCTGCCTCCTGCCACTAAGCCAATTTTGGATCCAATGTGCCAAATTGCCCTGGATCCATGGGCTCTTACCTTCTTGACCAGTCTCCCATGCGGGACTTTGTCAAAAGCCTTACTGAAGTCCATGTAGACCACATCAACTGCACTGCCCTCATCCACACACCTAGTCACCCCCTCGAAAAATTCAATCAAATTGATCAGACATGATCTCCCCCTGACAAAGTCATGCTGACTATCCTTGATTAATCCTTGCCTCTCTAAGTGGAGACTAATTCTGTCCCTCAGAATTTTTTCCAATAATTTCCCTACCACTGATGTTAGGCTCACTGGCCTGTAATTCCTTGGTTTATCCCTACTACCCTTCTTGAATAATGAAACTATGTTAGCTGTTCTCCAGTCCTCTGGCGATCGATAGCTCCGAAAGCTTGTGATTTCAAATAAAACTGTTGGACTATAACCTGGTGTTGTGCGACCTCTCAATATTTTGACTTCCCCCTGTGGCCAGAGAGGTTCTGAAAATTTGTGTCAGAGCCCCTGCAATCTCCTCCCTTGCCTCACACAGCAGCCTGGGATACATCTCGTCTGGGCCTGGGGATTTATCCACTTTTAAGCCCTCTAAAACCGCTAGTACCTCCTCCCTCTCAATACTAATTTGTTCAAGTATATCACAATCCCCCTGCCTGATTTCTATGCCTACATCGTCCTTCTCCATAGTGAACACAGATGCAAAATATTCATTTAAAACCCCACCTACATCTTCTGGCTCTACACACAGATTGCCACTTTGGTCCCTAATGGGCCCTACTCTTTCCCTGGTTATCCTCTTGCCCTTAATATACTTATAAAACACCTTGGGATTTTCCTTTATTTTGCCTGCCAGTGTTATTTCATGCCCCCTCTTCGCTCTCCTAATTTCTTTTTTAAGTACCCCTCTGCACTTTCTATACTCCTCTAGGCTTCCACTGTTTTTAATCCTTTGTATCTGCCAAAAGCCTCCCTTTTTTTCCTAATCCATTATTGTATATCCCTTGACATCCAGGGTTCCCTGGGCTTGTTGGTCCCACCCTTGACCTTTACGGGAACATGTTGCCGTTGTACTCTCTCTATTTCCTTTCTGAAAGACTCCCACTGCTCTGATGTGGATTTTCCTACAAGTAGCTGATCCCAGTCCACTTTGGCCAGATCCTGCCTTATCATATTAAAATCGGCCTTCCCCCAATTTAGAACCTTTATTTCCGGTCCATCTTTGTCCTTTTCCATGACTACCTTAAATCTCACCGAATTATGGTCACTGTCACCAAAATGCTCTCCTACTAACACTTCTACCACTTGCCTGGCTACATTCCCTAGAATTAGGTCCAGTACCGCCCCCTCTCTTGTAGGACTTTCTACATGCTGGCTCAAAAATCTCTCCTGGATGCACTTTAAGAATTCCGCACCCTCTAAGCCTTTCACACTCTGACTATCCCAGTTAATATTGGGGAAGTTGAAATCCCCTACTATTATTGCCCTATTATTTCTACACTTCTCTGAGATTTGCCTACATATCTGTTCCTCTATCTCCCCCTGACTGTTTGGGGCCTATAGTACACTCCCAGCAAAGTGCTTGCCCCCTTTTTGTTTTTAAGTTCTGCCCATATGGCCTCATTTGAGGAACCTGCTAAGATATCATCCCTCCTTACAGCAGTAATTGACTCCTTGATTAATATTGCGACACCCCCTCCTCTTTTACACCCACCTCTGTCTCATCTGAAGATTCTATACCCTGGAATATTGAGCTGCCAGTCCTGCCCCTCCCTCAACCATGTCTCTGTGATAGCAACAATATCATACTCCCATGTGTTCATCAACACCTTCAATTCATCTGCCTTACTCGCAAGACTCATTGCATTAAAATAAATGCCATCCAGCCTTGCTATACTCCCTTGTGCCATTATATATTTGCTCTGCCTTCCAGGCTGACTTGTTTTTTCCTCTATATTTGGCTGTGCATCACCCCCTACTATAGCTTCACTCCGTATCCCATCCCCCTGCCAAGTTAGTTTAAACCCCCCCCAACAGTACTAGCAAACTTCCCCACAAGGATGTTGGTCCCGTTCTGGTTCAGGTGCAAGCCGTCCGACTTGTACAGGTCCCACCTTCCCCAGAAGCAGACCCAGTGATCCAGGAAACTAAAGCCCTCCCTCCTGCACCAACTCTTTAGCCACGCATTCATCTGCTCTATCCTCCTATTCCTATGCTCACTAGCACGTGGCACCGGGAGTAATCCAGAGATTACAATCTTTGAGGTCCTGCTTTTTAATCTGCTACCTAGCTCCCTAAATTCTTGTTGCAGGACCTCATCCCTCTTTCTACCCATGTCGTTGGTACCAATGTGAACCACGACCTCTGACTGTTCGCCCTCCCCTTTCAGAATGCCCTGCAGCTTGCTGTACCTGTATGTTAACTCTCTGTGCTGGATTTTACTTACCAAGATGAGCTGGGGGCGGGACTGCTGCCTTCCGGGTTCTAGTCCCGCCCCCAACGACGTCTGACGAACATATGCTATTTTGCCCTGATTGGCCTTGTTAAGCCCGCCCTGTGGGCTTGCCGGCCAATTAAGGGAAAGCCGGTGTCAGGTGACGTCAGTTGATGACGCTTCATCTGCTGGTTTTCTTAAAGGCATATGCACCACACTTCTTTGACAGATGAATTGTCAGTGTTTGATAGCATTAAGGTGCTGTCATCCACTGACAATCACTGTCCAAAGGTGAGCCCTTGCGCCAAGGCTCTCCAATGACTCTCTCCTTAGGATAAAACAGATGGCAGCTGCAGCTGAGATTGCAGATGCCATCTGTCACTTCTCCTGATGAGATGAGGCTACACAAACACTTCACGGCTTGTCACCTGCAGAAACATCTAATCACATTCAAAATTATTTTCACAACATTTCCTTACCTCTGATACTAACCAGTGTCCCATTGCATCCTTCACACCACTTCTGCAGCTGTCATTCAAACACCAACATAACAACAAACCCACAGCACGCCTCACTTACCCTGTTGGGGTTCCCCGATGTCGGGAAGCCTGCAGCAGCAGTTGAAAAATTGGGAAAAGCTTCTTAACTGCCTGTTAACTACCTGTTAACAGGCAGTTAAGTGGCTATAATCCTCTTCCCACTGCTAGGAATCGGGTCCCTACACAAATCAGGGACCAGACTCCCGGGAAGATTGGTTGGAGGTGGGTTGGGAGTGGGTTCGGGACCCGCTCCCATTCTTTTTGACTTTCCCAGCAGTCCCGACTCTAAACCCGCCTCCTCAGGGCTGGTAAAATCCAGCCCTCTGTGTTTCCTGTACAAGGACATCTAAATCCCTATGAACATCTACATTTATTAGTTTCTCACCATTAAAGAAATATTCTGTTTTTTTATTCTGACCTACCAAAGTGAATTACCTCACATTTCCCCAGATTATATTCCATCTGCCACCTTATTGCCCACTTACTTAACCCGTCTTCATCCCTTTGCAGGTTCTTTGTGTCCTCTTCACAGCTTACTATCCCACTTAGCTTTGTATCGTTAGCAATCATGGATACATTACAATGGGTCCCTTCATCTAAATCATTGATATAGATTGTAAGTAACTGAGGCCCAATTTGTGCGGCACTGATCCTTGCGGCACCCCACTAGTTACAGCCTGCCAATCTGAAAATGGCCTGTTTATCCCTACTCTCTGTTTTCTGTCCATTAACCAATCCTCTATCCATGCTAATATATTACCCCCAATGCCATGAGCCCTTATCTTGCGTACAACCTTTTATGTGGCACCTTATCGAATATATTACATCCACTGGTTCCCCTTTATCTATCCTGCTCGTTACATCCTCAAAAAACTCTAATAAATTTGTCAAACACGATTTCCCTTTCATAAAGCCATGTTGACTTTGCCTAATTATATTATGATTTTCTAAGTGCCCTGTTACCCCTTCCTTAATAATGGATTCAAGCATTTTCCCGACAACTGATGTCAGGCTAACTGGCCTGTAGTTCCCTGTTTTCTCTCTCCCTCCTTTCTTGAATAGTGGGATTACATTTGCTACCTTCTAATCCACTGGGACCATTCCTGAATCGAGGGAATTTTAGAAGATCACTACCAATACATCCATTTTCTCTGCAGCCACCTCTTTTAGAATGCTAGGATGTAGGCCATCAGGTCCAGGGGATTTGTCGATTTTTAGTCTCATTGTTTTCTCAAGTACTTTTTCTCGACTGATATTAATTACTTTAACTTCTTGGTTCCCCACTATTTTTGGTATGCTTTTTGTGTCTTCTGCTGTGAAGACAGATACAAAATATTTGTTTAAAGTCTCTGCCATTTCTTTATTCCCCATTATAATTTCAGGGGGGTGATTTTGTCAATGGGGACGCGTTGGAGGCGGGACTGCTTCTTGTCGGGTTTCAGTCCCGCCTCCTTCGACTTATGGCCAACCCACGCTATTTTCCCTTGATTGACCTTGTTAAGCCCGCCCAGTGGGCTTAGCAGGTCAATTACGGGGAAGCCGGTTACAGAGAACATCAGCGTATGATGTTTCATCTGTCAAAAATTTTTGACAGATGAATTGTCATCATTTGACAGCTCTGTGAAGCTGTCAAACACTGACATTCTCTATTGTTTGATGAGTTCTTGTATTCAAGACTCATCAAACCTCTTTTGTGAGCAGAAATTAGATGGTTGTTGCATCGGAGAGTGCAGCAGCCATCTGTCATCTCTGCCGGTGAGATGCGAGAGTCTCCGCATCCCCAACTGTTGAAGCCTGCAGGAAGAAGCAAAGGTAAGTAAACATTTTCTATCACTTTCCACTCACCTCACATACTTACCTCTCCACACTTGCACCCATCACTTACCTCCACAGTGCACTTTTGCACCTTTCCGACCCCCGCAGACCCACTGCTCACCTCGGTGACCCTGGTGGGGTTTCCCGACATCGGGAAGCCCACACCTCTGGTGGGAAAATGGGGATAATCCTCTTACCTGCCTGTTAACTACCTGTTAACAGGTAGTTAAGTGGCTGTAATCCTCTTCCGCCTACAGGAGACGGGACCCGGCGCAGGTCAGCTACCCGCCTCCTGGGAAGATGGCACAGAGGCGGGTTGGGGGCAGGATGGGTACCCGCCCCCCAGATTCTGCCATTTTCCCGGCAGTCCCACCTCCAAACCTGCCTCCTCAGGGCTGGCAAAATCCAGCCCCACCTGTCTCAGCCTCTTAGGGACCAACTCTTACTTTTGCTACTCTCTTCCTTGTTACATACTTGTAGAAGCTCTTACAATCTGTTTTTATATTTCTTGCTAGTTTACTCTCATATTCTATTTTCTCCCTTTATATCAATTTTTTGGTCATCCTTTGTTGGTTTCTAAAGCTCTCCCAATCCTCAGGCTTCCTGCTATTCTTCGCAACATTATAAGCCTCCTCTTTTAATCTGATACTATCCTTAACTTCTTTAGTTAGCCATGGATGGATCACTTTTCCCCTGGAGTTTTTATTTCTCAATAGAATGTATATTCGTTGAGAGTTTTGGAATATTTCTTTAAATGTTTGCCACTGCTTATCTACTGTCATACATTTTAATCTGATTTCCCAATCTACCTTAGTGAATTTTCCCCTCATACCTATGTACTTGGCTTTATGTAAGTTTAAGACTATAGTTTTGTATTTAAGTATATCACTCTCAAACTCAATGTGAAATTCTATTATATTATGATCACTTTTCCCCAGAGGATCCTTTACTATGAGATTACTAATACAAGATCTAAAATAGCCTGTTCCCTGGTTGGTTCCACAACATATTCTTTTGGCCACTAAGTCTACATTGAGCTAACTTCTAACCAAAATACATTCTAAAAGCACATGTTTTCAATTCTTCAAGAACAAAGGAAATCCTTACTAACATACTTAGAATTTCAATAGAGATATTTATCTTCTTTACTGATTTTGCAGCTCTCCTCCTTCCCCAATCATTTATCTTGGATCTATTTTATTAGGACACAGATCCAAAGAAATGAAGCCAGGAATGAGCCTTCCCAGCTCTCACCACTTTCATTCTACTCCCACTACTTGGGAACAGTACATGCTGCTGTAAGGAGGACTACAATATGTCCATGGAAGAGTCCATTTTGAAGTTTTGAAAGGTAAGGAGGAGCAATCCAATTAGCCACTATCCACTGAGCTGTAGGACTATACAATAGCAAAATACTATGGATGCTGGAAATCTGAAATGACAACAGAAAATGCTGGAAACACTCAGCAGGTCAGGCAGCATCTGTGGAGCTGTAGGACTAGTAGCTTCCACATAACTAAGGCCCAAGGCTAACCCTTTAATGGATGTGACACTTCATTAGGTAATCTGCATCTAAATTTTGGGCAAACCAAAAAGTTGGCCTTCTTTTATGACAGCCAGTCAATTTCTCCCAATGAGAAGGTGTAAGAACATTAAACACCTGAGCTCATAGAGGGAAATATCTCTGGATTAACTTCAAGGCTTGTGGTTTGCTGGGTCTGCTTCCAGGGATGCTGCCAGAAGATATCTGGGTCTAGAAATTCAATGATGTTGCAGGCATAAAACGGGTGCAAAGCATTCAATATGGTGGGCATTCTGAGCCAGAAGTACACTGCCAGCCATATTAGTATTGGCGTGATTATTTGCAATGCATTTTTGACTCTCTCTGCACATGCACGCCCATTTGGTACCACGCATGCGCACTCGATCCGGTCGCACATGCGCAGTAACCAATGGTGCAGCGGCTGCGGCTTGCACTGCTATGCTTTCCTCAGCTCCATGTGGAGAGGTCAGGGGATCGGATGGGGTGGGTAGGGGAGAGGGGATTGAAGGGCTAGCCTTTGAGAGCTCTCGAATTTGGTTCTAATTGCCGATGGCGCAACGAGCGGATGGGAGTTCCAGACCAGAGGTGGTGGTGAGCCCGAACACTTTCAGAGGAAAATGATATTGGAAGGCAAAAACTTTGACTGCCATTCTTGGTTGAATAGTGGGCATCCATGCGTTTACCCCAAATATTGTAGCTCTGTAACCAGGGCTCCAAAGAGCAAGAGAATAACGATTCAAAGTGGCCCTTCAGCGGTGCTGTTTTTCTATCCTCACTGTCTTATGGAGCCATAAATGAAACCCAACAGGAATTTATAATCCCAGTGAGATCAGCAATATCAGAGAGGAGAGGGGATTGGAGGGGGAGAGAAGAGGGGACCAAAGGGGTGAGAGGAGAGGGGATCGGAGGGGAGAGGGGATCAAAGCGGAGAGAGGAGATGGGATCGGAGGGGGAGGGAAGGAGTTTCGGGGGGAGAGAGTCGCTCGGAGAGGGAGGAGCTCAGGAACTCCGGGAGAGAAGGTCAGGAACTTGTTGGGAGGGGGGCAGCACAGTGAGAACAGTGGGGAGGGGGAAGAGGGTGATCACGTTACCCGCCCTCTGGTAGACCTGGATCATGTTCTTCCATCCGCACCACCTTTACACCTGCACCATATTCTCCTTCTCCTCCACCGCTCCCCCCACCCCACCACCCCCAGCCCCCCAGGCGGCAGCAGTTCAAGAAGTCGTCTCACTACCACCCTCTCAAGGGCAACTAGGGATGGGCAATAAATAAAGGATCTTTTAAAAATGAGAGCATATTCTGAGTTGGCCCTACAACATGCATAACATTTCATTTATGTATTATTTGCCAGACTCGTCTATTCCAATGTTCTCCTGGCCAGCCTCCCATCTTCCACCCTCAGTGAACTTGATGTCATCCAAAACTCTGCTGCACATATCCTAACACACAGCAAGTCCCATTCACCCAGCACCCCTGTGCTGTCTGGAGGTCCTGCACAGCCCGTTAAAGGGACCGTGCATCCAAAAACAAATGAGGAGGAACATTGTCCACCAACACCTTGATTTTAAAATTCTCATCCTCATGTTAAAATCCCTCCATGGCCTCCCCCCCTTCCTATCTGAACTTGGCAGTGTGAGCGCTGTGAGGGCTCCTAACCCAGGAGGGTGAGCCTGGTCTGTTCTTTGAAAACAGTAGTGTTAGCACTGTGAGCTCTGGAGTCTGGCTGTCACAATGAATGGATCATATTACATATTTCAAAGTACTTGATTACTTAGGCAAACAGGATCTAATTACACATTCCAGACAAACTGTTGGGTGTGTCTTGTCCTCCAAGGGGACCAATCAGAAATCTGGTCTTGTCCTCTAAGGGGACCAATCAGAACTTTGGCGTTACAAATAGTTACAGCGTATTAATATAGGCATCAAGAGAGATACCCAGGGCCCGCACCTGAAACTGATGTTAGACCCTTTGCATATGCAAATAAGGAGCCTAACGCTCCTTTACTAAATTGATTGCCCTGAATACAGCCTAGGCTGGGCCGGTTGTGTTCAGTTAAAACATGGTCTACATGCGCTCTAACTAGCAATTCTTAAAGGGACCGCTGCAGGCCGCCACCAAAAAGGTAAGTTTAGTAAAATATACTGACCTGAATGTGGAGTCGGAAGGTACAAGAGTGCTCCTCCTGGCTACACTGTAGCTCCGAAGACAGTTGCAGGCTCCCAAACGGTCCCCTCCCATCAGCGCAATCCCGATTACTTACTCTCCCCACCCCCTCCCCCCACCAGGGCCTACACGAGGGCTGTTGCAGTGATGCAGTGGACAAAATTGAAATCCTATTCACCAGAGGGCTTTCTGGGGATGCCCAGCAGATGCCTGTAATTGAGGCTCGAGGCCCAATATCGGGTGGGCCTCTGGAACATATTTGAACCTTGGGGCCCATTAGAATTAATAGCAACCCACTGAGGCCACGCGATTAGGTTATCAATTCGATGGAAAAAGATTAACTGCAAGACAGCCTTCACTTCAGCACAGCCCAGTGACGACCACAAAGCTATCAGATTGTTATAAAAACCCAACTGGTTCACTAATGTCCTTTAGAGAAGGAAACATGCCTACCTTACTCGGTCTGGTCTATATGTGACTCCAGACTCACATCAATGTGGTTGACTCTTAACTGCCCTGTGAAATGGCCTCGCACATCACCTTCACAAGGGCAATTAGTGATGGGCAATAAATGCCCACATCCTGTGAATGAATAAAAAAAAGTTACCTGGAAACGCTCAGTCCTATCTGTTCCATTGCAGGCCAGTGTAAGCCAATTTCTAGACCCTGTTGTCGAATAGCACCTTTATCATCTGATTGGGAGTATGGATCATTTGTGTAGCAAGAGATGGCTGACACTGGTATCAGATAGCTTTCAGATGGTTGAAGCGACACCACGGTACTGGACACAACTAGAGGATTATTTACAGTGTATGCGAATCAGGGGAAAAGACTAATAAATAAATAATACCATAGGAGGAATGCGGTCTTTATGATTCCAGAGGGGAATTGGTGGCCAAGAAGAAAGGCAAGCATAATGTGTTTAATGGCAACAAACCTTAAGAGCTAAATAGTGAACATGATGAAGTACACACATTGAAGAAAAAGAGTCCTTTAATAAAACATATTGTGTGAATGGTGACTGAAATGATTCATAGGTTCTGTTCTGCACATCCAACTGTTGGATCTCAGGAAACATTAGTTCTTTGTGACGCCACACCAAACTTAGTGGGGGTAATTTTGACTTTGGGTGATAGTGTAAAATGGGTGATATCGGATCAGCCAGCCGTTGTACATCTCTCCCTATTTTCATTTCCATCTACTTCAATCGGGAGAGATGTATAACCAGCAGCTGATTCGATATTGTCCGTTTTACACTACAGCTCAAAGAGCTCCAGTGAGTTGACTGTTGGGGTCCAACCACGAAGGCTGGTTATCTGTGTGGATGTCAGCATTAAAGTCCATCACCCAAGCTACTTCACTAGGTCCTCAGAGTTTTTCAATAATGTCTGAAAGGCTATTAGTGCTTCTTGGAATTTTTGAAGTAATCCTTAAAAAAGTCTAAAATGAAAGCATTGTACAATATGCAAAGCACGTAACTGAAGATCCACCAAAGTCACAAAAAAGGACTGCTGTTTGGCAATGTCACCCTTCATACCTCAGCAATGGAGCAACTTTCAATCAGTAATTCCCTTCATGTGTCCTGATGTACCATTAGCCAAGCACAACTAAGATCCACATTTGAATTTATCTTTATTTAAATGGTAATTTTCCATTATACTGTAAGAGAAAAAAGCAATGCAAGTTTATTAGAATTAATTGAAAGTTGAATTTTGACTATTTCAAATCATAGTTGTCTGTAATTCAAATTCCATTTTTCATTCCTATCAGCCTAACACAAATGAACTTGATTAATTTAGGTAAGGTAGGTGCTCTATCTGACACTATTGCTGGCACAGTGATACACCAGCAAGGTGGAAGTGATTGATTGTTATAATCTGCAATGCATTCATAATTATTTTTAAAATGGGTTTGCCCAGTGTTTTAAAATATATTGAAACTACACCACAAATTGTTTCTCATTGCTGCACTGTCTCTTCAACTGAGAACTAGCTACCACTCTGGAGTGCTCAGCTCTTGTCGGAAAAACCTGCACTTCAAAACCAGAGTTAATAGGATATGGTTAGTCCTGCCTCACAGTGGAGGGTGTAGACACGAGACTGGAGCAGCAGGTACAGAAACAGAGGCTGCAGTTATACCGCACTGCTCAGACTGGTAGCTGTTATGGGTAAAACGCAGCCAGCAACACTCAAATCACACTCTGCAACACTCGCATTGCACTCGGCTGTGAGGGAAGAGCTCTGTGCACATGCGCTACTCTGCTGCTGTGTTTTTAAATGATAGGAGTGTTTGTTTTCTTGATGAGAAAGACTCTGCAATAAGTTTATAAAGTGCCTAGGAGGCCCAATGGGGCAACCTGATCAATGTTTAAACCGAGCTTCGCACTACCACAACAACAACAACTTGCATTTATGAAGCGCTTTTAACGTAGTAAAACATCCCAAAGCACTCCACAGCAGAGTTTTCAAACAAAATTTGTCACCAAGCCACATAAGGAGATATTAGAACAGGTGACCAAAAGTTTGGTCAAAGAGGTAGGTTTTAAAGAGCATCTTAAAGGAGGAGAGAGAGGTGGAGAGGTGGAGAGGGTTAGGGAGGGAGTTCCAGAGCTTAGGGCCCAGGCAACTGAAGGCACGATCGGCAATGGTGGTGCGATGAAAAGCGGGGATTCGCAGAGTCACACCTGGGCCTGCCTCCAGAGATATGTTGCTACTTTTGTGTTGCTGTGCAGCAACAAACCACTTTGCATTGATGCAAAAGTGGCCATTTGACTGCGGCCACAGTCATGATCCGGGGTCTGAGAAAACACTGGAGCAACGTGGTGGTGATTGTAGACTTTGCACACTGTCGGAGGTGCCGTCTTTTGGATGATACATTAAAACCGAAGCCCCATCTGCCCACTCAGGTGGACAGAAAAGATCCCATGGTACTATTCTGAAGAAGAGCAGTGGAGTTCTTCCCGGTGCCCTGACCAATATTTATCCCTCACCCAACATCACTAAAACAGATTATCTGGTCATTATCTCATTGACGTTTGTACGTAAATTGGCTGCCACGTTTCCTACATTACAACAGTGACTATACTTCAAAAGTACTTGTTTGGCTGTGAAGCGCTTTGGGACATCCTGAGGTTGTGAAAGGTTCTATATAGATGCAAGTTCTTTCTTCACTTTCTTTTCATTTTACATTATTGCACAAAGTCAAAATGAACAGGGTCAAGAAAAACATTTAAAAGTGTGGATAATTAAATTTACTGGCATCGGATGTGATAGCATGGTGCTGAGTGAGGTTCCGGGCCTAGAAGTTGCAGAAGGGAATAAAGCTAGGCATAGGAAATGCAGCATCATCCTGAAGAAAACCACTGCTGCCACAAAAAGGAGCTGTGTCAGGGGAGTGTGAGTTGCAATTTAGGATACTTGTAATGAAACCCACGCATCAGTGATACCCTGAACTTTGTATACAAGCAGCTTGCAGCCTCATTGAATATGTGTGTATCCTTGCAGAGCTCTCCTGAGCCTTAGGGTATTGTGGAGCCTCTGTGATGATTGCCTAATAATTTGGGATCAGTGACCCAGGCAAATCACGTGTCAATGGGATAAAAAAACACAGAACGTGAGGATTCTTGCCTAAAATAGCATTGCATTTCCAAAATGTAAATTCATTTCACAGTTAAAAATTTTGGCCTGTAGCCTGAATTGGCCCATGAAAATAAAATAAATTCTCTGCTGATGTTCAGGAGGAACAGCTTTTGCGGGTAATTTTGACTCTGGCTCATAGTGTAAAACAAACAATATCAATTCAGACATCCGTTGTACACCATTCCCGATTTTAATTTCCATTGACTTCAGTGACACACTTTAGGAAGGATGCCGAGGCCTTCAAGAGGGTGCAGAGGAGATTTACCAAAATGGTACCAGGGATGAGGGATTTCAGTCATGTGGAGAAACTAGAGAAGCTGGGATTGTTCTCCTTAGACCAGAGAAGGTTAAGAGGAGATTTAATTGAGGTGTTCAAAATCAAGAGGAGTTTTGATAGAATAAATAAGGAGAAACTGTTTCCACTGGCTGGAGGGTTAATAACCACATGACACTGATTTAAGATAATTGGCAAAAGTGAGATGAGGAGAATTTTTTTTATGCAACAATGTTATGATCTGGAATGCACTGCCTGAAAGGGTGGTGGAATCAGAATCAATAGTAACTTTCAGAAGGGCATTGGATATATATGTGAAAAGGAAAAATATTGCAGGGCTAAGGGGAAAGAGCAAGGAAATGGGATGAATTGGGAAGATTTTTCAAAAAGCTAGCACAGCCATGATGGGCCAAAGAGCCTCCTTCTCTGCTGTAAGATTCTGTGGCTGGGAAATTGGATTTGATTGCATGGCTATTAAGGACGGTTTGGAAGAAAAAAATGACAGCTGCCTCACACCCGTCCACTTCCAGTGGGTCCCGCAACAGCTGCCATTTTGGGCAGGTCTGCAGCGCTGCTGATGCCTGCGCTCATTGCAGAAATGGAAATGAGGCAGATCATGATGTCAATGAGTGTGCAATGCTGATTTGAAGCACAATATTTTGGACGTCGCTGCTCCTTTTAACTCCCTCTCCAAATCACGACCAGCTGAACATGCGTTCAGCAGCAGGAAGGACCCCCCCACCAGCGCTACTTAAAGGGATCATCAACAACTTACAACTGACTTGCTTTTTCATTTCTAATGGCTTTGGGTAAGTTTGTGCAACTGTTTGAAGCTTTCTACAGTTATTAAAGTTGGTGAGGTAACAGGGAGTGTTGCTGCAAGTGGAAAACGCCTTGCTTCTCATTTAAAGGATTCTACTCACACCACTTGCGCCAAGTCATGGAGATTCTACTTGCAGTCCCCCTCGCACTCGTGTATAATAGAGAGATGGAGTGGAGGCAGCAAAGAAGAGGATAAAATGCTCGCAGAGGGAGGAGGAGGAGGGGCAGGTGGGTTCTCAGCAGGAGGCCTTACCCAACTAGGGTCTTCCGAGAGCACTTCTCCTACCTGGACCTAAACCAGAAGCAGTGTATTAGGAGGCTCTGCTTCACCAAGGAGGTGGTCACAGAACTCTGCCTACATCTTACAACCAGACTTGCAGCTTCAGAGCAGGGTGATGATGGCACAGCCAGTTGCCTTGAAGGTCACCGTGGCACTCAATTTTTTCACCACCGGATCCTTCCAGTCTGGAGCAGGAGACGTAGTTAACATCTCCCCGTTCGCTATCCATCGCTGCATCCGAAAGGTCACAGAGGCTCTGTACTCCAAGAGAAGGGACTTCATTGTCTTTTCTCTAAACAGAGAGAAGCAGCAGGAGCGCGCATGTGGCTTTGCCATGATATCTGCTTCCCCATGGTGCAGGGTGCCATCGACTGCACACATGTCACTTTGCGGGCATACCAATCTGAGATGTTCCTTAACTGCAAAGGCTACCACTCACTTAATACCCAGTGCAGCATGAGGGAATGGTAGTATAGTGATTATGTTACTGGACTAGTAATCCAGAGGCCTGGACTAATGATCCAAGGGATGTGAGTTCAAATCCCACCAAGGCAGTTGGGGAATTTAAATTCAGTTAATTAAATAAATCTAAACAGTAATGATGACCATGAAATTAGCAGATTGTTGTTTAAAAACCCGTCTGGTTCACTAATGTCCTTTAGGGAAAGAAATTTGCTGTCCTTACCTGGTCTGGCCTATATATGGCTCCAGATCCACAGCAATTTGGTTGACTCTTAACTGCCCTTTGAAATGGCCGAGCAAGCCACTCAGTTGTAACAAACCGCTACGAAAAACAATAATACGAATAAAACCGGACAGACCACCCGGCATTGACCCGCCACCGGCTTTGGACACGACAATGGCACACCCAGTCAACCCTGCAAATTTGTCCTTACTAACATCTGGGGACTTATGCCAAAATTGGGAGAGCTGTCCCACAGACTAGTCGAGCAACAGCCCGACATAGTCATACTCACAGAATCATACCTTTTGGCAAACGTCCCAGACTCCTCTATCACCATCCCTGTCCAGACCCACCAGAGGTGGTGATACAGTCACGAGGGAGTGGCCCTGGGAGTCCTCAACATTGACTCCAGACCCCATGAAGTCTCATAGCTTCAGGTCAAGCATGGGCAAGGAAACCTCCTGCTGATTACCACCTTCCGCAATCCCTCGATGAATCAGTACTCCTCTGTGTTGAGCACCACTTGGAAGAAGCACTGAGGGTGGCAAGGGCACAGAATGTACTCTTGGTGGGAGACTTCAATGTCCATCACCAAGAGTGGCTCAGTAGCACCACTACTGACGGAGCTGGCCAAGTCCTGAAGGACATAGCTGCCATAAAGGAAGGTGGTTGTGATTGTTAGAGGCCAATCATCTCAGCCCCAGGACATTGCTGCAGGAGTTCCTCAGGGCAGTGTCCTAGGCCCAATCATCTTCAGCTGCTTCATCAATGAATTTCCCTCCATCATGAGGTCAGAAGTGGGGATGTTCGCTGATGATTGCACAGTGTTCAATTTGATTCGCAGCTCCTCAGATAATGAAGCAATTCATGCCCGCATGCAGCAAGACCTGGACAGCATTCAGGCTTGGGCTGTAAAGTGGCAAGTGACATTCACATCATACATGTGTCAGGCAATGACCATCTCCAACAAGCGAGAGTCTAGCCACCTTCCCTTGACATTCAACGGGACTACCATCGCCAAATCCCCTACCATCAACATCCTGGGGGTCACCATTGACCAGAAACTTAACTGGATCAGCCACATAAATACTGTGGCTACAAGAGCAGATCAGAGGCTGAGTATTCTGCGGTGAGTGACTCACCTCCTGACTCCCCAAAGCCTTTCCACCATCTACAAGGCACAAGTCAGGAGTGTGATGGAATACTCTCCACTTGCCTGGATGATTGCAGCTCCAACAACACTCAAGAAGTTCAATACCATCCAGGACAAAGCAGCAAGCTTGATTGGCGCCCCATCCACCATCTTAAACATTTACTCCCTCCACCACCGGCATACCGTGGCTGCAGTGTGTACCATCCACAAGATGCACTACAGCAATTCGCCAAGGCTTCTTCGACAGCAACTCCCAAACCCACGACCTCTACCACCTAGAAGGACAAAGGCAGCTGGCACATGGGAACACCACCACCTCCAAGTTTTCTTCCAAGTCACACACCATCCTGACTTAATCCTGTAACTCCGTCCCTAACAGTACTGTGGTAGTATCTTCACCTCACGGACTGCAGCAATTCAAGAAGGCGGCTCACCACCACCTTCTCAAGGGCAATAAGGGATAGGCAATAAATACTGACCTTGCCAGCGATGCCCACATCCCATGAATGATTTAAAAAAAGGCAGAGAATGGGCACAATAGAGCCCTGCCCCCTTTTACCTACTCGCTACATCTATTTTCTAGGCATTTATTAGGGTTACATAGTCATAACATCTAGGAGGTGGAGTAGATGATCAAGGCAACTGTCAAATAAGGAATCTAACAGGGAATTTGGTATCGTAGATTCTTTGAATGAGATCCAGTCTCTGCTTTCATGCAAATTTGCTGGAAAGGAACAAGAGGAAGATAAAAGTGACTTTCATTCTTTCACACTGTAGGAAGTGATATTTGTAGCGCACTCTGAATTGGGAAAAGCCAGATCCTGGTTTACATGGCCAACCCAGGTTTGAGAATGTGTATCAAAATCCTGTCAAACTGTAATTTTCTGTTGTTATTTCAGATTTCCAGCATCCGCAGTATTTTGCTATTGTATGTGAAACATTACTTGAATTGCATAAAAATAATGAAGCATGTATTTTCATTAATAAACTGCTCTGATTCTATTTTTGTCGCTCTCTAGTTTTTAGTTCAACTTTGTCCCTACTGAAGGCAGTAACCCTTTGTGGAATATCATTGACACGCTGAGATCAGCGAACCTCGGCCTTCCTGGTCCATACAACTCAGCGACTCACTGGATGCTCTTGCTGAGCCATTGGCTGATCCCTGCTTTGTTCCTTCTGTATCCTATATTCTTTTCAATGCCAGGAAAATGGTTACATTGAATATAAAACTAAAGATGTAGCATAATTGTCTATCAAGCACCTACCATTTATAGCTTTAGTGCTATTTATTTATTTATTTATGTATTTATTCTTGGGATGTGACGATGCTGGCAAAGCCACATTCGTTGTGCATCCGTAGTTGTCTTGAGAAGGTGGTGTTGGGCCTTCTCCCTGGACCGCTGCAGTACTTGTGGTGATGGTCCTCCCACAATCGTGTTAGGTAAGAAATTATAGCATATTGGCCCAGCAACGCTGAAAGAATAGCGATTTATGTCCAAGTCAGGATGGTGTGAGTTCTGTAACAGCGTCTTTGAAAATATTTAAATCCTCTACCTATAAATCTATAGATCAATTTTGGTGGTTATGAACAAAAAGTCAAAAGCAGGTACAGATCAACCTTGTATTCTAGTCCTAGATTCAAGGCCTAAGACTTGCCACTGTTGAGACAAAAATCATTTGTTCTGAGCTTTATGCTGCAGTGCTTACGCCAAAAAATAAAAGGAGAGAAAGTGCTTTCGTGGTACAAGCATGTAACCTGGTACAATAATGCATTGCAACTCCATCATCTTTACGATGTGAAGCCAACACAAAAACACCTTCTGGTGACACAAAGGTCACCTGCAAACGTGAGACTGTGAACTCCCACCTAGGACAGGGATGGCCAATCTGTGGCCCAGGACGACATGCAGAAATCCAGCCCTCAAACCCAGGCAATTCAGTCCTATGTGAGTCGATTTTTATTCACTGGTTTGTCCTGTTTGTATTTTGTGGGCTCGATTTTGCCATTGTGGGTGGGTTGGGGCGTGTCAGGTGGCATTGGTGTCAGGATCCCGACTCCGAAGTGAAGTGGAGAAAAAGTGCAATTTTCCCCGAATTGGGCAATTGATATCCAGCGTGTGGGAACACCTGGCCCAATGAATCTTTTCATCCAGAAAGTTGCCTCCATTGACATCATCAATGCTGCTGGCTTTAAGGCCTGCAAGCAACCTTGCTTCTTCTGGACACTGCAAACTTTATGACCATTGTAGTAAGCACTTCATTGATCGACTATGTCCAACAGTAGGCCAAAGTGTGCGCCACGCTTTGATGAGCCCTCCCTCCAAGCTCTGGTGGAGGGAGCAAGATCCAATAAGGAGGTGCTCTTCCCTTCCTCAGGGAGAAAAAAGCCACCCCAGCAGACTAAAGCTGTGTGGCTGCAAGTGGCCCAGGAGGTCAACTCCATCTCGATGAGCCGCAGAAGCTGGCTGCAATGCAGGAAGAGGTTTCATGACCTTCTCCGCACAGGAAAAGTGATTATGACTTTCCCATCACCCTCAATCTGATCCCCATCGCCTCTCCTCACCAGCACTCTGCTTTGCCAACCTCTTCCTCCACATCCCACTTGACACTTACATGCCTGCAACCTTACCCATTCCCTCTCTCTCTATGGTCACATTCACTTAACTATTCAACCATGCAGCTCTCACACTCCCTATCACTGTGATGCAATGACAACAACTTACAACACACAGGGAGGGTCCTTTGTCTCCTTCTGAGCATCTATGCTATGGATTCTCTACACTCACTCCTTCATTCTCACTCAAACTCCACTTGTGTCCCTCATTGCAGGAAAAGAAAGCCCACAATAAGAGGGAAAGAGCCATGACAGGAGGAGGGCCACCCTCAGTAGCCCAGCTCACCGCCTGGGAGGAGGCGGCCCTGGAAATCGCCGAGATCAAGGAGGATTCCCAAGTGGGGGACGGACAGACGGGCGCATCACAGCAAGCTGGTGACAGAATAGTTTGGCATCTCTCTCATTGACATTGCATGAGTCACTGATAATGATTCTGATGCTCTAACAGATTGACTTATGAGCATCTGCACTATTCAATGTCCATGTAACCTTGACCTCACATCTCTAACTCTTTCCTTTATTCCCCCACAGGACCATCGAAAGCCCCTGTCCCCACTGTCCAGGAGGAACAGCCTGAGCCTCCAGTCTCCTCAGAGGAAGCTGCAACCTCTGAGGGCACAGCGTCAGCAGAATTCAGCGCACCCAGCACCAGCGCAGACACTCACACATCGGTGGGACCTTCGCGAGATAGAGTAGTGTTGTCACCTGGGGTATCACAGCTCACAAGTGAGCATCAGCAGATGGTGGAGACAGGGACAGCAGTGGAGAGTCCTCGTCAGAGGGCACAGGACTCTGCCAGCTCAGCTTTAGCTGCATGTCGACCCTGTGCCTCCGGGTCCATCCAGAAGGAGAGCGGTGCTGGAACTCCTGGAACAGGTGCAGGAGTCTCTGGCAGGTTTTGTCTCCAGGGTCGCTGTGAGTGTGGAGCGAAAGCCTTTGTGGAGACATTGGCGCACGAACGCATCACCGCGGAAAGGATAGCAAACTCCGTGGAAATGATGGCTACCTCCGTGGTAATGCTGGTTACCATAGAGGAGAGGATGGCTACGGTAGAGGAGAGGATGGCTACGGCCATGGAGGAGCTTTGTCGCCAGGGTCTTGAAAGCATGGTCATTGTTCAGAATAGAATGACATCTCTTGAGGAGCGATGGTCAGCTATTGAGCAGAGAAACCAGACCTTCGTGGAAGTCTTCTGGAGTAGGAATTCCAGTGCAGAAACGGGTTCTCATGGCCCCCCTGCAGTGCAGCAAGGTGCTGTCAAGCCACTTGCTAGCTCTGAAGTGGGGCTGACCCATGAGAGGGATGTTGGTGGCAGACAACCGGAAGTGGGGGCTCCTCTCCAAGTGCTCACACTCCCATGCCACTGCAAAGCCCTCAGTCAGAGCCCCACCAGAGTCCTCACCCAACTGAGATTGTCGTCTCAGCCCCTGCACAGCCGCAGGAGTAGCAGACTGATGCCGAGCCCTCACAGGTTCGCAACCCCAAAGGACGCCCGCCAAAGGTGTTGAGACAGGAGCAGCAAGAAAGTGAGCAAGGGGCCTCCACATCTGCTGAAGCCACAGGGGAAGCACCACATAGGAGCACGCGTAAGAGGAAGATAAAATACAAGTAGTCACAAGGGTAGTCACTTGGGTGTTGTGATGTATTGTTTTTTGACCAGCCATCCTTGTCATGGTATCATAAACAGATTTGATGGCAAACTGTTGAAGTTGTGGCCTGTGTCATTTCGCAAATGGGACTTCCACATTGAGGACTTAGAGCGACTTGCAATTGTCAGTATGGTGGTCAGAGTGATAGGAATCCGCAGGTTCTTGTCCATTGTCGAAGGTCTGGTAAAAAGGTGCGAGGCAAAAGTGTCTGATTGTGCAGGTTAAGCAAATCTGGTCAAGATGAGTGCGTCCCTTGCATCCCGGGCAGCAATGTGGTCGCGCGCTGGCGCCTTCTGGCCTGTGCAGCTTCAGGTGGGTGAGCAGCAGCTTGGTGCTCCTGTTGTTGCTGCTGCTGTTGGTGCTGCTGTTGCTCATGGGTCTGCTGCTGCCGTGGCTGGTCTTCATCTGAATCTGATGTCCAGGAGGAAAGGAATTAAATGGTCGCCATGCTTCTGGTGTATGCCTCAGCTGAGGAAGCGCTCAGTCAAGGTGGGGAGAGGGGTTTCCCAGCAGGTCACACTGGAGATGGGTGTCAGGCTCCAAACTTCCACAACAATGAGTAGGCCTGCTAAAAGCTCACCCAGACCTGAGATAACAAAGTTCTGCCACCTGCAAGTGATCATTGGTGAAAACTCCTTTTTAATGGTGGAGCTGCAGTTACTAAGCAATCCACTTGTGAGGCCACCAGGTTTAACTGGCGTGTTCCAGAGGAGGCGTGTAGGATGGGGGAAATGTCTAAAAATCAGAAAGGCCTCTCAAAATGGGATTATAGAGGCAATTAAGTGGTTATTAAGGGCCTTAAGGGCCTATCCCGCCTCTTGGAAGCGGGATGGAAACGGGGTCTGAAAACACAAATGTGGAAAAATTGCTCAGAGGCGGGATGGAGGCGGGATTGGGCCCGGCCTCCATTTTTTGTGATTTTGACAACTCACACGCCTCCAAACCCGCCTCCTCAGGCCTGGTAAAACTGAGCCCTGTGGGTCTGAAGGTTTGGAAAGGACTGGTCATAGTGCTGTAACCTCATTGGTCGATAAATATTAAATGAGAGCACAAAGATCTGATTGGGCTGGATTTTGTGAATGGAGGCGAGTTGGAGACAGGACTGCTGCTTGTCATGTCGATGTCCCGCCTCCATCCTCGCCTGACCATTCAGAAGGATTTTCCCCTGATTGAGCTTGTTAAGCCCGCCCTGTGAGCTCAACAAGCCAATTAGGGAAGAAGTCACTGACAGATCACGTCAAAGTCAGACGTGCTATCTGTCAAGACTTCTTGAAAGAAGAAATGACAGCGTTTGATAGCTCTGTGAAGTTGTCAAACACTGACATTCTCTTTAGTTTGATAAGTCTTTGTGGTGAGGACTCAACAAACATTGAAAATAAGTAAATTTCAGATGTCTGATGGATCGGACCATCCATCAGCCATTACCTGAAATTGACAAGGTGGATGTCTGCTCTCCCGATCCAGCGCGGCTAAAGGCTATAGAAGGAAAAAAAGGTAAGTGAACACTTTTTAAAACTAATCACTCACCTTGCACACTTGCACCCATCACGCACCTCTACACCTTACTTCCAGTTGCCTCCGACCACCGCAGACTTCCTTCACGTCTCCTCCCACCCGGCGGGGTTCTCCGAGGTCGGGCAGCCTTCACCTGTGAAGGTAAAATGGCACGAATCCAGTTAAAAGGATTAAAAGCCTTTCCTGCCTCCAGGAGACGGGACCCAAAGCTGCACATCTTCCCGCCTCCTGGCAAGTGGGCACGGAGGCAGGATGGGGGCAGCTTTGCCATCCACCCCCACTTTCTCCGATTTTACCGGCTGTCCCGCCTCCATGCCCGCCTCCTCGGGGCTTGGAAAATTCAGCCCTTAGTATCAGCCACTTTAGATACATGCAAATTAATGGAAAGGTGAATTTACATTTTATATGTGGCCCCCTTGGCTCCATGGTACACACCTAAAAAGGGAGAGAAGGATAAACCAGGTAACTGTACATCAGTTTATCTAACATTAGTTGTGAACAAACTCTTAGAATTCATAATTCAAGATTTTGAAATGGGTTAATCAAGGACAGCCAGCATAGATTTGTTAAAGACAAAATTACGTTTGACAAGTTTAATAGATTTTATTTGAAGAAGAGACTGATTGGATAAATAAAAGGAATGCAGTAGATATAAAGTAAATGGATTTTCTGAAGGCGCTCGGTAAGGCATCTCACAAGAGGCTCATTAGAAAAATTCAGGCGTATGGTTTAAAAGGAAATGTAGCAGCACAGATAGAATGTTGGTTGACAGGCAGGAAATAAAGAGTTAGAGTAAATGGGTGTTGCTCTAATAGGAGAACGGTTGGAAGTGGTATACACCAAGGGTTAGTGCTGGGTCCAGTTTTATTCTCGGTAAATATAGATGATTTGGACTTGGGTGTAGAGAGCACAATCTCAAAATCTGTTGAAGATCAAAAATAGGGGGTTGACAAACAGCAAGGAGACTTTGAAACACTTTTGGAAGGAATAGGGAATGGACAGATAGGTGGCAGATGCAATTTAATGTAGGTAAGTGTGAGGTAATACATTCTGAGAGGAAAAACAAGTAATGGGAGTATAAACTGAATGGAAAGATGCTGAAGGGTGTAGATGAACAGAGAGTCTGAAGGGTTCATACTTCATTCTGTGAAAGTGAGTGTTCAGGTATGTAAAGCCATGAAAAAGGCCAACCGCATTTTGGGTTTTATAAATAGGATACAATGGTAAAGAAGTAATAATAAATCTATTTAAAACATTCGTTCCAGCAATAGTTAGATTACAGTTTTGGGAACCTCATTATAGAAAGGACATTAAAGCCATAGCGACTATACAGTAAAGACTCACCAGGATGACGCCAGGGATGGCAAAGTATACTTATGATGAGAGACTTGACCTACTATTTCTACCGGAACAGAAAAGGCTACTAGGTGATTTAATAAGGGTTTTTAAAATGATGAAGTTTTGATTTTTCCTCTGATTGCGGATTTACTAATGAGGGGTCATAAATTTAAAATCACTACTAAGCAAGTGAGGAGAGAGGTTCTGAGAAGTTTCTTTTTGCAGGGAGTGGATGAGGCAGATCTTATTGCTTTTCTTGAAAAGTGTCAGGCAAAAACAAATACATATTCTGTAAGTAATATTAAATAGGATCTATTGCCAGTTTGCCTTTATTAGACATTTCTATTTAAGTTACTTACACATATTCAACCTAAAATCCATATATACGAACAAAGAAGTTGCATTTATATAAAATATAACATTTGATTTAATTTATACCCAATATTGTGCTAAAAACTATAATTTCATTACCCAATAGACATGATTTTAAGAACATAAGAATTAGGAGCAGGAGTAGGCCATACGGCCCCTCGAGCCTGCTCTGCCATTCAGTAAGATCATGACTGATCTTAAACCTCAACTCCAATTTCCTGCCCTATCCCCATATCCCTTGATTCCTCTAGAATCCAAAAGTCTATCTCTCTCAGCCTTGACTATACTCAACGACTGAGCATCCACAGCCCTTTGGGGTAGAGAATTCCAAAGATTCACAACCCTCTGAGTGAAGAAATTCTTCCTCATCTCAGTCTTAAAAGGCCGACCCCTTATCTGGAGACTGTGCCCCCTAGTTTTAGACTCTCCAGCCAGGGGAAATAATCTATCAGCATCTACCTGTCAATCCCCCTCAGAATCTTGTATGTTTCAATGAGATTACCTCTCATTCTTCTAAACCCCAGAGAGTATCGGCCCAATCTACTCAATCTCTCCTCATAGGACAACCTCTCATCCCAGGAATCAATCTAGTGAACCTTCGTTGCACTCCCTCTAAGGCAAGTATATCCTTCCTTAGATAAGGAGACCAAAACTGTGTACAGTACTCCAGGTGTGGTCTCACCAGAGCCCTGTACAATTGTAGCAAGACTTCCCAACTCTTCTACTCCAACCCTCTTGCAATAAAGGCCAACTTGCCATTTGCCTTCCTCATTGCTTGCCTTAATTGTATGCTAACCCTCTGTATTTCTTGTACTAGGACACCTAAATCTCTCTGAACATCAACATTTAATAGTTTCTCACCATTTAAATGTATTCTGTTTTTGTATTCTTCCTACCAAAGTGAATAACCTCACATTTCCCCACATTATACTCCATCTGCCACCTTATTGCTCACTCATTTAACCAGTATACATCCCTTTGCAGGCTCTTTGGGGGAGAAATTCAGTAGCGCCCCCTCTGGGGCGTTAACTTTGCCGGGGCACTAATTTTAGCGCCCCATAAAAGTTAGCACCCCTGCGCCGTAAATTCAGTGGTAGCGCCCCAAGCAGGAAGAGCTCCACCGCCTTCCTGGGGCGCTACAACTGAATATCGTGGTGCTATGTAACAACTTTTTATGTGGCACCTTATCGAATGCCTCTTGAAAATCCAAATATACTACATCCACTGGTTCCCCTTTATCTACCCTGCTAGTTACATCCTCAAAAAACTCGAATAAATTTGTTAAACATGATTTCCCTTTCATAGAACCATGTTGAATCTGCCTAATCATGTTATGATTTTCTAAGTGCCCTGTAACCACTTACTTAATGATGGATTCAAGCATTTTCCTGACGACTGATGTCAGGCTAACTAGCCTGTAGTTCCCTGTTTTCTCTCTCCCTCCTTTCTTGAATAGCGGAGTTACATTTGCTGCCTTCCAATCCGCTGGGACTGTTCCTGAATCTAGGGAATTTTGGAAGATCATAACCAATGCATCCACTATCTCTCCAGCCACCTCTTTTAGATCCCTAGGATGTAGCCCTTCAGGTCCAGGGGATTTGTTGATTTTTAGTTCCATTAGTTTCTCAAGTACTTTTTCTCTACTGATATTGATTACTTTAAGTTCCTCACTCTCATTAGCCCCTTGGTTCCCCACTATCCTTTTAGAGTAAGATGTAAAGTACCCTATCTTTGGTCTATTTAGTGTTACTGGTCTTTGGCTTTTTTGAGGCAGTAAATTTGTAGAATTAGCAATGAGGCCAGTGAGCCGAAATCTTGGCTCCAGGGGGGTTTACCTTACCACTAGCAGGAAGCTAAATTAGCCAAAGAGTGGATATCAGCAATAATCACCCTGAAGGATCTCAACAAACAGCAAATAAGATGGTTGACCCCTATAAGTAATCGAGCATCAACAAAATAATGCCACATAAAATTGAATCCCAGAAGCTATGATTTGCCAATAGCAGTGGAGGTAGTTCACAGTTCATACAGGTTTGTGGCATGAAGTGCAGCCATTTTTGGCACATGAGTGAATTTTGCCAATTGCACCGCCAGGGGGCAGAGCTGGGAGGCAGTTGTTCAGGAGTTGAACACAATCTCCAGAAATAAGAAGACTTCTTGCAAAAGGTCAGGAAGAGATTCAATGAGGTGAAGAAGGCCACAAGGGGGACAATTATGTCCAACTGTTAAGCTGAAAGGACATCTGCAGGTGAATCTGAGACCTGAAAGAAAGGACACTGACAGCACTGAAGGTCACTGATCTCTTCAGTTTAAAGAACTTGACAGAGGTTGTAATAGAAAGTGTCAGGTGATATTGATAGAAAGTTCAAATTCCACTCATGTATTTGCCATGTACTATGTAATACATTATTCCAATCAATAAACATATTGAGCTCTGCTAATTTGAAGGTCATGTCAGATCTTCCAAAATTATAACAATGTCTTTCCATACAATTGACAACACGTATTACCTAACAAGCACAAACACACAAATTTAGACACTAGCACCCACAGTATATAACACATCACAAACCCATGAGCACTTACATGGCAAAGTGGAAACATTACATGCTCAAGCCCCTACATTAGTGTCTCTTTCCAGGCAACCTTCCTCTACAGTAAATGGAATGTTTGCAGAGCAGCAATGACTATCTTTAAAATCTCTTTGATACAATATTCTGCTCTGCACTGTTGCACTGTGCCTGCTTTGCAAGGCTCTCCAAATTAGTGCCGGCAGTGGTCAGCATTCAGTTCCAGAACATTCTGCATTAGACCAACAGTTTGTGTACTGTCCCGTTTTACCTCCGCAGATGGATCATCACCTTTGCACTTAACTCCATCTATTCCAAAAGTTACAACTAATTTGGAGGATATCCAAATCACTAGTGAGGAGTCGTTGCATACAGTCACACAATACTATTCAGTCAGAGAGAGGCTGGTTGTGTGTCTAGGACTATGGGACATAGCCTAAAAAATAGAGTCAGGCCTTTCAGGAGTGATGTGAGGAAACACTCTACATGCAAAGGGTGGTAGAGATTTGGAACTCTCTTCCACAAAAAACAGTAGATGCTAGCTCAATTAATAATTTTAAATCTGAGATTGATAGCTTTTTGTTAACCAAAGGTATTAAGGGATATGGGGCAAAGGCTGGTATATGGAGTTAGGTCACGGATCAGCCATGATCTCATTGAATGTTGGAACAGGCCTGAGGAGCTCATGGCCTACTCCTGTTCCTATGAGAGAGGAGTCTGCAATCAGCCGTGGAGCAGTAGGAGAAATAAAGAACTTGCATTTATATAGCACCTTTCATGACCTCAGGACGTCTCAAAGTGCTTTAGAACCAATGAAATACTCTTGAAGTGTAGTCACTGTTGTAATGTAGGAAATGCGGTGGCCAATTTGTGCACAGCAAGATCACACAAACAATAATGGTAAGATAATCTGTTTTAGTGATGTTGCTTGAGAGATAAATATTGGCCAAGACACTGGGGAGAACTCCCCTACTCTTCTTCAAATATGTCATGGGATCTTTTACATCCATCTGAGAGGGCAGAAAGGGCTTCAGTTATACGTCTCAGCCAAAAGACAGCACCTCCGCCAGTGCAGCACTCCTTCAGTACTGCAAGAAGTGCCAGCCTCAATTATGTGCTCAAGTCTCTGGGGTCGGATTTAGAACCCACGAGCTTCTGACTCAGAAGCTAGTGTGCTACCACTGAGCCATGGCTGACACCTTGCTCTATAGTTGGATCCTCCACTGCCACCACAGGTTTTAGCCAGAAGTAGCTCAAACTTTTTGTGAAGTCTGGCACCTACAAATGTGGACACCAGCTTTTAATACAGCTCTACCCCCAATATCACACAGCTTCATGAAGAAAGGTCGACACCAGTGAGCAATCTGGCAACCACATTTAAACCGCATGATTTTTACTGCATAATATTATGCAGTCAAGCTGGACACCATTGGCTGAGCAGATGGGTTCATCATACAATTTATTCCTCACACTGGAGTGTCAATCTGTGATGTAGTCATTCAGAGTTTGTTAGGGACATCTAAAGCCCTTTGGATGGGTAGTGTAGATCTGGTATCTAATTCACCTGTGATGTTATGGTCTCCCCTCCCTATTCAATGAACAAGGTCCTCCCAAAGACCAGCAAGCTGTGTTTCTTCAATCTAAACAATATAAAAAAGAAAACATTTGTTAGCATTTCCTCAACTGCAAGTATCATATACAATGATAGAAGGCTATTACTGCTTGAGTAGCAATATTTTTACACAGAATATTTCAAAAGAAATAAGATATAATGTCAGATGTTACACGGAGATGTATTTAAGTGCTGTTTGCATTATGTCTATTCAGACGAATAAACTACTCCAGTCCATTGTAAAGGTAAATACACTATTTCTCTAAGGAGCAACCTCATTATATTTACCTGTAATATTTTACTAGTCTGTAATAAAAGATGTATTTTCTTCTCACCAAATCCCTGGTATTGATGCCTGATACCAACCCATGCATCCAGTTCTGCAGAGTTAGCTGTTTTCATTTCTACAATTGCGCATGATAATAAACATTGATTCTTATCGCACTGATGGGCATTAAATTATGGCCTGGACTGAGTGTGACTAACAAATCCAAGTAAGCCTGCCACATTACATTTTGGCAATTACTGCCTGACTAAAATGGATTGGATCTATTCGTTCCCCCATGAGTGCCTTAGTTGCTGTAGTAGAGATACTAGTGTTAAACAAACTTCACTGCCCCATTTCCAGGTTAATACCACCCAAAAGCACTTTTACACCAAGTCAGACCTTATCCATATGTATTAAAGTTACTACCAAACAGTTGAGCATCCTCAGAAAGAGTATGGAGTAAATGTTACAATTTTGCACTTCTGGCATAGAGCTTCACGCAATGGGAGTGACTATCGGGAATTAGGGTGTGGAGGTCAGTACGTCTGATTGGGGACCCACGTGATGTTCTGGCCATTAATTTTAATGGACATAAAATATCGTGGTGTGTACACAAGTTCCTGATATGTGAAGCTCTGCATGGAGGACTGGGGGGGGGGGGGGACTAAATCATAACATTTACTCATACAAGCACTTTTTATGTTAAATCCTGAGGTTTTTTAAGTGATGTCAGACCACCGCTGTGTACTGCGTATACACTGGGGGTAATTTTAACTTTGGGCAATAATGCAACACGAGCGATATCGATTCAATGGAAATGAAAATCGGGAGAGATGTATAATGTATGGCTGAATCGATACCGCCCGTTATACAATATCGCCCATAGTCAAAACTCTACGCCTCTTCTCCACTGTAAGCTCATGTGTAGAAAACAGGGGTTCAGTTTTCTGAATTTAGCATCCTCCAACAGGAGAGTGCAGGGACATAACAGCATAATTTCTTTTAGCTTGATAGAATTTCATGTTGTCCCAATTGGATGCAGTGGGCTTGGTGGGTAAAATTGATTTCAGCAGGCCTGTGCCTCAGCATGCTTGTATTACAACGCTACTTTGTATCATGATATATACATGGCACTGAACCGGCAAGGCCAATGGAGGGAGGTCGAAACACATACAGTGTGGAGGCCGGTAAGTTAAAAAAAAATTATATTTATACTGGTGGTGTTGCGTATGGGGAGCCAAGACCAGGTGAAGTCTTCACGTGAAGCAGGGTTAGAGGGTGAGGGATAGTTAGATCAGAGCGTGCAGATGTAATACGGTCCCTATTTTAAAATCAAACATTCTGCCATTATTTTATATTACCATTATAAATGCATGCAGCACCTCTACTGGTAGAAGCATGTAATTACAGCATGACAAGTTTATATAGGCAGTTTCCATTATAAATGTGGACATACAAATTTATAACTGAAAAAAATTTGATAGGAAGTGCACGTGTGCATAAGATTTTTTAGTATGTTCTAGATTTGTAGCACTGCCGTCAATCATACATCAGGAGTCAATGGCACCAGAGCAAAGTAACTGGAAAGGATTATGGGAGAGCTACGGTAATTACGCACTTATTTAGTGAGAGTGGAGCACTGGTAGTGGTTGTAAAGAAATGGATCTGGATCATTACCTGACCCCCAATGAAGGAAGACACATGAATGCATAAAGCCCTCAATTGGGGAAATTGGGAGAAAGGGGTATTTTGTTTTGGAAGTAGTTTCTAACAATTAAATATTTCACTTTCAGCTCATCCCTAACCTGGTTCCAGGTAAGTGTGCTCATTACGTTTGGGTACAGGTAGTAGCACAGTTTTGACAATCTGTTAACTTTAATGCACACTGTGCTGTCACTGAAACATACTATGATCTTTGGCATGTTTGTGGCTCCCTCACAAATACAGATAAATTAGCCTCTCAGACATATTCCTGACTGTAACAATATTTTTATGGTTCAAACCACTGCAGAGCAACAAATTAACAGCAACAAGTCTGGACAGTTATATTTTACACATGGAGATAATTGAAACTACTATTTTTGGTGCAAATTTAACCTCCTGGTGCTTGATTATTGAACAGGTTATGATATTAACATTGATACCGGCACTCACAAGATAAGGTCTCTGCCCAGTAAGCCTGACTTAACTAAAAAAGCAGTAGAGTGTTCTGGTTGCAAGCAGGAAACCATACTGTTGCTATGTGTATTGAGCAGAACGATCCTCAGAGATCAGGTAACAAAGGACATTCAGTGGGAGGGAGCGTGGAGCAAGGAAGAGCTATTCAATTCATGTTCAGCATCTAAAGCAGATAAGCAAGTGCCAGGACTGGATAATGAAGGAGCAGAGAAGTATTCAGCATGCCGGCACTGTTTCTGTAGGAGTGGTATAAGAATGATTTTTAAAAGGTTGCCTATGAATAAACATATTTTATCAAGGTCTTCTGTAAATGCAAAAGAGACCTTAACGACAGTCAGCAAGGGGTTCAGAAATGAATAATATTCTTGATCTATTACGTACAATTTAGTATAGTTAATTTGTGAAAAAAATCTCAGTATTGTTTGCGATGTTTAGTAAATCTTTGTACAATATTATATTATTTCTAAATTTCTGTTCAGGCATTGCTGCTGTTGTCAGATTTTCATTCTGTGTATAACACAGTGTTATTTCTCTATAATTTGTACAGTTAATACACATTTCTTATATGCTAAATGCAGTCATGCATGCCAATAAAAACTGCAGGGACCAATACTGTACATGCTTAAGAAAATAATGATAAATTAATGAAACTCATAGAATCATTTGTAGGTCAGCTCATTAAATAAGACATGAAAGGTTTCATATATTGACAGTGAACTGAAGTCAGTTAACTGGAGCAATTCCAATTCCAACAGATGACTTACAAAACTGACAACAATTGGATTTTAATACTTCTGCTTCATGCTTGATACAAAATTTGTAAAAAATCTGTCAATTAAAAAAATCAATTCAAAACCTGGAAAACAAAACCAGCAGTAGATACAACTCAGTGTCTACAAAGAGATACTTCCAAAGTAATCGTTAAGGAGAATAAGTGTTTGTTCGCTAAGCAGCATATGGGGCTGAGAGACTTCAAGCATACAGTGTTTCAGAGATCCCTCATACTTACGTGAATGATAACGGTTTGCTTTACTCAGTGGTCTCACTTCAAGTTAGAAAACATTGATTTTTTCCAATACTGTTTTCCTTTGGCTCGAAACTCATGAAATATTCCTGAGGTGTCCAAATTACTGCCTGCAGAACAGGTGTGGCACAGAATCCCTGCCTATCCAGCCCATAAATTTCTGTGGCATCAACCTCCTGCAGTCTATTGTCACTGACTCCCATGGGTAGATTTTAGGATTTATCCACTAAATGAGGGAACAGCATTAAGAACATATCTTCCCAAAGCGGCAAGCCCATCAAATTCAAACACATGAACCCAATGGTGTAAGAAATAAAACTGGAATTAGAAATGGAATAGCAAGAACAGAGCCCTCGATAAATGAGTCACTTCTTTGAAAGCTGCAAAGACGACAAGAACAGAAGGAATGAGGATCTGCAAAAACAAACCAAGGCAAATTCTCAGTTTTTTAATTTAAGCTGAAGGACCCAAGGAGGATGGGGTAAGTGTAAAAAAACAGAGAAGCACAGAGAATGGGGACAAGAAAAGTCCGAATGGCAGATGAGGTGAGGTTGCAACGAGCCCAATACTTAAGTGCTTCTTATTTATCATCACTGTGATGTGGTTCTTGGGAGCACAAATGCAGGAAACGCTGACAAAAGGCTGGAAACTCCTGAGTGTGGAGGTGATCTGTCAGAACTTAGAGCCCAGCTGGATCTAGAGGGAGATGGCAGCCCTTCTTCCCAGTGCTGGGTCCTTGAATGTCAGCTATAGGTGACAGAACAGCCAGCATGGTAGGAAGAGCAAAGCATTCCACAAAATGAAAAACTAGGCCAGCACAACACCTTGACTGAAGAGTAAGCATCCAACAAGTTGCCAAGTCAAGTGCGTAAGACACAAAATAGTGATAATTTTATGGTGGATCTTGTTTTCTTCTGTTTTGTCTTTCCATTTTAAGAACCTGTCGCTGTCTCAGTAACTTTTTAGTTGAAAATTAAGCAGTAAGATTTTGTATTAAAATGAGGAAGAAATTTGCATTTTAATAAAGGTAGATGCTGACCTATTTGTAGGTCAAGGATTTGGATCTGAGGGTTGCACTATATCTGCAGTGAAGCACAGCCTGGTAACTGGAGTGGATCAGACATCCGAGCCTATGAACAGTGCTATGTATTTCATTTTGCGTTTAGTTGGATTTTTTAATGTGCCTTTCGATTTAACAAAAGTAATCTTTTCATTTGGATTCTGGTATGAAATCATTTACATGTGACATTGCTATTGGCTATATATGGCTGATACGGCTCCCTGGTGCACAACCAAGCAACTCACTAAAATCAAAGGTTTGGAGACTCCTGGGATATTCAAATATAAAGAGACTGCTTTTGGTGTTCGTAACAGTTTTGCTTTACAGCAGGAATTTTTATTACTTTTATGTTTGCAAAAGAAAACTCAGTAGGATAAATTTAGATAGGCCATTGCCTGTGCAAATCTGAAATATATCTGTGCTAGTTTGTAATCAATATGTTGTTTAATGGTACCTCTCCTCAAGGAGCCTTTTTAATAGCTAATTGTAACAATTAAAGCGAGGTTGGAAAGAGAGAAATAAACCTGTCTGAGAAAGAGCTGAAGTAAAACATTAGCCAATGAGAACAGATTCAACAAGTGTGAAAGCAGAAAGCAGAAATCACCAGAAAGACTCTTAATTACATTTTGAACCCTCCAATAATGACTTAAAAGCAGGCATTAGAATATAATGAGCACTTGCGTTTATATAAAGTATAAAGAGGAATTATGTTTATACAGGGCTTTAGCACATCTCTCAGAAACACCTCAAAGTGTTTCACATGCAGTGAATTATTTTTAAGTGCAGTGGCCGTTGTTATGTGTGCAAATGCAGCAGCCATTTTGTGCACAGCAAGGTCCCACACAGAGTAATAAGATGAATGTCCTGGTAATCTGACCCGGGCGGGAGTATTCCCTTTTTTTCCACAAGTATTCCCCAGGAATTTTTATGTTTCACTTCAACAAGCAGCACCGCTAGACAGGGGCCTCAGTTTAAATGTTCAAAGACTATGGCCTAAAAATTCGGTTGCTTTGCGCCTCCCTTTAGCGCCCTAAGAGGGCGCTAATGGGGCGCAAAGCAATTAGCGCCCGGGTGCGGCGCCACCAACGCCTCCCGCGAAATTCAGCGGGAGGTTAGTGGCGGTAACTGTTAGCGCCCCGCGGCGCTGCGCTGCCGGCAATGACATCATCACCGTGCGCAGCACCCCGATCGCGCCCCGGCCGCGATCTTCGGTAGCACCCCCTGACTTACCGCTGGACGCTATGTCCGACGGGGTCAGGGGGGGCCTACCTGTGGCCGGGGCGGCGCTAATTAAAGGGAAGGTGCCGGGCAGCCATTTTTGTTGCTGGCCGCCTGCCAGCACCTGTCCCCTCTGCCATCCCCGGCCTCCGCTGAAGCCCCCCCATGGAGTGCCGGCTACACTCCGTGAGCCCGGCACTTCTCTTGAGTACCGGGCTTTTTTGCTGGCAGTCCGATCCCTGGTGGCCCAGCTGGGCCCCGGGTCACGCTGCGCAAGGCCCCTCCCCTTTAAGAAGGGGAGGAAGGCCTGCAATACCGCGGCACGCATGGCGCTGCGCCACGTCGCGCCACAATATTCACTCACATCATCCCAAGAGGGAGGCGGGGCGTTTCCAGTAGCACCCTGCTTCCTTCTTGGGGCGCTACCAATGAATTTCGGCCGCCGGGGCGCTAATTTTTTCCGGGCGCTACAATTTTTCCCCCCTATAATTCCAAAAGTGCAGTACTCCCTCAGTATAATTCTGATTTACTGAAACCCACAGAGAGACAATGGCTTTGATTTTAATCCCACACCGTTGGGTGGGAGAGGGAGTTAAAGTATCAGGATCTGGGAACCCAACCCCATGCCCACCCCTTTAAATTTTAAAGTACAGGAATCAGACCATGGACAAGGTTCCCACAAAAGGTGGACAGGGGCCTAATTAACATACTAAAGTCACAGCCTGATGACATCATCAGAGCCGTGACTTACATTTAATAATAAATGAGGGCGAGGCCCGACTTGTGGGAGTCCCGGCAGCTGATCCCGAAGTAAGTGGCTCTTTTAGCACTTCTTGTGTGCTAGGAGGAGCAGGCGTCCTCCCCAGAACCCTCATGGAAGCCTTTGGCCTCCCCCCACCCCCAGCCCTCCAGATCGCCAAACTCACCCCAGCCCTCCTGATCTCCGGTCTCCCCTTCCCCTCCAGATTGCAGCCCAGAGCTCCCTTCCTAGTGCCGGTGACCACCCTCAAAGAGCCCCAGCTGTGGCCTCCTGCCGCTCGCGTTCCTTCTCACCCGCTGGCCAGGCTGTCCATTTGCCCAGCTGCCTGACGGGAGGCGGCCCTACAATATGTTAATGAGGCCCTGACATTAAAATCTTGCCCGGATCTTTGACCGATTTTGGTCTCCCCGAACCCTCCCCGGCTCCACGTTAATATCGAGGCCAATGTGCATGGAGAGGTTTTCTGAGACCTCGGCCTGGATTTTGCCAGCCGATACGAGGTAGGGGCGGGACTGCTGCCTTCTGGGTTCTAGTCCCGCCCCCAGTGACATCCAACACAAAGACACTATTTTCCCCTGATTGGCCTTGTTAAGCCTGTCCTGCGAGCTTGCCGGCCAATTAAGGGAAAGCCGGTGTCAGATGATGTCAGTTGATGACGCTTCATCTGCCGGTTTTCTTAAAGGGACATGAAGCATTTAATTTTGACAGTTGATTTGACAGTGTTTGACAGCATTGAGGACAATCACTGTGCAAAGGTGAGCCCTTGAACCTAGGCTCTCCAATGACTCTCTCCTTAGGATAAAACAGATGGCAGCTGCAGGTGAGGATACAGAAGCGATCTGTCACTTCTCCCAATGAGGTGAGGCCACACAAACACTTCAAAGCTTGTCACCTACAAAAACATCTAAACACAGTAAAAATGACTTTCCCAACATTTCCTTAACTCTGATACTCACCAGTGTCCCATTGCATCCTTCACACCACTTCTGCAGCTGTCATCTATGCACAAACATTAGGGCATAGTTTCAGAATAAAGGGTCGTCCTTTTAGAACTGAGATGAGGAGGAATTTCTTCTTTCAGAGGGTCGTAAATCTGTGGAATTCTCTGCCCCAGAGAGCTGTGGTCATTAAATACATTTTTGGTGGAGATAGACAGATTTTTGCAAGATAAGGGAGTGAAGGGTTATGGGGAGCGGGCGGGGAAGTGGCTTTGAGCCCAAGATCAGCCATGATCTTATTGAATGGCGGAGCAGGCTTGAGGGCCTATTCCTGCTCCTATTTCTTATGTTCTTAACAGACCCACATCATGCCTCACTTACCCTGGCGGGGTTTCCCGATGTCGGGAAGCCCGCAGCAGAAGTCTCAAAATGGAAAAAAACCTCTTAACTGCCTGTTAACTACCTGATAACAGGCAGTTAAGTGACTGTAATCCTCTTCCTGCCTCTAGGAGTCGGGACCCCGCGCAAATCGGGGACCCGACTCCCGGGAAGATTGTTTGGAGGCGGGTTGGGAGCGGGTTCGGGACCCGCTCCCATTCTTATTGATTTTCCCAACAGTCCCGCCTCCAGACCCGCCTCCTCAGGGCTGGTAAAATCCAGCCCATGATTTTCCAATGCGTACTCTTGCCATGTCTGATACCTCCCTACGGACAAAGACTCAGAAAATTTAGCCTACAAACTATGTACAAATCACATTTTATACAGCTAGATATTTTTGACACAGAAAAATATACTTATTTCCAGTAAAGTGACTTGTATGTCAGCCCCAATATCCTTTACGTTTTATCACATTTACAGCATCTTGTAATGTTGCAAGATCACAAGGGTTCTCCGTGAACAGTCCAGAAATCCAAAATTTCAACACTTTAAATTTGGGATGTTCTCCCAGATCTATAATTCCTCCCAATTACTGTTAATCAAAAAGATCCATGCAAATATAAAGTGAAGATGTTTATTTGCATAGATGGAACATTTTTCGATGAGCTTGGTAAGAAATATAATGAACACATTTTCTTTTCCTTCATGAGTAATTCATTTTCTACCATGTTTGACTTCAATCGATGGAATAACAACAGGTAATGCTGGAAACACTCAGCAGGTCAGGCAGCATCCGTTTAGAGAGTTGCTGCCATAGATGCTGCCTGACCTGTTGAGTGTTTCCAGCATTAGCTGTTGTTATTTCAGATTTCCAGCATCCGCAGTATTTTGCTATTGTTGAGATGGAAGTTTGGCAACGACCCAGGAAATTCGGGATTCTTTTGACCTCTGACATGCTTGTGCCATTGGGCTTTAAAAGGTGTATAACTTTATTATTGAGCTGCAAGTTCAAAGTTATAGCCTCAAACCTTCCAGCAATGCTCTGCATCACTCGGCTGAACACTGAACATGGCAATTTAGCTGCACCAGGCTTTCTACAGGCTACAATGGGGATTGTTCAGCATTTAGTCATAATTAGCAATGCATATTTGCATATATGCATAACTTTCTAATATTTAGGCACAATTAAACTTGCATGAAGATAACATAGATCATATAAAGAATCACTTAAATAGCTAACTAGAGTAAACAAATCCAGGTATGGACTCAACTAATAAATGAAGCAAAAAACACAAGAGCAAAAGAACGATAAAAGGCCATTCGACTGTTATTTCATTGTTAATCTGACTGTGAGGTTTATTGGTCTAATCGTTACTGATCTGTGAAATACACTTTTTCAATATTTCAATGCCGTTACTATTTACTGTGTTAACTGGCATGTTTTTCCCCTTAAATAAACATCTCCAAATTACTCCCCAAGTTGCAATTAGTTCATGGCTTTTTCAGCTCATAATTATCCCCTTGTTCATATCCCTGCTTTGATATTATGGGGGAAAAATTCAGTTGATTGCGCCTCGCATTAGCGCCTTAAGAGGGCGCTAATGGGGCGCAAAGCATCTAGCGCCCAGGCGTGGCGAAGTTTGCGCCACTCGAAAAATTAACTAGACATTTTGCGGCGGCGCTAAACACTACCGCCACAATCTCCTGCGCCGGCAGATCATGACGTCAGTCGAGTGCGCAACGCCCCGGTATCGCCCCGGAGCGGATATTGAGTGGCGCCCCCTGCCTTACCGCCTGACGCTAGCAACGACAGGTTGAGGGGAGCGTTCTGCAGTCATGAAGGGAAAGGGGGAGCGCTATTTAAAGGTGACCGCTTCCTGCCTTTTATTGTTCGTGCCATTTTTGAACTACACATTCTGAGAGAGAGAGGGAGAGACTTCTGGAGAGATTCAATGTTGTGTGAAGGAGTTTTGGGTACTGAGCAGCACTTTGCAGGTTCATTTTGATTTGCCATTCCTTGCATCGATTTAGAAGAGACTGTGGGGGCTGCACTCTGAGCTCTTTCCCTGGTACTCTCCATTGTTCTTTCCAGCAGATTTGATGTGCAGGTCTCTCCAGGCCGAGATTCAAGGCTGCAATGAGCAGGATGTGGATGGAAAGCAAGATTAACCATCCCCTTTAAGAACTGGCCCGTGCCATTATGTGTGTGTTCCATTGCTGACTGACATTACATGAGCTTCGCCAGCGCTCTGAGGTAGCGCCTCGCTCCTCGGCCTTTGCGCCTTAAGACAGGTGTGAAGCGTCTGATTTAGCGCTCCAATCACCTCCAGGGGCGATAAAAGTCAAGTTTACAGTCGGTGGCGATAATTAGCGCCAGGCGCTAATCTTTGCGCCCGGCCGATAATTGCGCCCCAAATGGGGCGATACTGAATTTCTCCCCCAAAATATCTTGCAAACATGTTTAACACAAAAATGTCTTCTGATGTCCTGCTCCTATATTGTATAAATTTATTTATGGTTAAGCTTTAATCTTAGAAATTTCACCTATGTAAAGGTTCATAAATTTTAGTTAAAAAATAAGTAGTATCCATCAACTGTGATTATGGAACTATAAGGAATGGGTATAAAATGTGCAAGCCTCAAATGTTATTTTTGATTGAAGAACCAACATGAAGGACCAAGGCCGTAGAGCTGGATACCACAGAGTAGAGGAGATAAGGTAAATCAGGAAATAATATTATTTAACAGAAAGCTTGAGTTTTAAAAGCCTAAAGATTGTAGGAAGAAGGAAAGACTGACGGAGATAAGGAGCATCATAGGGTTCCATCTCCAGGTCGCCGGTCAGCTGCGCACCTGAAACGGGTGGAAGTGGCACCTGGCAGCAGCGGAAGTAACACCTGGCCAGCGGAGGAAGTGGCACCTCACTGACAGAGGAAGTGGCACCTGGCCAACCGGGGAAGTGGCACCTAGCCAACAGAGGAAGTGGCACCTAGCCAACAGAGGAAGTGGCACCTAGCCAACAGAGGAAGTGGCACCTGGCCGACAGGGGAAGTGGCACCTAGCCAACAGAGGAAGTGGCACCTGGCCGACAGGGGAAGTGGCACCTAGCCAACAGAGGAAGTGGCACCTGGCCGACAGGGGAAGTGGCACCTGGCCGACAGGGGAAGTGGCACCTGGCCGACAGGGGACGTGGCACCTGGCCGACAGGGGAAGTTGTGCCTCACTGACAGTGGAAGTGGCACCTGGCCGACAGGGGTTTCGGAAAGGTCTCACGAGAGGGAAGGGGGAGGAGTCTGGGGCAGGGGTAGCCTCAACTTTCCTTGTGGGGCCTGTGTGGAACTCCTGCTCCTCCGGGCCCCACAAGGAAAGAATTTAAAAAATACTTATTTGAATAGTCTCATCTGGGTAATCCAAAAATTGCTTCCTCACTCAGGCCACAGTTATAAGTGCAGTCTGAGCCAATGATGTCATCATTGTTCTGCATGTTTAAAGAAGGACCTCGCCAACTTGGGAAGAGCAGGTTAAAATTGAAGATGCTGTGATCCAGGTGGATAAGTCACTGGCCAGGTTTAACTGCCTGCCCACTGGGCAGGTGGGTATAAATCACCCTCGTCTGTGACTGCCATTTTGGAAGAAACAAGTAGTATTGATAAAGTAACAATAGACAAAAAGATTTCAGAGGAAAGAGAGAGATTACATGTTAAAGGTGAGAGCGGGAACACCTATAAGATTGCAGTCTTTTTCTTGTATACTGTTCAGGAGTGAGAGTGAGGTATTAGAACCTCCCCAGATTGAGGGTAATAAGTCTTTGACACTATATGGAAGTTTGAAAGTTTTTGGGAGCTTTCTTGCCACCTTTATGAAAGATGGAGTAAAATTTCCACATTCAAATTTTATACACCGCCAAGGATGAAACTGACAGCTCACTGCAGTTGTGCTGTCGATGAAACAGGAATTCATAATTGTTGCAACCAGAAGAATGACCAATCCCAATGCATCTACAACCATGTCAATTTCACACCAATCAGCTGTGCATGGCGGAAATCTACAATATTCAGGATGACAAGGCAATTTTCATGAAGTCTGTTTTACAGAGAAGGCCGTAGAGCAGATGTAAACCTAGAAATGAGGGAGCAGTATTTCAGCTCGGTAGCGATCTCGACTGTGTGGCATCGCCAAAGGACATGACAATAGGTAGCAGATGGCATCGCGGTGGACAATGTGGGAAAATTCAGGTGATGAGGCCTACTGCCGCCTTACTGGCCCGACTGGAGTTACCCCCTCCCCACCACAACTGGCTGCTCCTTCCATGCGCACCAACTCCAAATGGTGGCATGATGGCATGGCCCAGGTCCCCAGCAGATTTCACTCCCATCCAGCTCACTTAGCACAGCCATGGGGAATGTGGGGGTAGGCCCTGACGAGCGAAGGTAAAAGCCCTGAGTTCTGTCAGTGGATGTATATCAATTGTAGAGCAGCTCTCAGGAATCAGCGCAAGGAGCCCACCTCACTCGATCGCAAGTGGCTCTTACTGATCGCCAGGAACCACCACGCACACATACTCCTTCCACAGCGGAATCACTTGGTCACAGGTAAGGGGTTAGAAGCCAGATACAATACATTAGTAGTAAAGGTAAGCATTAGGGGAAAAGATGCTAATGTCATTCACCCATACCGTAAGATAGGTTAATAAATTTGTGACACTGTATTGAACTTTGCACAGAGAATTTCCTTTTGATATTGCGGAAGTAAGTCGCAGTACAGCAAAGGATGGCATTGATGTTAGTGGAGGAAGTGCAGAGGACAGTGTTACAGAAGATGCTTGGTGGCACATGCTGTATATCCTGAGCTTTATTACTTTCTCAGTGCCAGACACTTAGCTAAAGATCTCTTGGAAGAAAGTCTGTCCTACCAATATTCCTGGCTGAATTACTGTTTTTGCTACAACATTTCCTTAGTCAGTATCTGGATCCAGATCTGGCTATGATTGCAGATAGGTCTCCTTCTCTTCCTTCATGGTTAAGCCTGCTTGTATTGAAAAATTGAGGAGCAAGTTGTGAACCATGAGCTTACAGACCCTGACTGGACCACATTGTAAGGTATTGCCTGATCTGTTGAAAAAGCAAAAAAGAAAAGAAAGACTTGCATTTATATAGCACCTTTCATGACCTCAGGATGTTCTAAAGTGCTTTACAGCCAATGAAGTACTTCTGAAATGTAGTCACTGTTGTAATGTAGGAAATGAAGCATGCAAAGTGATGCTTCCTGTTGCCTATGGTATGCTCCCATGGGGCTTGTTGTATCTGTACTCTGCATCTGTCCATGACTGGCACAAAGGTATGATCAGCTAGGCTGAAGAAGTTAACCTTTCATTCTGAGGAGCCATCCTTGCAGTCTGTCTTCATCAAACATCGCTGCTTCAAAATGAAAGCATTCTGCCTGCTCCCTGGAGAGTTGATATTTACCTGCATGATATCATCAGTGGTGATCGCCGACCAGCTGCATGGTATTGAAGCTGTACGCCTCTCTGTTCATGTAACCACATACATGCCATCAATGATCCCCCTACAACTTGAGACATCCAGCAGCGCAGTGAAGTTGTGCTGCCCTGTCATGCTGCTGTTGCTTTTCACTGGGGATCTGATGCCATCAGATTGCCTGGCATCCTTTCTTTGTTTTTTTTTACTTTTTGCCTTAAATCCTGTGAGAGGGACCCTGAACGCAAACCGCAGGGCTCGGATTTGAATGACTGAGGGAGAAAACAAGTGGACCTGTTGTTTTTTTATCTCGTCCTCAAAAGCAAATAATCTTGCAGGCCTTAAAGACCCATTTAAATGACCAAGCTTAGCATTGGGCAGGGATTGTCCAAGAAAAGAGGAAATTAAGAGCTCCCTTGTTGAGCTTTTACACACAATATGGCTGCCTATAGAAGCTTTTTGCATGTTCTATGTGAGAGAGCGCACAATCAACAGAATATTTATTTCATTGAGTATAAATAAAATGCATTTTTTGTGGGCTTAAAAAAAAGAATTGTGACCAGCTAACTATTTGGGTATGAAATTCGAGTTCAGTGGCAGCAGAAAACAAAGAATCTCAGGCAAGGTGCCATTTTGCACTACTATCAAAGTCAAATGTCACCGCCCTATTTTTTATTGCAGGTAAGATAGAAGAATAGATACTCAAAGTCATTTTTAATCACTTCTAGAAACAAAAGAAGTCACTTTAGAAGGTCACTTCTGAACAATTTTTTTGAAAGCCGAACTGAAGTCTCAGCTCATAGCTATAACTCAACAAACATCCACCTCTCCTTTCAGAGAACTAGCTGAGCCTGACTCCAGTGAGATAAAACAAGGCTCTTTAGAAGAAGAGAAGTAAAGAATCCTACCTGTATCAGATCTATCAGCTACATAAGATGGTCTGCACCACAAGCTGATAGAAAAGGCACTTCAATCTGTGCTGAACCGAAACCAATATCAATCACTCATCACTAACAGAAGGGAACAAGGTTCTACTAAATCATCCGACACAACCTTTAATCTGGCATGACATTGGAGAGGCTGTATTACAATATCAACTAAGAGTTAATATTGGCAGTTGAATGCTTCAATATTGTACTAATTTGGCTACAAAAGTTAGATAATGTGATGTTACGGTAAGTTGATTGCAGCTGGGGAACTGCTACTGAAAGTTGAAAAGCAGAGCTTTATTCTACTTATTAAAACACACTATATGGTCTAGAAATTTGAGCGCACCTATTTTTGCGCCTGAATAATGAAGCCTGAGGCGCACCCGATATTGGGCCTCGGGCCTTGTTATCATCCAGCTGGTGAGCTGCGGACATCTAATAGATGTCCAAAAGCAAAATACTGCGGATGCTGGAAATCTGAAATAAAAACAGAAAATGCTGGAAATACTCAGCTCTAATTCCCTTCCCGCCTTGAGGAGATGGGTCCCATACTCCCAGCCAACACTGAGAATACTTAAGATGTTCCTGTAGAAGAACAACACATTATAGCCAATTGAGCTCAACGATATCTCTCTCTCACCTTCCGATTTCTTCCAACTTACAGCTACGATCTCACCCCATTTGTATTATTTTGCACAAAATATCTTCTGCACTCAAAACATTTATTGGACATTCTTCCAATTGTAACCATCAAACTAATTCATTCCCCACTGTGTTTCCCTTTCTATAAGTGGTTGCCCTTTGTGCACAGCTCATTAGTCTGGCGCTCTGTCTAAGTGAGGCCCCTGAGACAAGGAGATGGCAGTTGGATGGCAGCTGTGTGTCACTGTTGGGCTTCGGGACCCTAGGCAGCTCTCAATCTCGGTGAGTTGGCACACAAGGTAGGCCAGCTCCAGGCTACAGCTCCTCTGCTGCTGCAGTGTCATCTTGGTCCCGCCTGCTTTCAGGCTTCGGTGTAGTCGAGGTGGGAGAGAGACTGATAGCAGTGGAGTTGAAACCTTCTGTTTCAACCTTCTCTTTCCTGTGGCCTCTCTGCCACTCTGCCTGTAGGTCTGAGAGCTGTCAGACCCCATGTCTGGATTGGTGGGAGTGCATGGTTGGGCACTATGTCACTTCTTGTTCGAGCTACCTCTTCTGTGAGCCTGCCCCTGGAGGTTGTCACAGTGTAACTGAAAGTTTGTACTGCAGCAGCCTAAGCCCTCATGAGACTAAGGCTTCAGGTGGCCCTGGCACTGGTTCCAAAGATGACTGCATGCGTTTATTTCTGTGCATCAGCATCACACACGTGGGATGTAGACTCCACCACACTTGTTGCCAGGCACATCACACAATGACTGCAATCACCTTTCATGTTCTGAAAATGTTTTTCTTTTGAATGCAGGGCCACAGAATCCTGGGTCCTCTGCCTGTTCAGCTGCTTCTCTTCTTTCCACTCCTTTTGTTCTTCCTCTCCCAAAGCTACATTCCAACTCTCTTGGTCCTCTAGCTGAAGGCTTTTTTTCTCTATATATGGCAAAATTCTACAGGATACAACAGACCCAGATCATTTGAGACTTCCTTAGGGTTGAAGAGCAGCAACCCCACCTGACCTGTCCATGCAGATTGGATGCCAATTGTATATTCTCCAGAATTCTGTTGAAGGCTTGAGCCTCATTGGATTTTCTTACAGCCTCTGTTGGATGGGGGTACCTCGCGATTATTAATAACCAGGACTCCAAAGGGTAGTCTTAGAGGATGATTTTTCCAGCATACTTAGGCGCTAAAGAGTCTTTGAGGTGGCCAAGATGGGTTCTTAAGCTGCAACGCCGGTTTAACCCACATTTAGTGCAAGACGTCATCTTGGTAAAGGAGTTGAAGCGCGCGCTAGGAACACCGCCCGGAAGATCATTAAGGGGTTGATTGGCAATTAAATTGACTGCTAGCACTCATTAAAGAGGCTACAAGCCATTTTGGTGGGTAACACTTCATTGAATGACCTCTCCTAACAGCGACCAGCTGAACAGGAATAAACAAGTCGTTGCTGAGGATTTCGAGCGCTACTTAAAGCCAGGCTCAGCTTGCAATGTTCACTTGCTAATTGAGATCGACTGACTGCACTGAGTTTGAAGAGGACTTTTGAGACACATCAGGAGACTTTCTGGGACACTTTGTCAAGACTTCGCCAACACTCTATTAACATTTTTCCCGGAAATTCTCTCAGGACTTCACCTAAAAAGAGTGAGTGCTGTGCTACACTGCCTTATTGGACACCTTACAGGAGTCACCAGGAGAAAGGGAGTGCTTGGTTATGGGCATCTTGCTAGGGGTCCCCCTTGGTCTGTATGAGGAATTGGAAGAGGAAATGAGGCCAGACAGGAGAGAGGGACAGAAGGGACAGGAAGGTGAGGAGGACTCTCAGCAGGTGGCCCTATCCACCCAGGATCTTCAGAGAGTACTAATCCTACTGACCCAAAGCCAGTGTATGAGGAAGCTGCGCTTTAGCAAGGAGATCATCACAGAGCTTGGTGGTGTCGTGGAACAAAGATTCAGACATCACAGCACAGCCAGAACTTCATTGCCTGTGGCAGTCAAGGTCACAGTAGCACTTAATTTTTATGCTACTGGAATCTTTCAGGCTCCCATAGGTGATATAAGTCAAATCTTGCAATCCTCTCTGCCCTTGTGCATAAGGGAGATCTTTGTGGCTCTATACGCTCTGAGGAATGACTATATATTATTCCCTATTGAAGACCAGAGGCAGAGAGCTCTAGGATTCGACAGGATTGCTGGATTCCTCACAGTCCAGGAGCCATTGACTGCACACATGTAGCCATGCGAGCCCCTCATTTAAACTTGGAGGTGTTCAGGAACAGGAAGGGTTTCCATTCCCTCAATGTGCAGCTTGTCTGCGACCACCAGCAGCGCATCATGCAGGTGAATGCCTGCTATCCAGGGAGCTGCCACAATGCATTTATAATAAGTGAGTCATCCGTCCCACAGATCTTTGAGCTCCAACGCAATGTGCATGACTGGCTACTAGGTGACAAGGGATACCCTCTGATGCCATGGCTCATGACTCCCCTGAGTAACCCCCAGACACCAGCTGAGCACTCATACAATGAGAGCCACTCAGCCACCAGGATTATTGTTGAGCAGACCATTGGCGTCCTCAAGCAGAGGTTTAAATGCCTTGCCCGGTCAGGAGGTTCCCTGCGGTACTCGCCTGAGAAGGTTTCCAGATTCATGGTAATTTGCTGCATGCTCCAACAATCTGGCAATCATGAAAGACCAGCCCTTACCACCAGCAAATGTGCCAGAGGATCAAGTTCAGAAATCGCAAGAGGAGGAGGAGGAGGAAGAGCAGGGGGAGCACTAGAGGTTTCCAGGTAGACTGCCCGCACCTGAGAGGGACACTGGCCGTCATCTACCCGAAGAGCACTTTTAAAGCAGCAGCAGCGGCGAGAGGATAAAGAGCAGCCCGAGAGCAGTCCTGAATTAAAGCAGTGGCAGCGGCGAGAGGATAAAGAGCGGCCCGAGAGCAGTCCTGAATTAAAGCAGTGGCAGCGGCGAGAGGATAAAGAGCGACCCGAGAGCGGATCTGAATTAAAGCAGTGGCAGCGGCGAGAGGATAAAGAGCGACCCGAGAGCGGACCTGAATTAAAGCAGTGGCAGCGGCGAGAGGATAAAGAGTGGCTCGAGAGCCGACCTGAATTAAAGCAGTGGCAGCGGCGAGAGGATAAAGAGCGACCCGAGAGCGGATCTGAATTAAAGCAGTGGCAGCGGCGAGAGGATAAAGAGCGGCCCGAGAGCGGATCTGAATTAAAGCAATGGCAGCGGCGAGAGGATAAAGAGCGACCCGAGAGCGGATCTGAATTAAAGCAGCGGCAGTGGCGAGAGGATAAAGAGCAGCCCGAGAGCGGATCTGAATTAAAGCAGTGGCAGTGGCGAGAGGATAAAGAGCGGCCCGAGAGCGGATCTGAATTAAAGCAGTGCGAGAGGATAAAGAGCGGCCCGAGAGCGGATCTGAATTAAAGCAGTGGCAGCGGCGAGAGGATAAAGAGCGACCCGAGAGCGGATCTGAATTAAAGCAGTGGCAGCGGCGAGAGGATAAAGAGCGACCCGAGAGCGGATCTGAATTAAAGCAGTGGCAGCGGCGAGGCTCCAATTCAAAAACAACATCAAAGAGTGACGTCACAGGAGGGCAGGTAGGTGATTGGTTGGTGAGTATTGTAGCTCTTTTTTGCTCTCTAAGTTAGGGAAGGGGGTTAAATTAAGAGCTGAGAAACTGTAACTTGCTAGTACTTATTAAATTAATAACTTAAACTAAATCAAATAATCAAACAATAAACCTAAAATATCGATTGAATAAAATCTTTAACTAATTCATGAATAAATAAAACAAGGTTAGAGATGGCAGGGCAGGTGGTGTGTCGTAACTGCAGCATGTGAGAGTTTGTGGAGAGCATCGCGATCCCGAGCAACCACATCTGCAGTAAGTGTCTGCAATTCGAGGAACTTCGGCTCAGAGTTGTTGAGCTGAGGTACGAGCTGCAGACATTGCGATACATCAGGGAGGGGGAGAGTTACCTGGACACTTTGTTCCAGGAGGCAATCACATCCTTTAGGTTAAGTAGTACTTTAGAGTTAGTCAGTGGTCAGGGACAGGAAGGTGTGACTGCGAGTCAGGAAGGTATGGGGACCCAGGATGTAGTGATGGAGGAGCCTCAGCCCTGGACCTTGTCCAACAGGTATGAGGTACTTTCTACCTGTATGGATGAGGAAAAGGACTGCAGGGAGGATGGGAAAACTGACCACGGCACGGTGGTACAGGGGCCATCCAAGTGAGGGGAGAAGGAAGGAATGTGGTAGTCGTAGGGGACAGTATAGTCAGGGGGACAGATACTGTTCTCTGCAGCCGCGAAAGAGAGTCCTGAAGGCTGTGTTGCCTGCCCGGTGTCAGGGTTTAGGATATCTCCTCCCGGCTGAAGAAGAACTTGGAGTGGGAGGGGAAGGATCCAGTTGTCGTGCTCCATGTAGGAACCAAAAACATAGGTAGAACTAAGAATGAGGTTCTGCTGAGGGAGTTTGAGGAGCTAGGGTCTAAATTAATAATCAGAACCACAAGGGTAATAATCTTTGGGTTACTACCTGATCCACATAGGGTCAAGCAGATTAGAGAGTTAAATTTGTGGCTCAAAGAGTGGTGTGGCAAAAAGAGGTTTCAATTCATGGGGCACTGGCACCAGTACTGGGGAAAGAGGGAGCTGTTCTGTCGAGACGGGCTCCACTTAAACCGTGCTGGGATCAGCGTCCTGGCGAATGGAATAACTAGGGCTGTAGATAGGGCTTTAAACTAGAAAAGGGGGGGAGGGGTCAGGTGAGGGGAAATTTAGAAATCTAAAGAGAAAGATCAAGGCAATAGAGTGCAGAGTGTGACAGGAAGGGACAGAGAGTTTAACGGTAGCAGTGCAGCAGAGAATAAGGTTAAAGCAGGGAATAATAGTAAAAAAATTAAATTAAAGGCTCTTTATCTGAATGCATGAAACATTCGTAACAAGATAGACGAACTAATGGCACAAATAGAGATAAATGGGTTTGATCTAATAGCCATTACAGAGACATAGGGCTGGATTTTGATACTGGGGCGGGTTGGGGTCGTGTCATCCACTTTTCGTGTTATCCACCCGACTGCAATTGGATGTGGGAGATTGATGCAATTTTTACCTAATTGGGCAATTGAGTTCCAGCATGTGGGAACCCATGAACCAATTAGTGTTTTCAGTCTGAAAGTCGCCTCTGATGATGTCATCATTGCTGCTGCATTGAAGGTCTGCAAAGACTGCCTGGCCTTTGCTGTGAGAGGACCTGGATGCAAAATGAGCAGCAGCAGCCAGATATTTTTGCACCACCACTCCCAGATATGTCTCCTCCTCATCCATCCATCCAGATATGTCTCCTCCTCATCCATCCATCCATCCAGATATGCCAGCCAGCCAGCCAGCCAGCCATCGAAATGTGCTCCCACCAGGTTTCACATTCGTGGTTCAGAACAGGCGTGCTTCACGTAGAAAAAGGGTTAAAATCACAAAGGCCTTTCAAAATGGCATTATAGAGGCAATTTAGTGCTTGTTAAGGGCCTTAACAGCCTATCCCGCCTCTTAGAGATGGGATGGAGTCGGGACCAGCAGACATGATTTAATGAAAATTGCATGGAGGCGGGATGGAGGCGGGCTTGTGCCCGCCCGCCAGTTTTCGCAATTTTAACCCCCCACACGCCTCCAAACCCACCTCCACGGGTCAATGAAAATCCAGCCCATAGTTGCAAGGTGGCCAAGGTTGGGAACTAAATGTTCCAAGGTACTTGACATTTCAAAAAGACAGGCAGAATGGAAAAGGAAGGGGAGTAGCCCTGATAATAAAGGACGACTTAAGTACAATAGCGAGAAAGGATCTCAGCTTGGAAGATCAGGAAGTAGAATCAGTATGGGTGGAGATAAGAAATAACAAGGGGCAGAAAACAATGGTAGGAGTAATATATAGGCTCCCTAACAGTAGCTGTAGTGTTGGACAGAATATTAAAAGGAAGAGAGTAACAAAAGTAAATGTTGGCCCCTTAGAGGCTGAGACATTATTATGGGGAATAAGGAAATGGCAGAAACAGTAAACAAATATTTTGTATCTATCTTCACAGTAGAAGACACAAAAAGCATACCAAAAATGGTAGGGAACCAAGAGCCTAATGAGGGAGAGGAACTTAATGTAATTAATATAAGTAGAGAAAAAGTACTAGAGAAACTACTGGGACTAAAAGCCAACAAATCCCTTGGACCTGACAACCTACATCCTCGGGTTCTAAAAGAGGTGGCTGAAGAGATAGCGGATGCATTGGTTTTGATCTTCCAAAATTCCCTAGATTCAAGAATGGTCCCAATGGATTGGAAGGTCGCCAATATAATACTGCTATTCAAGAAAGGAGGGAGAGAGAAAACAGGGAACTACAGGCCAGTTAGCCTGACATCAGTCATCGGGAAAATGCTGAAATCTATTGTTAAGGAAGTGGTATCAGGGCACTTCGAAAATCATAACATGATTAGGCAGAGTCAACATGGTTTTATGAAAGGGAAATCGTGTTTGAAAAATTTATTAGAGTTTTTTGAGGATGTAACTAGCAGGGTAGATAAAGGGGAACCAGTGGATGTAGTATATTTGGATTTCCAAAAGACATTCGATAAGGTGTCACATAAAAGGCTATTACACAAGATAAGGGCTCATGGGGTTGGGAGTAATATAGTAGCATGGATAGAGGATTGCTTAACGGACAGAAAACAGAGAGTAGGGATAAACGGATCTTTTTCAGGTTGGCAGGCTGTAACTAGTGGGGTGCCGCAAGGATCAGCGTTGAGGCCTCAGCTATTTACAATCTATATTAATGACCTAGATGAAGGGACCAAGTGTAATGTATCCAAGTTTGCTGATGATACAAAGATAGGTGGGACAGTAAGCTGTGAGGAGAACAAAAAGAGTCTGCAAAGGGATATAGATAGATTAAGTGAGTGGGCAGTAAGGTGGCAGATGGAGTATAATGTAGGGAAATGTAAGGTTATTCACTTTGGTAGGAAGAATAGAAAACCAGAATTTTTTTAAATGGTGAGAAACTTTCAAATGTTGCTGTTCAGAGAGATTTGGGTGTCCTCGTGCAAGAAACACAGAAAGCTAGCATGCAGGTACAGCAAGCAATAAGGAAGGCAAATGGCATGTCGGCCTTTATTGCAAGGGGGTTGGAGTATAAGAGTAAGGAAGTCTTGCTACAATTGGACAGGGCCTTGGTGAGACCACACCTGGAGTACTGTGCACAGTTTTGGTCTCCTTATCTAAGGAAGGATATACTTGCCTTGGAAGTGGTGCAATGAAGGTTCACTAGATTGATTCCTGGGGTGAGAGGGCTGTCCTCTGATGAGAGATTGTGTAGAATGGGCCTATACTCTCTGGAGTTTAGAAGAATGAGAGGTGATCTCATTGAAACATACAAGATTCTGAAGGGGATTGACGGGGTAGATGCTGAGAGGTTGTTTCCCCTGGCTGGAGTGTCTAGAACTAGGGGGCATAGTCTCAGGATAAGGGGTAGACCATTTAAGACTGAGATGAGGAGGAATTTCTTCACTCAGAGGGTTGTGAATCTTTGGAATTCTCTGCCCCAGAGGGCTGTGCATGTTGAGTCTTTAAATATATTCAAGGCTGAGATAGATAGATTTTTGGACTCTCGGGAATCAAGGGATATGGAGATCGGGCGGGAAAATGGAGTTGAGGTCGATGATCAGCCATTATCTTATTGAATGGTGGAACAGGCTTGAGCAGCCGTATGGCCGACTCCTCTTATTTCTAATGTTCTTATGTTCTTATGCTGGCATCCAGAGAGAGGTCAGTAGGTTCCTGCTCCATTATACCCATGCCACTACCTCAGGACCTCTGTTTAGCCCACCCAGTGATCTGGTGGAGGACAGGTCTCTAGCCACTTTCAACCAAGGAGCCCAGAGCCACAATGGCAGCTGCCCGAGCTTCCACTGCAGCAGTTTTTCATTCATCCATGCTGCAATGACTGCATTGGAAGTTGCGACCTCGATCATCAGACACTGCATGATGTCAGGCTCCACAAGTCGCTGGCTGGAATTGGCCAGCCTCCCCAGGCTGGAGAGGATGGGTTCCAGGCTCTGCATCAAGCCATGGACCAAGGTCGTGGCGGACTCCTCCATTCCCCTAGCAACAACTTGTAAGTTTTCATGCAGGCTCTCCATTGCACCAAGCATTTGGTTTGTTGCACCCATCAACCTTCTTCTGAAGCTTGACCCTGTGAGGTCCTCATCTGACTCCTCTACAGAAGAACTAACATGTGACCTTGCCCCTTGGAAAGGTGGCACCTGTGATGTCCCTTCCACACTGCATGGCTGCTGCCCACTAGTGTCTGGTGCATCCCACTATGAGGATCCCTCTTCTAACCTAGCCTCTAAGTTACACGTGGTGTTGGTCTCTGAGCTGGTGCCTGTGACAGTGGGGGCCATTAATGCAGTGCATTTATTTTCGCTCTCCTCCTCCTCCTCTTCCTTCAGGGGGCGAGGAGCTCTTGCTCGTCTTGCACTTGCTCCGGGGGGTGGGGGGTGGGTGGGGGTGCGGGCGGGGGCGAGGTGGATCTTGCTCCTGAGAGCCTTCAATGATAAAGCTGAAATGGTTAGGGTGCAGCACGTGTGCCCACTATAGGAGGGTGTGATGAGACCATATGGAGCTTGGGAGTGAGGATAGGTTTAGGTGATTAGGGATAAGGGATAGTTGTGCATCTGTATGGAAGCTGGAGTGGCCACACACCTCTAGGCGAGATGCCCCCTGCTCTGCCTCTGACCACGGTGTCTCCCACTCCCCTCCCGATCATGGCCAGCACTGTTCCTCAAGGGTAGTGATGTCATGCAGGCGTGGTTGACCTCCCCGAGTCAGGTCCTGCTGCCGCCTGTTAAGTGATATCTTGCCCTGGAAGAGAAAGAGTGGTGATTGTGACTGAGTGTATTGACAGGTGTGTTTGTGTGTGTGTGATGCCTCACATGGTTGAAGAGCAGTGAGATGTGTCTGAAGTGTGAGTAGTGCCTCTGAAGGATGCAATATTGTGGGATGTGTGAGTGTCCGTGTGTAGTTAGATGGTGGTTGAAGTGTGTTGAGGTGGTGGTGGTGCAGTTATTGATAAGTGTGTTTGTGAGGTGAGAACTTACCTTGACCACTCATGTCAAGCCTTCATATTTCTTGCGGCACTGGAGCAATGTCCTAGGGCCAGGGCTCCTGGCTGTTACCTTCGGGGCGATCTCCTCTCACATGTGCCGCATTAGCTGTCTCTGTGACCTCTTTCCCCTCTGTGGGCAAAGGGCATCCCTCCTCCTCTGGACCTACTCCACCAGGATCTCCATTACCGCGTTGGAGAACCTATGTGCCCGCGCTCTCTCTCTCTCTCTCTCTCTCTCTCTCTCTCTCTCTCGAGGTCCCTGAGACATCCTTCCACGTTGGCTTCTGTCCCAGCCAGCACACTCCACACCTTCAGTGGAAGTGGGTGAGTGCAGGCTATATACACAGCTCCAGGAAAATTGCACCTAAACAGTGCTTGAGTGCTAAACCTGCAGTTGTCAGTTTTAGCCCCTGCAGGCATGTTTAAATCATGATAATCAGCAATTAGCCTGAAAATTGCGTGCTAAATCCACATTTTCAAACAGGCATTTCTTATTAGCACAGCACCCATATAGCGCCTGTTTTCACCCTTTGGCCAAAATAACCTCCCCCGGCCCCGCAGTCATTTAGTGCGATCTGCTTGCTCCTTGCTGGCACATTGTAATGTTACATAATGAGGTATGGTGGCTGTTGTCAGAATATCGAGCATTCACCTGTGATTGCATTATTCTATACCTATATGTTTATGGAATGAAAGCCTTTCCTATCCATTTATGCCATGGGGTTGTTGCTAGGGGCACTGATGGCTCCATAAGTACCATCAATGAGACCCTCCCCTTTAGGAAGGCCTGCCCCCCTCCCTCAGTAAAAGCATTGCCCCCTCTTGTGCTGTTTCCTCTTTTCCATGGAGAATGTAACAAAAGTGTGCACCTGGATCAGAAGGTTTCTGTCACCTGCTTGAAGCATCAGCAGCCCAAAGTCTGACTAATCTGGTAAATATCGCCATGGCAATCGTGTAAAAATTCAGTGCTGTGATGACCTTCACCGCAACAGGCATGGCCGTCCCTGTATGAGATCTTGTCTGCTTCAGGAGACAGCGTAACTCAGTGACAGCTTCCCTCATGAAGTAGAGATGCTGAAGGCAGGTTTCATCAGGCATATCTGAGTAGGGAAAAGCAAAATACTGCGGATGCTGGATATCTGAAATAAAAACAGAAACTGCTGGAAAACACTCAGCAGGGTAGGCGGGATCTGTGGAGAGATGAAGGGAGTTAAATCATTTCAGGTCGATGATCTTTCGTCAGAACTGTCTGCCTGACCTGCTGAGTATATGCAAGTAGACGGCTGGGTCTGAATACTAGGGACTAGAAATTCGCCTCCTTTGTGCCTCCTGTTAGTGCCTCTGGGGGGCGCTAACGGGACGCTACCAGCTTTTCGACCGGGCGCAGCGAGAGTACCGACGCCCGTAATATTCCCATCGAGGTTCGTGGCGGCGGTAACGCTTAGCGCCACGATCTCCTGCGCCCGGAGATCGTGAGCTCATCGTGCAGCGCATCGCCCCGGTAGCGTCCCGGACCCGAAATTGGGATCTGTACCCTGCAATATCACCAGGCGACAACACCGACAGCTGCAGAAGGTGTTGGCAGGGAGGCCGGCCGCTTGGGGGGCGGTTGCGTGAAAAAAAAATTTTTTCTTAATGCCATACGTCCATTTTTCAGCATTTTCTTCAGCCGCGATCGATCAGCCCTGCACTCTGTTAGAGTATTTGGGGCTGATCATGTCGGATCCCGGCTGCCGTCGGCGATGAGGGACCTCGTTTCAATGTAGAGCCTGCAGCGATAACCATTCTTTTTAAGGGAGGGGAGGAGCCTCCGTTCCCGGCAGCGCTGCCCTCGACATTGGGCTGCGCTGCACCGCTACCGCCCCTCTTGCCGAACTTTAGCGCTCCAAGGGAAGTGGCAGTGCTTGATTTAGTGCTCCACTTCCTTCCTGGAGCACTAACAGCCAATTTACTGGACGATCACAATCATTAGTGCCTGCCGCTAATTTTTCAAGATTTCAAAAGTTAGCGCTCCAAATGTGTGTATGTGAGTGCATGTGTGTGTGTGCATGTGTGTGTATGTATGTGTGTGGTGTGTGTGGTGTGTGTGCAAGTGTGTGTATGTGTGTGCATGTGTCTGTATGTGTGTGCATGTGTGTGTGTCTGTATGTGTGTGCATGTGTGTGTGGGTGGTGTGTGTGCGTGTGTGTGCGTGTGTGTGTGGCGTGTGTTTGTGCGTGTGTGTGTGTGTGTGTGTGTGGTGGTGTGTGTGTGGTGTGTGTGTGTGGTGTGTGTGTGTGTGTGTGGTGTGTGTGTGTGTGTGTGTGGTGTGTGTGGTGTGTGTGTGTTTGTGGTTTGTGCGTGTGTGTGCATGTGCGTGCGTGTGTGTGGTGTGTGTGTGTGCATGTGTGTGTGTTGTAGGGTGTGTGTGTGTGTATTTGCGTGTGTGTGTAGGGTGTGGTGTGTGTGTTGTCGTTTGTGGCGTGTGTGTGTGTGGTTGTT